>CM077089.1:142606657-143206657 GCA_039513925.1 Platanthera zijinensis
TTTAATGTTCGATATGATAATATTCTTAAACATAAACTTAATACTACTTGGGGGGTGGGGTCGATGTTTGAATGTTGAAGTGTTACTTTCTGTCGACACAACTTCTTTCGACAATTACCTTTTTTTACTTCTTCAACTCTTCACCTGCACATGTCAACTCAAAACAACATCAAATACACCTTGATGTATATCATTGAGCTAAGTTGGGCTCTTCAAATCAGGTACACATTTCCAATGTACCCAACACAGGTTCAGGCGATGACAGGCCACATCCGCGTCAATGCCCGGCATGTCCGCCGCGCTCCAAGCGAAGATGTCGGCGTTGTTCTGGATGCAAGCTCTCATCCGCTCCTGATCCTCGGGCTCAGGACCCCGCTGATCCGCACCCTCTGCACCTGCCCTGTCTTGGTGGAGACCTCCATCTCCCACTACTTCCTCGGCCGGCTCCAATCGTGATTGCTCCCAGCCATCCCTTGCTTCCTCCTCAACCTCCAACTCTTCCCCTCCTTCAGCCTCCATCACCTCCTCCGGGCTTCTCCTCCTGCCATTGATGATCTCCACACCCCTCGGGGCCTCCTGCCCAACTCTCGCAACTTGGCCCTCCTCTTCTTCATCCATCCCTTCCTCCAGACCCTCTTGTTCAACTCCAATAGCTAGATCATCTATCTCAATCCCTCCTCCAGGCTCTCCCCTCGACTTCCTCCCCCTCTGGGCCTCCTTCTCCTGCTCTGCTAGTTCCCTCTCAAGCTCTTCTGCCTCTGCCATCCAAGACACAGTGTTAACTGCTGTCACATAGCATTGTCTTTGCCACCTTTGGATCCCCCCTGATCTTGACCTGCACCCCTCCGTTATTGAACTTGAGGCATTGATGAAACGAGGAGGGGACGCAGCGAAACGCGCTGATGAGGGGACGCCCAAAGATGGCGTTGTAACTACTTGGGGCGTCTACTATCATGAACCTACAGTTCCGTGACACTCCCCCCAGCTTCACATGCAGTCCTTCCTCCCTCTACTTCTTTCCTCTCTCCAGAAAACCCGAACAACGGTCCATCTGAGTCTAGGGACCCTCTCCCTTCAACCTTCATCTCATCGAAGGCCCTCTTGAAGATGACATTCACCGAGCTCCCATTGTCCACCAGTATCTTGGAGATCGTGAAGTTCTCCACCGCCGTCTGGATCACCAGGGCATCGCAGAACGGGGTCTTCATAGTCCGGTATATCCGCGGATGAAATGATGATTTTTTTCTTCGGAGGGGGAGCTAAAGAGGTCTAGGTGACCCCCCTGCGGAACATGGTTTGAAGGCTCCCCTTGCGGGTTGCCTCAATCCCCACCCCTCCGTGGATCACTCTGATCCCTCCTCGGGTCCCCATGTCTACCCGGTCCTCACATCTATCTTCCTCCCTCCCTGCTGCACTTCCACAATCCTTACCGGCGGATCCTGTCTCCCCATTCCTCTGGCTTCCCGCATATCCAAGAACTCCGGGCAGGTGGGCGTCGCGTGACCTTCCTCCCGATGGAAGTCACAAAGGGTAACGCCACCCTGCCCCCTCTTCCTTCTCCTCCTTTTCTTCTCCAAGCTCCCCGGAATTCTTCTTCCTCCTCCTCTTCCTCTACCGACCTCCATCGCTTCTTGCGGTGGTAGGAAGTGACCTCTCGGCCCCTGTCTCCACGCCTGCTGGTCTGGTCAAACCTTCTCGGTTCCCGAAGATTATCTCTTCCCTGAATGCCTCCTTCTTGGCCCTGGGGGCGACCCTCCTGAGGCCTCTAACCCAAAATGATTGTTCGGCTCCCAGGCTCCCCATCCCTGCTGCTGCCCCTGCCCTCGGGGCTCGTCTCTCTTTCTGTCTTCCCTTTGATCCCTCTGCTCTCTCGACTCCTTCTGCTTTCCTGCTGCTGGTTCCTTATCATCTTCTGCCAACCGGGCCAGCTTCCTAGCAAATGCTGGGTTCACCCTCTCGAAGTCTATCTCTTTCGCTGCCCTATCCATGAGCTCCTCAAAAGAGAGGGGGGCATTACTCTCTTCAATTCCATGCTAAAAAACCCTGGCCTCAGCCCCAGGGTAAAGGCAAGCCTCAATGCGTACCCCGGGACCTCTTGGACAAGGAGAATCTCCTCTTGAAACCGGTCAACATAATGACCCAACGTCTCGTCCTGCCTCTGCCTCACCGCGAACAGGAACTCCGCTTCCTTCTTCCGCTTCTTCGAAGTTGAGAACCTCAACAAGAAACCCCGATGCAGATCCTCGAAGCTGTAGATTGAGCTCGCCGGCAACTGGTGGAACCAGTCCCTGGCCTTCTCCTTCAATGTGATGGCAAACAGCCGACACTTGAAGGCGTCAGACATCTGCCGAATCGACACCACATCCTCAAACCATTGCACATGTTGTACTGGGTCATCCTTTCCCGAGTAGTAGGATATGTCAGGTTCTCGAAACCCTCTGGCACCGGGGCTGAGACGATGAGCTCGCTAAAGGGGGTCTCGCCGCCTGCCTGGCGAGAAGGCACGTCTCGAGACCTCGGCTAGCTGGAAAGATCCGCGAGATCGGGCCCAAGGAACAGCTCCCGCACTGCCGCCTCCCTCTCGCCAATTCTACCGGAACCTCCTTTCCGAGGTGCTGCCCTGGGAAGAGTTCCCGCGCTACCATGTCTCTCTCACCACCTTCCATCGGGACCTCCTTCCCGGGGCGCTTTCCAGGGGTGTTCTCGCCCAGAAGCGGGACCACCTCCACCAGAACCTGAGGCGTCTCCCACTCACTCCTTGCCGAGAAGGCTAGACTGATGGTCTGCAGGACTTCTCGACTAATGTCTTCTCTTCCTCATCGCTTCCTCCCCCTGGCTGGGGATACCCCTCGAGCCAGACCCTTCACCTTCAACTCCAGTCATGGGACCAAACTCAAGTCTTTCTTCCACCGGTTGCCTTCCACGCTCACCGCACCATAACTGTTGAAGCCAAAATTGACCTCAACGAATGTTCAAAATCGGGGTGCAGCCAACGCCTACTTCTCTCAAGCCCTGTCCCTCGACTGGTAGCTAACAGCTTAAAACTGACCCAAAGCCTCAGCAGGGAGGTCCCACCTCACACCCGGAAGATCTCTGAGAGCTTCCCCTCCAAAGCCAAAAGCCGGGCTAGGAGCTCCTCAGAAAGTACTAGAAATTTAGAGAGAATGAGAGTCTGCCTTCCAAGGAGCCCTTCTGGGTCTATTTATAACCTTTTGCTGCCCTGAAGTTACTGAAATACCCCTGGTTGGTCTGCCAATAGCCAAATCCCGCTATCTGAAAAGTGTTAAATACAGCCCCTGAGGGTATAAGGGTAATTTTACCCGAGGGAAATTAAGACATTTTACCCTGACCCCGGGCCCCACTCGGCGAGAGCTCTGTGCCGAGAACCCTCTCGTCTTCCTACGCTGAGCCAACCCCCGCCTTCTCGCCGGCTCTGCTGAGAGCGGTTCACGGTTGATCGAAGGTGAACGCTTTCACCCCTCCCCAGGCGGGAGCTCATCTAACCTTAGCGCTGTCGCTGGACGCGGCGTTGGGTGAGTGGAAGCCCACTCAACGCCCTCGCTGCCGACCACGACGTTGAGTGAGTGGAGCTCACTCAACGCCCTCGCTGCTGACCACGGCGTTGAGTGAGTGGAGCTCACTCAATGCCATTGCTGCTGACCACGGCGTTGAGTGAGTGGAACTCACTCAACGCCCTTTGTTGCTAACCCCGGAGTTGAGTGAGTGGAGCTCACTCAATGCCCTTTACTGCTAGCCACAGCGTTGAGTGAGTGAAGCTCACTCAACGCCCTTTGCTGCTGGTCGCGGCGTTGAGTGAGTGAAGCTCACTCAACGCCCTTGCTGATTACGGCGCTAAAAGAGTGAAGCTCACTCACCGTCATGCCTTCTCGCCCGCTTCTGGCCATGGGCGGGATCTCTCCTGCTCCTAAGCGGGAGCTCCTCCAGTGCGAGAGATCTTATGGCCTTCAGGCCCGAGCTAACTTGTGGCTGGTCCAACCCCAACCGTTGTGCCTTTGGGTTCCACCCAGCAAATATGGGGTTGTACATACAGCTGACTGCTTCCCAACAAGCTGAGACTTCATCTCTACTATAAGACCCCCCCCCCCCCCCCCCCCCACCCTTATTTTTTCTTTTCAAATACCGGGGTCTTAGACCCAGAACCGCCGCTTTGCGGTGACACCTTCACACCCGGGAAGGTCGTCACTACAAAACGCTGATCCTGCCGGCCAAATCGATCACAACAGTAGCAAAATAGAAAAGGAAGTCCACGGGAATCACATATATAGTAAATATCTCCACGAAGGGAGAGTCCACGGAAATAATAAAAGTACTAAAATTAGGGTCCATGCCCAGTACATCCAAATAATAAAAGTACTAAAATTAGGGTCCATGCCCAGTACATCCAAATCCTCACTACATAACTCTCATAGCGGAAGCAAAACAAATAAACTACTAGCGATCGGGACTCACAGTCCCAGCTATCTGTACTCTGGTACTAGACTACCCCATCTCCAAGCGTGCGGACCTCTGGGGCTGCTACTCCATGCTGGGCTTTACGGTCCCCTAAAATGATATGGTTCGAAAATCGTTTGTCTAAAAGACTAAGTCCTATCATCCCCCGCCTCATCCCCCATGGCTCCTAGGCACCGAGCGGGGAGGAAGAAAGGAGAGGAAATGAAGGTGGAGAATAACAAATGCAGGTGATGGCGGAACTAATCTAACTGTTCTATATAAATAGGTAAAGTAAATCAGGAAGTATGTAAAAGATAAACTAAGAAATATGTAACCTTAACTTATAAGGTATCTTTTGCAAGGCTCCTAGCGTATAAAAAGTCTCACACCAATTTATACGATAGGGTGACAATTTTCTAGCATGCATACATATATATTTACTAAATAAAAACCTTAACTTATAAGCACGCCCGCGCGAACTTATAAACCAAGGGGTCGTTTTGCAGGGTCTATTGTATAAAAAATCCCATACCAATTTATACAATAGGTGTCAAGGGTTATATGCAATGATTATGCTATGTCATGCAATTATGCCATGATGTGAACATGTAAGTGCAACTCACCCACCCGACTCTGTGTACACAGACCTTTAGTTCCCCCTTTCTGGAGCCGAACCTCCCAGGATACCTCCGTAGTGGAAAACGGAAGCGATGGGTTGGGCCTCGCCCACCTCTAAATCGGTAATTGCACTACCAGTCAGACCTATCGTACGCCTCAACGCTAGTGCACTAAGCGGAGCTCCTGCATGCTCTTGCCGGCTGGCGCACTTGACTTTATCTTGCCAAGTGCTAAACCACACTTGTCGAGTCAACGTATTGGCGTCGGTGCATCGACCCTCCAATACCGAAGACCCACCACCTTATTTTTATGCACATGCAATATTAATGTATTATCCACCGAGCCAAAACTCCCCGGACTAACCCATCCGTCACAATTACCAACCGAGCCAAAGCTCCCCGGACTATCCCATCCGTCATAATTATCTACCGAGCCCTCGACTCGCCGGGCAAATCCATTCCCACAACCACCGAGCCTACCGCCCGGACATCCTAGTCAACTAACTTACCGAGATACCGGGACGTGAGAAGTGAAACCCTAGTTATACTAGTTACTCTTGCAATTTATTTTGCCTACAGTTTAGGTTAGCCCAGGACTGCCCAAGGCATACCCCGTGAAGGGTTCTCGAGGGCACTAGGAACTACGATGGGCTGAAGCCCAAAGCTCCCTTTCGCAAGGCACTTATTATTATTGGTTGTTACCCAAATCCCATCCCCTTTAATGTTGTACTATATCTAACCCTAGTGTATTTTTGACTCTTTCTCTTTATCCACGAGGAAGATGATGTTTCGTCGACCCCGAGCACCTCCTATCACTTGTCAAACCTCCCGCTCCTCATCACAACTCCGATGATGAACTCATCTCACTTACCAGATCAACACACCAACATACAAACTCTCTGAGTGCACTCAATGCACTCAACGCCACCAACCCACTAAGCTATTATAAGTGGTTAGGAGGTGGTTAGCCCAACTGGCTAGGGGTGGAGCTTGAGTTAGCCCCATTTTTGAGCTAAGTTTGACTTGACCTAGCC
Source organism: Platanthera zijinensis (assembly GCA_039513925.1). Lineage (NCBI taxonomy): Eukaryota > Viridiplantae > Streptophyta > Magnoliopsida > Asparagales > Orchidaceae > Platanthera > Platanthera zijinensis. Next base: position 142,612,761 of record CM077089.1, read on the forward strand.
TAGGGTTGCCTTTGGTCAAATTGGCCTTTTGTGTCACCATCAATAAGTCCATGGTGGCCTATTTTCCTCCCCTGGAGTCTAGGTAGGGGTGGGTAGGGTTGACTTGGCACCTTTGAAGGTCACTTGACCCTTATTAAGGGCACTTTGACAACTTTGGGTTTGAGTTGACTTGGGTCAACTTAGCCACTAGGGTTGACTCCAATGAGTCCTTTGTGACCCATTGACCTCACTCTAGGGTTAAGAGAGTATGGGTGGGTTCCACTTGGCTAAGGGAAGACCAATTGACCCAATGTAGATCAGTTTGACCCATTTTGGGTTAGGGTTGACTTTGGTCAACTCAAGCTCTATGGTTGACCCCAATGGGTCTTTGGTGACCCATAGACCCCTCTTTAGGTCAAGGGAGACCTTGGTAGGGTTGGTTGGGATCCTTAAGGGTGCATTGCCCTTAGTTAGGGCACATTGCCCTTAGTTAGGGCACCTTGCCCTATTTAGGCCTAAGGTGATCCTTGCTCCACTAGGCTTTCCTGGGTTGACTTAAGTGAACCCTAGGGGCACTTTTAACAGATCGATGAGGTCATGGTGGGGTCTTAAAGTCATGGTGAAGCCTCATGGTCATCCTAAACTATGGTTTAAGAATCTACTATTTGCGGACCATTAGTCCCAATCACCTTTATTCCTAAGTTCACTAGGTCCTCTTGGGCTCCCTAGGGTTTTGTCATGACCTAATCATGACAAAACCACTCCTGGGGGTCTAGTTGTCCGAGGGATGTTACAAATCTCAATACATAAACAAAAATTTCGTCCTCGAAATTCTAGTTAGGCCTACGGGGTTTCAAATATGAAAGTAAATTGTAACATCCTGAGAGGTTGTGAGGAATACCTGACTGAAAAGCTCTGGGTACCTTTGTTGCATCAGGTCTTGTGGTTTCCAGGTGTGCTCCTCCATACCGTAATTTCTCCACATGACCTTGACCAATGGAACCTTCTTGCGGCACAAGACTCGTATCCCCTCGTCGACCCGGATGAGTTCCAGGTGAACTTACCGATCAGATGCCACCAACCCATCTGTGGTCGTAATATGCTGCTCCGGGCATAGTAGAGCCCTCCTAAGTGAGGATACGTAGAACACGACGTGCAGACCACCAGCTTCGGTGGCAGCTCCAACCTATACGCTAAGGGACTGATCTGCTCCAGGATCCTGTAAGGCCCCATATATCTTGGGCTGAGCTTCTTCTTCCGACCACGCACCCGTGAAACTCCATGCATCGGCCGAACCTTCAAGAATACTCAGTCCCTCACTGAAACTCCACCTGACGATGCCGAGCGTCATAATACTTGGCATGTTTGCTCTGTGCTTCTAGCATCTTGTCCCGTATCAGCCTCACTGAGCCTCAGTGTTCTCAACAAACTCCAGGACCAAAACATTCGGATCCTCATCCTGTACCCATGACAATAGAGTCCTACACCTCCGTCCGTATAGGGCCTCATAAGGAGCCATACCTATGCTGGATTGGTAATTGTTATTATATGAGAACTCGATCAGTTACAACAGCTTCTCCCAAGGCTCTCCGCAGTCCAGAATGCAAAGTCGTAGTAAATCATCCAAAGTCCGATTGGTGCGTTCCATCTGCCCGTCAGTCTGGGGATGAAAAGCTGTGTTGAAAGTCAGTCGGGTGCTCAAGTAAGTCTGCACTGATCGCCACTCCCTAGACGTAAACCGTCCATCCCGATATGATACAATCGTCCTGGGTACGCCATGATACCGTGCGAACTGCTCCACGAATTTTTGAACCAGCACACCAACCGGGTCATCCTTCCTGATAGGGATAAATCTAGCTACCTTCACCAGCCGGTCGACGATTACCCAAGTTGAATCGTTTCCCGCCCATGATCGAGGAAGGCCATGTATGAAGTCCATCGCGATATCCTCGAACTTCCACTTCAGCACTAGAAGTGGCTGCAATAATCCTGCGGGGTTTCTGCACTCTGCCTTCACTAGCTGGCATATCTCGCAGTGGGTCACGAAGTAGGTGATATCCTTCTTCATGCCTGGCTAGTACATGGTCTTCTTCAGATCCGCGGTCATCTTCGTAAATCCCGGGTGTACTGAATACCGACTGTAGTGGGCCTCCGTCATGATATCCTATCGGACCTGGCCTCCCTCTGGTATGTAAACTCGTCCTCTAAAGCACACTAGGACATCCCTCAGTGTGTAGTCTCCAGCAGTGCCTGCCTGTAGGGCCAGAAATATCAGCTCTTGCTTAGCATCCTGCCTCTGCCCATCTCTAACTCGATCTCGAATGTCATCTGTGGCAACCAATGATGATAGGTACTTTCGTTATAGCTCTGGGTGATCCTCGGACACCAAGGATATATGCATCTTGTCCAACATCTGGAACAACTCCATCGCCATCAACTGAGGTCCTGCCCCTGAGGTCGTATCCTTCCGCCTCAGCGCATCGGCCACCACATTCGCCTTCCCTTGGTGGTAGTGCATCTCGTACTGGTAATCTGCTAAAAACTCCACCCATCGTCTCTGCTTGATATTCAACTCCTTCTGCGTGTCCACATACTTCAGATTTTTGTGATCATTGTATATGACGTCGTGGACACCATACAGATAGTGCCGCTAGACTTTCAGAGCAAATACGACTGCTCCCATCTCTAAGTCATGAACAGGGTAGTTCTGCTCATGCTTCTTTAGCTCCCGTGAGGCGTATGCTATCACGTGACCATTCTGCATCAACCCCGCTCCCATGCCCTGGTAGTAAGCGTCGGTATTGACTTTGAAAGTGAGGGTAAGATCTACCTTTACTCTAGAGGGGGGGTGAATAGAGTATTTTAAAATAATTTTGCAAATTAAAAACTAATTGGCAGTGGAAGACTTAATTTATTTATAGTGTATTGTGTTTGCAGTAAATAAAACAAAGGAAAGCAAGATATAAAAACACAACACACAACAACCAATATACAAGCAAATCAGATGACACAAGGAGTTATAGTGGTTCCCCAATCAACCTGGGTACATCCACTCTTCTACCACCCTAGGTAGGAATCCACTACAGGATGAGTTGATCAGGTGTCCTGGGCACCAATGAGCTTTTGATAAGGTGCTCAAAAACCAAACCAGATTTTTTGATCAGGTGTCTTGCCACCACTGAGTTTTGATAAGGTCTCAGGAACAAAACACAAAACTTTTGAAGGGAGTTCTGAATAACCCTTTTATAGCAAAAGAAAATAAAAAGAGTGAAGGTGTTCTTCTCTGTCAACAATCAAAGAGAAGACTAGTGGATTTGTTGATGTCAAAGCTCCCCCTAAGATTAGCAGTAGGTCAGGAGAAGAAGCTTTGCACAGGGTGATAGGCCTTCAGTAAGTTGAGATCTCCAGCAATTGATAATTTCAGCAAAGGCTGAAATATGTTGTGTCTTGAGTCTTTGATTGGTGAAGCCTGGAAAACTTGAATCAGAGAAGAGATCTAAAAGAATAGAAGAGATTCTTCTCTGTGTGTTGATCTCCTTCTCTGTTCTATTCCTTGTGTTCTATAAAACTCTAACGGTATAATCCTGTAGAATTCTTGAGAGATATTCTCCTTGGTTTTTTTTTTGTCTCTAATGTCTGTAAAGATATTATGAAATCCAATCTCCTAGATAGCCGTTAGCCAGTCATAAATGACTTCCTTAATTGGTAGCTGTCTCTGAAGGAAAGTCTTAAGAAACTTTCCCTTTCAGTCTCCTTGAAACTTGCTCCAGATTGATGAAACGACTACAAAATCTTCTGCATTAAATGCTGGATATTAAAGATATTTGAATTCCATAACAGTCTGATTTGAAATCCTTAAATCGTCGATCTCTCAAAAAATCATTGATCTGAGCTCGACTATCGTTGATCTGAGCTCAGAGATCTGGAGTTTGACTTGAGACAGAAATCGTCGATCTGAGCTCGGAGATCGTCGAACCGAGTTCGACGCCTCGTCGACCTGAGCTCAGAGATAGTCGAACTGAGTTCGACGCCTCGTCGATCTGAGCTCGACGAAAATTTCCTTTGGTCTTTTGCGCTTGTAATCTGAACTAGGAGGTCTTGGGGGCAGCTTTCAAACCTAAGTTCTAAGCCTTAGACCTATTCTAGTTGACCTTTAAATCTATACAATGAGGTCAAGACACAATCCTTTGGACATAGTGATCCTTACCCAAATTAGTAATAGGGTGTTCCAACAGACTTGGAATCCTTCTCTCCCCGAAGGAAGGGAAAGGAAGGGAAATATGAGAAAATCCCTCCACGAACTTCCGGTAATAACCGGCAAGTCCTAGAAAACTCCGTATGTCTGTGGCTGCCTTCAGCTGTGGCCAGTCCCGAACTGCCTGAATCTTGGCTGGGTCCACTGCCAACCCAGCTCCACTGATAATAAACCTCTTTCAACCAGAACTGACATTTGCTGAACTTCGCATAATGGTGATTCTCCCGCAACCTCTCTAAAGTCAGTGTCAGGTGTCGTGTGTGCTCCTCCTCTGTCCTCGAGTAGATGAGGATGTCGTCAATGAACATGATGATGAACACATCCAGATAAGCCTCGAACACCGGATTCATGAGGCTCATGAACGTCGACGGTGCATTCGTGAGCCCGAAGGGCATCACGGTAAACTCGAAAAACCCATATCTGCTACTGAAGGCAGTCTTTGAAATGTCTTCCTCCTTAATTCGCAGTTGATAGTAGCCCGACCTCAAATCCAGTTTTGAGAAGAAATGTGCCCCTCCAGCTGATCAAACAGCTCATCTATCCGTGGAAGGGGATAGGTATTCCAGACTGTCAATCTGTTTAGTGCTCGGTAGTCGATGCATAATCTGAGTGTACCATCCTTCTTCTTGACGAACATCACCGGGGCTCCCCATGGTGAAGAGCTCAGCCGGACGAATCCGGCTTCCACTAGTTCCTGCAGCTGGCTTCAAAACTCCGTCAACTCCTTCGGGGCCATCCGATAAGGGGCTCTAGATGCCGGCTTAGCCCCCGACATGAGCTGTATCTAGAAATCATGCTCTTAGTGCGAGGGTAGCCCTGATAGCTTCTCTGGGAATACGTTAGCAAAATTCCGCACCACCGGGATATCAGAGATGGAATCCTTTGCCTCAGCCATTTCAAACAACACTTCATAGACTTACTCCCCCTACAAGTAAGCCTTGACGGCCTGCATGGATGATAGCATGAGTGGGGGAAGAGGTCTAATACCTTTGATGACGATGTGGGAATCCCCATGCCTCACGGTGATCCTCTTTGACAGGCAGTCTATCTGGGCATGGTTCTAATGAAACCATGTCATGCTCAGGATCAGATCATAAGCTGGCATCCTTAGGATCGTTGCTGGTGCTTCGAACGCCTTCCCGCCGATCTCCGCCTCCATGTTGTAGTGGGCAGAGGTGAACAACTCCGATCTATTGGGTAGTCGTATCCTTATTATCAAGCCTGTGAATTGCTTCACGCCTTCCAACCCTTCAATGAAGGCCTCTGACACGAACGAGTGCGAAGCACCCGTATCGAACAGTGTATACGCGGGCTTGTCGCTGATGAAAACTATGCCTGGGGTAGTTAAATGTCTTAGAAATATAGTTATGGTTATCTTTTCTAGTTTGTAAATTCTATACCCATGAATCTAAATATTTAGGAAAGAAAACTTAAAATTTTTCTGGCGTACCTGTAATCACTTGCTCCGGGTTTTGTGGTTAAGCCAGATCCAGTGCATACATCTGCTCCCTCTCCTGTCTGCGGTCTCCACCCTGGTATCCACGTCCTCGGCCTCCAAAATACTGAGCAGGCGGGGTAGCCGGTGGTGCTGGAGGTGGTGCCCCCCTCATTGGGCAGTTTCTCTGTATATGCCCCACCTGATGACAGTTGAAGCACTCTAGCGGGGTATATGCCATACCCCCGGGTCTCTGCATCTCCCGCATCTAGAGAGGCTAAGGGGCCACCACTACTGGTTCCCTCTGCTCATGTCTCACCACCTGACGAGGCTGGTCCTCTGCTCTTCTCCCATCTCTCCAATCGGTAATGCGGCCCCGTTGCTGATCCATTATGGCTCCTTGGCCCTGATCCTCAGTTGGCCGCTTCTGGCCTCGAGTAGTGTGCCAATCTGCCTCAATCCTCTTCGCCATTTCCAATATGCAAGGAATAGGCCCGTCGGACACGAACATTAGAGCCTCCCTCAGGTCCTCTCGCAGTCCCTTATAGAACCTCTTGGTGTATCCTGCCTCACCCAACTGATAAGAATCCGCAAATTGGGCCAGATGGTTGAACTCCCGGTGGTACTCCACCACCGTCTTGTTGCCCTGTCTCAACTGTAAAAACCTGTCTTCCAGCTCATCTCTGGCCGACTGCGGAACAAAGTGCTCCAACAGTGAGGCCCTGAACTCCTCCCAAGCAATCTCTGCAACCTCTCTGTCAGCAAACGTCGTGTCCAGCAATGTATTCCACAATCTCTTGGAATGAGACTCCAAGCAAGAGACTAGTAAAGGTACCCTCTCCTTCCAAAGGCACCGTATCCCTGTCAGTATCTCATACATGATGTCCAACCACTCCTCCATCCGAACGACCGACTCTGTCCCCAAGTAGGATGGGGGAGAGAGTCCTCGAAAGATACTCAACCAATTGGCCCCCCGGGTTTGGCTGCGGAGTCGGAACCTGCTGAGCCCTGAAAGCCTCCTGTATGGCTGTAAGAGTCTGCCCCATCTCCGACTGTAAGAACGGAGTGGAGACCGGGTGAGGTGGTGCAACATTCAGAGTCATCGGGGCTTCGCCCTGTGGTGTATGCAGTGCCGGGGGCTGCGTAACAAAAGTCATTCGTAACTAATCGCTCAAACCTTACTAAAAGTGGACAATTTACATGTGATCCCCCATATGGGCACACCACTGCTTCCGCTGCTTAGTTTATCCCCAAACTAAACTCGTGCGGGGGTGACCCAGGGATTGTGGACTGTTACTTTTTCGATCGAAGTCTCCTCTGATACCACTTGTAAGACCCCCCTTTTTTTTCTTTTCAAACACCGGGGTCTTCGGCCTAGAACCGCCGCTTTGCGGTGACACCTTCACCCCGGGAAAGTCGTCACTACAAAACGCCGATTCTGCCGGCCAAATCGATCACAACAGTAGCAAAATATAAAAGCAAGTCCATATGAATCACATATATAGTAAATATCTCCATGAAGGGAGAGTCCACAGAAATAATAAAAGTACTAAAATTAGGGTCCATGCCCAGTACATCCAAATCCTCACTACATAACTCTCATAGCGGAAGAAAAACAAATAAACTACTAGCGATTAGGACTCACAGTCCCAGCTATCTGTACTCCGGTACTAGACTGCCCAATCTCCAAGCGTGCAGACCTCCAGGGCTGCTCCTCCATGTTGGGCTCCACGGTTCCCTAAAATGATATGGTTCGAAAACCGTTAGTCTAAAAGACTAAGTCCTATCATCCCCCGCCCCTTCCCCCATGGCTCCTAGGCACCGAGCGGGAAGGAAGAAAGGAGAGGAAATCAAGGTGGAGAATAACAAATGTAGGTGATGGCGGAACTAATCTAACTGTTCTATATAAACAGGTAAAGTAAAGCAGGAAGCATATAAAAGGTAAACTAAGAAATATGTAACCTTAACTTATATGAAAGCACATAAGCCAAGGGATCTTTTGCAAGGCTCCTAGCATATAAAAATTCCCACACCAATTTATACGATAGGGTGTCGATTTTCTAGCACGCAGACATATATATATTTACTAAATAAAAACCTTAACTTATAAGCACGCTCGCACGAACTTATAAACCAAGGGGTCATTTTGCTGGGCCTATTGTATAAAAAATCCCATACTAATTTATACAATAAGTGTCAAGGGTTATATAAAATGATTATGTTATATCATGCAATTATGCCATGATGTGAACATGCAAGTGCAACTCACCCACCGACTCTGTGTACACAGACCTTTAGTTCCCCCTTTCTGGAGCCGAACCTCCCAGGATACCTACGTAGTGGCAAACGGAAGCGGTGGGTTGGGCCTCGCCCACCTCTAAACCGGTAATTGCACTACCAGTCAGACCTATCGTGCGCCTCAACGCTGGTGCACTAAGCGGAGCTCATGCATACTCTTGCCGGCTGGCGCACCGGACTTTATCTGGCCAAGTGCTAAACCACACTTGCCGAGTCAACGTATTGGCGTCGGTGCATCGACCCTCCAATACCGAAGACCCACCACCTTATTTTTATGCACATGCAATATTAATGTATTATCCATCGATCCAAAGTTCCCCGGACTAACTCGTCCGTCACAATTACCACCAAGCCAAAGCTCCTCGGATTATCCCGTCCGTCACAATTAACCATCGAGCCCTTGGCTCGCCGGGCTAATCCATTTCTACAACCACCGAGACTACTTCCCGGACATCCTAGTCAACTAACTTCCTGAGACACCGGGGTGTAAGAAGTGAAACCCTAGTTATACTAGTTACTCTTGCAGTTTATTTTGCCTATAGTTTAGGTTAGCCAAGGACTGCCCAAGTCTTACCCGGTGAAGAGTTCTCGAGGGCACTAGGAACTACAATGGGCAGAAGCCCAAAGCCCATCGCTGGCCGGCCACCGCCACCACCCCCTCCGTCGAGGTGCTGGCCATCGCTGGGCGGCAGCATGACCGCCGGAGGGGCGGATTCTGGCGATCCATCAAGCTTAATTTTGCGGAAAAACAGGAGAAGACTTATCCCGATCAGGCTCAATTGAGCCCGAATCTTGGCCCTAAAAGATTCCTAAGATCTATCCATAGGAGAAGGAGTAGAGGAGGACCTTGCTTGCGGCCTAGAGGTGCGTAGATCATTGGGAAGCCATTGGTGGTTGTGGTGGCGCTCGGTTTCTGCAATAACTCCGTGAACTTGGTCGACTCCTTCAGGTAAGGGTTATAATCGGCTCCTATGAGTCCAGTGAGTCTTTTAAAATAGTGAAAAGGGGGAGGGGAGAGGCCAAGCATCAATGGTCATTAATGGCAATTGAAAGCTTATTTCGACCATGGCAATACTCCTCCCCTAGCCACTGTTGTGGCCGGAATAATGCTGGAATCTCCTCCTCTCCCCTAGGGAAACTGAATCCAGCCCTTAATGGGGGAGGGGGTGAGGCCTTCCTTCATGGAACCATTAATGGCCATGAATAGTGTTTCTCGGCCATGGTGGTTCCCCCCCCCCCCCCACCTAGCCTTGAACAGCCACCAAAATGGCCCCTTGGTCTTCCTGGATTGAATGGGGAGTTGGATCAGCCAATGAAGGATGGCCCTTAGCCTCCTTGGCCATGAATGGCATTTACTCCTCACTTTCTCTCTCCTCCATTAAAATGGAATTTGGGTTAAACCGTCTGCCACGTGGCACCGTACTACTGGACCACTTATTATTGTTTAAATAATTCCTAATGAAAGGGTCGGGGCCAATTAGTTCATTTTGGCATAATTTCCGAAAGCATGGTTCAATCTGTTAAAATGAACCGGCAAACTGGGCCGAGATTTTCTCTAAGTCAAAAACGTTGAGACCAGTCAGTTCACTCAACGCCAAAATCAGCCAGAAATATTCCAAGTAAAATGGCATTGAGTGAGCTCAACTCACTCAACGCCATCTAGTCTATGGCGTTGAGTGAGCTCATCTCACTCAATGCCAATAGCTGCAAGAAATAGGCCAAGTAAAATTGCGTTGAGTGAGCTCAACTCACTCAACGCCATTCAATCTATGGCATTGAGTGAGCTCAAGTCACTCAACGTCATTCAGTCTATGGCATTGAGTGAACTCAACTCACTCAACGTCATTCAGTCGATGGCGTTGAGTGGGATCAACTCACTCAACGCCATTCAGTCGATGGTGTTGAGTGGGGTCAACTCACTCAATGCCAACAGTAGTCAGAAATTTCCTGAGTTAAATGGCATTGAGTGAGCTCAACTCACTCAACGCCATGCAATTTTTGGCGTTGAGTGAGCTCCACTCACTCAATGCTCCGAGCTAGAAAAGTTTCTATGTTAAATGGCGTTGAGTGAGCTTAACTCACTCAATGCCATGTAGTCTATGGAATTGAGTGAGCTCCACTCACTCAACGCCCCCGAGCCAGAAACTAAGTACAAGGGCATTGAGTGAGCTCAGCTCTCTCAACGCCATTCTGGCTATGGAGTTGAGTGAGCTCAACTCACTCAACGCCATTCAATCATGGCGTTGAGTGCACTCAACGCAGTCAACGCCACCAGCCCACTAAGATATTATAAGTGGTTAGGAGGTGGTTAGCCCAAGTGGCTAGGGGTGGAGCTTAAGTTAGCCCCCTTTTTGAGCTAAGTTTGACTTGACCTAGCCTAGGGTTGACTTTGGTCAAATTGCCTTTTGTGTCACCATCAATAAGTCCATGGTGGCCTATTTGCCTACCCTAGAGTCTAGGTAGGGGTTGGTAGGGTTGACTTGGCACCTTTGAAGGTCACTTGACCCTTATTAATTGCACTTTGACCACTTTGGGGTTTGAGTTGACTTTGGTCAACTTAGCCACTAGGGTTGACTCCAATGAGTCCTTTGTGACCCATTGACCTCACTCTAGGGTTAGGAGAGTATGGGTGGGGTCCCTTGGCTAAGGGAAGACCAATTGACCCTATGTAGATCAGTTTGACCCATTTAGGGTTAGGGTTGACTTAGGTCAACTCAAGCTCTATGGTTGACCCCAATGGGTCTTTGGTGACCCATTGACCCCTCTTTAGGTCAAGGGAGACCTTGGTAGGGTTAGTTGGGCTCCTTAAGGGCACATTGCCCTTAGTTAGGGCACATTGCCCTTAGTTAGGGCACCTTGCCCTACTTAGGCCTAAGGTGATCCTGGGTTGACTTAAGTGAACCCTAGGGGCACTTTTAACAGATCGATGGGGCCATGGTGGGGTCTTAAAGTCATGGTGAAGCCTCATGGTCATTCTAAACTATGGTTTAGGAATCTACTATTTGCAGACCATTAGTCTCAATCACCTTTATTCCTAAGTTCACAAGGTCTTCTTGGTCTCCCTAGGATTTTGTCATGACCTAGTCATGACAAAATCACTCCTAGGAGTCTTGTTGTCTGAGGGATGTTACAAATCCCAATACATAAACAAAAATTTGGTCCTCGAAATTCTAGTTAGGCCTACGAGGTTTCAAATATGAAAGTAAATTGTAACATCCCGAGAGGTTGTGAGGAATACCTGACTAAAAAGCTCTGGGTACCTTTGTTGCATCAGGTCCTGCGGCTCCCAGGTGTGCTCCTCCAAAATGTGATTCCTCCACAGGACCTTGACCAATGGAACCTTCTTGCGGCGCAAGACTCGTATCCCCTTGTCGTCGACCCGTATCGGTTCCAGGTGAACTGACCGATCAGATGCCACCAGCCCATCCGTGGCCGTAATATGCTGCTCCGGGCATAGTAGAGCCCTCCTAAGAGAGGATACGTGAAACACGGCATGCAGACCCAACAACTATGGTGGCAGCTCCAGCCTGTATGCTAAGGGACCGATCCGCCCAGGATCCTGTAAGGACTCATATATCTCGGGCTGAGCTTCTTCTTCCGACCACGCACCCGTGAAACTCTATGCATCGGCAAGACCTTCAAGAATACTCGGTCCCCCCACCTTAAACTCCGCCTTACGATGTCAAGCGTCATAATACTTGGACTGTCTGCTCTGTGCCTCTAGCATCCTGTCCCGTATCAGCCTCACCTGAGACTTGGTGTCCTCAACAAACTCCGAGCCCAAAACCTTCGGATCCTCATCCTGTATCCATGACAACGGAGTCCTACACCTCCGTTCGTATAGGGCCTCATAAGGAGTCATCCCTATGCTGGACTGGTAGTTGTTATTATATGAGAACTCGATCAGTGACAACAACTTCTCCCAAGGCTCTCTGAAGTCTAGAATGCAAAGTCGCAGTAAATCCTCCAAAGCCCGATTGGTGCGTTCCGTCTTCCCGTCAGTCTGGGGATGAAAAGCTATACTGAAAGTCAGTCGGGTGCCCAAGTAAGTCTGCACTGATCGCCACTCCCTAGACATAAACCGCCCATCCCGATCAACTGAGGTCCTGCCCCTGAGGTTGTAGCCTTCCGACTCAGCGCATCAGCCACCACATTCGCCTTCCTTGGGTGGTAGTGCATCTCGTACTGGTAATCTGCTAAAAACTCCACCCATCGTCTCTGCCTGATATTCAGCTCCTTCTGCGTGTCCACATACTTTAGATTTTTGTGATCGGAGTATATGTCGCAGTGGACACCGTACAGATAGTGCCGCCAAACTTTTAGAGCAAATACGACCGCTCCCATCTCTAAGTCATGAATAGGGTAGTTCTGCTCATGCTTCTTTAGCTGTCGTGAGGCGAATGCTATCACGTGACCATTTTGCATCAGCACCGCTCCCATTGTAACACCCCCGGTTTTTTTGCGACTGTTTAATCTTTGTTTGGCATTACGTTGGCATATATTTGGCCTTTGCCATTGTTAGAGTGTGGTCTTAGCTCTTTAGCCCTTCGAGTGGCTTGTTTTGTAGTTTGTTTGGAAGATTCCCTAGCAAGCCAGAGTCTGTTTTGGTGACTCGGTGGGCCTCTTCGGGAATGCTTGTGTTTTGTCTTCGGGAAATTTTAGCCTGAGTTTTGTTTGTCGGATGACGATTTCGACTTCGCCACTAGATTCGTAGCGTGGGTATTTAGCTACGGTGTGAATTTCGTTAAATTCCGAGATAGTTGGAATTTTCGCGTCGTTTTGACGTGTTTTTGGATTAATTGTGGCAGCAGGCTGTGATAGCTTTAATAATACGAGCATCTTCGCACGGGCTACGCCCATTTTTGATGCTCCGGGTGGTCTTCGGTCGCATAGAAGCGTCCGCTTCCACGCAATCCACCGTCTCGGCGCCGCGCCGCACCCGCCGAGATGGTTCGGGTGGACTTCAGACGCATAGAAGAGGGATTCGCGCGCTTCCACGCAATCCACCATCTCGACACCGCACCCGCCACTCGGGGCCCGCTACTTATGCTGTAGACGGCGCTGCGTTTGTGTGCCAGCAGCTGTCTTCCGTCAGCAAGCCATCGAAGCTACCTTGGCACGTGCCTCCGCCGCTCATCAGCTGGCATTGGCCGTCGACACCTCATTGCTCGATGCGCAGGCCGGGAAGGCGACCTGGTCGGACTGCCTTAAACTCCGCAAGAGAACCATTTCCAATCTCAACGACTCTCTGCTTTCAACTTCCTTCTTTGGCGTTGAGTGCGCTCAAAGCCATGATCATGGCGTTGAGGGAACTCAAAGTCATGATCATGGCGTTGCGTGAACTCAAAGCCATGATCATGGCGTTGAGTGCACTCAGAGCCATGATCATGGCGTCATGGCTTTGAGTGCACTCAACGCCACTCAACGCCATGATCATGGCGGCGTTGAGTGCACTCAAAGCCATGATCATGGCGGCGTTGACTGCACTCAAAGCCATGATCATGGCGTTGAGTGCACTCAACGCCATAATCGGGGGGGGGGGATTCGCCTGCCCCCGATGGATGAAAAAACCCGCCCGTAGCTGGTTATTTTATTATATGTAAATTGGAATTTAATTAGAATTTATTGTTTTAATATATTTATCTACATAAATAGAACTAAGCATGAAAATAAGCTTATTTATTATTTCATTTTTCATTTCGTGGGTTTAAATTTAAAAGCTAATTATTCTCAAGTATAAATTGAATTTTTGACAGACAGTTTCACTGTAGTAGTCTAAATATCTTTATATAATTTGAGCAGGTTCGCATGGGCGCACTCGAGGCTCTTGGGCGGCCTTTAGACGCATCAACGGGCTTTGCCCGCCTGCTTACGGGATTCACACGTGTTTGATGCTCTGGGCGGTCTTTGGCCGCATAGACCTCAGCCACCGTCACCGCTTCCCGGCCAAAGCCACCTCCAGTTCCACCTTCGTTCATGGCATCCACGGATCTATAACATCGACAGATGCCTTGGGTGGAAGACGTTGCCAGAAGCATTGGGAGAGGATGCCTCGGGAGCATCCTTGTTCATGGTGGCCTCGGGCACAGCCGCATTCTTGGCGGCCTCGGTCGCACCTCCATCTTGCCGGACCGTCTCCGGCCTACCCTCGCCAGCATCGCCGGCATCCAGCGTCCCCATCAGCGGGGTCTGGTTAGGACGCCGCTGGCTCCGCCGTTGGCCCGTTGGCCATGGCCACCACCGCGAGTATTTTTTTAAAAAAAAACAAACAGCCGGGCTGCAGCAGGAAAGGCAGGAGTGGCTTTGGTCGGAGTTGCTCGCCATGTCGGCGGGTTGGTGCGCCGGAGGAAGAGCGGTTTGAGCGCTGCCGGAGCGCTCCTGGTGGCTCTCTTATCCCCTCCCTCTCTCTTCCCCGCTCTCTCTCTCTATTCTCTCCCAGTTCCTCCCGTTGCCCTCTCTCTCGGAACAATGCCGGCGGGTTGGTGCGCCGGAGGAAGAGCGGTTTGAGCGCTGCCAGAGAGGGCGACGGAGAAGAGTGGCTCTTGGTGGCTCTCTTCGTCCGTGCTTGACGCTTCGGGCGGCCCTCGGCCGCATAGAAGCGATCCCCACTTCCACCCAATTAACCGGCTCAGCGCCGAAACCGGCACCCGCGGCTCCGCGCCTACGAATGATTGTTTGCATACGCGTCGCGGGGCGGCGAGTGGCAATTGTGGCACAAAGCCGGTGAAATACGGGGACGCGAGTGGCGGTTGCGGCGCCGAGTCGAATTGGGATTTGGTAGAACCGATGAACAGTAATTAGTTCCAAAACATATGCACACATAATTAATGCGAAATTTAGGCTTTGAGTGCACTCAATGCCATGATCATGGCTCTGAGTGCACTCAACGCCATGATTATGGCTTTGAGTGCACTCAACGCCATGATCGGGGGGGGGTGGGATTCGCCTGCCCCCGATGGATAAAAAAAACCCGCCCGTAGCTGGTTATTTTATTATATGTAAATTGGAATTTAATTAGAATTTATTGTTTTAATATATTTATCTACATAAATAGAACTAAGCATGAAAATAAGCTTATTTATTATTTCATTTTTCATTTCGCGGGTTTAAATTTAAAAGCTAATTATTCTCAAGTATAAATTGAATTTTTGACAGACAGTTTCACTGTAGAAGTCTAAATATTTTTATATAATTTGAGCAGGTTCACATGGGCGCACTCGAGGCTCTTGGGCGGCCTTCAGACGCATCAACGGGCTTTGCCCGCCTGCTTACGGGATTCACACGTGTTTGATGCTCTGGGCGGTCTTTGGCCGCATAGACCTCAGCCACCGTCACCGCTTCCCGGCCAAAGCCACCTCCAGTGCCACCTTAGTTCATGGCATCCACGGATCTATAACATCGACAGATGCCTGGGGTGGAAGACGTCGCCGGAAGCATTAGGGGAGGATGCCTCGGGAGCATCCTTGTTCATGGTGGCCTCGGGCACAACCGCATTCTTGACGGCCTCGGTCGCACCTCCATCTTGTCGGACCGTCTCCGGCGTACCCTCGCCAGCATCGCCGGCATCCAGCGTCCCCATCAGCGGCGTCCGGTCAGAACGCCGCCGGCTCCGTCATTGGCCCGTTGTCCATGGCCACCACCGCGAGTATTTTTTTAAAAAAAACAAACAGCCAGGCTGCAGCAGGAAAGGCGGGAGTGGCTTTGGTCGGAGTTGCTTGCCATGCCGGCGGGTTGGTGCGCCGGAGGAAGAGCAGTTTGAGCACTGCCGGAGCGCTCCTGGTGGCTCTCTTCTCCCCTCCCTCTCTCTTCCCCGCTCTCTCTCTCTCTCTATTGTCTCCCCGTTCCTCCCATTTCCCTCTCTCTCTCGGAACAAAGCCGGCGGGTTGGTGCGCCGGAGGAAGAGCGGTTTGAGCGCTGCCCGAGAGGGCGACGGAGAAGAGCGGCTCCTGGTGGCTCTCTTCGCTCGTGCTTGATGCTTCGGACGGCCCTCAGCCGCATAGAAGCGATCCCCACTTCCACACAATTCACCGGCTCAGCGCCGCAACCGGCACCCCCGGCTCCGCTCCTACGAATGATTGTTTGCATACGCGCCGCGGGGCGATGAGTGGCGATTGTGGCACTGAGCTGGTGAAATACGGGGACGCGAGCGACGGTTGCGGTGCCGAGTCGAATTGGGATTTGGTAGAGCAGATGAACAGTAATTAGTTCCAAAACATATGTACACATAATTAATGCGAAATTTAGCAAAAGCTACCCAAAGTTCTGAAAATACCAATTTCATTCATTTTATTCGATGAAGATTATAACTTAAGTAACCACGGCTAAGTAATTAGAATTTATCCAAACTTGTAAGTAATTAGAATTTATAATATATAAGTAAAGAAGAGAAAGTTTCTCAGAATAGAGTGGCCGCAATGGTCAATTCAGCGTCCACCATCTCCGTCATTAAACTTTCAGATTTCCAACAATAGAAATCGAATAAAAACTGGAGGCTGGGAGGGGAAGAGAGAGGGAGCGACGACGGCCGGCGACTGTTCAAGCTTTTTTTTGCTGAAAGAAACATCACGCCGGAACTAACATTCCTACTGTAGCAAACAGGAAATAATTAAAAAAAACAGCTATTTTTTGACGGTTATTTGATTAATACTATATTACATTGAATTTACCCCCATATAATTTCATATTAATATTTGATTAATAACACTGTTCATCATCAATTGAATCAAGCATTAACACTACTCTCCGCTTTTCTTCCCCGGCTCTGTACCGCCGCCGCTCAGGCTGTGTATTTGTGGCGCCTCTTCTGCCCCCGCCTCCCTAGCGCTTGCAAAGCCCACCTCCACCGCCACCTCCTTTCATGGCTTCCACAACACTGTAGCCGCCGCCGCTGACGCCACTATCGCGACCTCCGCCACTGTCACCACTTCCCAGCCAAACACACCTCCACTGCCACCTTCTTTCATGGCATACACGGCTCTGTCACATCGACGGATGCCTGGGCTTGGAAGACGTCGCCGGAAGCATTGGGGGAGGCGTCCTCGGGAGCATCCTCGTTCATCGTGGCCTCGGGCACAGCCGCATTCTTGATGGCCTCGGTCGTATCTCCGTCCTTCCGGACCGCCTCCGGCCTAACTCCGCCGGCGTGGCCGGCATCAGGCGTCCCCTTCAGCGGGGTCCGGTGAGGATGCTGCCAGCTCCGCCATGGCCACCACCGCAAGTATTTTTTTTAAAAAAAAGTCAGGTTGCAACAGGAAAGGAAGGAAAGGCTCTTTTCCTTCGTCGCCGGCTCCCGGTGGCTCTCTTCTCCCCTGGCTCTCTCTTCCCCGCTCTCTCTCTCTATTCTCTCCCCTTCCCTCCCGTTGTCCTGCCACTCTCTCTCAGTTTATAATAGCGATTAAAGCAGTGGATGATCAGCGGGGATGTAATATGCCCATTATTTATTATTATTATTAATTAAGAAGCTGAAGGCGGTGGGGTGGGCATTACCGTATTCAAGATTTCAAGGTACAGCTATTTATAAATTATATGTTTGCATGTGGCAGCTGTCATCTTTGCAGAATTTTTGTTTTTTTGTTAACATGTTACAGGCGGTGGAAGTGTGTCACAGGCGGTGGTAGTGTACAGACGGGGGCAGTGTAAAGGCAGGGGCAAAACCGGCAGTTCAAAAGTAACGGACGGGTTAGAAGAGTTCCCTTATAATAGTAGTATAGATAGATAGATAATCCAGCTTTTCCGGATGATCTAACAAATCCATAGAAGAATTCAACAATCAGGATGAATGGAATCCAAAACGCAAGCGAATAACAAAAATCCATGAGCAGAGAACAGAATAGTCAACAAACAAAAGCATGGAAAAAATCTGGCAGCAATCAGGCACGATTAATATCGGCGGATCCTCCCATCAGGGCATGCCGGAAACCCAAAAACAGCTAATGGAGATGCCTCAGCTTATGAAGAGCTGCAACGCCGATGGGGGAGGAGGACGACCATGGCAAACTTTGAAACGATTACAGCTCTTCGATCTTCCTAAAATACCCGCGCCATTCAATTTCTTCCTCTTCTTAAAGCACAACTAAAAATCTGGAGCTTGTGGGCTCGGCCAACGGAGCTCTTCACTCGACCATGTTCGTTGATTGATGCCGGAGAGATTAACAAAAATTCATGAGCAAAGAACAGAATAGTCAATAAACAAAAGCATGAAAAATATCTGGCAGCAATCAGGAACGATTAACATCGGTGGATCCTCCCATTAAGGCATGCCGGAAACCCAAAAAGAGCAACAACGAAAAAGAATCAGTGAAACGATTACAGCTTATGGAGATGCCGCCGCTTATGAAGAGTTGCAGCGCCGGCGGGAGAGGAGGACGGCGATGGCAAACTTTGAAACGATTACAGCTATTCGATCTTCCTAAAATACCCGTGCCATTCAACTTCTTCTTCTTCGTAAAGCACATCTAAAAATCTGAAGCTTGTGGGCTCGACCAACGGAGCTCTTCACTCGACCATCTTCGCCAGTTGATGCTAGAGAGAAATGGAGAAGAAGAGAAGCGACGGCGCGAAGATCGGGAGGGTTGCGCAAAGAGCGATGGGGGCACATCGAGCAGAGGAGATCGACTGGACGAAAGATGGAGCTATGGAATGTAGAGGAAACAGGCTTACACTGGAGAATATAGTTGCGATCATAGCAGTGAGAGGGCAGCGCGAATAACTGGACTGACGACAGGAAGAAGAGAGAGGCGAGACTACACATGGAGGGCAGGTGGCGTCAAGCGAAGCGCGTAGCAGCGGCATTATCGTGTCCATGTTTGCAGCAGGGTAGTTCAACGGCGAAGTTAAACGGCGTGAAAACCTCGCGTGACCGACGACGGACGGAAAACAGGAATATCTTGCCGGAGCAGTGCATCGATTCTAAACAAAAGAACATAAAAAGGTGTAAAAACATATGGCAGTTGGGGGTATAAGGGGAACATCAAATGTTACCTACAGCCAAAGAAGAGTTGACTTAATATAGTAGTATAAATACATATGTTAATTGGCTGACTAGTATTTTATTTTATCTTAGCAAGGTGGTTGTAATATCATATACAGATTATATGATATTTTCTTGGGGCGCGGTAATAGCTGGTGTTGGTAAGAGCTAGTGGCCAACCCTTGCTTGGATAATAATATTATATTAGCCTGCATTTATTAGCTGGTGGCTGGATAAGAGAGAAGAAAGTTTATTCTATTGTATTATTCTTCTTCTTCTCCCAAAAGAGCGGTGGTGAGCTTCCAGCTCAAGCTTTTGGGCAGCAGACTTTTGGAGCTTTTGGCGGGTGATTTCTAGCTGAGTTCAAGCTCGGTTTCCTCGGGAATAGGCAGATTTGGGCTCGTCTTCCATCCTAGTTTTAGGTTGTTGTTTGTTGCCGATATTTCCTAGCTGGGTTGGACCTTGGAAGGGCAGCTGCTGTATCCTAAAGGTTGAGGCAAGTGGTACCCTTTACCCTTGCCAAGCTCTTCTTTTTTCATGCTTATAATTTTCTGATTGTCCATGTCCAGCAGTTTAGATAGCTTTCCTAAAAGTTAGGGCTGCTGCTAGCTTTCTCCTGAGCCAAGCTTGCTCAAATTTATAAATTTTTCTCTCTCCTAGTTGATGCTTTTGTGTCCAGATAGTGGTTAGGGGTAGGGATGGAATTTACTAAGTGTATTACAGCTTGGAGGATAGCTGTAGCCGGGTAGAAGGGTTAGAAAGAATTTTTTTGAAGCTAAGGGAAAGTTCTCGGGTTGCAGGCTTTGAGTGGATTTTTAGCTAAGTTCAAAAGCGTTGAGTGTGGTGGACACACTCAACGCCTAGCTGATGTGGTTTTGCGTCCAAGTCCAAAAGCGTTGAGTGAGTGGAGCTCACTCAACGCCTGGCTGTTTGCTCTGGAAGTTAAGTCCAAAAGCGTTGAGTGAGTGAAGCTAACTCAACGCCGTCAGTCTTTTTGCGTTGAGTGAGTAGAGCTCACTCAACGCCGTCAGCCTTTTGGTGTTGAGTGAGTGGAGCTCACTCAACTCCGTCAGCCGTTTGGCGTTGAGTGAGCTGCACTCACTCAACGCCATCTTGCCAGAGGTTTTGTCCAAGTCTTTTGGCGTTGAGTGAGTGGAGCTCACTCAACGCCGTCGGCCTTTTGGCGTTGAGTGAGCTGCACTCACTCAACGCCATCTTGCCAGAGGTTTTGTCTAAGTCTTTTGGCGTTGAGTGAGTTCCACTCACTCAACGCCGTCAGCCTTTTGGCATTGAGTAAGGTGCACTCACTCAACGCCATTGCCCAGAAAAGTTTTGCCAAGTCTTTTGGCGTTGAGTGAGTGGTGCTCACTCAATGTCGTCTGCTTTTGGCGTTGAGTGAGTGGTGCTCACTCAACGTCGTCTGCTTTTTGTGTTGAGTGAGATGCACTCACTCAACGTCATGGTCCAGAGATGGTTTTGCCCAAGTCCTTTAGCGTTAATTGAGTGGAGCCCACTCAACGCCGTCTGCCTTTGGCGTTGAGTGAGCTGCACTCACTCAACGCCATTGTCCATTCAATTGGCATTGAGTGAGCTGAACTCACTCAATGCCATCTCGCCAAAGTTTTTCTCTAAGTCCTTTGGCGTTGAGTGAGTGGAGCTCACTCAACGCCGTTTGCTTTTGGCGTTGAGTGAGGTTCACTCACTCAACGCCACTGTCCAGTCAAATTTTCCAAGTCTTTTGGCATTGAGTGAGCTGAACTTACTCAACGCCATCCATCCAGAAGACTTTTCTCCAAATCTTTTGTCGTTGAGTGAGCTGAACTCACTCAACGCCATCGTCTTTTGCGGCTATCTTTTGGCGTTGAGTGGACTCAACGCTTTTACCTTAAGCTGGTGTTTCTCCCGAGTACGGTTAGGGTGGGTTTAGGTCAATTTGTTGATATTTTCTGCTGGTTATGCAGGCCGAGTTGTGAATTACAGCAAGTTGTTTGCTCTTTGACTCTATAAGGGGTGGTTTGGGTGTAGAGTCGTGGTCCCCCCATTTTGGCCCTGGTTTGGGCTGGTTTTGTTGGTGTGTTGGTACCATTTTGGCCCTGGTTTGTGCTGGTTTTGTTGGTGTGTTGGTACCATTTTGGCCCTGGTTTGGGCAGTTTTGTGGGTGTGTTGGACCTTTAGGCTGTCACCGTTGTACCCTTGAGTATTTATGGTCTGGGTCGTTACAGTGGTTATTTTGGCATATGCTCGCCTTGTGCTTCTGCAGTTTTTATAGCAGGGCATGTTGTTTAGTTCTCGCACTTGGTGCGTTGGGTTGTTGTCTTTTGCAGTCTTTTACCCTTACTGTATTGTTCAGTTCTTTTTTTGTTCTTTTAATAACACTTGTTGTTGGGTTGGTAAGCCCTTCTTTTTACTACTCCAGTTTCATTTGACTATTTACTTGCTGAGGTGTTCTTTCTTTGAATGCCTTAGGTTTAGGTTGTAGTTGGTTGAGCGGCTAGTGTATTGGTGGAGCTTGCTTGTGACCTCCTGGGTTGCTGAGATCGTTGTTCTTCGACCTTGTGAGGTAGTTTGCTTCTTTATGGATAGACATACATACTCACTAGTGGGTTAGTGTCAGGTTGTTGACGCCCACTGGTGGTTTACTTGTGATGCTATATTTGAACTAATAACTGCTATTTTGCCTGTTTTGGAGGTTGTTTACCTACTGCTGGGAATGGTTTATGTTAGGGTTCATGTTAGGTATTTTGACACCTAAAAGTATTACTATATGTAACTCATGCATCTCATATTTATAAAACCTAAAGTATTACTTTCCAAAGAACGTAAAAGCTATTTTCTTATACGAGAATAAATCTAGAGTCCTGCATTTCATGAGTTGTCCTTTGGGGACATTTATACTCATGTAGGATGTCAAATCAAGCTAACTAAAGTATTTTCCGCTGCGCATATATATACGTTTAAATGTTGACTAGCTGATCCACTGTGTCGAGGGATACAGCCAGCAAACCTAAACGATTTTCTTTCATATTAAACTCTAATTTCTCCAAAGGGGTAAAGGCTGGGGTTTGGCCTGAGCGTGTGCAGTTATCCCTTGCACGACGTGGCATCACGACACGTATTTTCCCTTGCTCTGATATTATAAAATTGTTGAGAAAATGCGGGTTGTGACAGTTGGTATCAGAGGGAGGTTGCTTGACAATTGGTCGGGCAACCTTTCCTTGTTAGTGTTGGTTATTTAGTGTCCTATCATACACACACCGATGTGTCAGCAGTACGTCTTGGCAAAAGCATGAGCACTACACTCATTAGCATGCCAAGAAGTATACGGGGCATATTATGTAGTATGGGCTACATAATATGTGTTTGTATATGGATCCACCATAGGTGGTAACATGTGAGAGTTATGTAGTATGAGATGTATAACCTCACCACATGAATGCCTATTAGCATGTTTTCCCTTTTCGTTGCATGTAATGTTATGTAGTATGAGATACATAACATTGCATGTGTACGCCGCTCATAACATGCATTAAGGCCTTTGTAGACTGCATAGTACCACATACATAACATAACATAGTGTAAGCACAACATGCCACGCTAAAGATTTACATGATGACACATGTACACACATGGGTTTTGTGTCAAAAGGAAGATAAATTCATGCATTCATGGTCTAGGCACATGAGTTAGTGCGATGATGATGAGTCATCTTAGGTTAGGCATAACATCATCATTGAAAACTCCCGGAGCAAGTTAGCAGTTGATGTTCATATTGCAGTATATTTGTCTGTACCGGGTAGTTTTGTGCTAGTTGTTGGGCTAGGTCTTGATACGTGCTAATTCGATTATAGGATGTCGAAGCGTCCTGCGATGAGGCAGACTTCCCTATCTGAGGGCGAGTCCTCGGGGGCTCAGAACAATGCTATGATAGAAGGTCTGTGACAGAGCAATGAGGCCTTGTCAAGACAATTGGTGGATGTGCAGTCCCAGATTCAGTCTTTGGTATCAGTCGTGTTTGGGATAGCTCCGAGAGTGCAGAACCCGACTGTGGGTCCAGCTGTTCCTGCCCCTCCTGCTCCTCTGGTGCCTCCAGTAGTGGTTCCACCAGAGATGACGTTTATCTCTCAGTTTCAACGACTTGGACCACCTACTTATGATGGAAAAGCAGACTTTATGGTCTTGGATGATTGGCTGATAGCAATTGAGGAGATGTTTTCTTATTCTTGAGTCACAGACAATCAGAGAGTGATGATCGCCGCATATCAGCTTAAGGGGCTAGCAAAGAGTTGGTGGTTGCAAGAAAAGGAGAGCTTGAAGGAAGAATGTTCGTGGGAGTCCTTTAAGGAAATGTTATTGGGAAAGTTTCTACCCTCGGTCGAGCGGGACCACCTGAGAAATGAAATCTTACATTTGAAGCAGAGACAGCTCACAGTTAGTGAGTATGAGATCGAGTTCAGCAAATTGAGTCGGTTTGCCCCTGGCATGGTAGGTCCCAAGGCGGAATGAGTTAAGCGTTTTCTTGGTGGCCTAAGAAGTGATGTCCAGTAATTAGCAAGTGCTTATGGATCAACAACCTATGCTGGAGTGGTGGAAGCTTCTTTGAGAGTTGAGGCAATTGAGAATGCCAAGCAAAGAGGGCAGTTGATGAGAAAGGATAAGAGGAAGTTGGGTGAAGGAAAGAGCCTTCAGGTACCTGGTGCCGCTTCAAAGAAGAAGAGCAAGGAAGTTTGTAGCTTCTGTGGCCGGTCAGGTCACCCCTTTGAGAAATGTTTCAAAAGGTTAGGAGCTCAGAAGAAGGAACTGGTACATGCAATTCAAGGTACTCCTAGGAAATATTTATTCTGTTCGGCATGTAAGCGGTCAGGGCATGATGCTGCCCATTGCTGGGGAAAAGACAAGATGAAGACAAGAAGTTGTTTTCATTGCGGTCAGGAAGGACACATCAAGGCTCAGTGCCCACACCTCCAGCTTGTGATGCAACCAGTGCCACTCCAGGCATTGCCACCGCCTCAGAAATTGGATAAAGGTAAGGGAAAGCTAAACGTGATTTCCTCAGAAGAAGCGCAGACTTCGACTCAGGTTATTTCAGGTTAGACTTATTCCCTAATTTTAAATGTTTTTGTTTGTCGTTATAGTTATTGTTTCCTTAGATGTGTGCGCAACTTTTAGGAAGCTTTAAGGTAAAGAACCGCTAGGCGTGTGTTTTTTTCGACTCTGGCGCTACCCACTCATTTGTGGCTAGAGCCTTCGTAGATCGATACCGGTTGGATCTAGACCGAGTTGGGGATGCCTTTTGCGTCAAATTCCCTTCTGGTGATTCTGTGGTTTCAGATCAGGGCATTCAGGACTGTCCGATTATGTTAGGGGATTTTCTAGCAAGGGCAGATCTAAAGGTGATTGCCTTGGAAGATTTTGATGTTATCTTGGGCATGGACTGGTTGTCCAGGTATGATGCTGTGATCCAACGCAAGGGCAAGCGCTTGGACTTCAGAAAGGACAACGGTCAGCCTAGGAGTGTTTATGGTGATTTGCGCCAGGAGTCTCCAGTCATTTCTGCGGTATGTGCTCAGACGTTGTTAGTTTCTGGCTGTTTTGCCTGTTTGGTCTCAGTTGTGGGGATTGTTGGTATTCTGCCGCGTCTTGAAGAAATTCCTATTGTGCGGGAGTTTGCTGATGTGTTTCCTGATGATCTTCCTGGTCTTCCACCTGATCGAGATGTTGAGTTTGTGATCGATTTGGAGCCGGGTACGCGTCCTATTGCGAAGACGTCGTACCGGATGGCCCCGCGAGAGATGGCAGAGTTGCGTATCCAGCTGGACGGGTTGTTAGAAAAGGGTTTTATCAGGCCAAATTCGTCACCTTGGGGTGCTCCTATTTTGTTTGTTAAGAAGAAGGATGGATCGATGCGGATCTGCATCGATTATAGAGAGCTAAATAAAGTCACGATTAAGAACAAGTATCCCTTGCATAGGATCGATGATTTGTTCGATCAGTTGCACAGTAGCGCAGTGTTTTCAAAGATTGATCTTCGTTCTGGTTATCATCAGCTCAGGGTCTGTGAGTCAGATATTCCACGGACTGCTTTTCGATCGAGGCATGAGCATTTTGAATTCCTGGTTATGTCGTTTGGTTTGACCAACGCGCCCTCAGCCTTTATGGATATGATGAACCGGGTGTTCAAAGACTACTTGGATAAGTTTGTAGTCATGTTTATCGACGATATTATGATATATTCCCGCAATGCTGAGGAGCATGACCAGCATTTGCGTTTGGTTTTATCTGCCTTGATGGACCATGAGTTATTCGCCAAGTTGAGTCACTGCGAGTTTTGGTTGCCTCAGGTTTCATTTCGGGGCCATGTGATCAATAGGCATGGGATTTTAGTTTACCCAGAGAAGATAGTTGCAGTGTTGGAATGGAGGAAACCTGACACACCCAAGGAGATTCAGAGCTTCTTAGGGTTGGCCGGCTATTACAGAAGATTTGTGGAAGGTTTCTCTACCTTAGCTGCACTATTGACTCGATTGACTCAGAAAAATGTGGCTTTTGTTTGGAATGATTAGTGTGAGGAGGCTTTCCTTGAGCTCAAGAGCAGATTGTGCACTGCTCCTGTTTTGACTCTACCTACTAAGGGCATGGGTTATGATATTTTTGTGGATACATCGCATGTTGGACTTGGGTGCGTGTTGATGCAAGACGGGAAAGTGATTGCGTATGGGTCCAGACAATTGAAGACTCATGAGAAGAATTACCCTACGCATGACTTGGAGTTTGCAGCTTAAATTTTTGCTCTGAAGTTGTGGAGACATCTACTTTATGGCGCTCAGTGTATGATTTTTACTGATCATAAGAGTTTAAAGTATGTCTTCACCCATAAGGAATTAAATCTACGCCAGCGGCGGTGGTTGGAGTATATTGCCGACTACGATGTTGAAATCCAGTACCACCCGGGCAAGGCTAATATACTGGTAGATGCCCTAAGTCGAAAAACAGGGAAGATTTTTAATCTCTCCACCGAGCGGTTGGTGGAAGAATTTCTTTTGATGGACCTTTTTATGGAGTGCTGCGATTTAGAGAGCAGTTTGGTGGCAGCAGAGCCTTCTTGGATTGCGTTGACGAGATTACACCAGAAAGATGATCCAGATCTGCTGCATTTATATCTTCGAGCTGAGAAAGGGGAGTTACCTGATTTTGCGATCGATGATGCGGGTACGTTGAAGTACCGCGGTAGATTTTGTATCCCCGCTGTTATGGACATCCGAGATACGTTATGCAGAGAAGCTCACGGTTCGAGCATTTCCTATCACCCAGGATCTACCAAGATGTATCATGACTTGAAGCCGATTGCCTGGTGGAATGGGATGAAGAGTGATATAGCTAGATTTGTTTCAGAGTGTTATACTTGCAAGCGTGTGAAGGCCGATCATGGAAGGCCTGGTGGTAAGTTGACACCGTTGGAGATTCCGACTTGGAAATAAGAAAGCATTTTTATGGATTTCATCACGGGTCTACCGCGATCTCCGAGGGGATATGATTCAGTTTGAATGATTGTGGATAGATTAACAAAGTGTGCTCACTTCGTCCCCTATAATATCGACTATCCAATTAAAAAGATAGCTGAGCTGTATGTGAATGAGGTTATCTGATTGCATGGTGTGCCAGTCAGCATCATTTCAGACCGAGATTCCCGGTTCACATCTCGTTTCTAGAAGAGTTTGCAAGAGGGTTTGGGTACGGATTTGAGATATTCTACTGCATACCACCCACAAACCAATGGTCAGACAGAGCGAGTGAATCAAATAGTGGAGGATATGATTCGATGCTATATATTTTAGACCACGGAGGAGCGTGGGATGAGCGTTTGCAGCTTATGGAGTTTGCGTATAACAATAGTTATTAAGAAAGCCTGCAAATGGCTCCTTTTGAAGCTCTGTATGGGAGGCACTGCAGAACTCCCCTCTTTTGGACTGAGGTTGGCGAGAAAGTTTTGTTGGGTCCGGATGCGCTGGAAGAAATGGAAGTTGCTGTAAATCTTATTCGAGATAAGCTTCGGATAGCTCAAGAACGTTATGAGAAGAACGCTAACCGGCGTATATCAGATTTGGAGTTTGTTGTGGGGGACTTGGTATTTCTTAAAGTTTCCCCAATGGCGGGCATCAAGAGATTTCGAAAGGATCGGAAGTTGGACCCAAGGTTTGTGGGACCGTTAAAGATTTTTGAGCGGATTGGTGTGTCAGCTTATAAGCTGGAGTTGCCCGCAAACTTCCCTGGTGTTCACGACGTTTTTCATGTAAGCCAACTGCGGAAGTGTATGCTAAGCGACAGGCAAGTGTTGGATTCTGTGCCATAGTTGGAGCCAAATCTTTCTTATGTGGAGATGCCTGTCCGTATTTTGGATTCACAAGATCGTGTGTTGCGGAAGAAGAGAATTCCTATGGTAAAAGTTTTATGGAGGAACCAGGACGTGGAAAGCGCGACTTGGGAGTTGGAGTCGGTTATGAGGGAGGCTCACCCTCATCTATTTCCTTGAGTTTCCTGGTATGTTTCTTCCGTTTACCTCTTAGTTTGTTATATTCTTTCTTTGGTAGAAGTGTCGTGCGTAAAATTTCGGGGCGAAACTTTATTTTAGGAGGAGTGACTGTAACGCCCCCGGTTTTTCTGCGAATGTTTAATCTTTGTTTGGCGTTACGTTGGCATATATTTGGCCTTTGCCATTGTTAGAGTGTGGTCTTAGCTCTTTAGGCCTTCGAGTGGCTTGTTTTGTAGCATGTTTGCAAGATTCCCTAGCAAGCTGGAGTCTGTTTTGGTGACTCGGTGGCCTCTTCGGGAATGCTTGTGTTTTGGCTTCGGGAAATTTTAGCCCGAGCTTTGTTTGTCAGATGACGATTTTGACTTTGCCACTAGATTCGTAGCGTGGATATTTAGCTACGCTGTGAATTTCGTTAAATTCTGAGATAGTTGGAATTTTCGCGTCGTTTTGACGTGTTTTTGGATTAATTGTGGCAGCAAGCTGTGATAGCTTTAATAATACGAGCATCTTCGCACGGACTACGCCCGTGCTCGATGCTCTCGGGCGGCCTTCGGACGCATCAGGTGGGCTTCGCCTGCCTACGTACGGACTACGACCGTGCTCGATGCTCTCGGGCAGTGTTTGGCCTCATCAGGCGGGCTTCGCCCGCCTGCGCACGGGCTGCGTCCGTGCTCGATGCTCTACGGCGGCCTTCGGCAACATCAGGCGGGCATAGCCCTCCTGTGCATGGGCTTCGCCCGTGCTTGATGCTCTGGGCGGCCTTCGGCCGCATAGAAGCGGGCCCCACTTACGCACAATTCACCGTATCGGCGCCGCAACCGGCACCTGCGGGCCCGCGACGACCTATGATTGTTTGTATATGCGTCGCCCTAATTAGTCTATGGCATTGAGTGAGGTGAACTCACTCAACGGCCCGAGGCAGAATAATTTCGAAGTAGAAATGGCGTTGAGTGAGGTCGATTCACTGAACGGCCCATGGCAGAAATAATTCTAAGTAAAATGGCGTTGAGTGAGCTCAACTCACTCAACGCCATGCAGTCTAAGGCATTGAGTGAAATAAACTCAGTAAACGGCCCATAGCAGCAATAATTCAAAGTAAATGTTATCACGGCTTTCAGTGCT
Organism: Platanthera zijinensis; assembly: GCA_039513925.1. Taxonomy (NCBI): domain Eukaryota; kingdom Viridiplantae; phylum Streptophyta; class Magnoliopsida; order Asparagales; family Orchidaceae; genus Platanthera; species Platanthera zijinensis. The sequence continues at coordinate 142,641,346 of CM077089.1, forward strand.
CAGTCTATGGTGTTCAGTGATCACGGCTTTGAGTGTTCTCAAAGCCGTGATCATGGTGTTGAGTGCACTCAACCCCATTCAATGTATGGCGTTGAGTGCACTCAACCCCATTCAATGTTTGGCATTGAGTGCACTCAACCCCATTCAATGTATGGCGTTGAATGCACTCAACGCCATTATCATGGCGTTGAGGGCACTCTAAGCCGTAAGTGGTCACGGCGTGGAGTGCACTCAAAGCCGTGAGTGGTGACGGTGTCGAGCGCACTCAAAGCCATGAGTGGTCACGGCTTTTAGTGCACTCAAAGTCGTGAGTGGTCACGGCGTCGAGTGCACTCAAAGCCGTGACTGGTAACGGCGTCGAGTGCACTCAAAGCCGTGAGTGGTGACGGCGTCGAGCGCACTCAAAGCCGTGAGTGTTGACGACGTCGAGTGAGTGCACTCAGAGCCATGAGTGGTGACGGCGTCGAGTGCACTCAGAGCCGTGAGTGGTGACGGCGTCGAGTGCACTCAGAGCCGTGAGTGGTGACGGCGTCGAGTGCACTCAGAGCCGTGAGTGGTGACGGCATTGAGTGCACTCACAGCCGTTAGTGGTGACGCGGTTGAGTGCACTCAAAGCCATGAGTGGTCATGACGTTGAGTGCCAACGCCGTGAGTGGTCACGGCGTTGAGTGCACTCAACGTCGTGAGTGATCAAGGCGTTTAGTGCACTCAGAGCCGTGAGTGGTCACGGCGTTGAGTGCACTCAAAGTCGAGTGGTCACGACGTTCAGTGCACTCAAAGCCGTGAGTGGTCACGGCGTTCAATGCACTCAAAGCCGTGAGTGGTCACGGCGTTCAATGCACTCAAAGCCGTGAGTGGTCACGACGTTCAGTGCACTCAAAGCCGTGAGTGGTCACGGAGTTGAGTGCACTCAAAGCCGTGACGGCTTTGTGTGGTCACGGCTTTGAGTGCACTTAACGTCGTGAGTGGGGACGGCGTTGAGTGCACTCAAAGCCGTGGTCACGGCGTTGAGTGCACTCAAAGCTGTGGTCACGGCTTTGAGTGAGTGCACTCAAAGCCGTGAGTGGTCACAACGTTGAGTGCACTCAAAGCCGTGAGTGATCACGGCGTTGAGTGCACTCAAAGCCGTGAGTGATCACGGCGTTCAGTGCACTCAAAGCCGTGAAACGGGCTTCGCCCTCAGGCGGCCCTCTAACGCATCAGGAGGTCTCCGACCGTGCATGATCTTCCGGGTGGTCTCACAACGCAAAGATTCGGGCTATGCTTCGACGCAATTCATCAGCTTGGCATCGCAACCGCCACTCGCTGCCGCGCAACGTGTGTATATATATGAATTTTTGGAGCACAGGCAGGGGGAAGTGTGGCCAACATGTGGTTGCCCACGTATGGCTTCGTCGTGATGTGGCGTGCTCCGCCCACACTCGGCGGGGTCCGTTCCCCCCCGTCGGGCTCCGACCGCCCCCGTCGGTCTGGCTTTGAGTGGCTTGTGAATTTTTTTATATTTAAATATTTTTAAATTCACTCTTAAATAAGTTCTAATAAATATCAGAAGCTATAACCGATTCATTACAACGTATACATAAAATCCATGTTGCCTAAATCAAACCGCACATTCAATGATGACCATACAGATCATCATGACCGTCATAATTAATCAAGTTTTGGTGGCAAGAGATATATACTTTGAAATGTTAGTACAGTATTTATTTTGTTGTTCAGTCACATAATAAAGTACTGGTAGGAGCATGTTGGAGGAGTGTAGAAAGCGTTAATATTGATCAGAAACATAAAGAGAGGAGACAAAGAACTGATGTTATGTAAAATAGTGCAAAGACGTTACGAAGTTTGTAAAGGTCACACCTGTAAACTAATCACAATCGGATATTACAACTTCACAGAACAATTAAAAATGCAGAGGTCGCACAGTTGACTGGCTATAGTCAGAGATGGTCAAGAGTTGATTGCCACGCTTCCACGCAATTCATTAGCTTGGCGTCGCAACCGGCACTCACTGTCTTGCGACGCGTGTATATAAATGAATTTTTGGAGGACAGGCAGGTGGAAGCATGGCGAAGATGTGGTTGCCCCAATATGGCTTCGTCGTGACGTGGTGTGTGGAGCCCGTCCTCGGCGGGGTCCGACCGCCCCCGTCGGCCTGGCTTTGAGTGGCTTGTGTATTTTTTTATATTTAAATATTTTTAAATTGACTCTTAAATAAGTTATAATAAATATCAGAAGCTGTAAAGGTTTGTTGCAACGTATAAATAAAATCCATGTTGCTTAATTCAAACCCCACATTCAGTGATGACCATACAAATCATCATGTCCGTCATAATTAATCAACTTGTGGTGGCAAGGGATATGTACACTGAAATGTTAGTATAGTATTTATTTTGTTGTTCACTCACATAAAAAAGTACTGGTATTAGCATGTTGGAGGAGTATATAAAGCGTTAATACTGAGCAGAAACATAAAGAGAGAAGGCAAAGAAATGATGTTATGTAAAATAGTACAAAGACGGTACGAAGTTTCGAAGTAAAGGTCACACATATAAACTACTCACAATCGGGTATTACAACTGCACACAACAACTTAAAATGCAGAGGCCGCATAGTTGATTGCCTATGCTGGGAGATGGTCGAGAGTTGAGCATTCTTCAACCACAGTAACTCGCAGGTGCAAGTGTAGTTGGAAGATCTCAGCAGTAGCAGCAATGTTTGATGGCGTCGCTTATTCAGTGGCCTTGGGAGATTCTGCATTTGTGGAAAATGTAAAGTGATATCAGTTATTAATAAATGTTGATAGAGTTATGATAGTATTGCTCGTCATGCAGTGCATATTATTTTGTATGTATTACCTTCTAATCATCCTGAATACGTAGTTCCACTCTTCTTGTGGTGTTAGACCTGGTAGCATAGCTGGGATATGTAGTGTAAAACCTAGAATCTCATTTCGTTGATGATCTGACCATCGGGTTGTGTCTGCTGGGTAAAGCTCATCGTAGTAATTGTAATCTGAGTCAGATGCGGTGTTGTTGTTGACAGGAGTAGCTGCGAAACACATTGTATAGTGTCAGTATCAAATTCTTATGGTAGTAAAAAAATAGATATTAGCAATAGTCATGACTTACTTACTTGTGGGGCAGAATGATTATGTAACTGTAGTTGCTGATCTGATGAGTTGTCATTGTCCATCTGCACATAGTTGACATTCATAAAGAAATAATTAATGACTGCGAAATGGAGCATATTTTATAACATATATGAAAGAATGGTTGCCTAATGTAGTGAGTAAATAAAAAGTGTTTATTACAATAAAGGAAGGCATGTTTTCTGATCAGAGTATTCAGTTGTGAAGGTGGGTTGGCAAGATCACTGCTGTCGGTGCTGAAATTTTATGTAGTTCCATTTGTTATGATGAATGACATTATCCATCAATACAAATTTCAATTGTTCTGCTGAGAGAAATGTAAATTGTACGTGGAAATCATATTGAATGTATACAGAAACATGAATTGTATGTGATGACTCGGTATGTACCTGTAGCTGTGTTTGCATGAGAAGTTCTTTGAACACAACATTCTTTGTGTACATACCCTGGTGACCAGTCAGTGAGCCTTTTTTAAGTAGAATTGTAGTAGTTGATGAAGACATTCCTCTTGATAAAGCTACATATAGTTGACCATGAGTAAAAACATGTGCAGGTAAGTAAATGCCGATTTTTTTCACAGATTGGCCCTGTGATTTATTAATTGTAAGTGCAAAGCTAAGACGAATTGGAAATTGTTTGCGCGTAAGTACAAAAGGCATCTTTGAATCTTCAGGATTCTTCAAAGGTATACGCGGAAGAAATATTGTTTTTCCTGTATGTTCTCCAGTAAGAATTTCAGCCTCAATGATATTTCTGGTGAATTGACGACAAATAAGACGTGAACCATTGCATAGGCATGTTGTGGCATTGAGATTTCGAAGTAGCATAACAGGCACACCCTTTTTTAAAGACAGTCTATGTGGGGGGAGATTTCCTGGTGATAAACTGTTCAAAAACTCTTGTGGATATAAATTGTATCTGTCATCATTCACCGAGTCAAATGAGTAGTACGTGACCTCTTCTCCTGGAAATACTGATAGACATTTATCGTTTAAACGGTTGACATCTTCATTTAGTGGAGTTAGTAAAACTCTACTTTCAAGGTAATCTGAGGTGTGCGTATGCGTAATAATGTCAGAGAATATTGAGTTAATTAACATATCTATCGACTGTTTCCCAAGAAATAGTCATAGCATTTGGGATCTTGATCATATCATCTTCAACAATAATTTCGTCACCATTACCAACGCGTAATAAGAAATTTGAGAAATCATGATCAGAGAAAGCTCTCATATTTTCTGTTAAGGGAAGCACTCTGACAGCTGTCTATAAAGGTGATTTGACAATGCTTGCATTGATAATTTGAGCTTTAGTTCCATTAATAACAACCGGTGCTATTTGACGGAAATCTCCTCCCATTATCATTATTTTACCACCAAAAGGTTCATTTCTTCCGAGAACATCTCTCAGTGAGCGATCGACTGCTTCAAATGCGTGACGATGTGTCATTGGATCTTCATCCCAAATGATCGCAGAGCAGCGTTCCAATAGTTTATGCATATCAGATAGTTTCGCAAAATTACAGAATGAGGTAGCGTGCAATGGTATGGGAATTTTGAAGCGCAAATGTGCAGTCGTACCACCTGGAAGAAGAGTGGCTGCAATTCTAGATGAAGCTGTAGCTATAATAATATGGCCTTTGTTTCGCAAGTTTGCAAGCAAACATCGATATAAAAAAGTTTTACCACTGCCTCCAGGTCCATCAACAAAGAGAAGACCACATTCCTTACGATATATTGCTTCAGTAATGACATAATATGCATATCGTTGATAAACATTAAGTAATGCAACAGAGTGTAAGTCTGTTTCTGATATACCAAGTGATAGTTCATGGTCGATTAAGCTCGAGTACCCAATCACGTCGTCATAGAAAGTATTGATTTCTGGGAGATCATAGTCAGTTATACTTTTACTATGTTATTGAAGAATGTAATTGATTTCATGAAGAATCTTATTTGTGACGTGTATGTCATTCATAACTGTCGGTATGATGTAATCTTCAGTCATGGAGGAGTAGTTCTCATTCCATAGTTCTCTAACATTAGTCGGTTGGCAAAACATCAAAATAGTTGTGAAAAGAGTACGCAGTGCTGAAGGCATTCTAAATTGGCGAGCTTCATGTAAGCAATCGTGGAGACTATTGTCTCTTTCAAGAAGACCATACTGTTCAGCAGCTTGTTTGAAAGTGGAGTGTCGAGTACCATTTACTGTTAGGAGATAATCAAATGATTTTGGCGCTGCAACATGGTTTAGTAGAAGACGTAAATAAAACCTCTCGCCTTCTACAGGATGGATAGAGTAAATTCGGCCAATAACTTGTTGTTTTGTTTTTCGTTTAGTCCATGTTTTTGAAGTTGAGTTCCATCTGTAGTGTTTAGGAAAGTCTTTGTAGAAGTAATGCTGGGATTCGTTCTCGTAATTGTACACATTGAAGAATTCTGTGAGCATTGTCATTGAGTTGTGTTCATTTGACAGAACAGCAGCAACAGAGTCGTGTATGCAAAATTATACCTGATGCTTGTTTGGCAAATGAACCTGTGAGTCAGGAATTTTCATACTTTGTTAAGAAATGTTACCATAGTACGCTATTTCATAGGAGATAAACAGTAACGTTGTGGTAAGCAGTTAATGTTATGTTCAAAACACTAACCTATAACCGCACGACTGAGGGATATATTTGACTAATGTGGAACTTGAATAATTTCCAACATGCCTCTTGGGGACATATCCAACGCCCGTTAACATAATGAGCAAGTTCATCGTAGTTTGTAACTGGTTGAACTTGAAACGAAATACAATCTGGGCCTTTGTGAATGTATTTGTATAAGTATTTGATACTTTTAATACTACTACAAATTTCAACATTAATGTGGCAGTCATATTTTAGTAGAAGCCATGGATTGTAAGGAACCACCCAACGATTGTCAATTTGGAAGTCTCCAGCACGTCGCAAAATAACAGATCTTCCGTCTCTGCGTCTGCGATATAGTGGATAGGAATCTGTTCCTTGAATTGTATGTTCAGCATAACACTTTGGATATCCTTTTTTGCATTCACTATGTTTCATGCAAGGAGAATTGTGATTAATGTGGCCGCATGGTCCGTGTATTATAAGTTGTATAACTGCATTGTATAGTTCTGGTTCTCTTGAAACTGAAGGAAGTTCAGCCCTAACAATGAGGTCATAGTCGTCTGGAGTGTTAAGTTTGTCATTTTCATCAAACATAACCAGCATATGTACATGCGGCAATCCTCTTTTTTGAAATTCAATTACGTGGACATGACTCATTGTTTTTCCCAAGACATGCTTATGGAATATCTCTTTTTTTAATTTCTCGTATTTTGCACGGAACACCCGAGTTACTAAATCAGGCCGGTCTTGTGCTCGCTGACCTGGGAGAAGTTCAGTAGTAATCTCTCGCCACGCAGAATTACAGGTCATTGTCAAGAAGATGTCTAGTCTTCCATAGTGCTGCACAATCGCCATTGCATCTTGATATATTTGGTACATATCTCTGGGGCTTCCAACAAATGATACTGGTAGTATAACACGCCGACCAATATTTTCTTGGATAGAGGCGAACAATATAAAGTGAATTAGTTAGTGTGTACATTAAAAAAACATATGTCTACAAAAAATATCATACCGGTATTATTTTCTCCGGCGTTTAAACAGTTTTGCAATCCGTTGTATAGTTCAGCGTGAATATTGCTTTGATTGTTTTTTATCCACCGTAATTTTTGTGTTTCAACCTTTATGTAATTATCAACAACATATTGTTGTAAAGACGACATCCACGCAAAAGTAATGACTGAAGTGGCGAGCGAATCTAGATGATTGCAAAAAATAGTTAAGAGAGGAGGATGACGCTGGAAATCATAAATGATTGGAAATAGCAGATGGAGTACAGAACCTGCAGAACGTAGGAGTAGTAATCACAACAGCTAACATGGAGGTTATTAAGTCCTTTATAATCAGCATGCCAACCATATGTTCCGCAAGGGAAGAACAGTGGATATTGCATAGGATCATAGTAGCACGTATATTCTGGAACAGTTACAAAGCTTGTGGCAATGCTTTCTACAATAATATTTCGTTCGTTCGACTCCATATATTCTTCAGCACCAACAATTATAGCAGCAACTTCTAATGTCACTGGTAATGTGTATTGAAGTTCTGCAGATGATCGTTCTTTAATCAACAATCTGCAATTTGGAATATCCGGTCTTCGGGCAATTTGGCGAAACATTGCCACAAATGGGTTGTGCATATATAATATGGATGTTATTTTATTAAGTAATCCACGGTGCAACTGTTCATTTTCTTGCACTCGGTAGTCAGTCTGATGATCAGTATCATAAATAAATAACTGCAAATATCTTGGTCTTGTGTTTGCAGGAGGCAGCAAAGTTCCAATTTTATGATATATAGTACCATGAGCTCGAAATGTATACACTCCTTGATTATTAGCTATGACATTTTGATCCAATGTAATACCCATGGAGGTAAAAGCGAAAACATGATTGTATGAGCGAACATTTGTTATAAATCTTTGGTAATCAGCAGATTGTTCTGTGAACAACATCAGTAGTTCCGGTGGAGTTGGTATAGGTGGCATGATTGTTCTTCCATTATTGCAGCACATAGTTTGCGTTTCACCCTCGAACAATTTTGCGGCGCAATATCGACACATATACGGTTCTTGTAGTTGCAAATGTGTAATTCGTTGCGTTAAAGTACAAATTCGTGCTATATTGTGGTATGGGGTTCGATAATTTCCACTGAACGTTCTGTGATTATTTATGTGCACCTCATAATCTGTGTTTTGATCATAGTGTCTGCAGATCAAGAACGTTGCTTGTAGTAGCATCTGCGAGGCGTAGTTTCGTATGGTGCAATGAAATAGAGCACATAAGTATAAGAGATCAGGAAGAGGTGGTGACGTGGGAAGGAGAACAATTATACCTGTTGTAATGATCATTTCATGTTCGTTTGTAGTATGCAATGCTCTGAACTGCTGAGATGTTGATGCAACATCTGTGGTCAATACTGTATCATGTAGATTTGACGGTGCCGCAGTGGATGTTCGATGTAGTAATGAAGGTGTGTCACATAAAGAGTATCTATGAGTAACACCATTTTTCGCATGGGTGACTTTATGGTTGACAAACATTAACAGGAAAGTTGACATGATTATGTTTGATTATGTTTTAAATGTAAACAATGTGTACAGATACAATAATAGGAAGGTTTAGATGTTTACCCCATGCAACGTTACCACTATTATGTTCACTCAGCATGTTTGATTGTTCGAGGTGCAGTGCAGCTGGCTGTTCTACTATAGGGTCTGATTATGTAGGAGCAATCGTCATGTCTGATTGTTGGAGTTGCAGAGGATGAGTTTGCTGTCGTGTAGGCTATGGCTGTAACGGAGGGAAAGTTGATACATGATGACGTTGGTCGGACGTGCATGCTCGTCTTGCTTGTGCATTGAGTCTGTTACGTGTTCGCTGTGCTGACCTTTGCTCTTCAGTCAGCTGTTCTCGCCATTGTCGCAAATGATCTCGTGCTCGTTCTCGATATATTTGACGTTCTTGTTCAGGCATTTCGGATACTCTTACTCTCCGTGAATTCATTGTATATATACAGTATGTGCAACTGCTGTTTTGTAGGAAAGTAACTGGAAATCAAAATACAATTTTTTTTGTTAAGAAAACAAATAAAAAGGAATGCGAAAGGGAGCAGTAACTATAGTTTAGGCTGGAGTATGAAAGATAGGTCATTGTAGGTTAAAATGAAATGTGCACAGTATTTGCAAACTGATGGTTGCAGACGTAGTTGCATATACTATGTATAATTATAAGCAAACTGTAAATGTGAGAAACAGTCAGTAACTTAGAATAACACACAGAAGAGAGCATACGGTGATAAGAAGGTTTGTGTGTTGTGTATGAGTAATTTCAAACAGAGTTTTACATGTACAGTATTTGAAATGTAAAATTCTGCATATATTGAGTAGGAAAATAACATATTCAATATGACGGATATCTTACACAACAACTATATTTATATGTAATTTCGTTCATATTATAATTTAGTTAATGTATTGTTGATAGTATTCTGGTTTAACATCAAATCGACGTAGCTCGCAGGCTGAGGTAGTTCTTTCATCAATTATTTGCCCGTTTATCACATCTACAACACCCTCGATCGAAGCTTCATTCAAGAAGATCACCTCTCATATCGCAGTTGGGTTGCCCATTGTGTCAACGACGACATTAATTAGTAAATAAATGTTCATTAGATTTGATTTTGAAAAGAAAGCGTTTGTAATGCGTAATGTTGAAGTGTTCAGCAGTATTCCGTACGGTAGCATACAAAAAGCCTGACAGAGTTTCAAGTAGCGATGTTAATAACTGTGTGGTCGTAGCATGATTAACATTGCTGAGTAATACATCAAAGTAGTAGTAATGTAGCATATGTGGGTGGTACATTGATGTAGTAGTGAACAAAGTCCAATGTCGTTGACAGGTTCTTTTCACGCATCACATTTGCTGAGGAGTTGTACTCAGTCATCACAAATGTGTGGGTATGTAATATGTTTGGTAACAACGGGGAAGATAGGACTATATATGGTAACATTTCAAAAATGACAGCAGAAGTTGTCATGTTCACAGTTGATGTGGTGTATGTGCGTTAACTCATATTGCATCATAATTTTTGTAGTAATTTCCATCATTATGCACGATAATATACGTATGAATATTTATGAGTTGCTTACAGAAATATATGTAGAAAACACAATCACACATTATGGTGGAAGAGGATACGGAGAGTAGTACGGTAGGTCAGCAGAAGCTAAAGAATTGAATAATTGTCTGGAACGTAGAAGGTACTGGAGGTGTCATTGAGGTTGATTATCAACTAATGGAGGGTTTATTGGTAGGAGGTGGTTTTTGTCATATTAAATCAAGCATTATAGCGGGTGCAAGGAAGAATAGTAAATTTTGCATAGTAAACAGTGATTGTAATTTAAACACATTCTTGTTTCATTTATGTGTAGGTTTTAAATACAAATTTTTTTGTTAAGACAATAAACACAGTGGAATGTGAAAGGGAGCGGTAATTGTAGTTTAGGTTGGAGTATGAGAGGTAGGTAATTGTAGGTTAAAATGAAGTAAGCACAGTAATTGAAAACGAATGTTTGCACAGACTTAGTTGCACGTACTATGTATAATTATAAGCAAACTGTAAATGTGAGAGAAACTCAGTAACTTAGAAGAACACACGGAAGAGAGCATACGGTGAGCAGAAGCTTTGTGTATTGTGCATGAGTAATTTCAAACATAGTTGAACATGTACAATATTTAAAACTGTAAAAGTCTGTATATATTCAGTAGGTAAACAACGTATTCAATCCGACGGAGATCTTACACAACAACTATATTTATATGTACTTTGGTTCATAGTATAGTTTTGTTAATATATTGTTGATAGAATGTTGGTTTAACATAAATAGTCGTAGCTCGCGGGCTGAGATAGTTCTTTCATCAATTATTTGCCCATTTATCACATTTACAGCAGCTTCCACCGACGCTTCATCCGAGAAGATCACCTCTCCTGTACCAGTTGGGTTGCCCGTTGTGTCAAGGTCGACCTTCATTAATAAATAAATGTTCATTAGGTTTGATTTTAAAAGCAAAGCGTTTGTAATAAGTTATGTTGAATTGTTGATTAATATTCCTTACGCTGGCATGCAGAAAGCCCGACAGAGTTTGGAATAGCGATGTTAGTAACTCTGTGCTCGTAGAATGATTAAGATTGCTGAGTAATACAGCAAAGTAGTAGTAATCTCGCATATGTGGGGGTACATTGTTGTGGTAGTGAGTAGAGTCCAATGTCACTGACAGGTTGTTTTCACGCGTCACGTTTGCTGAGGAATTGTACTCAATCATCACAAATGTGTAGGTATGTAATATATCTGATAACAAAGGCCAAGATGAGACAAAATTAGGTAACATTTCAAATTGGACATTAGAAGTTGTCATGTGCACAGTGGAAGTGGTCTATGCGCGCCAACTTATATTCAGTCATATTTGTTAAATTAATTTCTATCAGTATGCACGGTAATATACGTATGAAACGTTTAAGAATGGCTTACAGAAGTAGATATAGAAAACGCACTCACACATTATGGTGGAACCAGATATGGAGATTACTATGCTAGGTCACAAAAAGCTAAAGAGTGGAGTAATTGTCTGCAACATAGAAGCTAGTGGAGGTGGCAGTGAGATTAATTCTCAACTATTTTTGGTAATAGGTTGTTTCTAAAATCAAATAGTTAAATTTATAGCCATATTAAAACTATCTTCGCTATTGATGACCAGTGGACTAAGTTTTTGCTATGAAAACATTATTGACTATGAAAACATTTTTACTACCTTTTATTCCTCATCAATATGGCAATCATTGCACCTGCCAAGATCCATACTTAAAATCTGGATGATGGATATATAATGAATTATTACGTCAGTAAGACTGTTGCTGTTATAAATATATGGCTTGTGTATGATTATTAATATTGTGATATAGCAATATTCACAGCACGTGATCGCATGTGTGTCGGTGAAAAAATACAATTTCTGTATGATTAGGTCATGGCTTTGTAAAATATGGAGTAAATGTTTTAGTAGCGTGTCTCTAAAATCAATTAGTTAAACATACAAATACATTAAAACTCTTTGCACCATTGATAAGGAGCAGCGTAAGTTTTCGCTATGAAAACATTAATGGCTATGAAAACAGTCTTGCTAATTTTTTAATAGCATATATCATCAATTATACTAAAACTATGCAAACTATGCTTAAAATTTTTTTCATCAATTACTTACACATATAAGCATATTTAAATTATTTTGGCTATTGATGAGGAACGGACTAAATTTTTGCTATGAAAACATTAATGGTGGTGAAAATATTTTTACTGATTTTTTAATAGGGTGTCTCATTAATTATACTAAAACTATACAGAAATCAAAGTGTAACATAATGGATCATCACTAACCTGCAGGCATATTAAAAAATTAACATCATTGCTCGGGGAAAAATTATTTTTGCTATGCAAATACATTGCGTTGATCAAGCGAGAAAAGGAAATAGATAAATAATTACCTCTTTGAGATTGCAAGTGGAGTTCAGCTCAAATATGAGATAACTTCCCTCTACGTGAAAAATTTCAGAGCAAAAAGTCGGTAATATGCTTGGATGGAGAAGCTAAAATAAGAAGAAACAGTTTATGTTAGCACAATATTCATATGATCTAACATTTTATCAAAGCAGCGTAGACCCAAGTACTCGAACTGACACTACCAATTACATGAAGATCCAATTCCATTATAGAAACTGCTCCTAGTAAGCAGAAATCATGCTAAATTTAAAACACATCAATCTCTCCAGTTGCATGTGACTGTATTATGAGCAAATGAAATAAACTTAGATCAAATGCGTTAAAAAAAATTTGCCTCAATCAAATGAGGTAAATCGAAGAAACTCTTGACAGTAATGGCTGAGATGAAAGCAAGGAGAAATAAGTAAGTTTTCTGATATTTAGAAAGTTAATTGGCAAGCAAGAACAAATTAAAATGGCTACACTGGAGTAGCTAAGATTAAGAAGCAGTAAAATCAGTTAAAAATTACCGCCAGTGTAATGGAAATAAATAAGTCTGCACGGTGAAAAAATTACCAGCAGTGCAATAGCAGAGTGCCCAAATCTGAACCAACTTCTCTCCAAACTTGTAGGTAATTAAAATTTGTAGAACCTAAGATCAGAAAGATGAAAAAGTTTCTCAGAGCAGAGTGCAAAAATGTGAACAAAATGGAGCACGGTTCTCACAGTTGGACGTATGTTAAAATCAGCGGAAAAATCAGCGGAAAATAGATATAAACCATGTAATATAAACCATGGCTCTCATTGGAGCATTACGACAAACACCTCCTGGGCAATAGAAATGGAGTGATGTCATGGCGCTAGGCCTATAAGCCAAAACCAACCGAACCGCAAAACCGAATTGAACCAAACCAAATCATACGGTTTGATTCGGTTTCAGTAGGCCGTGGTTCGGTTACGTTTTGATTTTGGAAAAACCATACGGTTCGGTTCGGTTTATGGTTTTGTGTGGCAAATCGAACCGAGTCGAACCAAACCGAACCGTTGTGTATAAAAACATTTAATTTATTAATTAAATTTCATTAAATCATATGGTTAATCATAAACAATTAATTACATTTCATATTTTCATTAAAACATACGTTAAGTGTTAAACCATACACTTCATGGTTTTGAATTTTGCGGCAAACAGTTAATTATATTTCATTAATGATTAAACCCATGGGCGAACCCAACACACCCGGGCGTGATTTTTCGCGAATTTCTCTTATATTTTTTAAGTTTTTTATTTTTTGTTTTGATTAAACATCTAAGTTTTTGTTGATCTCTAGTCTAGATATTTTTCTAATCTAGATCTTTCTCTAATCTAGATCTTTCTCCAAACCAACAATGATGATGAATATTTCATTTTTTATTCATTTGATTTTGGAGTCCTGAAATGATTAAGTGATAGGAATGGTGTTCAGACAACACTTTCATGTTGGGTGGTTTAGCCTCGTTCATTGCACCATCCCTGATCTCTATCTTTAAATCTTTAGGCTTTATCACATTATTTAAACCACCAAAACCGAACCGAACCATTCGGTTTAGTTCGGTTCGGTTTCAATGTTTGAGCGGTTCGGTTCGGTTCCAAATTTTTGGAACCACATAGAGATGGTTCGGTTTGCGGTTTTGCTTACAAACCGAACCAAACCGAACCGTTACAGCCCTACATGGCGCTAGCTATGCAAATATCAACATAATGAGAAAGGCAGACATACAATTAGAAATGAGAAATGAAAAAATGAAAGTAGAGTATATGGAACAAACGAATAATTAGTATCTCTGAAGGTAATGTGTAACGAGTCTGATATACTAGATGAAATAGGATTGTGACAAGTGTCTTTGGTTGTAATACTTAGAGCTTGGGCTATATATATACCTATATGGATGTAATACAGATGATGAAAAACAATACTAAAGTGTTCTGCTCTGTTCCCAATCACTTCTTCTCTCCCAACTCCAGCCCTCTCTCGGGCTATTCTTCTTCTCCCCTTACCTCCGGCCACCCATCTTGGTCATTTCTCCATTCCTTTTATTACTTTAGATTTAGGATCGCAACATTTTGGTGCTCTCGTTGAGAGAAACGCCGGTGAACAGTACCTCCGGCGATCAAGAACTGCACTCCCACACCGGCGATCAAGAACGACACCACCTCCGGCCTCTTCAGCTTCCACCACCGCCGGCCAGTTTTTGAAACAGGGTCACCCCGGTTTTATACAAGATCAGCCCCACAAACAACCCAAGAACCGCCGCTGCGCCGCCACCGCCTCTGCGCCGCCACCGCCGCTGCGCCGCCACCGCCGCTGCGCCGCCGCCACCGCCACTGCGCTCGCCACCGCTGTTGCGCTGCCACCGCCACATTTGGTGCTCTCCGCCACCGCTGCGCCGCCACCGGCGATCAAGAACTGTTGCGCCCCCACCGCCGCTGAACCCCCCACCGCCGCTGCACCGCTACCGCAACCTCGCCACTTCCTTCGTTGTCACTCCACAGTTGTCAACATCGTGATCTCAGCTGAAATCAAGAACGGCACCTTGTTGCTATCCGGGCTTGATTCTACCTCCAATTCTCGTTGAGAGCATGAAAAATTTGGGAGAATTATTTTATGAGGAAGTCATTATCCATCTACAAATTCAGCAAAAAAATTAAAAAATAAACATTGCATACGGGTTTCTCGGAACATCTGATGGAGAAGTTGTCTCTTCGTCTGGATTGCTGAAAGGTGACAAGATTTATTATTCCTTCTCATATCATTTGTGGCTGTATGCACCACCATCAGACATGATTCAAGATTCCTCCCTCACCTCATTTGGGGCTATTTTCGCCACCATCAAGTGGCTCTGCCTCCTGTAAGAAACCCGTTGTCACCACCGTAGTAGTTGCTGTCTGTCTATAGCAGGAAAGCTCTTTAGTACTTCAATCAAGACATCGTCGCCTTGATTTTTGCCAACCATCGCAATATTTTTACAATGACAGACGACTTATTTACTGCTATTGAAGCATGCAAGCAAAACATGCTACGCAGTATAGATGCTTGCCAGCAGCGCATGAAAAATAATTTACAAGCGAGACATGATTCATGTCCGCGTTTTTCTGTTGGGAATCCCATAGATTGGCTTTACAAATTACAATTGTATTTTTCGGATAACAACATTCGGCCGGCATATTTCATGATCTATGCAGCTCTACACTTAGATAGACCCGCATCTATCTGGTATCGGGCTACATTACACACTCATCCAGCTTTAACTTTTTCGTTGTTTGTCGATGCCATAGTTAAGGAATATGGTCCTTCTACCATCGTGCCGTCTATCTTCTCGGCAATCAAGGACGATTATGAGGACGATTTGGGTGAGCATTATGTTCTAAAATCTTTGCCAAGGATAACTCCGACAGAATGGTCCGCACATCCATCAGTCCTGACAACGCCTCCAATATCGATTCTTGAACAAGAGCAAATTGGGATCAATGACATGATTATGGTGGATTCTATTATGAGTTCATTGCTACCATCCGAGGTTCAATCTGTGAAGTACTCCGAAGATTTACACGGCACATGCTCCAAGCTATCTGATGTTGGTTCCATTAAAGAAAAAAAGAACAATGCGAGCAAAATGATTTTCGCCAATCCGATGCCTACTCATCAACGGCAGGATTGTCGCATACGCAAATTCCGGCTGATTACCCTAATCAACCCATTTATGGTGTTGGTTCGAAATTATCATGAAATAACTTCCTCAAATTTTATGTTTGACCCTGGAGGAAATGTTAAAGATACTAATTTTGAAGTTTTCAAATTTTCCAATATTAGAAGATTGCATCGAGTGAGTAAATAATAAAGCAAATTGATCCCATGAGGAACGTCATTGTTGCTCTCTTGGTTGCCAGTATCAGGATATGGAAATTCTTTTTTGGGAAGCATGTTTCCGCTACAGGATAGAAATCATTGAAGAGTTTGTTATTGCTCTTCAACCTGGACTTCAAATAGTGTTGTGTTTGCACCCAGTATTTCTGGAGACTACAACTTTCAGCAAGCCATCCATAAAATTGTTCTTGCTTTGACAAATGGTGCCAGATTATATTCACAAGTCATCACTCCTAGTTTCAGATTGAAGATATTCATGCAAGTTTGGAAAAAAAATAATGACAAGTTTTTTTTTATGACCAAATGACGAGGACGTCGTTTTTAAAAGGAGAAGGCAATGTAACGAGTCTGATATACTAGATGAAATAGGATTGTGATAAGTGTCTTTGGTTGTAATACTTAGAGCTTGGGCTATATATCTATATTATCTATATTAATAAACTTTATTGTGTAGGAGTCGTCGGTCATGGCGTAAAATCCCGGAAAACCCCTCGCCGCTCTTCCTCACGGCGGTGCAACGCGTCGTCCCTCTTCGCCGCTTATCCCGCCGCGTGCCAGGTATTTTCTGCAGGTCATCGGTCACGCCAGGTATTTCCCGAAAAAGCCCTCACCGCTCTTTCCGCCGCCCTCGCCGCTGTATACCCGTGTTACCCCCATCCTGCTCGATTCCATCTTCGATTCACTCCTAGGGCATCCCGTCGGCCACCATCTTCTCCGCTCCAAGAGATCGAAGAAGGTTAGCTACTGATCTCCTCCCAGCGGCCACCCCATCTTCCACCCTCCTCTCTGCAATTTATTAAGCTCATAAGCGATTTCTAGCCCTCCCTTTTCTCCTGTTCTTCCATGATGAAAGCTGTCGTTTAGCTTTCATGGGCTTGCTGGGTTTTGTCTCCCATGGCATCATCTCCGGGCTATTTGTATTGAAGATTTGCGCTGGTTCTGAGCTGAGAGGGCACAGGGTTAGGGTTTTACTAGTGATTTAGGATGGGCTGGAGAGGAAGGGATCTTGCTCGATTAGTTATTGGCGTTCTGATCATTCTGTCGGCGATTTATGAATCCGCTGGTAAGAAATTACTGCCCCAAATATTTCTCTGCTATTGCTTGCTATCTGTAGAATGTTTTCTATTTTATTTCTTCAAGTGATGCTATATTTTTGGCCTCTTATGTTGCTGCTTAGGTGTGTGTTGATGATTCATGATTGATGCAAATGATGTGAAGAATATAGTAGGCTTGATTATTTTTATTATTATTTTGTTACCAATTCCATATTAAACTTAAGATTACTAAAAGTTTTAGGATTTTATGTTGTTTGACAATCTTCTTTTTTTGTTTGAACAATTTCATGGGTCATGACTGGACTATGGTAGTCTTTGATTATTTGATGTGTTTGTGCTGTTAAGCCTTCTTAGATTTAAAAGAGCCCCAAATCATTATCTTCTCTTCTCTTGGATAATGATTTCAAATCAAATAAAATCATAGATATCATTCGAACCTAATATACATGTACTCACATATATAAATTTTACAATTACCAACGTTCATTATAGTTGAGATTATAATATGAGTGTTGTTCATTTCTACCTGTATAGTTAATATGATGTTTATTTGGCAGTTTTCAGTACATAAAAGCTTCATTTTTTTAGCTAGGTAGTTAACGCGGTGTTTATTTGGCGGTTTCCAGGAGATAGAACCTTCAATTCCAAGATATGGAATGCTCTATGATTATCAGTTTCTACACAAAGCTTTGTTGGAGTTATTGTTATATTCTTCGATGAATTTTTCACATCGTTGCGTTATGTGTTGAATAAGCATGCTTATGTTTTTTCTGCCATTTAATACACATAAATGAATACAGGGAAGTCATGTAAAGGCGTAGCCTTACCAGGTAGTAAGAAAGCGAAGACCACCGATCAAACACACTCCCTTCCCCCAAGTGGTTGAGTAACCCCATATTCTTCCTCAACAACAATGGATATTCTAACTATGCTCATACATGAATTGATTTTATTGTTGATCTTCTCTTTCTCCTCAATGAACATCTCTGCTCACATCTTGCTTCGGGAGACCAACATTGAAATTATCTTGACCTAGACTCTCATCTCATTTCTTCATAATGCATTGCAGGTTAAGGATGTGAGGACTCATACCATATAATGCATTGCTTCAACTTTTGATTTCAGTCACGCCAGTGATTTCCCGAAAATGCCCCTTCACGGGTTCCTTTTTGCGGCGCCACTTACTCACGCGATTGTCTCAGTTTACTTCATCTGCAAGCGACGCCGACGCCTCATGCTTCTTCGTGCTCTTTGTCGCTTATCCTCACACTGGTGTCGTTCTTCTCTGCGTCGGGGTACTCTGTCGATGCTTCTCCAGCAAAATATGGTGGAATCTCATCGTCTTCCCCAACAAAAAAAACAGCCACATCCTCTTTATCTAGCACAACACTGTCCATCCTGAACTTGCTTCTTCATAGGTTGGCATTTCATTATCTTATTTTCTTCCTTCTATGGTCCAATGAGCTCACGAACACAAATGTCTCCGAAAAAACACATTCCTCCCGGATCCAGATGTTCACCTTGATCCACATCTTCTTAATTATTTTAATGTAAAACAGGTTTGCGTCCCACCGTAGATCTTTGATTTAAGTTGATA
The DNA here is from genome assembly GCA_039513925.1 of Platanthera zijinensis. Taxonomy (NCBI): domain Eukaryota; kingdom Viridiplantae; phylum Streptophyta; class Magnoliopsida; order Asparagales; family Orchidaceae; genus Platanthera; species Platanthera zijinensis. The sequence continues at coordinate 142,660,221 of CM077089.1, forward strand.
TTTTTTCTCCTCAATGAACATCTCTGTTCACATCTTGCTTCGGGAGACCAACAATGAAATTATCTTGAGCTAGACTCTCATCTCATTTCTTCATAATGCATTGTAGTTTAAGGAGGTGAGGACTCATACCATATAATGCATTGCTTCAACTTTTGATTTCAGTCACGCCGGTGATTTCCCGAAAATGCCCCTTCACAGCTTCCTTCTTGCGGGGCCACTTACTCACGCGATTGTCTCAGTATACTTCATCTGCAAGTGACGTCGACACCTCATGCTTCTTCGTGCTCTTCGTCGCTTATCCTCACACTGGTGTCGCTCTTCTCTGCGTCGGGGTACTCTGCCGCTGCTTCTCCAGCAAATTATGGTGCATTTATTAGCTGGTGGCTGGATAAGAGAGAAGAAAATTTATTCTATTGTATTCTTCTTTTTCTTCTCCCAAAAGAGCGGTGGTGAGCTTCCAGCTCTAGGTTTCGGGCAGCAGACTTTTGGAGCTTTTGGCCGGTGATTTCTAGCTGAGTTCAAGCTCGGTTTCCTCGGGAATAGGCAGATTTGGGCTCGTCTTCCATCCTAGCTTCAGGTTGCTATTTGTGGCCGATATTGCCTAGCTGGGTTGGACCTTGGAAGGGCAGCTGTTGTGTCCTAAAGGTTGAGTCAAGTGGTACCCTTTACCAAGCTCTCCTTTTCTCATGCTTATAATTTCCTGATTGTCCATGTCCAGCAATGTATGTAGCTTTCATAAAAGTTAGGGTTGTTGCTAGCTTTCTCCTGAGCCAAGCTTGCTCAAATTAATAAAAAATTTTCTCTCCTAGTTGATGCTTTTGTGTCCAGATAGTGGTTAGGGGTAGGGATGGAGTTTACTAAGTGTATTACAGCTTGGAGGATAGCTGTAGCCGGCTAGAAGGGTTAGAAAGAATTTTTTAGAAGCTAAGGGAAAGTTCTCGGGTTGCAGGCTTTGAGTGGATTTTTAGCTAAGTCCAAAAGCGTTGAGTGTGGTGGACACACTCAACGCCTAGCTGATGTGGTTTTGCGTCCAAGTCCAAAAGCGTTGAGTGAGTGGAGCTCACTCAACGTCTGGCTGTTTGCTCGGGAAGTTAAGTCCAAAAGCGTTGAGTGAGTGGAGCTCACTCAACGCCGTCAGTCTTTTGGCGTTGAGTGAGTGGAGCTCACTCAACGCCGTCAGCCTTTTGGCATTGAGTGAGTGGAGCTCACTCAACGCCGTCAGCCGTTTGGCGTTGAGTGAGCTGCACTCACTCAAAGCCATCTTTCCAGAGGTTTTGTCTAAGTCTTTTGACATTGAGTGAGTGCCTTGGAAGATTTTGACTTTATCTTGGGCATGGACTGGTTGTCCAGGTATGATGCTGTGATCCAGTGCAAGGGCAAGCGCTTGGACTTCAGAAAGGACAACAGTCAGCCTGGGAGTGTTTATGATGATTTGTGCCAGGAGTCTCCAGTCATTTCTGTGGTATGTGCTCAGATGTTGTTAGTTTCTGGCTGTTTTGCCTGTTTGGTCTCAGTTGTGGGGACTGTTGGTATTCCGCCGCGTCTTAAAGAAATTCCTATTGTGCGCGAGTTTGCTGATGTATTTCCTAATGATCTTCCTTGTCTTCCACCTGATCGAGATGTTGAGTTTGTGATCGATTTGGAGCCGGGTACGCGTCCTATTGCGAAGGCGTCGTACCGGATGGCCCCGCGAGAGCTGGCAGAGTTGCGTATCAAGCTTGACGGGTTGTTAGAAAAGGGTTTTATCAGGCCAATTTCGTCACCTTGGGGTGCTCCTATTTTGTTTGTTAAGAAGAAGGATGGATCGATACGGCTCTGCATCTATTATAGAGAGCTAAATAAAGTCACGATTAAGAACAAGTATCCCTTGCCAAGGATCGATGATTTGTTCGATCAGTTGCACGGTAGCGCAGTGTTTTCAAAGATTGATCTTCATTCTGGTATTCATCAGCTCAGGGTCCGTGAGTCAGATATTCCACGGACTGCTTTTCGATCGAGGCATGGGCATTTTGAATTCCTGGTTATGTCATTTGGTTTGAACAACGCGCCCTCAGCCTTTATGGATATAATGAACCGGGTGTTCAAAGACTTCTTGGATAAGTTTGTAGTCATGTTTATCGACGATATTCTGATTTATTCCCGCAATGCTGAAGAGCATGACCAGCATTTGCGTTTGGTTTTATCTGCCCTGAGGGACCATAAGTTATTCGCCAAGTTGAGTAAGTGCGAGTTTTGGTTACCTCAGGTTTCATTTCTGGGCCATGTGATCAATAGGCATTGGATTTCAGTTGACCCAGAGAAGATAGTTGTAGTGTTTGAATGGAGGAAACCTGACACACCCAAGGAGATTCGGAGCTTCTTAGGGTTGGCCGGCTATTACAGAAGATTTGTGGAAGGTTTCTCTACCATAGCTGCACCGTTGACTCGATTGACTCAGAAAAATGTGGCTTTTGTTTGGAATGATAAGTGTGAGGAGGCTTTCCTTGAGCTCAAGAGCAGATTGTGCACTGCTCCTGTTTCGACTCTACCTACTGAGGGCATGGGTTGTGATGTTTTTGTGGATGCATCGCATGTTGGACTTGGGTGCGTGTTGATGCAAGACAGGAAAGTGATTGTGTATGGGTCCAGACAATTGAAGACTCATGAGAAGAACTACCCTACGCATGACTTGGAGTTTGCAGCTGTAATTTTTGATCTGAAGTTGTGGAGACATCTACTTTATGGCGCTCAGTGTATGATTTTTACTGATCATAAGAGTTTAAAGTATGTCTTCACCCAGAAGGAATTAAATCTTCGCCAGCGGCGGTGGTTGGAGTATGTTGCCGACTACGATGTTGAAATCCAGTACCACCCGGGCAAGGCTAATGTAGTGGACGATGCCCTAAGTCGAAAGACAGGGAAGATTTTTAATCTCTCTGCCGAGCGGTTGGTGGAAGAACTTCTTTTGATGGACATTTTTGTGGAGTGCTGCGATTTACAGAGCAGTTTGGTGGCAGTAGAGCCTTCTTGGATTGCGTTGACGAGATTACACCAGAAAGATGATCCAGATCTGCTGCATTTATATCTTAGAGCTAAGAAAGGGGAGTTACCTGATTTTGCGATCGATGATGCGGGTACGTTGAAGTACCGCGGTAGATTTTGTATCCCCGCTATTATGGACATCCAAGATACGTTATGCAGAGAAGCTCACGGTTCGAGCATTTCCTATCACCCCGGATCTACCAAGATGTATCATGACTTAAAGCTGATTGCCTGGTGGAATGGGATGAAGAGTGATATAGATAGATTTGTTTCAGAGTGTTATACTTGCAAGCGTGTGAAGGCCGATCATGGAAGGCCTGGTGGCAAGTTGACACCGTTGGATATTCCGACTTGGAAATAAGAAAGCATTTTGATGGATTTCATCACGGGTCTACCGCGATCTCCGAGGGGATATGATTTAGTTTGGATGATTGTGGATAGATTAACAAAGTGTGCGCACTTCGTCCCCTATAAGATCGACTATCCGATGAAAAAGATAGCTGAGTTGTATGTGAATAAGGTTATCTGATTGCATGGTGTGCTAGTCAGCATCATTTCAGACCAAGACTCCCGGTTCATATCTCGTTTCTGGAAGAGTTTGCAAGAGGGTTTGGGTACGGATTTGAGATATTCTACCGCATACCACCCGCAGACCAATGGTTAGACAGAGCGAGTGAATCAAATAGTGGAGGATATGATTTGATGCTATATTTTAGACCACGAAGGAGCGTGGGATGAGCGTTTGTAGCTTATGGAGTTTGCGTATAACAATAGTTATTAAGAAAGCCTGCAAATGGCTCGTTTTGAAGCTTTGTATGCGAGGCACTGCAGAACTCCCCTCTTTTGGACTGAGGTTGGCGAGAAAGTTTTGTTGGGTCCGGATGCGCTGGAAGAAATGGAAGTTGCTGTAAAGCTTATTCGAGATAAGCTTCGGATAGCTCAAGAACGTTATGAGAAGAACGCCAACCGGCATAGATCGGATTTGGAGTTTGTTGTGGGGGACTTGGTATTTCTTAAAGTTTCCCCAATGGCGGGCATCAAGAGATTTGGAAAGGATCGGAAGTTGGACCCAAGGTTTGTGGGACCGTTCAAGATTGTTGAGCGGATTGGTGTATCAGCTTATAAGCTGGAGTTGCCCGCAAACTTCCTGGTGTTCACGACGTTTTTCATGTAAGCCAACTGTGGAAGTGTATGCTAAGCGACAGGCAGGTGTTGGATTCTATGCCACAGTTGGAGCCAAATCTTTCTTATGTGGAGATGCATGTTCATATTTTGGATTCACAAGATCGCGTGTTGTGGAAGAAGAGAATTCCTATGGTAAAAGTTTTATGGAGGAACCAGGACGTGGAAAGCGCGACTTGGGAGTTGGAGTCGGTTATGAGGGAGGCTCACCCTCATCTATTTCCTTGAGTTTCCTGGTATGTTTCTTCCGTTTACCTCTTAGTTTGTTATATTCTTTCTCTGGTAGAAGTGTCGTGCGTAAAGTTTCGGGGTGAAACTTTATTTTAGGGGGAGTGACTGTAACGCCCCCGGTTTTTCTGCGACTGTTTAATCTTTGTTCGGCATTACGTTGGCATATATTTGGCCTTTGCCATTATTAGAGCGTGGTCTTAGCTCTTTAGGCCTTCGAGTGGCTTGTTTTGTAGCCTATTTGCAAGATTCTCTAGCAAGCCGGAGTCTGTTTTGGTGACTCGGTGGCCTCTTCGGGAATGCTTGTGTTTTGGCTTCGGGAAATTTTAGCCCGAGCTTTGTTTGTCGGATGATGATTTCGACTTTGCCACTAGATTCGTAGCGTGGGTATTTAGCTACGGTGTGAATTTCGTTAAATTCCGAGATAGTTGGAATTTTCGCATCGTGGCATCCAAATAAAAGGAGACTCCTTCTTCGTCAGAGACATAAGAGGGAGGGCAATCTGAGAGAATCCCTTTACAAACTTCCGGTAATAACCGACAAGTCATAAGAAACTTCGAACATCCGGGGCCGACTTTAGTTGTGGCCAATCCCGTACTGCCTGGACCTTCGCCGGATCTACTGCCAAACCTGCTCCACTGATGACATGGCCCAAAAAGGCCACCTCCTTTATCCAGAACTGGCATTTGCTGTACTTGGCATACATCTTATGCTCTCGGAGCTTTTCCAAAGTCAAGGCCAGATGCCTCGCGTGCTCCTCCTCCGACCTCGAATAGATAAGGATGTCATTGATGAATACAATAACAAAGACATCAAGATACACTTCGAACACCCGGTTCATCAAGTTCATGAATGCGGAGGGTGCATTCGTGAGCCCGAATGGCATCACGGTAAACTCGTACAAACCATATCTGCTGCTGAAGGCCGTCTTCGGAATGTCCTCCTCCCGAATGTGAAGCTGGTAGTACCCCGATCTCAGATCCAGCTTTGAGAACCAATGGGCTCCCTCCAGCTGGTCAAATAGCTCATCTATCCTTGGCAAGGGATAAGTATTCTGGACCGTCAACCTATTCAGGGCCCGGTAATCTATACACAGTCGAAAGAGATGTAAACTATTTGAGAAATCTCCATTTAAGTGCCTTATCAAACAAAGTGTTTTATATTAAAAACAACTTTTTTTTTGTTAAATGGTTGCTTAACTTTTTATATTTCAAATGAGGGTAGGATATATGAAATGCAATATTTAAAATAAATGTAAATGGGAATGCATAATACAATATTTAAAATTTTAAAATACAAACAGAAATACAAAGCAATTGAGAGTAGAATGTGTAAAATAAAAATATAATTAATATTATAAAAATTCCTGCAATATAAATTTAGGGACTAAATTTTCTAATTTATTAATAGCTATCTTCTAATAAAATCTCAATTTTTGCTCATTAATTTAATCAGTTCATCATATTAATTCGAAGTAACCCAACCCACGGCTTTCCAAACCGGAAATCCGGTTCAATCCGCCGGTAGTCAGGTAGGGTTTGAAATGTCATCACGTCATCCGCAAACCAGGCTATTCTACCTCTCACTATTATATAAAGATAATCTTCTTCAGATTTGTGCCTAGGGTTTTCGCGGCCACCATTGACAGCAGCAAGCAAGGGCAACCATGGTATGTTATTTTCTACTCCCCCTTCATTCTTATCTCGTCTCCTGCAATCCAAGATGTTTGAATACCCTATTACTAATTTGGGTAAGGATCACTATGTGATTAGGATTCTGTTTTGACCTTGTTGTATAGTCTGATAGGTCAATTAGAATGAGTCTTAGGGTTAGTACTTAGATTTGAAAGCTGCCCTCAAGACCTTCTACAGATCATGATTCAAGTGTTGAAGACTAGGACAATTCTCGTCGAGCTCAGGTCGACGAAACGTCGAGCTCAGGTCGACGATCTCTGAGCTCAGTTCAATGAGGCGTCGAACTCCGTTCGATAATCTTCGAGCTCAGATCGACGCTCTATCTCTAGTTGTTTTCCAAGTCGCTGAGCTCAGGTCGACGATCGTAGATCTCAGGTCGACGTTTTCTGTCTCTAGTATAAATCCAATCTCTGAGCTCAGGTCGACGATAACTGAGCTCAGATCGACGATTTTCTAAGAGGTCGACGTTTTCAGAATTCAAATTCAGGATAGTTATGGAATTCATTCAGATTTATTCTCAGCATTTATGACAAAGGATTCTGTAGCCGTTTGAAGCAATCTGGAACAAGTTTCAAGGAAGAATAATTGGAATGTTACTTAGGACTTTCCCCAGAGACAGTTGTCGATTATGGAAGTCATTTATGACTGAGTAACGGCCATCTAAAGTTAGAATCTGATATACTCCTTAGAGCACAATTTTCAATAGAGAACAGACTGATTTGAAAAAGATATACAGAAGAGAGAACAAAAATTCCAATTATCAAGAATTCATCTTCTGAGAATAGATTCAGTAGACAAAAGCTTACAGAATTACTGAGTCAGATTTCTTCAAGAACACAAGGAACATCATTGTGAAGGAGATCATCTGTTGTTCTACTCCTTCAATCTTTAAGTGTTCAAAAGCTCCATTATCAAGGACTCCAGACAACACACATTTCAGCATCTGCTGAAATCATCTATTGCTGGAGATCTGAAGCAACTGAAGGCCTATCACCCTAAGCAAAGCTCATCTTCTTGAACCCTTACAGATCTCAGGGGGAGCTTTGACAACATCTTCCACTTGTCTTCTCTTAGATTGTTGACAGATAAGAACAACTCAACTCATTTTCTTTTTCCTTTCTCTCTTGTAAAAGGGTTTCTCAAAACTCCCTTCAAAAGTTTTGTGGCTGGTTTCTGAGACCTTGTCAAAACTCGGTTGTGGCAAGTCACCTTATCAAAAAATCTAGTTTTTGTTTTTGAGCACCTTATCAAAAGCGCATTGGTGCCCAGGACACCTGATCAACTATTCCTGCAGTGGATTCCTACTTAGGGTGGTAGAAGAGTGGATGTACCCAGGTTGTTGGGGAACCACAATAGCTCCTTGTGTCATCTGGTTTGCTGTGCTTTTTACTTTGTTGTGTACTGTGTGATTTCCTATTTCCTGCTTAGTTTTTCTTTTTGCAAGCACCTTACACATATACATAAATCAAGTCTTCCACTGCTTTACAGTTTTTGAATTGTAAATTATTTTAAAATACTCTATTCACCCCCCCCCCCCCTCTAGAGTTAAGGTAGATCATTCACTCACTTTCAATTGGTATCAGAGGCAGGTTGGTTACTCAACATCTGAATCTTCAATAGATTGGTTGAACAGGCTAGCACCTGAACCAAAAGATCTCTGAAAAGATCAACCCTCTTTAGAGGATAGTTCTTTCTTTTGTGTATTATATATTTATTTTTAAACAAAACCATGGCACAGAACAAAGATTATGCTAGCACCAGACCTCCAGTGTGCAACCTTTCTAAGTCTGCACTTTGGAAGGCAAGGATTAGGCTTTACATGAATTCTATTGATGAGGACATCTACAATTCTATTTTGACAGTTTGTCCAAGACACCCAGTAATTACAAGTACAAGTGTTGTTCCACCTCCTTCAGGAACAGATGCAGAAATAAAGAAATGGAAAGTTGCAGATACAAAGGCTATGAATATCCTTGCTCAGACTATGTCTGATGAGATATTCCAAAAGGTGTCTGAATGCAGTTCAGCAAAAGAGATATGAGACAAGTTATCTGAAATTGTCTCAGGATCTGCTGATGAAAGGAAGGACAGGAGATCCCATCTCATAAGCCAATATGAGAACTTCAAAAAGGGAGAAACTCAATCAGTGGATGACATGTACAACAGGCTCAGCCTAATAGTCAGTGAATTAAAAACACTAGACAAGGAGATCTCTCTAACTGAATTAAATGACAAGATCCTAATGTGCTTCCCTAGCACTTGGGACTCAAGGATCTGGCCAATCAAGGATGCCAGAAGCCTAACTGAGATTACTACTAAAGCTTTGTTGGGCAAGCTCAAGTCTTATGAGCTGCTCATCAAGAACAGAGAGGAAGAACAAAAGGTTGCTTCTCCAGCTATCAGGAAGGAGAAGACAATAGCATTCAAAGCTACAGAAGATCTGCCTGAAGACAAGGTCACAGGCAATGAAGAATTGATTAGCTTGCTGGCCAAAAGATTCTATAAGATGGTCAGGAAAGATTTCAGAAAGAGGTCATCCAGAGGGCATGAGAAGCCAAGGTATGACAAGTCAAATAATAAAGAAATAATCTGTTTTGGATGCAGGAAACCAGGCCATATTGTGCCTAACTGTCCAGAAAATCAGAATAAGGACAAGAAGGACAGGAAAGATAGGAGAAAAGACAAGGACTTCAGGGGAAACAATTACAACAAATCCTCCTCCAGCAAAAATAAACATACAAGAAAGGGATTTGTAGCAGAAACCTGGAGTGAAACTGAAGAAGAATCAGAGGCTTCATCAAGCTCAAGTGATGATGAAGATGATGCTGAAGAAAAGGAATTCTGCATGATGGCTATCAATGCCTCCCACCAAAATTCTGATGCAGAACAAGAGTCAGAGTCTAAATCTGAAACTCAAACTGAAGAATACCAGGTAATAGACTCCTTTCATTTTGATTCAGAGGACTTTAGATCTGAATTTAAGGCACTTTGTTTAGACCTGTTAAAGTCTGAGAAAGAGATTATCTCTCTAAGAAATCAATTGTCTGAACATAGCACCTTAAAATCAGACAACCTCAAACTCTCTGAGGAGTTAGAATGTTGTAGGGAGGAGATAGCTTCACTTAAAAGTGAGATATCCCAGGCAAAGAAGTTTGAAGAATCCCTTAATGGGAGAAGCATCAGACTGATGGACATCACAAGCACAGTGAACTCAAGATTCAACAGTACACTAGGCTTGGGTGCTTCATCCAGCCAACCTATAGTATTAACAACCTCAATTAAATTTATTTCTGATAAAGGAAAGGGTGTTGTAGAGGTAGCTAGGAAGAATCCTGATTTACCTAAGGAAAATAAAGTTCAACAGAAAACGTCGAACGGAGCTCGACGATCGTCGAACAGAGCTCGGCGATCCAAGGCTGAATCGTCGAACTCAGATCGACGACTTCTGAACTATGAACTCTGGTATAGTTGATCTTCGAACGGAGCTCGACGATCTGACCCAAGATCGTCGAACTCAGATCGACGATCGTCGAACGGAGCTCAGAGCTTTGAACATTATTTCAGAGGTAAATCTAAAATCAATCCTAGAAGTCCCTCATCCCAAAGCTTCAACCCTTATACTGAATGGATAGTGCCTCCTAGGAGATACCATCCTGAAGGATATAAGAGTCAGCCAGGGATGTCTTTTATTTCTGAGTTTAAAGGTTATCAACCTAGACCCAAGGTAAACTGGGTCAAAAACATATAAATTATTTATGTGCAGGTGAAGACCTATCCAGCAATGAACCAACAATGGTATCTGGATAGTGGGTACTCAAAGCACATGACAGGGAGAAAGGATAATCTAACATCCTTCAGAACAAAACTTGGACCCAAAGTAATATTTGGAGATTCAAACTTTGGTCAAACAAAAGGATATGGTGCTGTTCAGATTGGCTCAGTCACATTAAAGAAGGTGGCTTATGTGGAAGGACTGAAGTACAACCTAATCAGCATCAGTCAACTCTGTGATGAAGGCTATCAGGTGATATTCAACAAATCCTTATGCAAGATTAAGTCAGAGGATAACACAACAGTGTTAACAGGTAAAAGGAAAGGTAACATTTATCTAGTAGATTTCCTTTCAACCAATATAGATATCTGTTTATTTAATTCTGTTTGCAAACCAAATGATCTTTGGCATAAGAGACTAGGGCATATAAACCTTAGAACCATTGCTAGGCTATCCAATGACAACCTTTTTAGAGGACTGCCTTCTGGCCCCTACAAGAAGGAAGGACTTTGCAGGGCTTGTCAATTAGGCAAGCAAACTAAAAATAGTTTTAAGTCACTTAATAAGAGTGATTCACCTAGGATCTTGTATCTATTACACATGGATCTTTTTGGACCCATTACAGTACAAAGCTTAGGAGGGAAATCTTACACTTTAGTGATTGTAGATGACTTCTCTAGATTCACATGGGTATTCTTCCTGAGGAAGAAGTCTGATAACTTTAAGTGTTGGACAGATTTTCTCAAATGCATACAGATTGAGTTCAATACTCACATTGCCCTGATCAGAAGTGATCATGGGACAGAGTTTGATTCTCTTCTTATGCAAGAGTTCTGTCAGAGTGAAGGGATCAGGCATACTTTCTCAGCTCCTAGAACTCCTCAACAAAATGGGGTAGCTGAAAGGAAAAATAGAACCCTAATTGAATCTGCTACTACATTGTTGACAGATGCTCACCTTCCTCTATCTTTTTGGGCAGAGACAGTGAACACGTCCAACCATGTGTTGAACAGAAGTTTGATACATAAACTGAAGGGCAAGACTCCCTATGAATTGCTCAAAGGGAAGAAACCTAAAGTAGACTATTTCAAAAAATTTGGTTGCATTTTTTATATTCACAATAATGACAAGAAGTATTTAGCAAAATTCCAAGCTAAAGCTGATGAAGGAGTGTTTCTGGGATACTCCATGATCAGTAAAGCTTATAGGGTTTATAACAAAATTTCTCTTAAAATTGAAGAATCTGTTCATGTATCTTTTGATGAGACTAACATGTTTTATAAGGAGAAGTCCACTTCTACCATAGAACCCTTGCAGGTAAACTCTCTTTCAGAAAATTTGGACAGATTGCATATTGCAGAGAAGGATTCAGTATATTCACCTAACCAACATAAGGATGAAATCAGTGAAGATGAAGAAGATGTTCAACATCTTGGAGAGAACCATCTTGAATAGCCAGTTGTTATTCCACTAGAGGAAACAACAACACAGGTTGGTGAACAATTAACACCCCCTGTTGATTTAGTAACAACAAGAGATCTTCCAATCTCCCAAGTGATTGGAAACATCTCAGCTGGTGTGCAAACAAGAAATCAGGTCAACCAGAACCTGATGCACACTTGCTTTCTATCTCAAGTTGAGCCTCAATCCATTCAAGATGCAGAACAAGATCCACACTAGATCATTGCTATGCAAGAGGAACTACATCAATTTGAGAGAAACAAAGTTTGGGAGCTAGTACCAAGGCCTAAGGATCACTCAATTGTTGGAACAAAGTGGGTGTTCAGAAATAAGTTGGATGATCAAGGAGTTATTGTAAGGAACAAGGCATGGCTAGTTGCTCAAGACTATTCTCAAGAAGAAGGAATAGACTATGACCAGACCTTTGCACCAGTTGCAAGGTTAGAGGCCATAAGAATATTCCTAGCTTATGCAGCTCACAAAGGATTCAAGGTCTACCAAATGGATGTGAAGAGTGCATTTCTCAATGGAGACATCAAAGAAGAAGTCTATGTTAGACAATCTCCAGGTTTTATCTCTTCAACTTATCCTGACCATGTTTTCAAATTGTATAAAGCATTATATGGTCTCAAGCAAGCTCCTAGGGCATGGTATGAGACCTTAGCATGCTTTCTTCTGAAAAATGATTTTATAAGGGGTAGAGTAGACCAAACTCTTTTTATTAGAACTCATAAGTCGCATACCCTACTAGTACAAATATATGTAGATGATATCATATTTGGGTCTACTGATTCAAATTTGTGCAAAAGATTTTTCAATCTGATGCTTTCTAAATTTGAAATGAGTAGCATGGGTGAGCTTTCCTTCTTTATAGGATTGCAAGTCAAACAACATGTTGAAGGCATATTTATTTCTCAAACCAAGTATACAAAAGAACTGGTTAAGAGATTTGGTATGTCTGAATCATCTTGTATGAAAACACTTATGCCTACCAATGCTGTATTAGATGCTGATGAACATGAAAAACATGTTGATCAGACAACATATAGAGCAATGATTGGCTCTCTATTATACCTTACAGCCAGTAGACCTGATATAATATTTGCTACATGTATATGTGCTAGGTTCCAAGTAAGCCCTAGAGAGTCACACCTAACATTAGTTAAGAGGATTCTTAGTTATGTAAAAAGTTGTCCAAATCTAGGACTCTGGTATCCAAAAGACTCAGGATTTGAATTAACTGGATTTTTAGATGCTGATTATGCTGGATATAGAGTAGACAGGAAAAGCACCAGTGGAACTTGCCAGTTCTCGGGTTGCAGGCTTTGAGTGGATTTTTAGCTAAGTCTAAAAGCGTTGAGTGTGGTGGACACACTCAACGTCTAGCTGATGTGGTTTTGCGTCCAAGTCCAAAAGCGTTGAGTGAGTGGAGCTCACTCAATACCTGGCTGTTTGCTCTGGAAGTTAAGTCCAAAAGCGTTGAGTGAGTGGAGCTCACTCAACGCCATCAGTCTTTTGGCGTTGAGTGAGTGGAGCTCACTCAACGTCGTCAGCCTTTTGGCGTTGAGTGAGTGGAGCTCACTCAATGTCGTCAGCCGTTTGGCGTTGAGTGAGCTGCACTCACTCAACGCCATCTTTCCAGAGGTTTTGTCTAAGTCTTTTGGCATTGAGTGAGTGCCTTGGAATATTTTGACTTTATCTTGGGCATGGACTGGTTGTCCAGGTATGATGCTGTGATCCAGTGCAAGGGCAAGCGCTTGGACTTCAGAAAGGACAACAGTCAGCCTGGGAGTGTTTATGGTGATTTGCGCCAGGAGTCTCCAGTCATTTCTGTGGTATGTGCTCAGATGTTGTTAGTTTCTGGCTGTTTTGCTTGTTTGGTCTCAGTTGTGGGGACTGTTGGTATTTCGCCACGTCTTGAAGAAATTCCTATTGTGCGCGAGTTTGCTGATGTATTTCCTAATGATCTTCCTTGTCTTCCACCTGATCGAGATGTTGAGTTTTTGATCGATTTGGAGCTGGGTACGCGTCCTATTGCGAAGGCGTCGTATCGGATGGCCCCGCGAGAGCTGGCAGAGTTGCGTATCAAACTGGACGGGTTGTTAGAAAAGGGTTTTATCAGGCCAATTTCGTCACCTTGGGGTGCTCCTGTTTTGTTTGTTAAGAAGAAGGATGGATCGATACGGCTCTGCATCTATTATAGAGAGCTAAATAAAGTCACGATTAAGAACAAGTATCCCTTGCCAAGGATCGATGATTTGTTCGATCAGTTGCACGGTAGCGCAGTGTTTTCAAAGATTGATCTTCGTTCTGGTTATCATCAGCTCAGGGTCCGTGAGTCAGATATTCCACGGACTTCTTTTCGATTGAGGCATGGGCATTTTGAATTCCTGGTTATGTCATTTGGTTTGACCAATGCACTCTCAGCCTTTATGGATATGATGAACCGGGTGTTCAAAGACTTCTTGGATAAGTTTGTAGTCATGTTTATCGACGATGTTCTGATTTATTCCCGCAATGCTGAGGAGAATGACCAGCATTTGCATTTGGTTTTATCTGCCTTGAGGGACCATGAGTTATTCGCCAAGTTGAGTAAGTGCGAGTTTTGGTTACCTCAGGTTTCATTTCTGGGCCATGTGATCAATAGGGATTGGATTTCAGTTGACCCAGAGAAGATAGCTGCAGTGTTGGAATGGAGGAAACCTGACACACCCAAGGAGATTCGAAGCTTCTTAGGGTTGGCCGGCTATTACAGAAGATTTGTGAAAGGTTTCTCTACCTTAGCTGCACCGTTGACTCGATTGACTCAGAAAAATGTGGCTTTTGTTTGGAATGATAAGTGTGAGGAGGCTTTTCTTGAGCTCAAGAGCAGATTGTGCACTGCTCCTGTTTTGACTCTTCCTACTGAGGGCATGGGTTGTGATGTTTTTGTGGATGCATCGCATGTTGGACTTGGGTGCGTGTTGATGCAAGACAGGAAAGTGATTGTGTATGGGTCCAGACAATTGAAGACTCATGAGAAGAACTACCCTACGCATGACTTGGAGTTTGCAGTTGTAATTTTTGTTCTGAAGTTGGGGAGACATCTATGTTGGAGCCAAAATTGACCCCAACGAATGTTCACAAACCAAAGTGCAGCCGACGCTTACTTCTCTCGAATCTCGACCCCTGACTAGCTGCATAGGTCCTAAGACTGACCCAAAAGACCCCGCTGGGAGGTCCTACCTCACACCCGGAAGATATCTGAGAGCTTCCCCTCCAAAACCAAAAGCTGGACTGGGAGCTCCTCAGAAAGCACTGGAGTTGGAGAATAGTGACAGCCTGCTTTCCAAAGAGCCCCTCTGGGTCTTTTTATAGTCTTCTCCTGACCTGAAAATACTGAAATACCCCTGATGGGTCTGCCGATAGACAAATCCCGCTATTATCCTGGGGGCATATAGGTAATCTTACCCGGGGATAATAAAATAATCTTTTCCTGGGCACCGGGCCCCACCACATGGACCTGCTTGGCGAGAACCCCGGGCGAGAAGGCTCTTGCCGAGCCCCAACTTGGCTCATCTTGGCAGGACCTTCCGCCGAGAGGGTTCTCGCTCTCGCCCGCCCACAGGGGGAGTCCCTTCCGGGCGGGAGCTCTACTGTCCCGACGTCTAAGGCCGGCCTGAAGGCCCGAGCCCTAGCGCGAACGATCTCGCCTATGGGTTGGCGAGAGCTCCCTCAGGGCGAGAACTCTACCAGTCCGCCCTTGGGCTGACCCTGGACTAGCCCAACCCCGACCTCTGAAGTCTTAGTCTTCTGGGTCCTACCCAGCGAATATGGGGTTGTACATAATCCCCGCTCTTTTCGATCTAGCCCTGCGCTCGACAAGACAAGTCCAACCCCAAAATATTCGCTGGACACGTGCCTGATAGCCAAGAGAATCTTTTGGCAGGCCCTACTGCAGCTATAAATATGCGCCGTCGGGTGGCCATAAGTCTTGCCTCCGGACTACTGCTTCTTCACTGAGCTCTTGCCTGGGGCTTTTTGTGCGAAACCAAGATGTATGCTAAGCGTGCCGGCAAGCCACTTCCGCAGGACCTTCAGGATCGGTTGGCCGCGGCTCAAGCGCGAGCCTTAGCCAACTGCGCTGCGGTAGCGCCCTGGTTGTCGAGTAAATCTCCAAACGCCGGTCCTTCGGAGCCGAAGAAGAAAAAGGGCAAACGAAAAGCGAAGGTGGTCCGGCGAGACCTTGCTGGCGAGAACAGGGATCCACCTTCTCCTACTCCCAATTCCGCGGAGGGCCCCTCCCTGCAGAAGGTATGCCTCCCGGCCATGCTTACCAAGATGATTATGTCACTGGCCCGACGGCTAACGCGGCCTCTCGCAGGAATCCATTCCTAATGACGACGCCGGGTCTTCCCCGCTTCCCCTCGATGTGTCAGCTCCCCCTCCCGAGGATCGAACGAGGGTCCTGGAGGAAATTCCTCCAGCCGGGACCCAGGTGATAGGTGCGTTTTCCGCCATTTCTTGCTATTTCAACCGTGCCTTTTCTTTTCTGAACTATCTTCTCGCAAAGCCAGCTTCCGCTCTCCCGGGTTTCGTCACCCGGGAAGATGAAGCGAGAACCGGCGCGTTGATTTCTTCTGCGGCAAATCCCGCCCTGCCGGCTAGAGGGATGGCCCTTGGCCCCTTCACTACTCCTAAGGATGCCGATCATCCCTTGAGAGAGGACAACCCTCTCCATGCTTCCGGCCAGGCCGGGACCCCTGTGCGCAAACCTTTCCTCCCAGGGCGGGGCAAGCCTCTCCACCTTCTTTATGGTACTGACGGAGGGGTCGGGCCTTCTCATTCGACGCCAATCAATGGCTCTCGCCCGACTGCAGGTATGCAAGAAATTTTGTCGGCTGATCGTTAAGCCTTAATCATAACCTTGAGCGCACTTTTCGCAGGAGATCCCAGCTCTCGGCCGGGAGCCAATGAGGAGGGAGAAGAAGAAGAAGAAGAAGAAGAAGAGGAGGAAGACGATTCCCTTCCTCCTTCGCCCGGCGAGATAGAGGAAACCTTGAACGGCGCCGGGAATGCGAGGGAGCGGAGGAAGAAGATCTCGGCCATTTTGGCCAAGCTCATCCGGCGAGACCGCGCCCATGCTGCCGCGGCGAAAGCGTTCCGCGAGTCCGTGGAACAAAGGCTGGAGGCCCTGGAACGGGATTTCTTCTTGGGCGAGACTGATCGGCCGGGAGGGCCTACTGCCCAGTCTTCGCCAGGGAGATGCATCGCGCAGATCCGTGATCACGCTAGGCGGATCAACCTGGGGTGCACCACGCTGTCCTCTTACTTCAACCCGCTGACACCTCCGCGAACCAGGCGGCGAGAACGAGGGCGATGGTGCTGGGAACCATATTAGTTCGTCTAGGTCTCGCCCCTTCTTCCTCTTTAGCCTTCCCTTCTGCCATGTACCCTTAGGACTTCGTAATAACTGTTATTGTTAACTCTATTCAGCTCTCGGCAGCGAGAGCACACTATTACCCGTTTCTTCTTTCATTGCGCTGCGAATTTTTGGAATGTGCTGGAATTAGGTCGCTTGCGCCGAAACTAAGAAGTTTGCTCCGAAACCAAGAGGCTCGCACCTATGAGAGGCGATCGTCGACTGCTGTAATCCTGAGGGAGAAAACTGAGGCGTCACCGGTCCAGATCGTGACAGCTGTGCTCCGCCGTCATTTTTCTCTCTCTATCGGACGGAGCCACGACGATCACGGTTCCCTATAAATAGGGAAGTCTACCAACCGCATTTATTTCTCTTATCTGGAACCTCAACCCCCTTTCACTGCTCTCGCCCTCTCGCTCTCGCTTCTACCTCTCATATACCTCTCGCTAGCACCCATAAACTCAAGATGCCGGGCAAGAACGAGGGTCGCGCTCACTGTGCGGAAGCATTCCGCAAACATCTCTTCCCCTCCTACACGCTTACCCTAGACGAATACAATCTGACCGTCGACCGTTTCATTCCCGCTGGCTTCTCGGCGCGGAACCCGGGCAATCACGACAAGGTGAATACCCCGGGGGCTGGAGAGCTTGCCATCCCCCTCGAACATTTCGAGGTGGGCTTCCGCCTTCCCCTCTGGCCGGAGATTCGGCAAGGTCTCCGCTACTACGGGGTGGTTCCCGCCCAGCTGAACCCGAACTCTGTCGCGATCCTTGTAGCGTTTATATGCTACATGCGATCCGAGAGGATCGAGTTCAGTTTGCCGATCTTCCGCAAGCTGTTCAACTTCCGCGCAAAAGGAGGGGTGGTATTCTTCTCCGGGCAGCTGCTCAAGACCACCGGTCTCGCCAACAAACACCATCATTGGGGCGAGAAGTTCGTCTTCGTCACCGGGGACTTCGGCAACATCCCCCTTCAACCTGTTCAATATGAGAACGCTGCCTACAAGCCGCCCACTCTGGGGTCGCGCGAGAGCGCACTCCTGGAGTTCTTTGGAACCAAGGAGTTTGACGTTCTCTTCCTCCGGCGAGACGTCGACTCCCTTCCTCCCGTCCACCCGGGCGAAGGTACGGTCTCGCCCTAGATTCGATCTCTTGTTAGAATCTCCCTGTGCTGAATAGTGCTAACTTTGCAGGAGAGTGGGAGGTCCCTTTAAGCCAACCTTTCGCTGCCGCCCCGGGCATCGAGGATCGGGTTGCGAGAGGCTCTCTCGCTCTCGCGGAGGCCAGTGCTCGCGCCTGCCGGGATGAACCCGCCCTACCCTTGTCGACCGGAGCTAAGAAGCGGAAAGGCCCCGCTCCCGCCCCGCGACCGCTGAAGAGGCCGAAGCCATCCGCTGCGGACAAGGGCAAGGACTTGGCCGTCTCGCCTGCCCGACATCCTGCCTTGGGCAAGTCCTTCGAAGGGCTGCTCCAGATGGCCAGTAAGATGGGTGCTTCCGCCAGGAGGCGTACCGAGACTACTGCCGAGAACCCTCCAGCCGTCGACAGGGCGGGAGGAGAGGGAGTCGTCGCCGAGACCTCCGCCCGGACTCCGCCCAGGGTAGTGCCAAAAGGGCTCAGGAATTATGGCCTCGGCGTGAAGCATGTCGACGCGGAAGGGAAGCCTCTACTTCAATGGGATCCCGAAACCAACAGGGTTACAGTTTCAACGCTCCTCCCTAGCTGGTCGGAGCGGGATGAGGTTACCGGTGAGGACTTCTCGCTGGGCTACGGCCTCTATAGCCGAGAGGGCGCCAGTGTCTTCGACCAGACGCCCACCCGGCTCCTGGCCTTCGATGCTACCTGGGCCCTGCTTCGCGGGTTCGAGCTTGCGCATATGTGCGTGCGTCAAAGCATCAACATCGACAAGAACTTCGCTGACATGTACAAGGCGAGGGAAGAGGCGGTGGCCAGAGCACGCGCCTCGGAGACAGAGCTTGCGATTGCTCACCAGGAGTTGGCGAAAGCTCAAGAGGCGTTGTCTCTACGCCCCGTCATTGAGGTAAGCGAGATCTTCCTGGCCCCCTGCTCTCGCTTCTCGAAGTCACGTTTGCGCAATATTTACTGAGCTGATTTCTTCTCCACAGGATTCCGCCTAAGCCACGGCGCTTCGCGCGGAGTTGGCTGACGTTCATTACGCGAACGTCCTGCTGAGGGATCAACTCCAGCGTGCGGAAGCGGCGAAAGGTCTGCCTCCGACGCTTGACGAAAGACTACAGAGCCGCCAGTTCTCGGTGTACGACATCGACAAGCTGCTGCAGGCGAAAGCTCAGGCCACCGTCAAGTTGACCGTCGAGACGCTGCGGGACGCGAAGCTGCTTCGGGAGGATGGCGCAACCATCAACGCTCGCCAACTCCTCCCCTGGTTGTTCGACCTAGTGCCAAAGCCCCGGGGCGCGCCGGACTCTCCTCCCTCAGATGTCCCGAAGTCTTCCACCGAGGCCGGCGAGACGTCTGAAGCGAGCTCCGGCGAGGACTCTGGCGAGAGCACCAGCGGGGACTACAGCGCATCCCCTTGAAGCGCCTTTTTACTTTTGATATTCTTTTGTAACGAGCAAGAAGCTCCTCACCCAGTAATTATCAAACATAATGCAATGTTTCATTCTCCACTGCTGTGCTTTCTTGAATGAATAGGTTAGACGGCCAAGTAGCTTCCGCGCGAGACCCTTAGCCTCCTTAGGATCACCTTAGAGATTCGTTAGGCGAGAGCCTTGTGCCATTGATTAAGTCGTCTTGCCCAGGTCTGCCGGGGGCCTTTTTTCAACGAGATCTCCCCAGCCGAGACCTTACGGCCGAGACCCCTACTTGCCGAGGTCCTAACCGGCCGAGACCTTTTCGGGGGCTCTGTCCCTGATCTTGGCCAGGGTCGTGACAAGATTCCTTCCCATAAATTGGATCTATGCCCCATCGGTGAGCCTTCAGACCTGCCAGCTAGATGGGAGCCTGTGCAGCGGGTCTGCCGGGGGCTGAGCCGAGCTCGGGGTGTTGATGAAGATCAAACCAAACCTCTCCCCCACAGGCGAGCCTTCGGACCTGCCAGCTAGGTAGGAGCCTGCGCAGCGGGTCTACCTGGGGCCGAGCCGAGCTCGGGGTGTTGATGAAGATCAAACCAAACCTCTCTCCCACAGGCGAGCCTTCGGACCTGCCAGCTAGATGGGAGCCTGCGCAGCGGGTCTACCTGGGGCCGAGCCGAGCTCGGGGTGTTGATGAAGATCAAACCAAACCTCTCCCCCACAGGCGAGCCTTCGGACCTGCCAGCTAGATGGGAGCCTGCGCAGCGGGTCTACCTAGGGCCGAGCCGAGCTCGGGGTATTGATGAAGATCAAACCAAACTTCTCCCCTACAGGCGAGCCTTCGGACCTGCCAGCTAGATGGGATCCTGCGCAGCGGGTCTACCTGGGGCCGAGCCGAGCTTGGGGTGTTGATGAAGATCAAACCAAACCTCTCCCCCACAGGCGAGCCTTCGGACCTGCCGGCTAGATGGGAGCCTGCGCAGCGGGTCTACCTGGAGCCGAGCCGAGCTCGTGGTGTTGATGAAGATTGAACCAAACCTCTCCCCCACAGGAGAGCCTTCGGACCTGCCAGCTAGATGGGAGCCTGCGCAGCGGGTCTACCTGGGGCCGAGCCGAGCTCGGGGTGTTGATGAAGATCAAACCAAACCTCTCCCCCACAGACGAGCCTTCGGACCTGCCGGCTAGATGGGAGCCTGCACAGCGGGTCTACCTGGGACCGAGCCGAGCTCGGGGTGTTGATGAAGATCAAACCAAACCTCTCCCCCACAAGCAAGCCTTCGGTCCTGCCAGCTAGATGGGAGCCTGCGCAGCGGGTCTACCTGGGGCCGAGCCGATCTTGGGGTGTTGATGAAGATCAAACCAAACCTCTCCCCCACGGGCGAGCCTGCGGACCTGCCATCTAGATGGGAGCCTGCGCAGCGGGTCTACCTGGGGCCGAGCCGAGCTCGGGGTGTTGATGAAGATCAAACCAAACCTCTCCCCCACAGGCGAGCCTTCGGACCTGCCAGCTAGATGGGAGCCTACGCAGCGGGTCTACCTGGGGCCAAGCCGAGCTCGGGTTGTTGATGAAGATCAAACCAAACCTCTCCCCCACAGGTGAGCCTTCGGACCTGCCAGCTAGATGGGAGCCTGCGCAGCGGGTCTACCTGGGGCCGAGCCGAGCTCGGGGTGTTGATGAAGATCAAACCAAACCTCTCCCCCACAGGCGAGCCTTCGGACCTGCCAGCTAGATGGGAGCCTGCGCAGCAGGTCTACCTGGGGCCGAGCCGAGCTCGGGGTGTTGATGAAGATCAAACCAAACCTCTCCCCCACAAGCGAGCCTTCGGACCTGCCAGCTAGATGGGAGCCTGCGCAGCGGGTCTACCTGGGGCCGAGCCGAGCTCGGGGTGTTGATGAAGATCAAACCAAACCTCTCCCCCACAGGCGAGCCTTCGGACCTGCCAGCTAGATGGGAGCCTGCGCAGCGGGTCTACCTGGGGCCGAGCCGAGCTCGAGGTGTTGATGAAGATCAAACCAAACCTCTCCCCCACAGGCGAGCCTTCGGACCTGCCAGCTAGATGGGAGCCTGCGCAGCGGGTCTACCTGGGGCCGAGCCGAGCTCGGGGTGTTGATGAAGATCAAACCAAACCTCTCCCCCACAGGCGAGCCTTCGGACCTGCCAGCTAGATGGGAGCCTGCGCAGCGGGTCTACCTGGGCCGAGCCGAGCTCGGGGTGTTGATGAAGATCAAACCAAACCTCTCCCCCACAGGAGAGCCTTCGGACCTGCCAGCTAGATGGGAGCCTACGCAGCGGGTCTACCTGGGGCCGAGCCGAGCTCGGGGTGTTGATGAAGATCAAACCAAACCTCTCCCCCACAGACGAGCCTTCGGACCTGCCAGCTAGATGGGAGCCTGCGCAGCGGGTCTACCTGGGGCCGAGCCGAGCTCGGGGTGTTGATGAAGATCAAACCAAACCTCTCCCCCACAGGCAAGCCTTCGGACCTGCCAGCTAGATGGGAGCCTGCGCAGCGGGTCTACCTGGTGCCGAGCCGAGCTCGGGGTGTTGATGATGATCAAACCAAACCTCACCCCTACAGGCGAGCCTTCGGACCTGCCAGCTAGATGGGAGCCTGCGTAGCGGGTCTACCTGGGGCCGAGCCGAGCTCGGGGTGTTGATGAAGATCAAACCAAACCTCTCCCCCACAGGAGAGCCTTCAGACCTACCAGCTAGATGGGAGCCTGCGCAGCGGGTCTACCTGGGGCCGAGCCGAGCTCGGGGTGTTGATGAAGATTCCTTTAACCAGACCTATTCTATCGTCAGGACGAGGAGACATAGTTGGTTAAAGCAAAAAAATGGTAGAGTAGAAAAGATCTATTCCTACGATAGCATTCTTTAGAGAGTCGACATTCTGAATCAACCACTTTGACATGATAACACTTATTCACCATATTACAATTTTTCTCTCCCTTTAAGGGTAGAAGCGTTTTAAGTCATCACCGTTCCAGGTGTGACTCAAGGTCCTTCCCTCCGCATCCTGGAGGTAGTAACCCCCATTAGCCAGAGCCTTCTCTACTATGTAAGGCCCTTCCCAGCTGGGGTTGAGCTTGCCCACCGGGGCCGACCTTCCTGCCGCGTCGACCTTTTTTAGCACCAGGTCCCCCTCGGTGAATTGATTGACTCTAATGTGCTTATCGAAGTACCGGGCCATTCGTCTTTTTATCTCTTCTTGTCTGATGGCAGCGACATCCCGTAGCTCTTCCACCATATCCAACGAGAGGCGCAATCCTTCCTCGTTCTCCGACCTCCAAGCTTCGCTTCCTTCTCCCGCGGTTGCGACCCGTGGAGACCGAACCTCGAACTCTACCGGGAGGACAGCCTCACACCCATGAGAGAGCTTGAAGGGGGTCTCCCCCGTGGCCGTGTTCGGAGTTGTTCGCAAGGCCCACAGGACGGAAGGAAGTTGTTCCACCCAGCTACCCTTCAGGTTCTCCACCTTCTTCTTGAGCAAGTTCACGATGATTTTGTTTGCCGCTTCCACCTGGCCGTTGCTCCGGGGGTGATGTACAGAGGCAAACCTGAGGTCAATCCCCAGTTGGGCGCAGAAGCTGATGAATTCCTCGCTGGCAAACTGAGGACCATTATCCGTTACTATCGCTTGAGGGAGCCCGTGCCTGCATATGATTTCTCCCCAAACGAAGTTCCTGATGACCTGGGAGGTTACCTTGGCCAGAGCTTTGATCTCCATCCACTTTGAGAAGTAGTTGATCATGACCAGGAGGAACCTCCTCTGTCCGCTGGCCGGAGGAAAGGGTCCAACTAGATCCATTCCCCAGATGGCGAAGGGCCACGGGGCCGTGATACTTCGAAGCCTTTGCGCGGGCAGGAGCTAGAGGGGGCGTGTACTTGACATTTTCGACATTTCTTTGCAAACTCGACTGTGTCCTTCCTCAAGGTCTGCCAGAAGTACCCTTGTCTTATCACCCTAGCCTCCAATGTTCTTCCCGTCGAGTGACTGCCGCACTCTCCTGAATGTACCTCTTCCAGGATCCTCGGGACCTCCTCCTCAGTCGCACATCTCATGAGGAGCCCCGATAGCATCTTCCTGTGCAAGCCCCCTTTCCACATCAGGTAGTGGGCTGCCTTTCGTTTGAAACTTCTTACATCCTTAACCCCCTCTGACAGCTCGCCTGTGGTAAGGAAGGTCACCAAAGGGTCCACCCATGAGGATTGTCGGCCTACCTCCATCAACTCCCCCTCTTCAATCGCCAGTCGGAAAAGTTCAGTCAAGGTCCCTCCTCCCCGGGGCCCAAACTTTGCCAACCGATCAGCTGCTGCGCTCTCCTTCCTGGGAACATGTTGAATGGAAAAGGAACGGAACTCCCCGATGATGGCCCTTACCTTGGATAGATACTTCACGAGGGTGGGCTCCCGAGCCTCGAACTCCCCTCTGATCTGCGATGCTACCACCATCGAATCAGTGAGGGTCTCCACATCCTGGATCTCCAACTCCCTCGCCAATCGAAGGCCGGCTATCACCGCCTCATATTCCGCCTGATTGTTGGAAACAGGGAAGTGGAAAGCCACCGCCTGTTCTATGATAACCCCCTGAGGGCTTACCAACACTACACCCCCTCCCAGAGAGTGTCTCCCCGAGGCCCCATCGACCATCATCTTCCATTCCTCCTGGGGCTTTGGCTCCTCATTCTCAGCTTCAGAGACATAGTCTGCCAGAAAGTCCGCCACGGCCTGAGCTTTGATGGAGAGTCTCGGGACGAACGAGATGTCGAACTCGCTTAGTTCGATAGACCACTTTGCCAGCCTTCCCGAGTGCTCTACCCCCTCGAAGATCTTGCGAAGAGGGTGGTCGGTGACCACCCTAATCGAGTGCGCTTGAAAGTATGGACGAAGCTTCCTTGCCGAAACGACCAAGGCGTAAGCCAGCTTCTCCAGGATGGGGTAGCGGAGCTCCGCCTTTTTTAGGATTCGACTTACATAATAGATGGGTAGCTGCTTCTTCCCCTCTTCCCTAACCAAGACGGAGCTCACAGCTTCCACCCCCACTCCGAGATACAAGGCCAGGTCTTCCCCCTCTTTGGGACTTTGGAGCAGCGGAGCCTGGGCGAGTTGCCTCTTCAGCCTTTGGAAAGCCTCTTCGCATTCGGCCGTCCATTCGAACACCTGATTACTACGGAGCACCTTGAAGAAAGAGGAGCACTTATCCCCGGACCGAGAGAGGAACCTGCTCAGTCCGGCCAACTTTCCCGTCAAGCGCTGGACCTCCTTGGCGTTGCGAGGTGATTCCAAGTCCAATATGGCCTTTACCTTGTCCGGGTTAGGCTCCACCCCCGCCGGAGTCAAGAGGTGTCCGAGAAACTTCCCACGACTGGCCCCGAAGACACACTTCAAGGGGTTCAACCTCATCTTGAATCTCCGCAGGGTGGCAAACGTCTCCTCCAAGTCCCGCAAATGGGAATCCACGCACTTGCTTTTAACCATCAGGTCATCGACGTAGACCTCTAGATTCTTCCCCCTTTGGTCTCGAAAGACTCGATCCATCATGCGTTGGTATGTTGCCCCTGCGTTTTTTAACCCAAAGGGCATCATCTTATAGCTGAAGCATCCCTCTCTCGTGATGAAGGAGACGTCTTTGACATCAGGAGGGTGCATCCGGATCTGGTGGTAACCTGAAAAAGCATCCAAAAAACTCATAACAGAAAAACCAACGGCTAAGTCAATCAGCCGTCGATTCGAGGCAGGGGATAGCAATCCTTAGGACATGATTTATTTAACAAGGAAAAATCGATACACATACGCCACTTTCCTCCCCCTTTTTTCACCATCACCACATTGGAGATCCAGCCTGGATACTGGATCTCCAAGACGAAGCCCGCCTCCAGAAGCTTCCTGACCTCCTCTCGGATGGGCTCCTCCAGCTTGGTGGCGATGGCCCTCATCTTCTGGCGTATGGGGCGAGTCCTCGGGTCCAGGTTCAGGCGATGGCAAGCCACGTCCGCGTCGATGCCCGGCATATCTGTCGCGCTCCAAGCGAAGATATCAATGTTGCTCTGGATGCAGGTTAGCATCCGCCCCTAGTCCTCGAGGCTTAAGCCTCCGCTGATCCTCACCTTCTGTACTTGCCCTGCCCTGGTAAGTACCTCCATCTCCACTACCTCCTCGGCCGGCTCCAGCTTCGGCCGCTCCCATCCAGCCCTTGCCTCCTCCTGCCTAACATATTCTTCTTCGACCTCGTCAACCCCATCGCCTCCACCAGGCCTTCACCTTGCCTCTGCTCTCCTTCCTTTGCCTCTCCCAGGCCCATCTCTTCTATCTCCGCTGCCTCCTCCACTGCCTTCTCCATGCTCGCTTCCTCACCCTCGACACTCCCTTCTTGGCCAGCCATCTCTTCCTCCAGCTCCTCCGCCTCAGCCATCCACGACATGGTGTTTACCACCGTCACATAGCACTGCCTCGCCACCTTCGGATCCCCCATAATCCTAACCTGCGTCCCTCTGTTGTTGAACTTGAGGCATTGATGAAAAGAGGAGGGGACACAGCGAAAGGCGCATATGAGAGGACGCCCAAAGATGGCGTTGTAGCTACTTGGGGCGTCTACAATTACGAACCTACAGTTCTGTGAGACCCCCACAAGCTTCACATGCAGGCCCACTCCCCCTTCTACCTCCTTCCTCTCTCCAGAAAAACCGAAGAGCGGGCCATCAGAAGCCAGGACCCTTTTTCCTTCCACCCCCATCCCGTCGAAGGCTTTCTTGAAGATCACGTTCACGGAGCTCCCGTTATCCACAAGTATTCGGGAGACCGTGAAGTTTTCCACCGCTGTCTGGATCACCAGTGCGTCGCAGAACGGGTCTTCGTAATCTGGCATGTCCGCGGATGAGAAGGTGATTTTTTTCTTCTGGGGGGGGGGAGCTAGGGAGGTCGAGGCGACCCCTCTGCGGAACATGGTTTGAAGGCTCCCCTTGCGGGTTGCCTCGATCCCTACTCCCCCATGGATCACCCCAATCCCCCCTCGGGTCCCCACATCGACCCTATCTTCACATCTATCCTCAGCCTCTTCATGCTGCACCTCGATGATCCTTGTAGGTGGATCCTGCCTCCCAGCTCCCCTGGCTTCCCTCATCTCCAGAAACTCTGGGCAGGTGGCCGTTGCGTGACCTTCCTCCTGATGGAAGTCACAATAGGGCAACGCCACCCTGCCCCCTCTTCCTTCTCCTCCCCTTCTCCCTGCTCCCCGGATTCTTCTTCCTCTTCCCCTTCCCACCTCCATGGCCTCCTGCGGTGGTGGGAAGTGACCCCTCGGTCCCTGCCTCCATCCTCCCTGCTCGAGTCTTCTTGGCTCCCGGAAGTTGTCTCTTCCTTGAAGACCCCCTTGGCCCTGGGGGCGACCTTCCTGAGGCCTCCAACCCAATCGGTTGTTCAGCTCCCTGGCCCCCCCATGCTGCTGCCCCTGCCCTCAGGGTTCCTCTCTCCTCCTATCTTCCCTTGGTTCCCTCTGCTCCCTCTGCTCTCTCACTTCCCTCGGCCTTCCTGCTGCCGGCTCCTTTACTTCATCCTCCGCCAACCTGGCCAGCTTCCTCGCAAACGCAGGGTTTGCCCTCTCGAAGTCTATCTCCTTTGTCGCCCTCTCCATGAGCTCCTCAAAAGAGAGAGGGGGCACTCTCTTCAACTCCATGCTAAAAAAACCCTGGCCTCAGTCCCAGGGTGAAGGCAAGCATCAGGGCATACCCCGGGACCTCCTGGACCAGGAGAATCTCCTCTTGGAACCGATCAACATAATGACCCAACGTCTCCTCCGGCTTCTGCCTCACTGCAAACAGACTCTCAGCCTCCTTATTCCGCTTCTTCGAGGTCGAGAACCTCAACAGAAAACCCCTGCGCAGGTCCTCAAAACTGTAGATCGAGCTCGCCGGCAACTAGTGGAACCAGTACCTGGCCTTCTCTTTCAGAGTGATGGCAAAGAGCCTACACTTGAAGGCATCTGACATCTGCCTTATCGACACCACATCCTCAAACCACTGCACATGCTGAACCGGGTCGTCCTTCCCGGTGTAGTAGGTCATATCTGGCTCTCGGAACCCCTCCGGCACTGGAGCCGAGACGATGAGCTCGCTAAATGGGGTCTCGCCTCCCGCCTGGCGAGAGGGCACGTCTCGCGACCTTGGCTGGCTGGACCGATCCGCGAGACCATGCCCGGGGAAGAGTTCCCGCACTGTCGCCTCCTTCTCGCCCAGATCCGCCAGAACCTCCTTCTCGGGACGCCGGCCTGGGAAAAGCTCCCGCGCGGCCACATCCCTCTCGCCTGCCTCCACCGGGACTTCCTTCCCGGGGCGCTGCCGCCTAATAGCAGAACCACCTCCACAGGAACCTGCGGCGTTTCCCACTCGCTTCTTGCCGAGAAGGCCAAGCTGATCGTCTGCATGACTTCTCGCCTGAAATCCTCTAACATCTTCCTTGTCGCCTCTTCTCCCTGGGTGGGTGATCCTCCTGCACCAGATCCTTCACCTTCACCTCCTGCCATGGGACTCGACTCAAGATTTTCTTGCACCGACTGCTTCCACGCTCACCGCACCAGAACTGTTGGAGCCAAAATTGACCCCAACGAATGTTCACAAACCAAAGTGCAGCTGACGCTTACTTCTCTCGAATCTCGACCCCTGACTAGCTGCAAAGGTCCTAAGACCGACCCAAAAGACCTAGCTGGGAGGTCCTACCTCACACCCGGAAGATCTCTGAGAGCTTCCCCTCCAAAACCAAAAGCTGGACTGGGAGCTCCTCAGAAAGCACTTGAGTTGGAGAATAGTGACAGCCTGCTTTCCAAAGAGCCCCTCTGGGTCTTTTTATAGTCTTCTCCTGACCTGAAAATACTGAAATACCCCTGATGGGTCTGCCGATAGACAAATCACGCTATTATCCTGGGGGCATACAGGTAATCTTACCCGGGGATAATAAAATAATCTTTTCCTGGGCGTCGGGCCCCACCACATGGACCTGCTTGGCGAGAACCCCGGGGGAGAAGGCTCTTGCCGAGCCCCAACTTGGCTCATCTTGGCGGGACCTTCCGCCGAGAGGGTTCTCGCTCTCGCCCGCCCACAGGGGGAGTCCCTTCCGGGCGGGAGCTCTACTGTCTCGACGTCTAAGGCCGGCCTGAAGGCCCGAGTCCTAACGCGAACGATCTCGCCTATGGGTTGGCGAGAGCTACCTAAGGGCGAGAACTCTACCAGTCCGCCCTTGGGCTGACCCTGGACTAGCCCAACCCCGACCTCTGAAGTCTTAGTCTTCTGGGTCCTACCCAGCGAATATGGGGTTGTACAATCTACTTTATGGCGCTCAGTATATGATTTTTACTGATCATAAGAGTTTAAAGTATGTCTTCACCCAGAAGGAATTAAATCTTTGCTAGCGGCGGTGGTTGGAGTATGTTGCCGACTACGATGTTGAAATCCAGTACCACCCGGGCAAGGCTTATGTAGTGGTTGATGCCCTAAGTCGAAAGACAGGGAAGATTTTTAATCTCTCCGCAGAGCGATTGGTGGAAGAACTTCTTTTGATGGATATTTTTGTGGAGTGCTGCGATTTACAGAGCAGTTTGGTGGCAGTAGAGCCTTCTTGGATTGCGTTGACAAGATTACACCAGAAAGATGATACAGATCTGCTGCATTTATATCTTAGAGCTGAGAAAGGGGAGTTACCTGATTTTGCGATCGATGATGCAGGTACGTTGAAGTACCGCGGTAGATTTTGTATCCCCGCTGTTATGGACATCCGAGATACGTTATGGAGAGAAGATCACGGTTCGAGCATTTCCTATCACCCAGGATCTACCAAGATGTATCATGACTTGAAGCCGATTGCCTGGTGGAATGGGATGAAGATTGATATAGCTAGATTTGTTTCAGAGTGTTATACTTGCAAGCGTGTGAAGGCCGATCATGGAAGGCCTGGTGGCAAGTTGACACCGTTGGAGATTCCGACTTGGAAATAAGAAAGCATTTTGATGGATTTCATCACGGGTCTACCGCGATCTCCGAGGGGATATGATTCAGTTTGGGTGATTGTGGATAGATTAACAAAGTGTGCGCACTTCGTCCCCTATAAGATCGACTATCCGATGAAAAAGATAGTTGAGCTGTATGTGAATAAGGTTATCTGATTGCATGGTGTGCTAGTCAGCATCATTTCAGACCAAGACTCCCGGTTCATATCTCGTTTCTGGAAGAGTTTGCAAGAGGGTTTGGGTACGGATTTGAGATATTCTACCGCATACCACCCGCAGACCAATGGTTAGACAGAGCGAGTGAATCAAATAGTGGAGGATATGATTTGATGCTATATTTTAGACCACGAAGGAGCGTGGGATGAGCGTTTGTAGCTTATGGAGTTTGCGTATAACAATAGTTATTAAGAAAGCCTGCAAATGGCTCGTTTTGAAGCTTTGTATGCGAGGCGCTGCAGAACTCCCCTCTTTTGGACTGAGGTTGGCGAGAAAGTTTTGTTGGGTCCGGATGCGCTGGAAGAAATGGAAGTTGCTGTAAAGCTTATTCGAGATAAGCTTCGGATAGCTCAAGAACGTTATGAGAAGAACGCCAACCGGCATAGATCGTATTTGGAGTTTGTTATGGGGGACTTGGAATTTCTTAAAGTTTCCCCAACTGAGGAAATCAAGAGATTTGGAAAGGATCGGAAGTTGGACCAAAGGTTTGTGGGACCGTTCAAGATTGTTGAGCGGATTGGTGTGTCAACTTATAAGCTGGAGTTGCCTGCAAACTTCCCTGGTGTTCACGACATTTTTCATGTAAGCCAATTGCGGAAGTGTATGCTAAGCGACAGGCAAGTGTTGGATTATGTGCCAGAGTTGGAGCCAAATCTTTCTTATGTGGAGATGCATGTTCGTATTTTGGATTCACAATATCGCGTGTTGCGGAAGAAGAGAATTCCTATGGTAAAAGTTTTATGGAGGAACCAGGACGTGGAAAGCGCGACTTGGGAGTTGGAGTCGGTTATGAGGGAGGCTCACCCTCATCTGTTTCCTTGAGTTTCCTGGTATGTTTCTTCCGTTTACCTCTTAGTTTGTTATATTCTTTCTTTGGTAGAAGTGTCGTGTGTAAAGTTTCGGGGTGAAACTTTCTTTTAGGGAGAGTGACTGTAACGCCCCCGGTTTTTCTGCGACTGTTTAATCTTTGTTTGACGTTACGTTGGCATATATTTGGCCTTTGCCATTATTAGAGCGTGGTCTTAGCTCTTTAGGCCTTCGAGTGGCTTGTTTTGTAGCCTGTTTGCAAGATTCCCTAGTAAGCCGGAGTCTGTTTTGGTGACTCGGTGGCCTCTTCGGGAATGCTTGTGTTTTGGCTTCGGGAAATTTTAGCCCGAGCTTTGTTTGTCGGATGATGATTTCGACTTTGCCACTAGATTCGTAGCATGGGTATTTAGCTACGGTGTGAATTTCGTTAAATTCCGAGATAGTTGGAATTTTCGCATCGTGGCATCCAAATAAAAGGAGACTCCTTCTTCGTCAGAGACATAAGAGGGAGGGCAATCTGAGAGAATCCCTTTACAAACTTCCGGTAATAACCGGCAAGTCCTAAGAAACTTCGAACACCCGAGGCCGACTTTAGTGGTGGCCAATCCCGTACTGCCTGGACCTTCGCCGGATCTACTGCCAAACCTGCTCCACTGATGACATGGCCCAAAAAGGCCACCTCCTTTATCCAGAACTGGCATTTGCTGTACTTGGCATACATCTTATGCTCTCGGAGCTTTTCCAAAGTCAAGGCCAGATGCCTCGCGTGCTCCTCCTCCGACCTCGAATAGATAAGGATGTCGTTGATGAATACAATAACGAAGACATCAAGATACTCTTCGAACACCCGGTTCATCAAGTTCTTGAATGCGGAGGGTGCATTCGTGAGCCCGAATGGCATCACGGTAAACTCGTACAAACCATATCTGCTGCTGAAGGCCGTCCTCGGAATGTCCTCCTCCCGAATGCGAATCTGGTAGTACCCCGATCTCAGATCCAGCTTTGAGAACCAATGGGCTCCCTCCAGCTGGTCAAATAGCTCATTTATCCTTAGCAAGGGATAAGTATTCCGGACCGTCAACCTGTTTAGGGCCCGGTAATCTATACACAGTCGAAAGAGATGTAAACTATTTGAGAAATCTCCATTTAAGTGCCTTATCAAACAAAGTGTTTTATATTAAAAACAACTTTTTTTTTGTTAAATGGCTGCTTAACTTTTTATATTTCAAATGAGGGTAGGATATATGAAATGCAATATTTAAAATAAATGTAAATGGGAATGCATAATACAATATTTAAAATTTTAAAATACAAACAGAAATACAAAGCAATTGAGAGTAGAATGTGTAAAATAAAAATATAATTAATATTATAAAAATTCCTGCAATATAAATTTAGGGACTAAATTTTCTAATTTATTAATAGCTATCTTCTAATAAAATCTCAATTTTTGCTCATTAATTTAATCAGTTCATCATATTAATTCGAAGTAACCCAACCCACGGCTTTCCAAACCGGAAATCCGGTTTAATCCGCCGGTAGTCAGGTAGGGTTTGAAATGTCATCACGTCATCCGCAAACCAGGCTATTCTACCTCTCACTATTATATAAAGATAATCTTCTTCAGATTTGTGCCTAGGGTTTTCGCGGCCGCCATTGACAGCAGCAAGCAAGGGAAACCATGGTACGTTATTTTCTACTCCCCCTTCGTTCTTATCTCGTCTCCTGCAATCCAAGATGTTTGAATACCCTATTACTAATTTGGGTAAGGATCACTATGTGATTAGGATTCTGTTTTGACCTTGTTGTATAGTCTGATAGGTCAATTAGAATGAGTCTTAGGGTTAGTACTAAGGTTTGAAAGCTGCCCTCAAGACCTTCTACAGATCATTATTCAAGTATTGAAGACTAGGACAATTCTCGTCGAGCTCAGGACGACGAAACGTCGAGCTCAGGTCGACGATCTCTGAGCTCAGTTCAATGAGACGTCGAACTCCGTTCGACGATCTTCGAGCTCAGATTGACGCTCTGTCTCTAGTTGTTTTCCAAGTCGCTGAGCTCAGGTCGACGATCGTAGAGCTCAGGTCGACGTTTTCTGTCTCTAGTATAAATCCAATCTCTGAGCTCAGGTCGACGATAGCTGAGCTCAGATCGACGATTTTCTGAGAGGTCGATGTTTTCAGAATTCAAATTCAGGACAGTTATGGAATTCATTCAGATTTATTCTCAGCATTTATGACAAAGGATTCTGTAGCCATTTCAAGCAATCTGGAACAAGTTTCAAGGAAGAATAATTGGAATGTTACTTAGGACTTTCCCCAGAGACAGTTGTCAATTATGGAAGTCATTTATGACTGAGTAACGACCATCTAAAGTTAGAATCTGATATACTCCTTAGAGCACAATTTTAAATAGAGAACAGACTGATTTGAAAAAGATATACAGAAGAGAGAACAAAAATTCCAATTATCAAGAATTCAACTTATGAGAATAGATTCAGTAGACAAAAGCTTACAGAGTTACTGAGTCAGATTTCTTCAAAAACACAAGGAATATCATTGTGAAGGAGATCATCTGCTGTTCTACTCCTTCAAGCTTTAAGTGTTCAAAAGATCCATTATCAAGGACTCCAGACAACACACATTTCAACATCTGCTGAAATCATCTATTGCTGGAGATCTGAAGCAACTGAAGGCCTATCACCCTAAGCAAAGCTCATCTTCCTGAACCCTTACAGATCTCAGGGGGAGCTTTGACAACATCTTCCACTTGTCTTCTCTTAGATTGTTGACAGAGAATAACAACTCAACTCATTTTCTTTTTCCTTTCTCTCTTGTAAAAGGGTTTCTCAAAACTCCCTTCAAAAGTTTTGTGGCTGGTTTCTGAGACCTTGTCAAAACTCAGTGGTGGCAAGACACCTTATCAAAAAATCTAGTTTTGGTTTTTGAGCACCTTATCAAAAGCTCATTGGTGCCCAGGACACCTGATCAACTATTCCTGTAGTGGATTCCTACCTAGGGTGGTAGAAGAGTGGATGTACCCAGGTTGTTGGGGAACCACTATAGCTCCTTGTGTCATCTGGTTTGCTATGCTTTTTACTTTGTTGTGTGCTGTGTGATTTCCTATTTCTTGCTTACTTAGTTTTTCTTTTTGCAAGCACCTTACACATATACATAAATCAAGTCTTCCACTACTTTACAGTTTTTGAATTGTAAATTATTTTAAAATACTCTATTCACCCCCCTCCCCCCTCCCCTCTAGAGTTAAGGTAGATCATTCACTCACTTTCAATTGGTATCAGAGGCAGGTTGGTTACTCAACATCTGAATCTTCAACAGATTGGTTGAACAGGCTAGCACCTGAACCAAAAGATCTCTGAAAAGATCAACCCTCTTTAGAGGATAGTTCTTTCTTTTGTGTATTATATATTTATTTTTAAACAAAACCATGGCACAGAACAAAGATTATGCTAGCACCAGACCTCCAGTGTGCAACCTTTCTAAGTCTGTACTTTGGAAGGCAAGGATTAGGCTTTACATGAATTCTATTGATGAGGACATCTACAATTCTATTTTGACAGTTTGTCCAAGACACCCAGTAATTACAAGTACAAGTGTTGTTCCACCTCCTTCAGGAACAGTTGTAGAAATAAAGAAATGGAAAGTTGCAGATACAAAGGCTATGAATATCCTTGCTCAGACTATGTCTGATGAGATATTCTAAAAGGTGTTTGAATGCAGTTCAGCAAAAGAGATATGGGACAAGTTATCTGAAATTGTCTCAGGATCTGCTGATGAAAGGAAGGACAGGAGATCCCATCTCATAAGCCAATATGAGAACTTCAAAAAGGGAGAAACTCAATCAGTGGCTGACATGTACAACAGGCTCAGCCTAATAGTCAGTGAATTAAAAACACTGGACATGGAGATCTCTCTAACTGAATTAAATGACAAGATCCTAATGTGCTTCCCTAGCACTTGGGACTCAAGGATCTGGCCAATCAAGGATGCCAGAAGCCTAACTGAGATTACTACTGAAGCTTTGTTGGGCAAGCTCAAGTCTTATGAGCTGCTCATCAAGAACAGAGAGGAAGAACAAAAGGTTGCTTCTCCAGCTATCAGGAAGGAGAAGACAATAGCATTCAAAGCTACAGAAGATCTGCCTGAATACAAGGTCACAGGCAATGAAGAATTGATTAGCTTGCTGGCCAAAAGATTCTATAAGATGGTCAGGAAAGATTTCAGAAAGAGGTCATCTAGAGGGCATGAGAAGCCAAGGTATGACAAGTCAAATAATAAAGAAATAATCTGTTTTGGATGCAGGAAACCAGGCCATATTGTGCCTGACTGTCCTGAAAATCAGAATAGGGACAAGAAGGACAGGAAAGATAAGAGAAAAGACAAGGACTCTAGGGGAAACAATTACAACAAATCCTCCTCCAACAAAAATAAACATACAAGGAAGGGATTTGTAGCAGAAACCTGGAGTGAAACTGAAGAAGAATCAGAGGCTTCATCAAACTCAAGTGATGATGAAGATGATGCTGAAGAAAAGGAATTCTGCATGATGTCTATCAATGCATCCCAACAAAATTCTGATGTAGAACAAGAGTTAGAGTCTGAATCTGAAACTCAAACTAAAGAAGACCAGGTAATAGACTCCTTTCATTTTGATTAAGAGGACTTTAGATCTGAATTTAAGGCACTTTGTTTAGACCTGTTAAAGTCTGAGAAAGAGATTATCTCTCTCAGAAATCAATTGTCTGAACATAGCACCTTAAAATCAGACAACCTCAAACTCTCTGAGGAGTTAGAATATTATAGGGAGGAGATAGCTTCACTGAAAAGTGAGCTATCCCAGGTAAAGAAGTTTGAAGAATCCCTTAATGGGAGAAGCATCAGACTGATGGACATTACAAGCACAGTGAACTCAAGATTCAACAGTACACTGGGCTTGGGTGCTTCATCCAGCCAACCTATAGTATTAACAACCCCAATTAAATTTATTTCTGATAAAGGAAAGAGTGTTGTAGAGGTAGCTAGGAAGAATCCTGATTTACCTAAGGAAAATAAAGTTCAACAGAAAACGTCGAACATAGCTCGACGATCGTCGAACAGAGCTCGGCGATCCAAGGCTGAATCGTCGAACTCAGATCGACGACTTCTGAACTCTGAACTCTGGTATAGTTGATCTTCGAACGGAGCTCGACGATCTGACCCAAGATCGTCGAACTCAGATCGACGATCGTCGAACGGAGCTCAGAGCTTTGAACATTATTTCAGAGGTAAATCTAAAATCAATTCTAGAAGTCCCTCATCCCAAAGCTTCAACCCTTATACTGAATGGATAGTGCCTCCTAGGAGATACCATCCTAAAGGATATAAGAGTCAGCCAGGGATGTCTTTTATTTCTGAGTTTAAAGGTTATCAACCTAGACCCAAGGTAAACTGGGTCAAAAACATATAAATTGTTTATGTGCAGGTGAAGACCTATCCAGCAATGAACCAACAATGGTATCTGGATAGTGGGTGCTCAAAGCACATGACAGGGAGCAAGGAGAATCTAACATCCTTCAGAACAAAACTTGGACCCAAAGTAATATTTGGAGATTCAAACTTTGGTCAAACAAAAGGATATGGTGCTGTTCAGATTGGCTCAGTCACATTAAAGAAGGTGGCTTATGTGGAAGGACTGAAGCACAACCTAATCAGCATCAGTCAACTCTGTGATGAAGGCTATCAGGTGATATTCAACAAATCCTTATGCAAGATTAAGTCAGAGGATAACACAACAGTGTTAACAGGTAAAAGGAAAGGTAACATTTATCTAGTAGATTTCCTTTCAACCAATATAGATATTTGTTTATTTAATTCTGTTTGCAAACCAAATGATCTTTGGCATAAGAGACTAGGGCATATAAACCTTAGAACCATTGCTAGGCTATCCAAGGACAACCTTGTTAGAGGACTACCTTCTGGCCCCTACAAGAAGGAAGGACTTTGCAGGGCTTGTCAATTAGCCAAGCAAACTAAAAATAGTTTTAAGTCACTTAATAAGAGTGATTCACCTAGGATCTTGTATCTATTACACATGGATCTTTTTGGACCCATTACAGTACAAAGCTTAGGAGGGAAATCTTACACTTTAGTGATTGTAAATGACTTCTCTAGATTCACATGGGTATTCTTCCTGAGGAAGAAGTCTGATAGCTTTAAGTGTTTGACAGATTTTCTCAAATGCATACAGATTGAGTTCAATACTCACATTGCCCTGATCAGAAGTGATCATGGGACAGAGTTTGATTCTCTTCTTATGCAAGAGTTCTGTCAGAGTGAAGGGATCAGGCATACTTTCTCAGCTCCTAGAACTCCTCAACAAAATGGGGTAGCTGAAAGGAAAAATAGAACCCTAATTAAATCTGCTACTATATTGTTGACAGTTGCTCACCTTCCTCTATCTTTTTGGGCAGAGACAGTGAACACCTCCAACCATGTGTTGAACAGAAGTTTGATACATAAACTGAAGGGCAAGACTCCCTATGAATTGCTCAAAGGGAAGAAACCTAAAGTAGACTATTTCAAAAATTTTGGTTGTATTTGTTATATTCACAATAATGACAAGAAGTATTTAGCAAAATTCCAAGCTAAAGCTGATGAAGGTGTGTTTCTGGGATACTCCATGATCAGTAAAGCTTATAGGGTTTATAACAAAATTTCTCTTAAAATTGAAGAATCTGTTCATGTATCTTTTGATGAGACTAACATGTTTTATAAGGAGAAGTCCACTTCTACCATAGAACCCTTGCAGGTAAACTCTCTTTCAGAAAATTTGGACATATTGCATATTGCAGAGAAGGATTCAGTATATTCACCTAACCAACATAAGGATGAAATCAGTGAAGATGAAGAAGATGTTCAACATCTTGGAGAGAACCATCTTGAATAGCTAGTTGTTATTCCACTAGAGGAAACAATAACACAGGTTGGTGAACAATCAACACCCCCTGTTGATTTAGTAACAACAAGAGATCATCTAATCTCCCAAGTGATTGGAAACATCTCTGCTGGTGTGCAAACCAGAAATCAGGTCAACCAGAACCTGATGCACACTTGCTTTCTGTAACGTCCCAATTCGCGCTAGGCCCCTTGTTTGCGTATTTGAGTCAAGGGGGCTGTGGTGAGCCCAATGGGGGATGTGGGGGAGCAGGTGCGGACGTACGGGAAATGAGGAAAACAAGGCAAAATGGCCTTTCTGGCTGACACGGGTATGGACACGGCCGTGTATATACCCGTGTGCCTCATAAAAATAGGCTTACCAGTCAGAGAGGTACACGGCTTTGGGACACGGGCGTGTCCCTAGCCGTGTGCCAAGGACACGGGTTGGGACACGGGCGTGTCCCTAGCCGTGTGCCAAGGACACGGGTCGGGACACGGCCGTGTCCCTACCCGTGTGCCGCAACCCTGACCCGGCAGAAAGTGGATCTGGGAGGAACACGGCCTTAGACACGGCATGCCACACGGCCGTGTCACCTGAACACGGGTAGGAACACGGCCGTGTGCCTACCCGTGTCTGCGATGTATAAAAAGGAAAAAGTTGGAAACCCTAGCATTCATTCCCCTTTCTTCTGCCCCGAAATTCCTGAGAGAGTTCTTGGCTGGAGGAGGAGGAAAAGCTTGCCGGAGCCATCTTTGGAGGAATCAAAGCGCCGCCATCGTCAAGGGAAAAACAATGCCGCCGCGAAGGAGTGCGAGGCTCATGGCCGGCCATGGTGGTACCGCTGGACTTGAGGTGAGCTTCCTCCCCTCTCCCTTGGTGCTAGATCTATAGTTATGATAGGAGAGACATCGACTCCATAGAGTCTTGATGTGAGGAGGAGAGTTCTTAGGTTAAAGCCATACCTAGGTTTTCTAGGTTTAGTCTCCCTCAACCTTCTCATCATTCAAAGAGGAGATGAGAGGGGTTTTCGTTGAGGGTTTGGCTTTGAAAGGAGAAATAAGGTTGGGTGATTTCTGGAGAAGTTTATGCGAGGCCGTTGCAAGGAAGAAGATGAACGGATGCCGTTCATCTCGCCTTAAGATGCGTGCAGAAATCTGATTTCTGCACGCTGCGACCTTCGTGGCCAATTTCGGAGGTGTTCTGGCCAAATCTGGGTGAACGACTCAACACGAAAGTCGTAGCCCTTGAAATTACCTTTCCAACGAGGGGTTGCTCGTTTCCATGCGATACCTGTAGCCACGGGAAAGCTGGTTCGAGTCCGCTGCGTTCGGGAAAATTCCTGTACAGGAAACTATTTCCTGTACGCATTCGAGTTGAATTTCTGGTATGTTGCAACCAGATCTGGGTGATCGACTCAACACGAAAGTCGTAGCCCTCGCGAATACCTTTCCAACGAGGGGTTGTGCATTGTGATCGGATTCCTGTAGCTCCTGGAATCCCAGTTTTAGTATTGGACTATCCTATGTTAATGCACTTGTTAAATTATAATGTTAGCACTCTTGCAATGATTGTGATTTGCTCATGTGATATCTTGCTCCCATATAACTATAATGTCGTTGTTACTATAATTTAGTATGGTTACTCATTTGGTTGTGTAATAAGGGATAACCATGCAATGGTAGAGAAATGGATTGGATGGGAAGGCTAGTAATTAAGAGTTGAGATTGGTATTGAATTTATTTATATAGTTTGATGTTGAACATATTAATTATGCGAAGTATTGAGGTGAAATCAGTGAATAGAGGGACGTGAATATGATGAACACTATGTGAGGAGTATTTTGTAACCGTAATCCGAGCCCAAGGGGTTTATTAACAACCGATGCTTAGAGTGGTAGTCTCCCTACGGGTAGCATCGAGTGAGTTGTTTTGGGGCATGTGATGTGCGACGATTCATCGTGTCGCGGTGTTGAGATAATGAATGTGGCAGGTCTACGGGTTCGCCAGTCGTCACACCGATGGGAGCCAATGGGTAGACCTTGGGCGGTAGGGTTAGATACTTGGTGTCCATAACCCGAGATCTCCTCCGTGCCATGAGAACGGTTGGGCTTGCACCTCGTGCGTTTCCGAGGTTCCATCCGGTTCGAAATCAAAGGCCAGGTTGGGCTGTGTTCTTGGTGCACATTTACCCAAGACCCCTTCTGAGCCGTAGTACGCATGTGAGCTCCGCTGTTGTGTTCTTAGCGTTGAGGCGTACGGGGGCCTAGGATAGGTAGTGTGATACCACCTAGTAGTGGAGACGCCCGCTCCACTGTCGCCGTCTGGCCACGACGGACGACGCCTGAGAGGTTAGCTACCTGCTCGAAAAGTGGGAACTTCAAGTCTGTGTCGACATAGCAACTTGCATGTGCGTGCGCATGATTCGGTCATAGCATAACATTCATATCATGTCATTCATTGCATACACAAGATCCTCATCGTATAAGTTTGTATGGGCACTCTTATACGATGAGTTACTTTACTGTTAAGCCGATCCTTAACTTATAAGTTTGTATGGGCACTCTTATAAGTTAAGTTACTATTCTGATTACTTATACCTACTGTCATTTACTATTGATATTTGTAAAACTGCTAGTTGTGTAGCGTAGCTTATACTCCACTATAGTTACTGTCACCTGCTTGTTTACTTGCTTATATATATATACATATTGTACCTTGTTCCTTTCTCCGCCCGGTACCGAGGAGTCGCCGGGGGAGCGGATGTGAAGCCACTTAGTCTTATGACTAACGGTTGCTACGTCTTCCTTTTTAGGAGGAAACCCCACAGGTAGAGCGGCAACGGACTATGCAGCAGGACAGCCAGGCCCGGATGATAGGACCTGAGGTGGTGGTGCCATCGGCACCGTCAGTGACAGTAGTGAGTGTTTTCATGTAGCCGTTTGGCAAAACATTTCTAGACTCTTGTTTCTTTTGTGCAAGCCTGTTGTGCTTGTTATCTTCCGCTATTTTTGGACTTTAACTTAGCTGTGAACTGAACTGCTTTTAGCTTTACTTTTCTGTTATGGTTGGGTTGGCATAATTGTTGTGATATGGATTGTAGCCGGCGGAATAGGCGTCTTGTGGTAAAGGCTAACCCGTGTGTTAGTGCTACCGCAGGGCGGCTATTTCGGGCATAAGACTCCCCTCGTGCCGTGTGTTGTGTTCCGGGAGGGGGGTCTTACAAATGGTATCAGAGGGAGGTTTCGATCCTCCGACCTGTGGGTTATGGGCCACTCCCGTTCGATTAGTCGGTTTGGGGACAAACCGACTTAGCGGAAGCAGTGGTGTGCCCATATGTAATTCACACTAAGTTGTCCAACTTTGACATTAGTTTTAGCCAACCTGACCCTAGTTTGTACCTTGCGTATAGGTCCCAGCACAGGTGGAGCCGGTTGGGGGCACTCCTACCCCTTCCGTCCCTTCACAATTCCAGCAGTCGGAACTGGGACAAACGCTGTCAGCCATATTGGATGCATTTAAAGCCCAGCAAGCTCCGGTGCAACAACAAGCGCCAAGCTCCAACTGGTTGAGCACCTTCCGTGCCCTGTCCCCTCCTGCCTATCTTGGGACAGAATCGCCGGTGCGCACCGAGGAATGGCTTGATACCGTGCAGGAATTGATGGCTGGCATAAGATGTCCGAACAGCATGGCGGTGACATTGGTAGTGACGCTGCTAGAACTGCACGCCAAAAGGTGGTGGAAGTCCCTCATGGGCTCCATCTTCCAAGGGCGGTTGTACACGGACATCGGTTGGAACGAGTTCACCGAGGCTTTTCTGGAGCACTTCATCCCTTCTTCTGCTCGGGATGGACTTGAAGAAAAATTTCTGCAGCTGAAGCAGGGATCGAATTCGGTAACGGAGTACCAGAGGGAGTTCCAACACCTCGCTAGGTTTGCTGATTCCTATGATTTGGACGATATAGGCTATGCGAAGCGCTTCTACAAAGGGTTAAGGGACCCCCTGAGGCAGGCCCTTTTGTTTATAGCTGATGGAAGCCTGGCAGAAATCATTGACATGGCAAAGAGACTGGAGGCGGACCACATGGGATGTGGCAAGAGACCTGCGGAAGGTGTAATTGAAGTCGGCCCTAGTAATAGAAGGCGGAATGATCATGGCAGAGGAAGGGGAAACTACAGAGGCGGTCGGTGGGTCAACCGGAACTATCGGGTGGAGTACCCAACTCCGCAACCACTACCTTTACCACCACCACCGCAACAGCAATATTATCAACAACCTGGGGGCCGACGTGAGATGATATGTTTTGAGTGCAATCAACCGGGGCATGTCCGACGAGTTTGCCCGCGACTGATCGGTGGTGCCCCTATTGCTCCCCCTCCAGTAGCTCCACAGGGACGAGGGCACATGCGTGGCCGAGGAAGAGGACCACCAGGGAGAAATCAAGGACATGCACGGGAGCATGTATTCGCATTGGATATGACTAAGGAGAGAAATCCGCAGGAAGTCATCACCGGTACGTGCAAATTTATTAATATTATATGACTTGTTAGATTTACGATACAAATGTTACGCGCAATTTTGAACGGTGATTACCTTTTTGGAACCTAGGCACTGTCATGGTTAGCGGGAAGCCCGCCTATACGTTATTTGACACGGGTGCGTATCACTCGTTCATTTCGGAGGACTTCGTGAAGGACTTGGAGGGAGTGCAACACTTCACGGGCATTACTCAAAGGGTGCGCCTTCCGGACGGCTCGGAGATGACGTCGTCAGCAAGTTGCGACTTCGACACCCTTATTGGAGGAAAGTTCTTTGAAACTCCGGCTACAGTGTTAAGAATCCCGGAGTTCGATCTCATCCTGGGCATGAAGTGGTTGGACTGGCACCACGCCAGGATCAATTGTGCGGAGAAGCAAGTTATGTTGAGGCATGGAGACTCGGAAGTCATCTTCCAAGGTATTAAATTCGCACCCCGTAAATTATTATCTTCAATCCAAGTTATGAAATCTCATATGGAAGGGGACGAGGTCTATGTAATTTGCTTCGAGCTGAAGAAATTGACATTAGAGGTCAAGGATGTGCGGGTGGTGCGAGAATTTCCCGAGGTATTTCCCGAGAAATTGCCAGGACTACCCCCGCATAGGGAAGTGGACTTCCAAATCAAGCTAATTCCGGGTGCCAAGCCCGTCTCGCGAGCTCCATACCGAATGGCTCCGAAGGAACTTGCAGAGTTTAGAGTTCAGCTTCAGGAATTGGTGGAAGCAGGGTTCGTTCGCCCAAGCTCGTCGCCTTGGGGAGCGCCCGTTTTGTTCGTCAAAAAGAAGGATGGCACCTTGCGGTTATGTATTGATTATCGAGAGTTGAACCGGTTAACGGTGCGGAACACCTATCCCCTACCGCGCATTGATGAATTATTCGATCAATTGGTGGGATCGTATTGGTTCTCCAAGTTAGATCTGCGTTCAGGATATTATCAGCTGAGGATACAAGAAGATGACATTCAGAAGACGGCGTTCAGTTCGAGATATGGTTTGTATGAATTCACCGTGATGCCGTTTGGGCTCA
The DNA here is from genome assembly GCA_039513925.1 of Platanthera zijinensis. Classification (NCBI taxonomy): domain Eukaryota; kingdom Viridiplantae; phylum Streptophyta; class Magnoliopsida; order Asparagales; family Orchidaceae; genus Platanthera; species Platanthera zijinensis. The sequence continues at coordinate 142,703,044 of CM077089.1, forward strand.
CAAACGCCCCTTCCGCCTTTATGAGCTTGATGAACAAGGTGTTCAGCCCTTATTTGGACATCTTTGTCATCGTGTTCATCGATGATATCCTAGTCTACTCCAAGACTGAAGCAGAACACGCCGAACATCTAACTTTAGTGCTGAGGAAACTAAAGGAGCACACTTTGTTTGCCAAGTTCAGCAAATGTGAGTTTTGGCTTCGAGAGGTCGCGTTCTTGGGCCATGTGATTAGTGGGGCGGGGCTAGCAGTAGATCCGGCCAAGGTGCGGGCCGTGAAGGAGTGGTCGCCATTGAAGTCAGCGGCCGACATACGAAGCTTTCTTGGACTTGCCGGGTACTATCGCAAGTTCGTGAAAGGCTTCTCGAAGATCGCCCTTCCCCTTACTACGCTGACCAAGAAGGGTGTGCCGTTTGAATGGACACCCCAGTGCGAAGCTACATTCCAAGAGTTGAAAGACAGATTGACGACTGCACCCATCCTAGCTCTTCCATCTGGGAAGGAGGGCTTTCAAGTTTACACGGATGCGTCGTATCAAGGGATGGGAGCTGTGTTGATGCAGAATGGGCATGTGATCGCTTATGCTTCAAGACAGTTGAAGAAGCATGAAGCCAGCTACCCGGTGCATGATCTAGAGTTGGGAGCGGTGGTATTCGCCTTGAAGATGTGGAGGCATTATTTATACGGCGTCCACTGCGAGATCTACTCGGATCACAAAAATCTGAAGTACGTTCACACCCAAAAGGAGTTAAACTTGAGACAGCGGCGGTGGTTGGAGTTCTTGTGCGACTATGATTTCACCTTGAACTACCACCCCGGGAAGGTTAATTCCGTAGCTGATGCCTTGAGCCGGAAAGCGCCGGAAGCGAGCACGGAATCCCGCTTGATGAGGATGGAGTTAATCCGGACGTTGCAAGAGATGGAAATCACTTTGGTCTTTAAGAATCAACCGGAAGAGTATACCGAATATTTGGCCGCGATGAGTATAGTTTGCAACATACGAGACCGGATCCGTACGGAACAAAAGAAGGATGCGGCTTTAACCCCGGCTTTCAAGTCAATGGAGGATGGGACTACGGAAGAATACTCCCTAAAAGACGGCCTCGTCCATTTTCGTGGCCGGCTTTACATCCCCGAAGGTGACAACATTCGGGAGGATATTCTAAAGGAGGCCCATTGCTCCAAGTACTCGGTGCACCCGGGGATCGCGAAGATGTACACCGATTTGAGAAAAACAATGTGTTGGCCGGGCATGAAGAGGGATGTCAAGTACTTCGTTACTCATTGTGTGGCTTGCCAAATGGTGAAGGCGGAGTGTAGAAGCCCCGGTGGAATGCTACAGTCGTTGCCCATTCCCGAATGGAAATTCGAGGACATCTCCATGGACTTCGTCCACGGGTTACCTCGCTCGCGCTCGGGGAATGATTCGGTGTGGGTGATAGTTGACCGGTTGACCAAGGTAGCCCGATTTATCCCAATGAAGAAGGAGGCGCAGGTGGGCGTCTTAGTGCGTCTCTTTGTGGAGCAATTTGTGCGGTACCATGGTGTGCCGAAGACGATCGTCTCCGACCGGGATGGTCGGTTTACTTCAAGAGAATGGAGGGCTGTACAGGCTTATTTGGGCTCGCGCCTCGCCTTTAGCACAGCCTTTCACCCACAAACGGACGGGCAATCTGAACGAACCATCCGAACATTGGAGGACCTATTGAGGTTGTGTGTGCTAGATAAAGGAGAACCATGGGAGAGACTCTTACCTCTTGTGGAGTTCTCTTATAATAACAGTCATCAAGCTAGTATTGGAATGGCACCTCATGAAGCTTTGTATGGAAGGAGGTGTAGAACACCCTTGTCCTGGGTGCAAGACGAAGATCCGAAGACATTGGGAAATGAGTATATTGATGACACGGACGCGGTGGTTAGGTTGATCCGGAATCGAATGCTAGAGGCTCAAAGCCGACAAGCGAAATATTACAACGCAAGGCACCGTATGGTAGAGTTTCAAGTGGGTGATAAGGTGTTCCTGAAGATTCGACCGATGCACGGAGTGTCACGAGTACGTGGAGTCAAGAAGCTCAGCCCAAGGTATGTTGGGCCCTATGTTGTAGTGGAAAGGATTGGCCCTCTGGCCTATCGGTTGGAGTTACCACCGGAGCTGGAGAACCTTCACGACGTGTTCCATGTATCGTCGCTTCGGAAGGCTTTGTTGCGACCTGAACAGTATATCCCCACGGCGGATGGTGTCGTGGCGTCTGATAGGTCTGTGCGACTGGAGCCGGTGCGGATCGTTGATAACGAGATAAGAACCTTGCGCCGCAAAAGTGTTCCCTTGGCGAAAGTGCTATGGTCTAATCATGGGAAGGAAGAGTGCACATGGGAGCCAAGAGATTTGATGCAAGAGCGCTACCCGGAATTATTTACTCCAGGTAAAAATTTTATTTGAAAGCATAGTTTCCTTTTATGTGTTTCACTCCCGTAGCCTTACCCTGATTTCGGGGACGAAATCTTTTATTTTGTTTATAGGATTTGTAACGTCCCAATTCGCGCTAGGCCCCTTGTTTGCGTATTTGAGTCAAGGGGGCTGTGGTGAGCCCAATGGGGGATGTGGGGGAGCAGGTGCGGACGTACGGGAAATGAGGAAAACAAGGCAAAATGGCCTTTCTGGCTGACACGGGTATGGACACGGCCGTGTCCATACCCGTGTGCCTCATAAAAATAGGCTTACCAGTCAGAGAGGTACACGGCTTTGGGACACGGGCGTGTCCCTAGCCGTGTGCCAAGGACACGGGTTGGGACACGGGCGTGTCCCTAGCCGTGTGCCAAGGACACGGGTCGGGACACGGCCGTGTCCCTACCCGTGTGCCGCAACCCTGACCCGGCAGAAAGTGGATCTGGGAGGAACACGGCCTTAGACACGGCATGCCACACGGCCGTGTCACCTGAACACGGGTAGGAACACGGCCGTGTGCCTACCCGTGTCTGCGATGTATAAAAAGGAAAAAGTTGGAAACCCTAGCATTCATTCCCCTTTCTTCTGCCCCGAAATTCCTGAGAGAGTTCTTGGCTGGAGGAGGAGGAAAAGCTTGCCGGAGCCATCTTTGGAGGAATCAAAGCGCCGCCATCGTCAAGGGAAAAACAATGCCGCCGCGAAGGAGTGCGAGGCTCATGGCCGGCCATGGTGGTACCGCTGGACTTGAGGTGAGCTTCCTCCCCTCTCCCTTGGTGCTAGATCTATAGTTATGATAGGAGAGACATCGACTCCATAGAGTCTTGATGTGAGGAGGAGAGTTCTTAGGTTAAAGCCATACCTAGGTTTTCTAGGTTTAGTCTCCCTCAACCTTCTCATCATTCAAAGAGGAGATGAGAGGGGTTTTCGTTGAGGGTTTGGCTTTGAAAGGAGAAATAAGGTTGGGTGATTTCTGGAGAAGTTTATGCGAGGCCGTTGCAAGGAAGAAGATGAACGGATGCCGTTCATCTCGCCTTAAGATGCGTGCAGAAATCTGATTTCTGCACGCTGCGACCTTCGTGGCCAATTTCGGAGGTGTTCTGGCCAAATCTGGGTGAACGACTCAACACGAAAGTCGTAGCCCTTGAAATTACCTTTCCAACGAGGGGTTGCTCGTTTCCATGCGATACCTGTAGCCACGGGAAAGCTGGTTCGAGTCCGCTGCGTTCGGGAAAATTCCTGTACAGGAAACTATTTCCTGTACGCATTCGAGTTGAATTTCTGGTATGTTGCAACCAGATCTGGGTGATCGACTCAACACGAAAGTCGTAGCCCTCGCGAATACCTTTCCAACGAGGGGTTGTGCATTGTGATCGGATTCCTGTAGCTCCGGGAATCCCAGTTTTAGTATTGGACTATCCTATGTTAATGCACTTGTTAAATTATAATGTTAGCACTCTTGCAATGATTGTGATTTGCTCATGTGATATCTTGCTCCCATATAACTATAATGTCGTTGTTACTATAATTTAGTATGGTTACTCATTTGGTTGTGTAATAAGGGATAACCATGCAATGGTAGAGAAATGGATTGGATGGGAAGGCTAGTAATTAAGAGTTGAGATTGGTATTGAATTTATTTATATAGTTTGATGTTGAACATATTAATTATGCGAAGTATTGAGGTGAAATCAGTGAATAGAGGGACGTGAATATGATGAACACTATGTGAGGAGTATTTTGTAACCGTAATCCGAGCCCAAGGGGTTTATTAACAACCGATGCTTAGAGTGGTAGTCTCCCTACGGGTAGCATCGAGTGAGTTGTTTTGGGGCATGTGATGTGCGACGATTCATCGTGTCGCGGTGTTGAGATAATGAATGTGGCAGGTCTACGGGTTCGCCAGTCGTCACACCGATGGGAGCCAATGGGTAGACCTTGGGCGGTAGGGTTAGATACTTGGTGTCCATAACCCGAGATCTCCTCCGTGCCATGAGAACGGTTGGGCTTGCACCTCGTGCGTTTCCGAGGTTCCATCCGGTTCGAAATCAAAGGCCAGGTTGGGCTGTGTTCTTGGTGCACATTTACCCAAGACCCCTTCTGAGCCGTAGTACACATGTGAGCTCCGCTGTTGTGTTCTTAGCGTTGAGGCGTACGGGGGCCTAGGATAGGTAGTGTGATACCACCTAGTAGTGGAGACGCCCGCTCCACTGTCGCCGTCTGGCCACGACGGACGACGCCTGAGAGGTTAGCTACCTGCTCGAAAAGTGGGAACTTCAAGTCTGTGTCGACATAGCAACTTGCATGTGCGTGCGCATGATTCGGTCATAGCATAACATTCATATCATGTCATTCATTGCATACACAAGATCCACATCGTATAAGTTTGTATGGGCACTCTTATACGATGAGTTACTTTACTGTTAAGCCGATCCTTAACTTATAAGTTTGTATGGGCACTCTTATAAGTTAAGTTACTATTCTGATTACTTATACCTACTGTCATTTACTATTGATATTTGTAAAACTGCTAGTTGTGTAGCGTAGCTTATACTCCACTATAGTTACTGTCACCTGCTTGTTTACTTGCTTATATATATATACATATTGTACCTTGTTCCTTTCTCCGTCCGGTACCGAGGAGTCGCCGGGGGAGCGGATGTGAAGCCACTTAGTCTTATGACTAACGGTTGCTACGTCTTCCTTTTTAGGAGGAAACCCCACAGGTAGAGCGGCAACGGACTATGCAGCAGGACAGCCAGGCCCGGATGATAGGACCTGAGGTGGTGGTGCCATCGGCACCGTCAGTGACAGTAGTGAGTGTTTTCATGTAGCCGTTTGGCAAAACATTTCTAGACTCTTGTTTCTTTTGTGCAAGCCTGTTGTGCTTGTTATCTTCCGCTATTTTTGGACTTTAACTTAGCTGTGAACTGAACTGCTTTTAGCTTTACTTTTCTGTTATGGTTGGGTTGGCATAATTGTTGTGATATGGATTGTAGCCGGCGGAATAGGCGTCTTGTGGTAAAGGCTAACCCGTGTGTTAGTGCTACCGCAGGGCGGCTATTTCGGGCATAAGACTCCCCTCGTGCCGTGTGTTGTGTTCCGGGAGGGGGGTCTTACACTTTCTATCTCAAGTTGATCCTCAATCCATTCAAGATGCAGAACAAGATCCACACTGGATCATTGCTATGTAAGAGGAACTACATCAATTTGAGAGAAACAAAGTTTGGGAGCTAGTACCAAGGCCTAAGGATCACTCAATTGTTGGAACAAAGTGGGTGTTCAGAAATAAGTTGGATGATCAAGGAGTTATTGTAAGGAACAAGGCAAGGCTAGTTGCTCAAGACTATTCTCAAGAAGAAGGAATAGACTATGACCAGACCTTTGCACCAGTTGCAAGGTTAGAGGCCATAAGAATATTCCTAGCTTATGCAGCTCACAAAGGATTCAAGGTCTACCAAATGGATGTGAAGAGTGCATTTCTCAATGGAGACATCAAAGAAGAAGTCTATGTTAGACAACCTCCAGGTTTTATCTCTTCAACTTATCCTGACCATGTTTTCAAATTGCATAAAGCATTATATGGTCTCAAGCAAGCTCCTAGAGCATGGTATGAGACCTTAGCATGCTTTCTTCTGAAAAATGATTTTATAAGGGGTAGAGTAGACCAAACTCTTTTTATTAGAACTCATAAGTCACATACCCTACTAGTACAAATATATGTAAATGATATCATATTTGGGTCTACTGATTCAAATTTGTGCAAAATATTTTTCAATCTGATGCTTTCTAAATTTGAAATGAGTAGCATAGGTGAGCTTTCTTTCTTTCTAGGATTGCAAGTCAAACAACATGTTGAAGGCATATTTATTTCTCAAACCAAGTATGCAAAAGAACTGGTTAAGAGATTTGGTATGTCTGAATCATCTTGTATGAAAACACTTATGCCTACCAATGCTGTATTAGATGCTGATGAACATGGAAACATGTTGATCAGACAACATATAGATTAATGATTGGCTCTCTATTGTACCTTACAGCTAGTAGACCTGATATAATGTTTGCTATATATATATATGCTAGGTTCCAAGTAAGCCCTAGAGAGACACACCTAACATTAGTTAAGAGGATTCTTAGGTATGTAAAAATTTATCCAAATCTAGGCCTCTGGTATCGAAAAGACTCAGGATTTGAATTAACTGGATTTTCAGATGCCGATTATGCTGGATATAGAGTAGACAGGAAAAGCACTAGTGGAACTTGCCAGTTCCTTGGTGACAGACTTGTCTCCTGGTTCTGTAAGAAACAAACATATGTTTCCACTTCAACTGCTGAAGCTGAATATATGGCAGCAGGCGGTTGTTGCTTACAGATTTTATGGATTCAAAACCAGCTCCTAGACTATGGCTACAACTTAGAAGGGTCAAAAATATTTTGTGATAACACTAGTGCTATTTTTATATAACAAAATCCAGTCCTCCATAGTAGGACAAAACATATAGAGATTAGACATCACTTTCTAAGGGATAATGTTGAGAAAAATAAAATTGAACTTCAGTATATCCCAACTGATTTGCAAAGGGGAGATATTTTCACCAAACCTTTGGATGAAAAGAAACATACCTTCTTCCTAAATCAATTAGGAATGTTAGATGGAGGAAGTCTAAAATAAATCCCAAGATTTTAAAACTCTAAAAACAGACCAAGACTAGGCTAAAAACTTGAATTTTCTAGTGTCTGTAGGCTTTTTTTGTCTCTGAACTACGCTCGACGTTTTTCCCAAAAAACGTCGAACGGAGATCGACGCTTTCCAATAGCGTCAACCGGAGTTCAGCGTTTTCCAGATAGCGCTAGGCTATCTTCCTTCTGTTCAGCGATCGTGGAACATCTCGACGCTCTCCAATATCGTCGAATGGAGATCGACGTTATTGAAGACTCTTCAGATTCTTTTAGAAGCCCAGATCGTCGAACGGAGTTCAACGATCTTTCCTTTTCGGCGTCGAACCCTAATATAAAATCATTCTTTCGGTCGTCGTTCTTCTTTTGCGCTTTCATACTCTCTGCAAACTTTTTCTTTCCCTCCAAACTCTACTGCACTTGGTCGTGTTTGTTCATCTTTGCAGGTACATAATGACTGTGTCTGTTGCCGCCCTCGCCAAGATGAAATTCGACACAGGCTTTGACATAGATATGGACTCCTTTGATGGAAGCGATCAGGTTTTCAAAGATATTCTGGACCTATTCAGAGAACAGCAGCTAATGCAAATAATGACAACGAGAATGAAGATTGCAGCCGATGAGATCAAAGAATGGGTCTACACAGCGCACAATCTGGATCAGAATACATTGGTTGGTACTATAGCCAGGACGCGGGTATCCCTAACACCTACTCTCCTGACTGAAGTTTTTCAATTGAGTACTGGAGATGATTCTATTGAGTTATCTAGAGAAGAATCTGTGAATATGTTAGATAGAATGGGACATTTTGCTGCTAACCCTAGCAATTTGTTGAAAAAGAACTTATCTATTGAGTATAGATTTTTTGCTGATGTTGTGGGGAAAGTGTTGTTGGCAAAGCACTCAGCACATGATACCATCTCTAGGTATCAGTTCTGCTTGATGGGAGCACTTGTGGATAAGAAACATTTGAACTGGGGAGAGCTCTTCTTTGACTTGATTAAGAAGAAAGTGAACAAAAGTTTGGTAAACTTTGGGAGGATAATAGGGTTATTCCTGCACTCCAGGTGCCCTGAACTATTGGTATCAAGTGGGATGCACATCAATGCATCAAAGAGGCTGACTTGTGCCCTGTTTGGGAAATGGGACAGGCAGATAGTCAAGCCAACCAGGACTACTACTACTTCAGGCACAAGGACTGTTGCAGTCTCTTCCCCCAGGCCCCTGCCCTCATTGAAGAATTGCATGCCTCCTCCTCTTCTCAACCTTCTCCAGTTCTTCCCTCAAACATTCCCTCAACCATCTCTACCTCCATCTCCACCTCAACCATCTCCACATCATTCTCCTCCCCCATTACAATTTCAACTCCTCTGTCCACTCCTTCACCTCCTCCAGCCACCACAGAACAATAATTCTATCCACTTCATTATTATCCACCTCTTGACATTCCATCTTTCAACATCATGGAAGATTCCTTCATAGATGATTCCCCCTCCTCACCTACTGAGCTTCCCTCCACTTCCTCATACCAACAACTCCTCCATGATATTCTCACCCAACCATCCTTCACTCCATCCATCTCCACACCCATAACCTCTATCTTCACCATCCCAATCTCTCAACCCAACATCCTACCATCCCCACCCACACATCTTGCAGCCCATCCATCACCAGCCACAGTCATTTCTTCCTCCACCTCTACTCAAGTTCCACTTGAGCAAGTGGATCTCTCAGCACTGGCAGATAAGCTCTATGGGATACTGGCTCCCAAGCTAGTAGCCATGTTGGAGACCTCCATGGCTCCACTCCTGAATTCCATCAAGGAGTTATTTTACAGGCTCTCCTCTCTATCTACTCCACAGGCAATCCATTTTATGGGGCGCCTTGATCCAGTTATCACTGAATCAAGGCAGGGGGAGATGCCCTATGAAGTTGTGGTAGTGCCTGTTGTTTTAGAGGAATTGCTGCCAGAAATTGCTGCTGATGCTTCAGTTCCAGCCCCAGTACCAGTACTAGCAGTTGACCTCAGGTCACTGTTATCTGATTTTGACTTTCTTCACTTCAGCTGCTTACCAGCTCAGGGAGTTGAAGACTTTACTAAGGTCATTGTGCCTGTTGCTGTCTGTGATCCCAGCCTAATTACTTCTTATATCAGTTCTCTTAAGACTGAGGAAGTTATTGTTTCTGTTGCTGCTGCTGTTGAAGTTGTTGAATCTGCTGATATTGATATGTTGCCTGTTGTTTCTGTTGATGTTGTTGCTGCTGATGAACTTATTGTTTAATTAGAAGAACTTGTTGTTTCTGAGGCTCCTGCTGCTCCAAAAGTTCCTGTCTCTGCTCCTGCTGCTACTCAAATAGTTTTCTGCTCCTGCTGCTGCTCCTGAGAAGTCAAAACAAAGAGAAGAGTATATCAAAAGTATTGATGATTTATATGATAGACCCCGGAGTTTAGATAGTGATCAATTCAACACAGACTCTGATGATTCTTCTGGCACTATTGCCAAGAAAAGGAAAGCAAGAAGTAAGGCCATGATGAGAGTACCTTCTGCAAAAGCCAAAGATGACAATGATATACCCTATTACATTCTGCATGACTGCCAAATCACTGAACCATGAATGCAATATTCTAAGAACAAGCTTAAGGCCATGAAGACAAGGAGAAAGCTTGACAAGTATGAAAAATGATCATCTCAATTTCATCCTCCTCCTCCTCCTCCTCCAGATTCAGGATCTGGTGGAGGCTCAGCTTTTCAGTCATCAGCTACAAAGCATAGCTCCTCTCAATCCTCACAAAGATATCAACCCAGAGGATAACATCAAAGAGGTTATCAGTCTAGAAGAGGCCAGCATAGAGGAAGTCAAAGAGATTATATAACTTACTCCAGACAACATCCTTACCAAAGGGAAGGACAAGGCCCTACTGATTCTACATCAGGTCCTTTCCCTTATAAGCTCAGAGATACAGTTGTCACCAGGGCTCCTCAAACTGATTCAGAGTCAATCAATAGATATGAACCCCCAGTTCCTTTTGAGGACCCTGAGAACAACCCTTTATCATGGACAGCTAGAATGAAAGAACTTGCTGCATTAGATCAGATTAAGAAGGCTAAAGAGCAAGGCAGAGATACTTCCAACATCATAACCATGTCAGAACATAGAAAGAAAGAATTAGAGAGATATGCTTCAAGGAAATTCTTTAATCCAGAAGACTATATGAAGTTGCATCCTGAGGCTGTAGTTCCAAGGCCAAGATCTCAAACCTCCTTAGGTGTATAAGATGATAGAAGAACCAAGAAGGAAGCCCTAAATCCCAACAGAGAAATTCTTTTCAAAAAGGGCAATGAGTAACTTGTGTAAGCTGATACTCATATTTATTTTTTGACTGATTCTGTGACTCTTGCTGTGTTTCTACAATGCTCAACATATGTTATCTGCATTGTTGTTTCTGTCTTTTTTTTTGTTTAAATCTGATGTATATTTGTTATTTCACATTCTGTCATGTAAATAGTAATCCTAATCCAAATAAGGGGAGATTGTTGGAACACCCTATTACTAATTTGGGTAAGGATCACTATGTGATTGGGATTCTGTTTTGACATTGCTGTATAGTCTGATAGGTCAATTAGAATGAGTCTTAGGGTTAGTACTTAGGTTTGAAAGCTGTCCTCAAGACCTTCTACAGATCAGGATTCAAGTGCTGAAGACTAGGACAAATCTCGTCGAGCTCAGGTCGACGAAACGTCGAGCTAAGGTCGACGATCTCTGAGCTCAGGTCAATGAGGCGTCGAACTCCGTTCGACGATCTTCAAGCTCAGATCGACGCTCTGTCTCTAGTTGTTTTCCAAGTCGCTGAGCTCAGGTCGACGATCGTAGAGCTCAGGTCGATGTTTTCTGTCTCTAGTATAAATCCAATCTCTGAGCTCAGGTCGACGATAGCTGAGCTCAGATCGATGATTTTATGAGAGGTCGACGTTTTCAGAATTCAAATTCAGGACAGTTATGGAATTCATTCAGATTTATTCTCAGCATTTATGACAAAGGATTCTGTAGCTGTTTCAAGCAATCTGGAACAAGTTTCAAGGAATAATAATTAGAATGTTACTTAGGACTTTCCCCAGAGACAGTTGTCGATTATGGAAGTCATTTATGACTGAGTAACGACCATCTAAAGTTAGAATCTGATATACTCCTTAGAGCACAATTTTCAATAGATAACAGACTTATTTGAAAAAGATATACAAAAGAGAGAACAAAAAATTCAATTATCAAGAATTCATCTTCTCAGAATAGATTCAGTAGACAAAAGCTTACAGAATTACTGAGTCAGATTTCTTCAAGAACACAAGGAACATCATTGTGAAGGAGATCATCTGCTGTTCTACTCCTTCAAGCTTCAAGTGTTCAAAAGCTCCATTATCAAGGACTCCAAACAACACACATTTCAGCATCTGCTGAAATCATCTATTGCTGGAGATCTGAAGCAACTGAAGGCCTATCACCCTAAGAAAAGCTCATCTTCCTGAACCCTTACAGATCTCAGGGGGAGCTTTGACAACATCTTCCACTTGTCTTCTCTTAGATTGTTGACAGAGAAGAACAACTCAACTCATTTTCTTTTTCCTTTCTCTCTTGTAAAAGGGTTTCTCAAAACTCCCTTCAAAAGTTTTGTGGCTGGTTTCTGAGACCTTGTCAAAACTCAGTGGTGGCAAGACACCTTATCAAAAAATCTAGTTTTTGTTTTTGAGCACCTTATCAAAAGCTCATTGTTGCCCAGGACACCTGATCAACTATTCCTGCAGTGGATTCCTACCTAGGGTAGTAGAAGAGTGGATGTACCCAGGTTGTTGGGGAACCACTATAGCTCCTTGTGTCATTTGGTTTGCTGTGTTTTTTTACTTTGCTGTGTGCTGTGTGATTTTCTATTTCTTTCTTACTTAAATTTTCTTTTTGCAAGCACCTTACACATATACATAAATCAAGTCTTCCACTGCTTTACAGTTTTTGAATTGTAAATTATTTTAAAATACTCTATTCACCCCCCCCCCCCCCCTCTAGAGTTAAGGTAGATCTTTCACTCACTTTCACAAGAAACAAAGCGATTTGTCTTTTCATCTAGTGCAATCCGAACTGTGAATCTCTCTATTCAAATATTTGTTTTGTCATCTCCTATTTCTTCTTTTTCTGGATCTGTAAGATCAAGAATCGGGCAGGATGGGCGAAATGATCATTCAATGTTTCTCGATTTGATATCTGGGTTACGTGGGATTATTATTGTTATAATTTTTATGTGCAGCGCATGTTTATGCTGGTATATATTTACGTCTATCAATGTTTGTGGATTATTTTGATCAATTATTGTTTTTATTAGGATCCAATTTCAATATCTGCTAGCTGTGAGTTGAGAATGGTGGATACTTTTTATTGAAATTCGGAGAAGGGTTACTGAAATCTGTTAAGCACGTAATTACTCTTAAGAAACGGGAATACTTTTGGAATCTGAATTCTCTCAAGAAAGCCATTTCTTTTTATTCCCCTTTGATATACTTCTGTGCTGTTCCTTTTGAGCATATGCAATTTTTTAGATGGTTTTGATTGAAAATAGGAGGAGCAACATCTAATGAAGATACAAGAAAACCTAGTTGTGAGATGTGCCTTAAGAGTGGTATAATACACAATGGGAGTATATCAAAAAGATGTGAAGATCAAACATGGGAAATTGCCGTCAGCCTATGCTTTTTTTTTCAATGTGAGTGTTGGGTGCTAAAAAAGTTGATATCCGTGCAAAATTGAAGGAATTGTTGCATTAGAACATTTAATGTACATTTCTCAAATGGAAGTATATTGCAAATACACATGCAGTTTTGAAATGTACAAAAAATGTAGGACATACGCTCGATATGCAAGTGTATAAAATTAAGGATTAAGAAGTAGAAAAAAAGTGGCTAAGCTGTTTATGATGAACAATACTTACATCCCCTTCTAGTTATAAATTCTCAGTTTAATATTCCCTGTGCAATATATTTTATTAGACTTACATTCAAAAACTATAAGGAAAAAGATAAAACATACTAATTCTCCTCACAAAAACCATACAAAACAAGCTCTAAATTCATAAATCTTACAAAACTAATATCCCATTGAACATGAAAAATAAATAAAAGCAACAACTATTTAAACCAAATCAAAGAGAAAAAAAGCTGAAACTTCAATTACTTTAGCAAAACAAGCAGAAACATTAGAACTGCAACTCTCCATTCCTGATATAATATATTCAGAGAATCTAATTACTCCCATAGCTGCAAGAACCATAACCTACAAGAACACACATAATCAAAAAATCATTCAAAGCCAAATGACTATTAGCTAATCAAACCTCAAAACAGAGGCTCATAATTACTTGGGTCGGTCACGACGATCAAGCCGGAGCCGCCGAAATAACAGTTCCATGAATGTCTCCCTGCGAATTGGTAGTAAAGGTTCATGACGACGGGCGCATGAGAAATGCCGGTCTGAGGATTGAAGCACGGCCTCCTCTCTGAATCAAATCACAGTCAATCTTCGAGCAGGCGAACTGAATGTTGTTCTGAAGATCCTCTTCCTTCGTTGAAGGTTTGGCAACGCACCAAGTCATCAAAGGCTAAGGCATGAACATATATAAATGAAAAAAACAGACCATAAAATTTACATTTTGCTGTCTATTTCGAACACTTACATCAGTGGACTCACAAGCAAGCACTCTAACTTTTGCTGGAACAAGAACAACAAAAAATCATCAATCAAGAGACAACATTTATGAATTATCTGAACGAATTGTGAATGGAAGAGAGCGAAAAATGGCATGGTTTATTTACCAGGAACTAAAGAGAGGAGCAAGAGAGAGATGCAGGCTAAAACAGGGAGGCTAGGAACAGTGGCCATATCTATGAAGGAGAAGATGGGACGAAATCTCTGTGCTTTATTTGAGAGAAGAAAAAATGGAGATGGGTATGATTTGAATGAGAGAGTCTGCAAGGATTTATAATATATATAGAGAGAGGGATAAATTGCGGTTGCATTTTGGTCATTGGAGATTAAGGCTCCATTTGGGGGGACTTATTTTCACCGGTCGAGCGGTTACGACCGCATGAACCGGACCTTAATTAAGGTCCTTCACCGGTCAAGCGGTTACGACCGCATGAACTGGACCTGAACCGGACCTTAATTAAGGTCCGGTTCATGTGGTCTTAACCGCTTGACCGGTGAAAATAAGTCCCCCCAAACGGAGCCTAAATGAATGATTTTAAAGGCTTCTTCAATATTCCATTGAATTTTTGCTGCTGCTGAAACGGAAAAGTTGAAGAGGAAATGGGGAAATTGAGTGGAGAAGTTCAATTGGACGCATGATCAGTTACTGATGATTGCGTATAGTAAATGCGATTTGATTAGCACTCAAAGAACTGCTGCTGAGTTTTGGCCGCAAATTCATACTTTTTTATTGAAAAATTATAGTAATTTGACGGCATGTGAAATCTTTTTCAGAGTTAACATGTAACTCCAAAGATGTTTTCGTCTTAATTTATATGATTTTTAGGTATCAAATTATCCTTTTATTGTAGTAGATAGAAGTTAGGAGATAAAGCAAAATGATAGATTAATAAAATTATGATTTGTAGGGTTCAAACCAAGATAAGGGATGTCCAGATACAAACTGGTCCTTTCCCCTTCAAAGATGAAGAGTAGTTCGGTTTTTTACATAAGAGGAATTTTATATACAATACTTGGTTGAAGGCCAAAAATGGTTTTTTGATGGGTTGGGAAAAAAAAAAGAAAAGAGTTTTATCAAATATGTTATTTTACTGTTGGCGTTTATCTCCCACCACTAATGGGAAAAATCATGATTGATCAAAATACTGACGTATATCAATAAATATTTAAGGTCCAAGCACGTGCCTAAATATTTCTCCTTATTTTCTTACACCTCTTCATTTTGAGGAAGTCCTGTTGCTTTTGGTAAACGCAAAATGATGGTATTAAAGCATGACAAAAAAAAGAAGCTAGACAGCGTAAGTCACAAAAGCAAGACAAGGTATGTTTGGGGAAAAAATTTTAGGTGAGTTACTCTCACCTAAAAATTGGTGCAGTATTAAATACTGACGGTTGATTTCTTGGAGAAATAACATGATTGATCGAAATACTAATCAACGGACAGTATTTAATATCATATGAGCCGTAGAATATCATATCAACGGTCAATATTTAACTGAGCACCTATTTCTATGTGAGAGTAACCCACCTAAATTTTTTTCATGTTTGGGACGGTGACAGCAGTGACAAAAGCAATACTGGGATTCAACGGTGACATTGAAGCTGCTCATAAAGCTATTTAAAAAAAGAGAAATCAATTGTCACACTGAATTTATTCAGAATATTGTTTTGAAAGAGAAGTAAACTATTTGTGAAATCTCCATTTAAGTGCCTTATCAAACAAAGTGTTTTATGTTAAAAACAATTTTTTTTGTAAATGGCTGCTTAACTTTTTATATTTCAAATGAGGGTAGAAGATATGAAATGCAATATTTAAAATAAATGTAAATGGGAATGCATAATACAATATTTAAAATTTTAAAATACAAACAGAAATACAAAGCAATTGAGAGTGGAATGTGTAAAATAAAATTATAATTAATATTATAAAAATTCCTGCAATATAAAATGAGACTTAACTAGGTCTTAATAAAAGAAACGGCCCAATAACACATTCTGGCCCACTTCCTGGAACGGTCTGGTTCAACTGAACCAGCAACCAAGCCAAACTTTGAAAAAAAATTCCAAGTAAAATGGCGTTGAGTGAGCTCAGCTCACTCAACGTCATCCAGCTTACGACGTTGAGTGAGCTCAACTCACTCAACGCCATCCAGACTACGGCGTTGAGTGAGCTCTGCTCACTCAACGCCATCCAGATTACGGCGTTGAGTGAGCTCTGCTCACTCAACGCCTTCCACACGATGGCGTTGAGTGAGCTCAGCTCACTCAACGCCATCCAGATTACGGCGTTGAGTGAGCTCAGCTCACTCAACGCCATCCAAATTACGGCGCTGAGTGAGCTCTGCTCACTCAACGCCTTCCACACTATAGCGTTGAGTGAGCTCGCTGACTCAACGCCATCCAGATTACGGCATTGAGTGAGCTCTGCTCACTCAATGCCATCCAGATTACGGCGTTGAGTGAGCTCTGCTCACTCAACGCCATCCAGACTACGGCGTTGAGTGAGCTCTGCTCACTCAACGCTATCCAGCCTACACAGGATGGCGTTGAGTGCAGTCAGTGCACTCAACGTCGGCCAGCCTTTGGTGTTGAGTGCACTCGACGCACTCAACGCCCAAGCCCAAATCTTGTTTTAAGAAATTTTCTGCCCTACTATTTGCAGACCAAGGTGATTTTCACCTTGAGCCTCGGTCTCTTGGCCTCCTTGGGCTTCCTAGGGTTTTGTCATGACTTGGTCATGACAAAACCTCTCCTAGGGGTCTGGTCGGAAATGGGATGTTACAAATCCCAATATACAAAAATAAAAATTTCATCCCCGAAATTAAGGTTAAGCCTACGGGGGGTTCTACTGGAATAGAAGAAATTGTAACATCCCTACGGTTTAAGGTATACCTGACTCGAAGAGTTCCGAATACTTTTGCTGCATCAAGTCCTGGGGCTCCCATATATGCTCCTCCTGCCCATGATTGCTCCACAGAACCTTGACTAATGGAACCTTCTTACGTCACAAGACCCGCACTGCCGTGTCATCGATCCTGATCGGCTCCAAGTTGACTTATCGATCCGAGGCCACCGGGCCGTCTGCTGTGGAAATCACCTGCTCAGGGCGTAGCAAAGCTCTCCATAGTGAGGAGACGTGGAATACGTCATGCAATCCCGCTAACTCCGGCAGTAGCTACTGTCTATAAGCCAAGGGGCCGATTCGCTCCAGGATCCTATAAGGCCCCATATATCTCGTACTGAGCTTCTTCTGCCCACAAACCCGCGAGACTCCGTGCATCGGCCGTATCTTCAAGAAAACTCGATCTCCCACCTGGAACTCCACCTCACGATGCCTCGCATCGTAATATTTGGCCTGCCTGCTCTAGGCTTCCAACATCCTGTCCCGTATCAATCTAATCTGAGCATCTGTATCCCCCATAGACTCCGAGCCTAGTGCATGCGGATCCTCATCCTGAACCCATGATAGTGGGGTCCTGCACCTTCGTCCATACAACGCCTCATATGGAGCCATGCATATGCTGGACTAATGGGCGTTGTTATATGAAAACTCGACCAGTGGTAGCAACCTCTCCCAAGGCTCGTCACGGTCCAAAATACACAGGCGCAAAAGATCTTCCAGTGTACGGTTGGTGCGCTCCGTCTGCCCGTCGGTCTAAGGGTGAAAAGCCGTGCTGAATGTCAACCGAGAACCCAGATGGGCCTGAACTGACCTCCACTCCCTTGATGTAAACCGCCCATCCGGATCTGAAACGATAGTCTTGGGCACCCCATGATAACGCACAAACTGCTCAATGAACCTCCGTACCAATACACCAACCGGGGTGTCTTTCGCCACTGGAATGAATCTGGCCACCTTCGTTAGCCTGTCCACTATCACCCAGATCGAGTCATTTCCCGCACGGGATCGAGGTAGCCCATGTATGAAATCCATGGCTATATCCTCAAATTTCCACTCCGGCACCGGAAGTGGCTGCAGCAAGCCGGCCGGATTCCTACACACTGCCTTTACGAGTTGGCAGGCCTCGTAATGCGTCACAAAGTACGTAATGTACTTCTTCATTCCCGGCCAGTACATCGTCCTCTTCAAATCTTTCACCATCTTGGTGCTTCCCAGGTGCACCGAGTATCGGCTGCAGTGAGCTTCCGTCATAATGTCCTCCCGGATCTGGCCTCCTGCCGGTATGTATACCCTGCCTCTAAAACACAGGAGACCATCCCTCAAAGAGTAATCTCCTGTCGTGTTTTCCTCCAAGGCTCTGAATATCGGCTCAGCCCTCACATCCAGCTTCTGCCCATCTCTGATGTGGTCCCGAATATCATCAGTGGTAACCATCGATCCCAGGTACTCCATGTATAACTCCGTGAAAGAGAGGGGATAAGATACTTATTACTCTAGAGGGGGGTGAATAGAGTATTCAAAAATTAAGAGACTATAAACACTTCTCTTGAGCAAATTGCGGAATTGAAATATAAAAGCTTTAAACCTAAAGCTTATCAGAGTGTAGTGAATAAAACAAGCTAACTGAAGTTTCAGTTGAGCTTTATACCTAACACAGCAACTAGCAACCTAGTTATATCTATAACAGTTACAGATCAATGATTAAAGTAAACAACCAGACAACACAAGAGATTTATAGTGGTTCCCCAATTGGGTACATCCACTCTTCTATCACCCTGTTAGGAATCCACTACAGGTTTTTGTTCAGGTGCCCTGCCACCACAAGATCTGCTTCAGGTAGATCTAGAAACCCTTCAGGCTTTTGATCAGGTTCCTAAGAACCAAACACACAGGTTTTTGATCAGGTGCCCTGCCACCAAAGGTTCACTTTTGAAGGGAGTAAAAACCCTTTTACAGGAGGTTAAGGGAAAGAGTTGAAGGTGTCTTCTCTCTGTTCAGAGAAGCTAGTGGATTGCTCTGAGAAAATCAAAGCTCCCCCTGGCTTAGAGAATGTCTAGGAAGAAGCTTTGCTTCAGGGTGTAGGAACTCCAGATTGCTTTGAAGCTTTTTCTGATGCTGCTTTGAAGAAGACTCAAGATATTGATGGATGTTCTTCTTCATCAGCTTTGCAATCTGGGAGGAGAGTTCTTCTTGAAAGCTTGAGCACTGAGTGTTGATTTTCCTGAAGACAGGATGAACTCAGGAAGCAGCAGAAGAACAAATTCTTTTTATTGAGAGCTCTTGTTCTCTCTCACACTTGTTTGCTTTGTTCTTTTGTTTCTGTGTCTGTTATTGTTGTTTTCTTCAGCCGACTGCCTTAAAAGATAAAAACTTCTCTTATGTGAAACGGTCTCGAGCCCTGCACAAAAAGTCTTTCCAAATAATAGAATACGACAAAGTATGGAAACCTGTACCTACAATCTCTCTGTCATTCCCAAAAAGGAATAAAGAATAAAAGAAATATCCTTTCAATTTGACTTAACAAACTGGCACAGGAAACCAAGCCTAACAGCTATAATACAGCTGTACACAATCCAATCTTTCCTTTAATAAAACAAACGGCTTTATTCTGTCAAAATCTTTTAAATCAATGCATAAGAAATATTGCAAATAAACAATATAGTATAGGCATTGTAATAAGCAAAATATTTGAATATAATATGATTTAAATAAGATTGAATATTACAGGGAATCATCTGAAATGAATATTGATAAAGTCAGACAGAAATCGTCGAGCAAAGAACGAAGATCGTCGATCTGGACAAGCATATCGTCGACCTGAAGACAGAACAAAGTCTAAACAGAAATCATCGACCTAGGCTAAACGATCGTCGATCTGGGTAAGCAGATCGTCGATCTCACTTCAGAGTACATATATCTCTGAGATAGTCAATCATCATTCGAAGATCGTCGAGCGATAATCGACCATCGTCGAGCACAATTCTACTAAACAGAATTTCTATTTCTATCCAATCTCAACTATCCTATCTGGGTCTATCCTAGCTAAACCTATGGTAGACTAACAATTAGTCTAACCATTGACCATAGATAAATCTTGGGTCAATAAAACCTAAATGAGATGACATGGCCCAAATCAAAACTAGAAAACCAACAATCTCCCCCTATTTGGGTGATGCCACTCAAACACTAACAAATCTAAGATAAACAGATAAAAATAAACAGCAACAAATAAATCATCAAACAGATGAAATAGATAAGCAACACAGAAGTCACAATTGTTTGTCAATAGAATCTGAAGGAAGAGTAGAAGTAGTAGGAGAGAATGTGATTTTCATATTAGGATCATATGCATCTTTTTTTGACAGCTTCAAGTCCTGCTCTCCAATGATCTTTTGCTCTCCAGCTTTAGGTAGAACAGCTTCGGGATGTTTCTCCATATACTTGGAAGCATCAAACACTTCTGAACTGACTTGAAATCTGTCCAGTTCTTTCTTTCTGTATTTTGACATGGTAGAGAATCCTGAGATATCTTTTCCTTCAGCTTTAGCTTTCTTGATTTGTGTAGATCCAACCAATTCTAACAGTCTAGCCATTTTATAGTTAGGATCCAGCTCTTGACTTTCATAGGCATTCTCATTAGAAGGATCCAATGGATTTATAGTCTTGAATTTTACAGATTGAGTTAAGAAACTCTCAGTTTGCACTTGAACTGGCTTGATCTTTATATCTGCTGGCTCTTGAATTATAAGACTGGATGGAGGAGCAAACTCAGCATACTTTTTGCTTGATTTATCAGAATATATAACTCTTTTTCCTTTAAAATTTGCTGGTTTGGCCTGAGCAGGTTTTATCTTTGAAGGTGATCTAGAGGCTGGAGGAGGAGAGAAGGTGGGTTGTTGATATACAACTTCCTTAACTTGCTCTCTTTGAATGTTTGACCTTTTAGACTGCCTATGATCACTAGAGCTGCTTGGAGGAGGCTGCCTTCCCTTTCTCTGATAGGTATAGGACTGATTTTGCCTGGCAGAAGGAGCAGAAGCTCTAGGAGCAATATTTCCTGAGGCACCAGCAGAGGGAGGAGGAGGACCTCTCTGAATTCCCTTGGGAGGAGGAGAGTACTTCCTGCTCTTCTTCCTTGCTTTCTGTTCATTCTTAGAGTACCACATCCAAGCCTCAAAATTCTTAGCTTTGGGATCAATTCCTTTCAAGATGTAGTAAGGAATATCATTATCTGGATTAGAAGGAACTGGAGCTGTAGCTTTCCTTTTCTTTTGAACAGACCTTTTCTTTTTTCTTTTTACCATCAGAATCATCAGAATCTTCATCTTCATCCTCATAATGTGAGGGTTGAGGTTCTGCATAGAAATCATCAATTTTCTTTAACATAGCCTCTTCTTTCTCTTTAGCTTGTAGAAGAGCTTTTTTCTTTTCCTTCTTCTAGAATGTCTTGGGCCAGGAGAGAGTCCAAATCTGGACCTGGGGTATCATCCCAAAGAGTAGAAGGAGCAGACTCAACTTCTGGAACTGTTTCTTGAGCAACAGAATTCCATTTATCTTCTAAGAAAGAGGTGATAATCCCTTCTAGATGTCTGGCAACTATAGGGGTAGAAATCTCCTCAAGACAGAATTTAAGGGCAAGGGCTGCTTCAGTTATTGCTTCAGAAATAACAAAACTATCCAAAAGTTGAAGGCACATTGGTCTTTGGTAGCACACAATGGCCTGAAGAGGATCAAAATAACAAGGGGAGGAGAGAGGATTAAAAAGGTCTCCACAGGATGACTCATCATCTGAGTCAAGGAATGCATCCAGTTCCTCTTCCAAAACTACTGGAGCATCAAAATCTTCAACTATCTTCTGAACAGAATCTTGAACAACTGTATCTGGAGCTGAAACAACTGCCTCTGGAGCTGAAACTAAAAATCTTTCCAACTCTGAAAGTCATTCTAACTCCAAAGCAGGGCCTGAATCATCTTCATCAAGCATCTCCCTCTGCCTGGGTTTAGTGAGAACTAAACCCAGGCCCTTAGATGAAGAAGGGTCTGTGAGAGTGGAAATGGAGGCAGCAAGAGAAGAGATAGATAAAGCAGGAGGAGCAATGGCCTCAGCTATCATGGCTTTGATGGAAGGGATTATGAGGTCTAGGACAGATGCAATGAATTCTGGTGTAATATGAAATGATGGAGGAATGCTAGAAGGGGCATCATCAGAATTAATGGTTTTCTGAGAATGGGCTTCATCAGGTGGGGAATTGTGATGAGATGGATGATCATGAGTGGGTGATTGATGATTTGAGATAGCTGGGGAGTGAGATGGAGAAAGCAGATTGAACAACGAATCTATGTTGAGATTGGGTACCTCAGCTAGATGAGCTGGAGTAGGAGAAGCAGGTTGTGATGAATTGTTCACAGGAGAAGAATGAGTTGCAGTGGAGGTGGATGGCAAGGAGGGTAAGGAAGGATTTTCTTCATCAGGGTGGGAAGTGGCTTCAGAAGCCCTTGTGCTCTCAGATGTTATAGGAGCAGACTTTGCCTTGGAGGGTTTCTGAATGACCCTTTTCCACTTAGCAAACAGGGAAGAATCAATCCTTTTGCTGGCATTGATCGCTGTAGGAACAGAGCCTAACAGCTGGGAAGCTTTCTTTGATAGAAAGAACCCGATCAGCCTTCCTTGAGTTACCTCTTTCTTGTTGTTCTTCTTCCTGATCAAATCAAACAACAATCCAGCCCAATTTATTTCCTTCTTATTCACAATGGCTGACATCAAGGCAAACTGTTGCCAGTTGATGTTGTCATGAGCTGAGTGCTTTCCAAGCAGCACTTTTCCAACCAGATCCGCCAAGAACTTGAAACCAACAGATAGGTTTACATTCAGGAGCTTGGATGGGATGCCTTCTGCATGACCCATTTCCAACAACATCCTTCCGTACTCAACAGAATCTTGCTCATACTCATCAGAGCCATTCTTCAACTCAAAAATTTCAGTTAGAATATCGGGAGTGAGAATTACCTCCACGCCGCTGATTGATCCTTTCATCTCTTTGTCATCAGAAGACGATGTATACACCCATTCCTTGATTTCTGATAGGTGCAGCTTGATCTTTGTAGTCATAAGGTTTTTGAGTCCTTGTTCATCGCACAACTGCAGCATTTCTTTGAAAACTGGTTCACTGTCACTGAAGGAATCGAAGTCAACACTGAAGCCTGCATCGAACTTCATCACGGATAAGGTTGCTGAAGAAATCGCCATGGAGTTGATGAGAGAAATCGCAAGAAGAGAGGGAGAAAGCGCGGGACGAGAGCTCGAAATAGTTCTGGAAGCAGAATATGAAATGGCGAGCTCCATCGACGATCTTCAGACCTAAATAGACGATCGTTTAGAAATAAACGAAAGTCGTCGATCTCTGAATGAAGATCAAGAGAATCGGTCGTCGATCGTCGGTCGACGATCGATTTCCGAAGCAGAGTCGTTGATCGTCGATCGACGATTTCTGTCTCTAAAGGCAAAGAGCTGTCGTAGACCAAGGGTCGACGATATAGCTCAACCTGTTCGACGATCTTCGAACACCGTTCGACGATCTCAGAACAGATTTCAACTTAGCAGATTTTTCACTTAGTCTGATCCATTCATCATGCCTAGTTTATTCAAAAAGAATAGATGTTTCTGTTCATCTAAAGGCTTTGTGAAAATATCACTTCTCTGAAGATCTGTGGGTATAAACTCAAGATTTATCTTATTCTTGTCAACACAGTCTCTAAGAAAATGGTGTCTAATGTCAATATGCTTAGTCCTAGAATGGTGCACAGGATTTTGTGCTATAGAAATAGCACTGGTACTGTCACACATAATTTTGGTGTTTTTGTGTGTGTACCC
Source organism: Platanthera zijinensis (assembly GCA_039513925.1). Taxonomy (NCBI): domain Eukaryota; kingdom Viridiplantae; phylum Streptophyta; class Magnoliopsida; order Asparagales; family Orchidaceae; genus Platanthera; species Platanthera zijinensis. The sequence goes on from CM077089.1 coordinate 142,726,679, forward strand.
ATAATCTAAGAGTTGATTTTGAATCCACAGAATCTGTGAACAGCAACTAGCAGCTGCTATATATTCAGTCTCTACAGTTGAAGTTGAAACAGAAGTCTGCTTTTTGCAAAACCATGAGACTAATCTCTTACCTAGGAACTGACAGGTCCCTGAGGTGCTCTTCCTGTCAACTCTATAGCCAGCATAGTTATCATCTGTATCCAATCAACTCAAATTCTGATTCAGCTGGATACCAAAGTACTAAATCTGGGCATCCCTTCAAGTATCTTAAGATTCTCTTGAGAAGAGTTAAATGAGATTCCTTGGGGTTGACCTGAAATCTAGCACATAGGCATGTGGCAAACATTATATCAGGCCTACTTGCAGTTAGGTATAATAGGGAACCAACAATGGCCCTATAATTTTTCTGATCAACAGGCTTTCCCTTATCATCAGAATCAATAACTACATTAGTAGCCATAGGAGCGTGCATTGCTGAAGCATCTGCCATCCCAAACTTCTTTACCAATTCCTTGGCATATTTAGATTGGGAGATGAAGATGTCATCAACATATTGTTTCACTTGAAGACCAAGGAAATATGACAGCTCACCCATACTACTCATCTCAAACTTAGAATGCATCAGGTCTGAGAACTTTTTGCATAGTTTGGGATCAGTGGAACCAAATATAATGTCATCCACATAGATTTGAACTAACAGGATTTTTTCTTTGTGGTGCTTAATGAAAAGGGTTCTATCAACTATGGCTCTTACAAACTTATGTTCTAATAGAAAACTAGCTAGAGTCTCATACCATGCTCTAGGAGCCTGCTTAAGTCCATACAGAGCTTTTTCCAACTTAAAAACATGTGAGGGATAAGTTGAAGAAATGAAACCAGGGGGTTGTTCAACAAATACCTCTTCCTTTAGCTCTCCATTCAGGAATGCACTCTTTACATCCATATGGAACACCTTAAACTTCATGTAGGCTGCATATGCTAGAAAGATCCTTATTGCATCTAGCCTTGCAATAGGAGCAAAAGTCTTATCATAGTCTATTCCTTCTTCCTGTCTGTAGCCTTGTGCTACAAGCCTTGCTTTATTCCTTATAATAATTCCTTGTGCATCCAATTTATTTCTAAACACCCATTTGGTGCCTATAATCAGCTGACCTTTTGGTCTAGGGACCAACTTCCAAACTTTGCATCTTTCAAACTGGTTTATCTCTTCTTGCGTAGCAATGATCCAGTGGGGATCTTGCTCAGCATCTTTTATGGTTAATGGCTCAACCTAAGAAAGAAAACAAGCAAGCATCACATCTTGACTTAGTTGATGTCTAGTTTGCACACTAGTTGAAATGTCTCCAATCACTTGAGATGTAGGATGATCTCTAAGTGTGACATAATCAGTTGGTGGTATGTGATCTTCAACAGTAGTTAGAATTAATTCCTCTGGGGGAATTAGATTGGCTGTTGGTACAGTTGCAATCACTTCTACCTGATCTTCATCACTGTCTGAATCAATTATCTGAGGAGCTGGTTGAATCCCCTGAGAGAGTTTCAGCTCATCTAATTTCTTGCATAATTCAGGTACCTGCAAAGAACTACTGGAGGAAGTTTCCTTCTCTCTGTAAAACATTTTTGTCTCATCAAAAGATACATGGACTGACTCTTCAATTTTCAAGGAGGATTTATTAAATACCCTATAGGCTTTGCTTACTTGGGAATATCCTAGAAAGATTTCCATTGAAGCCTTTGCCTCAAACTTTCTAATGTAATCTTTGTTATTATTGTGAATGAAGACTACACAGCCAAAAACTCTAAAATAATCTATTTTAGGTTTCTTTTCTTTAAGCAATTCATAAGGAGTCTTCCCCTTAAGTTTATGTATCAGACTCCTATTCAGTACATAGTTAGCTGTGCTAACTACTTCTGCCCAAAAGGATAGAGGCATATTAGCATCTGCTAATAATGTTCCTGCAGCTTCAATCAGGGTTCTGTTTTTCCTTTCCACTACCCCATTTTGTTGAGGAGTTCTAGGAGCAGAGAAGCTATGCCTGATACCTTCTTTCTCACAGAATTCTTGCATAAGAAGAGAATCAAACTCAGTACCATGATCACTTATGATCAAGGCAACTTGAGTAGAGTACTCAGTCTGTATACAAAGTAGAAAATCTGTAAGAACTTTAAAGTTATCAGATTTAGTTCTCAAGAAGAACACCCAAGTGAATCTAGAGTAATCATCTACAATAACTAGGGTATAGAATTTCCCTCCTAGACTCTGTACAGCTATTGGACCAAAGAGATCCAAGTGCAATAGGTACAGGATTCTAGGTGAATCACTTTTATTTACAGCTTTGAAACTATTCTTGGTTTGCTTGCCTAGCTGACAAGCCTTGCATAGGCCTTCCTTCTTGTAGGGGCAAGAGGACAAACCTCTAACAAGGTTGTATTTAGATAGCCTAGATATATTTTTAAGATTAACATGACTATGCCTCTTATGCCACAAAGTATTGTTACTACTCACCTCATTAAATAAGCAAATTTCAGAAGAAGTGGAATTAAAGTCTATAAGATAGATATTTCCTTGTCTAATGCTTACTAACACAATTTTATTATTTAAAGTAATATTGCACAAAGTATTAGAAAACCAAACCTGATAGCCAGCATCACAAAGCTTACTTACAGAAATAAGGTTGTGCTTCAGTCTTGTGACATAAGCTACCTTGTTGAAAGTCACTGATCCTATGGTGAATTTACCATATCCTTCAGTCTGACCACAGCTGGAATCACCAAAGACCACTTTTGGTCCCAGCTTGGCTTTGAAGCTTGACAGGTTCTCCTTATTTCCAGTCATATGCTTGGAGCATCCACTATCCAAATACCACTTGTCCTGAGTGATAGAATAGGTCTTCACCTGCAATAAGATAGATTAAACATTGTGGACCTAGGTAACCTTGGGTTCATTGTTCTTCACATAGGAAAAACTAGAAATAAAAGAGTATGCTGGTTGAGGGTGATATCCTAAGGGATGAGATATCCTAGGTGGAATAATCCAATTAGCAGACCTAGGGTTGCTATTAAACTTATTGTTTCTATTAGCATTGTTGTAATTCTGAAAATTTAGTTCTGATCGTCGATCGATGTTCGACGATCGGTACCCTGATCGTCGATCTTGGTTCACAGAATAGAATTCTGGGTTCCACGATCGTCGATCTCTGTTCGACGACTCAGGCTGAGATCGTCGATCCCTCATTGCCAAGTAGTTATATCCAGCAGGTGAGTTCAGAGATCGTCGATTGTCGTTCGACGATGGGTTCAGCGATCGTCGATGGGCGTTCGACGATTTTTGTATTTCTATGAACTTCTGTTTCCTTTTGTCTCTCTTGATTTTATTTAAGGTTTTCTTAGCTTTTTGAATAACCTCAGTGTTGTTTATTCCCTTTTCAGAAATAAACTTTATTGGAGTGGATAGATTGTATTCAAGGAGCAGTGTGGGTTCACTAGGTGAGGCACCTAAGCCTAACTTATTGTTGCCTGTCCTAGTGTTGGTTGTACTTGTGATTTCTAGCAACTTAAGGCTTCTTCCATTAAGTGAATCTTCTAACCATTTAGCTTTAGCTAGGTCTAATTTAAGAAATTTAATTTCTTCAGTTGATCTAGTGAGTTCAGCTTTCAAATTAATGTTTTCATTTGATATAGATTCTGATTCAGCTAGTCTGTCTCTAAGCAATTTAATTTCCTTTTCTGAGCTAAGTAAGTCTAGGCTCAGAGTTTTAAATTCATGCTTGAATTCATCAGATGTAAAATTATAAGATGCAATTACCTGATCTTCATCAGACAATTCATCTTCCTCATCTTCAGTCATCTCTGTAGCTGAGTTACTGTTGCAGGCATTGATTACCATAAGGCAGATCTCCTTACTTTTCTTCTCTTCCTCATCATCTTCACTAGAGCTGGAAGAAGAAGAATCTTCCTCAGAATCACTCCAGGTCTTTGCAACAAGACCTTTCTCTTTCTTCTTATATTTGTGAGAAGATGTCTTGGAGTGATGCTTCTCATGTTCCTTTTCTTTTCTCCTTTCTTTATGCTTTGTCTCTGGACACTCAGGGAGAATGTGTCCAGGCTTCCTGCATCCATAACAAACAATTTCTTAAAAAAGGGTTTTATCATACCTTGGCTTGTCATCATATTTTGATGACTTTCTTCTGTTGTCTTTTCTTCCCATCTTGTAGAACCTCTTGGCAAAGAGTGCCATCAGTTCTTCATTTGATTGAGTCACCTTGGACTCATCATCAGCTTTAAGAGCAAGGGTTTTCTCTTTCCTTGTTGGAGTAGGTGCTTTAGCTTCAGCTTCAGCTTCCCTGGATTTCAGTACTTGCTCAAATGATTTGAGCTTGCCAAGGAGAGCTTCAGTTGAGATCTCTGTTGTACTTCTGGACTCCTTGATTGGCCAGATTCTGAGATCCCATGTGCTGGGAAAGCACACCAGTATTTTATCATTGACCTATGTCAATGTGATCTCCTTGTCAAGTGTCCTTAGCTCATTGATGATGGAGCTGAGCCTTGTGTACATGGCTTCTACAGTCTCAGCCTCTTCTTTCTTGAAGTTCTCATATTGGGATGTGAGGTTGGACCTTCTGTCCTTCCTCTCATCAGCTGAACCAGCTACAATCTGATTTAGTGAGTCCCACATGGCTTTTGCTGAGGTGCAATCAGCCACTTTCTGGAATGTCTCATCAGACATAGTCTGAGCCAGAATATTCATAGCTTTGGCATCAGCTATCTTGGCCTTCTTGTAAGTTTCATTGTAGTTTGGAGGTGGCACTACACTGATATTTGCAGATGTTGTAGCAGCAGCAGGTGGTGTTGGTGACCCTGTCAAGATAGAGGAAAAAATATCTTCATCAATAGAGTTCATGTAAAGTCTGATTCTTGCCTTCCAGATGCCAAACTTGGCTAAGTTGCATACTGGAGGTCTGGTGCTAGAATAATCTTTGTACTAGGCCATGAATCTAATGTGAGTGAATATGGTATCAAAGTATCTTATCACAAGATCTTATGGTTCAGGTGTTAGACTGTTCAACCAATCAACCTAGGAATGGTTAAGCTGTTGAATAACCAACCTCCCTCTGATACCAATTGAAAGAGAGGGGATAAGATACTTATTACTCTAGAGGGGGGGGGTGAATAGAGTATTCAAAAATTAAGAGACTCTAAACACTTCTCTTGAGCAAATTGCGGAATTGAAATATAAAAGCTTTAAACCTAAAGCTTATCAGAGTGTAGTGAATAAAACAAGCTAACTGAAGTTTCAGTTGAGCTTTATACCTAACACAGCAACTAGCAACCTAGTTATATCTATCACAGCCATAGATATATGATTAAAGTAAACAACAAGATAACACAAGAGATTTATAGTGGTTCCCCAATTGGGTACATCCACTCTTCTACCACCCTGGTAGGAATCCACTATAGGTTTTTGTTCAGGTGCCCTGCCACCACAAGATCTGCTTCAGGTAGATCTAGAAACCCTTCAGGCTTTTGATCAGGTGCCTAAGAACCAAACACACAGGTTTTTGATCAGGTGCCCTGCCACCAAAGGTTCACTTTTGAAGCGAGTAAAAACCCTTTTACAGGAGGTTAAGGGAAAGAGTTGAAGGTGTCTTCTCTGTGTTCAGAGAAGCTAGTGGATTGCTCTGAGAAAATCAAAGCTCCCCCTGGCTTAGAGAATGTCCAGGAAGAAGCTTTGCTTCAGGGTGTAAGAACTCCAGATTTCTTTGAAGCTTTTTCTGATGCTGCTTTGAAGAAGACTGAAGATGTTGATGGATGTTCTTCTTCAGCAACTTTGCAATCTTGGAGGAGAGTTCTTCTTGAAAGCTTGAGCACTGAGTGTTGATTTTCCTGAAAACAAGATGAACTCAGGAAGCAGCAGAAGAACAAATTCTTTTTCTTGAGAGCTCGTGTTCTCTCTCACACTTGTTTGCTTTGTTCTTTTGTTTTTGTGTCTGTTATTATTGTTGTCTTCAGTCGACTGCCTTAAAAGATAGAAACTTTTCTTGTGTGAAATGGTCTCAAGCCCTGCACAAAAAGTCTTTCCAAATAATAGAATACGACAAAGTATTGAAACCTGTACCTGCAATCTCTCTGTCATTCCCAAAAAGGAATTAAGAATAAAAGAAATATCCTTTCAATTTGACTTAACAAACTGGCACAGGAAACCAAGCCTAACGGCTATAATACAGCTGTACACAATCCAATCTTTCCTTTAATAAAACAAACGGCTTTATTCTGTCAAAATCTTTTAAATCAATGCATAAGAAATATTGCAAATAAACAATATAGTATAGACATTGTAATAAGCAAAATATTTGAATAGAATATGATTTAAATACGATTGAATATTACAGGGAATCATCTGAAATGAATATTGATAAAGACAGACAGAAATCGTCGAGCAAAGAACGAAGATCGTCGATCTGGACAAGCAAATCGTCGACCTGAAGACAGAACAAAGTCTAAACAGAAATCGTCGACCTAGGCTAAACGATCGTCGATCTGGGTAAGCAGATCGTCGATCTCACTTCAGAGTACATATAACTCTGATATCGTCAATCATCATTCGAAGATCGTCGAGCGACAATCGACTATCGTCGAGCACAATTCTACTAAACAGAATTTCTATTTCTATCCAATCTCAACTATCCTATCTGGGTCTATCCTAGCTAAACCTATGGTAAACTAACAATTAGTCTAACCATTGACCATAGATAAATCTTGGGTCAATAAAACCTTAATGAAATGACATGGCCCAAATCAAAAACTAGGGAACTAACACTCCGGGTCATCCTCGGATACTAGTGATATCTGCATCTCCTCGAACGACTTAACCAACTCCAAGGCCATCAACTGCGGGCCTACTCCTGACGTACTCGCTCTCCGGCTCAAAGCGTCTGTGACCACGTTTGCCTTCCCCGGATGGTAGTGCATGGTATACCGGTAGTCCGACAGAAACTCCACCCAGCGTCTCTGTCTGATGTTTAACTCCTTCTGCGTGTCTACGTATTTTAAGTTCTTGTGGTCTGAGAAGATGTCGCAATGAACTCCGTAGAGGTAGTGCCGCCAGATCTTAAGAGCAAAAACAACTCCCCCCATCTCCAAGTCGTGCACGGGGTAGTTCTTCTCATATTGCTTCAGCTGACGGGAGGCACTCAATTCACTGGAAGATCTTTCAGCAAGTTGTGCGAAGACTTGAAGATCGAGCTGTGACACACAGCAGTGTCACACCCTCAGTCCAATGGGCAGATCGAGGTAACCAACCGAACCATCCTAAAGGGGCTAAAGATGAGACTCCAAGACGCAGGGGGGCAATGGCCCGACGCGCTTCCCAACATATTATGGGCATACCGAACGACAACAAGAACCCCTATTGGAGAAACACCATATAATCTCTGCTACGGAACTGAAGTAATCATTCCAGTTAATATTGGCGTCCCAAGCCCCCGAGTATCTCACTTCGACCTCCAGACAAACGACGACACACTCAGAGATAATCTAGACCTAATCTCCGAGACCCGCGAAGAAGCCGCCCTCCGAACCGCAGCATACCAACAACATGCAGCTCGTTATTACAACCGCAAAGTAAATCCACGTCCGATCAACGTAGGGGACTTGGTCTTGCGTACTCTCGAAGCAGCAGGGAAGGCAACGCAAGGAGACAAGCTGTCCCCGGCATGGGAAGGCCCATTCATCGTCACGACAATGGTGAAGCCAGGGACATACAAGTTGCGGAGCGCAAAAGGAAAGACTCTCCCCCGCACCTGGAATGCACAGAACCTGCGCCGATTTTTTCAGTGATTTCCATTCTTACAATAGTCTAATTGCATACATTTTGTTTTGAACTATCTAAGCAGCGGGATCAACCCCGCGCATGATACCACCGTCCTTAAGTTGTTTTATTCGTTCATTTTGTTTATGGAATATAGTACCTTTCCTCGTTTACCTTGGCAGTATAGGAATCAAGAAATGGCTTCTTCACGCTAAGTCACACAATCAGATCAAACACATGGCATTAATCAAGTCTACACCGTGGGGGCCTGTCACCCTCACGAGGAAGCCGTGAGCATCCCTCACGCAACCTAAGCAGCGAGCAACCCTCACGCAACACCGCGGGGCCCTACCCCCCTCACGAAGAAGTCGCGATCATCCCTCGCACAACCTAAGCCGCGAGCAACCCTCACGCAACACCGTGAGGGCCTGCCCCCCTCATGAGGAAGCCGCGAGCATCCCTCGCGTAACCTAAGCCGCGAGCAACTCTCGCGCAACACCGTGGGGGCATGCCCCCCTCACGAAGAAGCCGCGAGCATCCCTCATGCAACCTAAGCCGCGAGCAACCCTCGCGCACCACCGTGGGGGCCTGCCCCCCTCACGAGGAAGTCGCGAGCATCCCTCGCGCAACCTAAGCCTCGAGCATCCCTCGCGCCAACTGAGCTGCAAGTATACCTTGTACAAGCTAAGCCACGGGCATCCCACGTGCTGGGAAAAAAGGCGCAAGTACCCTTCACGCAAAACAAAGCCGCGAGTACCCTTCGCGCAAACTAAGCATACCACGCCTGGTCAAAGCCGCACAGTCAATACCAATCAAACACGAGCAAATGTCCAAAGAAGTATGGAGAGACAACAATGTCATAACAAAGCAAAGCTCAAAATAAAATAGATATAACCAGTGCCTAGAGGCAGGACACTACATGCACATAAAACAACAAAACGTACAACAACACGTAAATGCTACAGCTACTCTACCTCGGCGTCTGAGTCAGAGCGCTCGTCCCCGGATACATCTGCAAAGCTGAAACTAGAAGTGTCGACCCAAGGCGCTTGCCAACAAAGCGAAAGGCCTTCAAAACGCCGCGACGGAACGCTAGCTCGCGTATATCGTCCATCTGAGGCTCCACCTCCTTGGACCAAATATCATCACGAACCTCCTCCGCAATCAAGTTGCGGTCTCGCAGGTAATCCAGCGACTCCAAGTACTCCGCAAGCCCTGCAACCTTCAGCTCTGATACATGATCGTCAGAAGAAAGCATCTCCACCTACGCCTTCGCCGCTCGAAGCTGAGTCTCAAGGACTGAGACCTCCTCTCGTGCCTCCTGCAGCTGGGTCCCTAAACCAGATGTCTCCTCTTTTGCATGCTTCAGCATCTGGGTGGTCCTATCCACCAGAGTCTTCTCCACGTCCAAGGCCGCACGCGTATCTTCTAGCTCAGACTTCAGCTCTGAACCGATCCGACGGAACTGTGCAATGTCCCGGTTATGTTCCTCCTTCAAGGAGGCGAGCGAGCTCATCGACAACCAAAACTTCTCCTGTAAAGCAAGATACCCATCCTTCAGGCTAACATAATGATCATTCCAGGTCACTCCAATCTGTGCCTGAGTCTCTATCTGCAGGAGAAAAACACACAATCAGCCTCCTTCAACAAAAAAGAAAAGAAGGAGAGAGCAAAAAAGAAAAGGGAAGTTACACCCTTACCTCATCACTCATCGCCCGCAAGGAAGAGGACATACGCGGAGCCACTGAATTGGCAGGCGCGTGAGGAATGGGGGAAGCAGGTATCATCACCTCTGGGCTGAATCGTCAGAAGCTACCACCAAAACATCAAGATCATCAGCAGGGGCCATCACCGCTTTCCTCTTACGGCCCCCTCCCTAAGAAGTCTCCACCACCTGAATTGTGCCCGCCGAGATACCGCATCCCAGCAGCTGCTTTTCCTCCACATAAACATAGATATTGAAGAGACGGTTGGCCAACTCACGAGGCTCAGAAAATCCAAGCACCGGGGAAAAATCCCGCTCCTACCCTTTCACACGACGGCAGCGGTCGGGGAGCGCATTCCACACCTCAGGAAGACCCCAGGAATTCTTCACGTATCCAAACAACGTGTTGCCATGACGACGATCTTTGCGAGCTTCAAACTCCAACCAAGCCTTGTTATTACACACCTCCATCCGCTCACCACCATCCGAGCGCACGCCACACCAATCTCGAAACTGGTCTAAAGAAAGCTGGCCCCCATGCTCGCGGAAGAAAACGGCTAAACCCATAATTCGAGCAATCCCAGCCGGAAAAAACTGAGAGATAGGCAATCCGCAAAACTTCAAAATCTCGATCACCTCCGCGCACGGCGGAAAGCGGAAACCGGATCTCAGAGAAACTTCGCAGATCGTCAACCAACCACGGGGAGGATTCTGAACCCGCTCCTCAGGACGGGGAATCCTCACTTCCAAATCGGCAGGAAGACCGTACTTTGCCCTCCAGATGTAAACACAGTCATCAGTCAAAGAAGAGCGCAGGCGCATCGGGCTAGAAGAGCGCTTCGAAGCCAATACATAACAAAATAAAAGATTAGCCCGAAAGTAAAAAAACCGCGCAACACGCAAAGGCAAACACCCGCGCAAAGTAGAACCGCACATCGTGGACCGCGCCAGCGCACCGCCTGATCGCGCCCAAGCCTGCGCGCGCGCGGCCCGCGCCCGGCCTGCGCGCGGCCTGTGCGCGCGGCTCACACGCGGCCGACGCACGCACGCGCGCGACCGATGAGCCTAACACGCGTGTGGACGGCGCAGGGAGGAGCCGATCCACCCCCGGCCGGCCTGCACACATGCATTCCACGCGCCCCACTGGCGCCTATGATCTCCGCACGACGCACGCAAATCCTCCATGCGCCGTCAGGCCTCCCGCCAGATACCTTGGAAGCACTGGCCGTCGCCGCCTCGGACTTCCCACCAGAAACCATCATGACAACATGAAGTAAGAAAAATCTCTCCTCTCGCGCTCACTTCGCTCCCAGACAACAGAGATCTGGGGGGCAATTGATGGGTTACACCATCATTTATAGAAAATTCAAGCCCCCCCCATGATCTCCATTCAAAGAGGATCATGGGTGGGCCCAATCTCCCGTGATCTCTCATGATGTGAATTATGGGGGGAAGCGGGCCCCACTCCCTCCCCTCATGGGGGAAACCACCGCCGGGAGAACTGCCGCCGACGGGTGGCCTAGCCACCGTCGACGACCACCCCCCAACCTTCGCCACGGCCGGCCCCGCCATCGGGGCGGTCGCGACAAGCCGCCAGCAAGGCCATGGCCGGCCTAGCCGGAGGCGGCCGAGCCGTGGCCGGCCCGGCCTTGCCGTGTCCGGCCATAGCTGCCCCTGCCATGGCCGGCTGCGGCCTCCCTAGCCGTGGCCGGCCTCGGCCCGGCAAGGCCGTGGCCGTGGCCGGCCTTGCCGTTGCCGGCCACGGCCGCCCCGGCTGCGGCCTCCCTAGCCACGGCCGGCCTCGCCGCGGCAAGGCCGTGGCCGGCCACGGCCGGCCTCGCCGCGGCAAGGCCGTGGCCGGCCACGGCCGCCCTTGCCGCGGCCGGACCACTGGCGGGCCACCGCCATGAGCCACCCGGCCGGTCGCTCCCGCTGCCGGCCGCCCGGCCGCCTCCGTCGTTATAGCGGCTCGCCGTCATAAGAGGCATCCCCGCCGTCCGATCAAGGGGAAGCTCTCCTCGCCATCCGATCAAAGGGGTAACCACCCACTACCCCACCATTTTAGTGGTGGGGCCCGCCATGATCCTCCCCCGGAGGCTATAAAAGGACCCCCAGGGGTTCCTCATTGGACACCTTTTCTCTTCTCCGGTTCTTCTTCTTCCTCCTCAGCTGAGAGGTCTCCCGCCTCCTCCACCAAGTCGGCCTCCGCTCGCCGTGAACCACCAGCGGCTATAAGCACCCCGCCAGCGCGCTGTCAGCAAAGGGACCCCCAAGACCGCGAGGAAACCGAACGAAGAAGACAGTCGAAGCCAGCAATCACAAGCCGCTCCGAGCACGCGCGCTAGAATCATCCCGCACGTTCCCTCGTCTAAGTCACTTCCGCGGTGCAGCCTGTTGCCCGCAGGAAGCTACAATCTTTCTCTCTCCCCTCAATTTGTAACGGGAGCGGCCTGTCGCCCCGATTCACCCAGTATACTGTGAACACCAAGAGCTAGTGGAATTTGACCGACACAAACCCGGTCACGTGGTTTTTTTACCCATTTGAAGGGTTTTTCCACGTCATCAAGACTTGTGTCTACTGTTCAATTTCATTGACTGTGTGCGCGCTCGACCCCTCCGCGAGCTAAGATGGTTCAAGTTTATCCGGTCCGACCGGGACATCGAGTTAGTCCGCAACAATTTTAAAGGCTTCTTCAATATTCCATTGAATTTTTGCTGCTGCTGAAACAGAAAAGTTGAAGTGGAAATGGGGAAATTGAGTGGAGAAGTTCAATTGGACGCATGATCAGTTACTGATGATTGCGTACAGTAAATGCGATTTGATTAGCACTCAAAGAACTGCTGCTGAGTTTTGGCCGCAAATTCGTACTTTTTATTGAAAAATTATAGTAATTTGACGGCATGGGAAAACTTTTTCAGATTTAACATGTAACTCCGAAGACATTTTCGTCTTAATATATATGATTTTTAGGAATCAAATTATCCTTTTATTGTAGTAGATAGAAGTTAGGAGATAAAGCAAAATGATAGATTAATAAAATTATGATTTGTAGGATTCAAACCAAGATAAGGGATGTCCAAACACAAACTGGTCCTTTCCCCTTCAAAGATGAAGAGTAGTTCGGTTTTTTACATAAGAGGAATTTTATATACAATACTTGGTTGAAGGTCAAAAGTGGTGTTTTGAAGGGTTGGGAAAAAGAAGAAAAGAGTTTTATCAAATATGTTATTTTACTGTTGGCATTTATCTCTCACCACTAATGGGAAAAATCATGATTGATCAAAATACGGGTGTATATCAATAAATATTTAAGGTCCAAGCACGTGCCTAAATATTTCTCGTTATTTTCATACACCTCTTCATTTTGAGGAAGTCCTGTTGCTTTTGATAAACGCAAAATGATGGTATTAAAGCATGACCAAAAAAAAAGAAGCTAGTCATCATATTAATTTGAAGTAACCCAACCCACGGCCTTCCAAACCGGAAATCCCGTAAAAATCCGCCGGTAGTCGGGTAGAAATCCGGTTCAATCCGCCGGTAGTCGGGTAGGGTTTGAAATGTCATCACGTCATCCGCACGGGCCGCAAACCAGGCTATTCTACCTCTGACAATCTTCTTCAGATTTGTGCCTAGGGTTTTCGCGGCCGCCATCGATAGCAGCAAGCAAGGGCAACCATGGTACGTTATTTTCTACTCCCCGTTCGTTCTTATCTCGTCTCCTGCAATCCAAGAAACAAAGCGATTTGTCTTTTCATCTCGTGCAATCCGAACTGTGAATCTCTCTATTCAAATATTCGTTGTCATCTCCTATTTCTTCTTTTTTCGGATCTGTAAGATCAAGAATCGGTCAGGATGGGCGAAATAATCATTCAATGTTTCTCGATTTGATATCTGGGTTACGTGGGATTATTATTGTTATAATTTTTATGTGCAGCGCATGATTTTGCTGGTATATATCTACGTCTGTCAATGTTTGTGGATTATTTTGATCAATTATTGTTTTTATTAGGATCCAATTTCAATATCTGCTAGCTGTGAGTTGAGAATGGTGGATACTTTTTACTGAAATTCGGTGAAGGGTTACTGAAATCTGTTAAGCACTTAATTACTCTTAAGAAACAGGAATACTTTTGGAGTCTGAATTCTCTCAAGAAAGCCATTTCTTTTTATTCCCCTTTGATATACTTCTGTGCTGTTCCTTCTGAGTATATGGAATTTTTTATATGGATTTGATTGAAAATAGGAGGAGCAACATCTAATGAAGATACAAGAAAACCTAGTTGGGAGATGTGCCTTAAGAGTGGTATAATATGCTATGGGAGTATATCAAAAAGATGTGAAGATCAAACATGGGAAATTGCCGTAGCTGATGTTTTTTTTTCAATTTGAGTGTTGGGTGCTAAAAATGTTGATATTGGTGCAAAATTGAAGGAATTGTTTCATTAAAACATTTAAGGTACATTTCTCAAATGGAAGTCAATTGCAAATACACATGCAAAAAATGTAGGAAATACGCTCGATATGCAAGTGTATAAAATTAAGGATTAAGAAGTAGAAGAGGTAGGCATGTGTTAACATCAATAAATGGTGCTCAAATGTGCATCAAAACTTGTAAGCACGATTGTTACCTAAGTTAGTGATTAGCTTGTTAATTAGAAGCTAGGAATTTTAGGCCCGTGAATTTGAATATACTGAACATGTAAAATTATTGTAAGCCGATGTTTTTTTTTTCAATTTGAGCGTTGGGTGCTAAAAATGTCGAAATGGGTGCAAAATTTAAGGAATGGTTACATTAGAACATTTAGGGTACATTTCTCAAATGGAAATCAATTGCAAATACACATGCAGTTTTGATATGTACAAAAAATGTAGGAAATACACTCGATATGCAAGTGTATAGAATTAAGGATTAAGAAGTAGAAGAGGTAGGCATGTGCTAACATTATTAAATGTTGCTCAAATATTCATCAAAATTTGTTGCTCAAATGTTCATCAATTGCAAATACACATGCAGTTTTGATATGTACAAAAATGTAGGAAATACACTCGATATGCAAGTGTATAAAATTAAGGATTAAGAAGTATAAGAGGTAGGCATGTGCTAACATTAATAAATGTTGCTCAAATGTTCATCAAAATTTGTAAGCACGGTTGTTACCTAAGTTAGTGATTAGCTTGTTAATTAGAAGCTAGGAGATTTAGATCAGTGTATTTGAATATACTTGTTGACGACCTAGGTGGAGCCATGGAGCCTTTAAGGAATGTTATCGCGAGAAGAGGGATCACTCTATATTCTAGATACTCGCCCATGGCGAGGTCATCCGTGAATGAAAGAAGACAGGCAACCACAAACAAACAATCAATTTTGTTATGGTTAGGAGAACCAAATAAACAAAACTTTGTACTGACTATACATGTATCGATATGGGTCACCTCTGCATGCATTTCACAAATGGAATTGTTACTAATATCTCCTCAGATCATAGTCGTGAAATATAAGCTCTTGAATAATATCATCATGAGTAAGATCACAATGAGTAAGAAAGCGCAATATATAGTGGTGGAGACCATCCCAGATCAGGTCGTCGCAAGAGTGCCCGACGTCGCACCCGACCGGACCATTATAGGCCTTAAGTCTTGCAAAATCGCGTTGTGTTATTTTGTAATTTGTCGTAAATTGTTTATGTATTTTGTGAAATATATATATGTATATATAAAAATTTATATATATATATATATATATATATATATATATATATATATATATATAAAGTTTTAATTTTATTATATATATATATATACACGAGTGACAAGCACGGGTCTCCGGCCCGATGGCCACGCGCTACAATACCGGGCGCTGCCCCCCGGCGAGCTTCGCCCGCCCCCGGCGATTAGAAATAATATTAGTACAAATAAAAAAGTTATTTTTAACTTAATGGAAACAAAAAAAGTTAATTCTAACTTAATTTCATTAATATTACTACATATATAAACTATACGTTAGATAAAACTTGAAAGTCTTCATGGCCTAATGGATAAGGCACATGATTGTAAAAGTGGCGGTCGGCGGATCGAGGCTCCCCTGGCGCCGATTAGCTTTTTTTTATTAATTTATAATAAAATCTTGCTCAAATTTAGTCCCACATCGTGGGATAAGTCATATATTCCGGTATAAATTAAAAAAATTGCACCCAATATTTGGAAAATGTTGTATTTCAGGCGGGGCTACACAGCTTGCAAGGTTTCATCGGGCCGGCGGGCTTGGTTACCCCATTTTAACTTAGTTTTTAGGTCACCCAGTGGTGGTAGGTTTAGGTCGCCCCTTAGTAGGTTTTAATGATTAAATATTATTTTAAAAAGAACCGCCTTCTTTTTAGTCCCACACCGCCTGTTACAACTTCAATTTCGGGTTTATATTTCTCATTCCGCAATCATTGTTTGAAATCAGCTGGGCTGGCGGGCTGGCAGGCGGGCTTGCAGCCTGGCGGGGGGATCACGCGGGCTTGCCGCTTGGCGGGCTGATTGCGCTCGGTTTTAGCAGCTGATTAAGCGTGTTTTGAAGTTATTTACATAACTTTAGGACCTCCTAATAGTATGTTTAGGACACCTAATAGGTTTAGGATACCTACAAAAATTTGGAGAGAAAGGGTGAGTTAGATCGGACGATACTGAATAATGAAGTAAGATCGGACGTTTGATATTTGTCCAAGAGCTTTTAAAAGCGTGGTTTAAAAAACCATACCATATATCTTTATATAATGGTAAAGATATACACACGCACAGTTATATATATATATATAGGTATACTGTCTTAACATTAGGTTAAGTGATTCCGGTTCAAGAAGAAATGACACTGCTCATCCCTCCCAATCCAAGCCACAACTGCTCCTTTCGGAAATGTCACGGGCCTGTTCTCCCGGTTCGTTAATGGATGGACTAGGGCTTCCTAGCACCGCTCCCGACATTGGCGCCGCACCGCTCCAGCGCAACCGCAGCATATTCCCCATTACCTCCCTGTCGAAGCCTCAGTCTGGTCGACTTCTTCCACCTCCCGACGGTTTCGTCCCCACGAAATGAGCTTTTCCATGGCTGCCATGGAGGGTAACTGTTTAATTTCTTCCTCTTTGTTTTCTGTTCGAACCCTATAAAAGGGAGTGCTTGTAATTTGTTTTGGGGATGAATGTTGAAGATTGGTGATGAATGAAAAGTTGAAATTGAAAATTGCTGGAATGTGTTTCCGTTTGAGGTTGTTGTGTGTTTCCTGTTAGAAGTTAGGCGCGATTAAAGCTCTGTGTGAGCATTGTGGGTGTTAGGCGTGTGATGAACCTTGATGAAGATTGTGTTTCCCGTTGAGAGTTGGAAACTTGTTGTAATTGCTGCGGTGTGCTTCCATTTGAGAAGATAAACAGTCATTTTCCCGTTCACTTGTGTTAATTCCTGTTGGAGAGAAAAGTGTGTTGATTAAAATTGTTTGCTGTTGATATTGATGAACAATAACATCAAACTTACTGTGCCTTTATTCTCAATTGTTGAGTCCCATTTTACAGTGGGTGAGTAGGTGAATAGGAGACTTAGGATTGATATTAGATCTTAGTGTGTGAGATTTCGTGGAGTCACCGCGAGTGATAGAGATTTCGTGGAGTCACCCCGAGTGATAGAGATTTCGTGGAGCCTCTAGTGCGAGAGCGAGTGAATTTTAGGTTTGTTAGTTTGTGGCTTTCCTACATTGTTGAGTGATTCCGTGGAACCACCTCGTGTGAGGGAGAAAATTAATTCCTTGGTGCTCGTATGCGATAACGACCGACCTCGGAGCGGAGATCGAAGGTGACGAGGAGTTTCTTGCGTGATCACCATCGATTTCGAAATATGGAAGACGTCTCTTCCGTGGGTAATTGTTTATCTCTTCCTTTGTGCGTGCCTCTATAAATTCTCGTAGGATAATAGACTCACTGTTGGATTTTCACCCGAGTTTTGTCAGCAAATGCTACGTAGAAAACTGCAAACGGAAACGTATTTGGAGTTCACGATTTCCGTTGTGCTACGACAAGGGAAACGGAACGAAAGTTGCGAACTTCCTTTCTCGGATTTTAAATTGAACCATTTTATTTAAGAAAATTCAATTTTAAAGAAAATAGCGATTTGTGTTTTCAAAAATCTAAGTTGCGTGATTTCTTAAGTAAATGCAACGCTCGCTCTAATTTTTATTAAAAAAAATTCATTAAACATCGCATGCATTTAGGGTTTCCTAGAAATAGCCGACAGACGCGAAAACCTTACGCGTCGCCCTGCATTAATTTGGTATCAAAGGGCGGTTCCAAAAAATTTCTAAGTTTTGGGGACCCGTTCTGCATAGAATAGGAACCCGCATATCATTTGAAAGTTTTTTCCAAAAAAAGAAGAGAATTTTTTTTAGCATCATAATTGCATTTAACTTGTGTGTTCACATGCATCGGCATAGTGATATGATGCGTCGAGTGGAGCCTGGTCAACCGAGTCGTGGGAACGAAAAGAATGACCCACCCCCGTGGTTTCTTCCATTCACCCACCAAATAGCCGAGTTGAACATGGTCATGCGAGAAGGGGTTGAAAACCTTACTGTTATGATGAATAACTTAGAAGTACCCCCTCGAGCGACAATGCCGCCTCAAATTCGAGATGAGCATTATGTTTGTCCACGTCACGAAGTCCCATACCACTATGTAGAAAGATCTACATTTAGGAGGAATCCACTATATGAGGATCACGACTACACTTACACTCCCTCCTATAGAGATCCATCAAGAAGATCTTTACGATACTTCGATGATTATACTCGATCACCGTATACCACTTCTAGAGATCGTGTTGACCCACCAACACTTTCTCATTATGTTAGGGACGATCAGTACGATGACTATCATCATTATTATCCTCGTACCCGAATGGATCCTAGTGGCTCTTCGACACCATATTATGATGATAGAGTTCAGTATGACGCCCATTATCGATACTACACGTCTCCTTTATATGAGGAACCCGAGACTACATATGTGCGATCACCATCACACGTTTGTAAGACTTATGATCATCCACGAGCACGACATGATTATGATATAGACAATCGTCACGACTACGCTCACGAATACTATAGAGGTCACTATCGTCAAGACTACGTCACACCTAGTGATCCTCCTAGTGTTTCGAAGGTGAACATGATGATAGACGTTAAGGGTCAACAAGAGCATTCCATTGCCCACACCAGGGAGACGTCACCCACTATGTCTGATGTTCTAATACAGGATGTGTGGAGTCAACCCCCATGTGAGTCTGCTCCACTTAGTGACTCCGTCCTTGATTTTATATCTACTAGCTCTCCTTTGAGTGTAGATTCCTTGCACACTTCACCTAGTGGCGCATCGAGTCACACCACCACACCCGATGACGCATCGAGTCACATCACCACACATGATGGCACGCCGAGTGACGTTACGATCGGAAGTCGAGAGTTTAGTAGTGATATCGAGGTAGTCACTTCCACCTTTTCCGGGAGTACACCCCCTTCTGATGGTTTACTTCTGGAGGACCATCACTCCACTGATGGGTCATTTGACGACCCTCCAGATGAGCCACCTTGTCCTTGTGTGGATGAACTTTATCTGAATAGTACACTTGCGAATTTTAAGACATGGATACCTGCCCCATTGTCGTCATTAATGTCGATAGTGTTTTTGCGAGATGATTTTGAGTGTGACATCTATATATTAGGGCTTGAGCCCACACTCTAGATGAGCTTAGTCATCTTAGTCCATTTATCACGGCTGTCACACCTCGTGCACATTTATATGAGAGCACTCCATCTGTTTTTGGATCCTACGTCTGTACACGTCGCATTTGCGACGAATTTTATTATACCCCTCCCGGTGAACCCCCAGATGAACCGCATATGGGTTCACCGCACATTTGGGATGTTTCCATCTTTAGTGGCACAGCCGAGTTTGAGGATGCGCTCACTACATTGTTGATATTATATCCTGTCACCCACACATGCAGAGACAATTCGCTCACCATGTTGACACATCTAGTCACTGTTGTCTCTGATTTGCACTTGAGTGTTCAACGCCCCCGCAATGAATTCTTTTATGATCCACCATGTGAGCCTCCTTATCATGTGTC
Source organism: Platanthera zijinensis (assembly GCA_039513925.1). Taxonomy (NCBI): domain Eukaryota; kingdom Viridiplantae; phylum Streptophyta; class Magnoliopsida; order Asparagales; family Orchidaceae; genus Platanthera; species Platanthera zijinensis. Next base: position 142,746,344 of record CM077089.1, read on the forward strand.
TCTTTCGAGAGTTGCTTTTAGTATCTGAAACCATTGGTTTGTGGCGTTAGTCATATTAGTAGTTCATTCATTGCATAAAAAATTTTTGAGCGAAAAATTGCATAGTACTTTGGTTTTTATGCAACTCAAGTTAACAAGCATAAAAGAGCTACTAATTTTAAAATGAATGACTTGGTTATGGTTCGGCTAGATCCGGAACGGTTACCTTCTGGTACCATAAAGAAGCTAGCTACTGTAGAACTGGACCCTTTTGAGTAGTAAATCGGATTGGGCAAAATCTGTATGAACTTGAGATGCCTTCCGTTTGGGAAGCAAATCCTATTTTTAACCTAGCCAATCTGACTTAATTCTATGATTACTCGCATGAGTCTTTAGAATTTCCATTGTTCTCTCCTTTGTTTGATTCTTCTGGGTTGGTGAGTGAGAATGAGGAGCCACATTCAGGACACCCTGATTTTCATTCCGCTACTGACATTTCCATTATAGTTCCTTCTGTTTTCACTGCCAGTTTCAGGTTGAGCATAGACACTAGAAGATTATTCTATTACAGTTCCCGAGCACATATTGGACAGTGATCACTACTGATGATGGTTTTCAGAGCTCTTTACTTTGTTGGCATGAATGTTGATCTTCTCCCGTACTACCGCTCGGAGCACTCACCAGAGATGAGTGATTTTGAGAGGGGGAGAGTTGGTGGAGACCAGCCCAGATCAGGTCGTCGCAAGAGTGCCCGACGTCGCACCCGACCGGACCATTATCGGCCTTAAGTCTTGCAAAATCGCATCGTGTTATTTTGTAATTTGTCGTAAATTGTTTATGTATTTTGTGAAATATATATATATATAAATTTATAAATATATGTATATATATATAAAGTTTTAATTTTATTATATATATATATACAAGCATACTGTCTTAACATTAGGTTAAGTGATTCCGGTTCAAGAAGAAATGACACTGTTCATCCCTCCTGATCCAAGCTGCAGCTGCTCCTTTCAGAAATGCCACAGGCCTGTTCTCCCGATTCGCTGATGGATGGACTAGGGCTTCCTAGCCGCAACCGCTCCCTACATTGGCGCCGCACCGCTCCAGCGCAACCGCAGCATATTCCTCATTATTGCCCTGCCGAAGCCTCAGTCTGGTCGACTTCTTCCACCTCCAGACGGTTTCGTCCCCACGAAATGAGCTCTTCCATGGCCGCCATGGAGGGTAACTGTTTAATTTCTTCCTTTGTTTTCTGTTCGAACCCTATAAAAGGGAGTGCTTGTAATTTGTTTTGGGGATGAATGTTGAAGATTGGTGATGAATGAAAAGTTGAAATCGAAAATTGCTGGAATGTGTTTTTGTTTGAGGTTGCTGTGTGCTTCCTGTTAGAAGTTAGGCGCGATTAAAGCTCTGTGTGAGCATTGTAGATGTTAGGCGTGCGATGAACCTTGATGAAGATTGTGTTTCCCGTTTAGAGTTGGAAACTTGCTGTAATTGCTGCGGTGTGCTTCCAATTGAGATGAAAAACAGTCATTTTCCTGTTCACTTGTGTTAATTCCTGTTGGAGAGAAAAGTGTGCTGATTAAAATTGTTTGCTGTTGATATTGATGAACAGTAACATCAAACTTACTGTGCCTTTATTCTCAATTGTTGAGTCCCATTTTACAGTGGGTGAGTAGGTGAATAGGAGACTTAAGATTGATATTAGATCTTAGTGTGTGAGATTTCGTGGAGCCACCGCGAGTGATAGAGATTTCGTGGACCCTCTAGTGTGAGAGCGAGTGAATTTTAGGTTTGTTAGTTTATGGCTTTCCTTCATTTTTGAGTGATTCCATGGAACCACCTCGTGTGAGGGAGCAAATTAATTCTTTGGTGCCCGTATGCGATAACGGCCGACCTCAGAGCGGAGATCGAAAGTGACGAGGAGTTTCTCGCGTGATCGCCATCGACTTCGAAATACGGAAGACGTCTCTTCCGTGGGTAATTGTTTATCTCTTCCTATGTGTGTGCCTCTATAAATTCTCGTAGGATAATAGACTCACTGTTGGTTTTTCGCCCGAGTTTTGTCAGCAAACGCTACGTAGAAAACTTCAAACGGAAACGTATTTGGAGTTCACGATTTCCGTTGTGCTATGACAAGGAGAACAGAACGAAAGTTGCGAACTTCCTTCCCCGGATTTTAAATTGAACCATTTTATTTAAGAAAATTCAATTTTAAAGAAAATAGCGATTTGTGCTTTCAAAAATCTAAGTTGCGTGATTTCTTAAGTAAATGCAACGCCCGCTCTAATTTTTATTAAAAAATTCATTAAACATCGAATGCATTTAAGGTTTCCTATAAATAGCCGACAGACGCGTAAACCTTACGCGTCGTCCTGCATCATATAGGCTTCAGGTTCCCGCGTGTAAGAACTCTCTTAGAGTAAAATTGTGGCGAGCTTAGTTATTAAAGGCGCAAAACGCACCAAGACTCAAATAGGTCTTGGAGTGTAGTCTCAAGGTGCATGAGTGCGCTTTACGAGGGTTAGACACAACCACATTCATTTCTTAAATAATCAACATTAAACATTAGTTCATCAGATTGTTCGTCTATTCTACATTTCTACTCATTACTTTCATTGTTATCTCTTAAAAAATAGAATCAATGTGATCACTTGCATCATATCTAAGTCTGAAAGCTCGATTATTTATGTTTTACAAACACTAAAGCATGCAAATATTATTGTGTTCTTACATTATTTCTTTCTTTATTTTGAAAAAAAATTATAATAAAAATTTCACTTAGTAGCGCCTTTTATTCTCCAAAGGCGCAAGAAAGGTGCTCGAAGATGCAAACTTCTGAGCCTGATGAGGCTCAAGCCTTAGGCACGCCTTTAACAACATAGGTCATGTGTAAAAATTTAGTGAGTAAGAACAAGTGAGAGGTTGGGACTATTTAATATCAAACGAGGTGGTCATGTTCCATTGTTGAGGTCCCGCTGCATATCCAAAAGTGTATAGGAACCCCCCTCCCAAACAAAGTGTTGTGTGAATTCAGGGGAAGGCAGGTGGGTCGCCAAATCTTCAAATAGGCCACTCTTCTCAAGGTGTGAATTGTTTTCCATATATTATAATGGGGTCCTATTTGTAGGCAAAGATAGCCTTCCCCCCCCCCCCCACGGCGAGGTCCCTAGAAGGTCACCGAGCTTCACTCTTGAGGCCGCGAGTTGCATACGTGTTGAACACCTGAGACAGCTGAGTTGCGTATGATTTGAACACCTGAGGCCGTCGAGCTGCACATCTGAGGCCGCCAAGCTGCTCACCCGAGGCCGCCATTCCACACCTGAGGCCGACGAGCTGGACACTCGAGATTGACAAGATGGACATCTGAAACTGACGAGTTGAACATCTGAGGCCGCTGAGTTGGACACCCGAGGCCGCCGAGCTGGACACCTGAGGCCGCCGATCTGAACACTTGAGGCCGCTGAGCTGAATACCTTAGTGTCTTCCATATGCATTTCTGATCTCGACGGATAACGGGTACAACACAATATGTTTAATTGCATAACACGTTTTTTTTGTTTTGAAACATGGTGTTAACTTTCATACAATCTTTACAGGCATATGGAAGTTTACTAATATCATTAGCCATAGACTGAATTAAAATATAATGGCAGAATCATAATCTTCACGAGTGATCTCAATGATGTATATATTAGAGATTCAATAATGTATAAAAAAAATCCACAATCTGGCAGTCTGTTTTTGGATCGCAATGTATAAAAAGAGAGTGAAGTGTATGCTCCTCACTCAAGGTGTCCATCAAGTATGTGCAATATTACTGTTTTTTATACTTAGTTTACATATATAGGCATGCTCACCTTTTTAGGATTTTAATTTGTTTTTTCTCTGTGGGAATTTATAATCGTCTGCTACTTAAAAATGAGAGCTTGGATATAAGTAGGTGAAATATGTATTTTTTGGATGAAATGAACTAGCTTATAAGACTTTCTCCAAGATAAAGAAACAAAACTAAGAGACCAGAATAGTGGTTTTGTGTACACATGTTGAGCTTCAGGTGTTACTTCTTTATAAAGATATTTTTTTTTGAGTAGACAATGGGTGCAAAATTAGGGGCTTATAAATAGATGATTTGCATAATACTCCTGAAATTGTGCTTTATGTGCATGCATGTGAAATTTTGGCATACGGCACTATGATTTTGAGTGTGCAACCTAGAGCCAGATACTTGACACACCTTTTTGGCTCCCCTAGTCCATTGAAATCTCATTCATCTCAGCCTTTTTACAGTTTTTTTTTTGTTATATTTCAGATTGTTATTTAGTTAGAAGCAGACTGCATTTATCTAAAACAAGCTGTTCCTGTATTATGTATGACTTATTGTTCTATTCAAACAAATACAGGTGAACGTCCCAAAGACCAAGAAGACCTACTGCAAGAATAAGGCTTGCAAGAAGCACACTTTGCACAAGGTCACTCAATACAAGAAGGGCAAGGACAGTCTCTCTGCCCAAGGAAAGCGCCGCTATGATAGGAAACAATCCGGTTATGGTGGCCAGACTAAGCCTGTCTTCCACAAGAAGGTATACTAACTGGTCACTGTTGCATTTTTTTAGTGTCGTTTATTCTCGTTGAAATTTTGTTGTATATAATGTCTTCACAGTCCTAAGAAGTCTGAAATTTGTGTATCAGGCAAAAACTACAAAGAAGATTGTTCTGAAATTGCAATGCCAAAGCTGCAAGCATTTTTCTCAGCATGCAATCAAGGTATATCCCTTTGTTCCAACTGCCAAGCTTGTGTCTTAATGTTCTTCAATTATTGGAAACCTAAAAGTATAATAGAAACCTAATTTTTGTTTATGCAGAATAGTTACAGCTCAATATCTTCATTCACAGTCGATATCAATGCATTTTTTTGAAACTCCTTTTCATGCTTTCTCATTCTATGAGATGTCAATTTCTCAATGAAATCAATTATTTTTCAGAAAAGAATCCTTTTTCACTGCTACAAATGTGTATTATTTACAAAAAATAAAGCATGCTATTTGAATACTCCGCTTGTTTTGTATCGTACATGAACTCCAACTATTTCCTGTTTTATTCATTACTGTAGAAAAGTAGAGCAATGAAACTTGTGGGATGTATTTCTTGTATTAACCTTCAAGTATGAGTACATATATATAGGAAGAGAAAAAGAGAGAAGTTCCAAAGAATACAATGTGGGAAAAACAAAGAAGACACATATGGGCTTATAAATGGACTTTTACACATGGTTTTACTATCTTCTAACACTCCCCCGCAAGCTGGAGTATACAAATCGTAGACACCAAGCTTGAATAGGAACTGCTGATACAATGGCCGAGGTAGAGCCTTGGTAAAGATGTCGGCCACTTGCTCAGAGGCTGGAACATGTTCCAATTCAAATTTCTTCAGTTGGACCTTCTCCCGGACAAAGTGACAATCAACCTCAATGTGTTTTGTTCGCTCATGGAATACAGGGTTCTTTGCAATATGCATAGCATCCTGACTATCACAGAACAGAGTTGCTGGTGAGGAGAGTTTGACACCCAAATCACAAAGAAGGCTCTCCAACCAGGTAAGTTCAAAAACGACAACAACCATTACACAATACTCGGCTTCAGTAGAAGAGCGAGCAACAACCGATTGCTTCTTGCTACGCCATGTGATGAGATTTCCTCCAAAATAGGTACAAAAATCAGTGGTGGATCGTCGATCATCAAGCGAGCCCGCATAATCAGCATCATTGTACGCGACAGGAGATAAAGAGGAGGATGGCTTGTATATTAACCCTCGTCCCGAGGCAGCTTTCAAGTACCTGAGGATGCGTTCGACAGCCTGTAGATGAGAGCTTCTTGTTGAATGCATAAAGCGACTAACCACTCCAACAACAAAAAGGATATCAGGCCTTGTAACTGTTAGGTATATCAGTTTTCCTACAAGACGCCTTCAGGATTTGTAAGCAGAGAATCTGATTCTGTTCCATGAGCACTTAGCTTGTGGTTGAAATCCATAGGTGTTTCCGCAGGTTTACATCCGGAATAACCAGAATCCTGAAGAAGGTTAAGACAATATTTCCGTTGAGATAGGACCAGACCATCAGGTCGATGAGCAACCTCAAGTCCAAGGAAGTATCGAAGGTTTCCCAGATCTTTTGTTTGAAGACAGAGTTTAAGTGTTGTTTGATCTGTTGTATCCCGGTGGAGTCATCACCAGTTATCAAAATATCATTCACGTAGACTAAGAGAATGGCAGTCTCTGTTGATTGATGACGAGTAAAAAGGGAGAAGTCAGTCGAGCTCCGCTGAAAGCCAATATCACGAACAACCTTGCTAAATTTTCCAAACCAAGCTCGAGTGGACTGTTTGAGACCATAGATAGCTTTATGCAGACGACACACCCGAGACTCCCCCGTGGTCTCAAACCCGGGAGGTTGGTGCATGAAAACCGTCTCGTGAAGATCACCATTAAGAAAAACATTTTTAATGTCTAGCTGATGTAAGGGATAGTTGCGGTGAACAACAACAGAAATAAGGACCCGAACAGAGTTTAGTTTGGCGATAGGGGAGAAGGTCTCCTCATAGTCCAGGCCTTGTTGCTGAGTGAACCCCCGAGCTACCAGACGGGCTTTGAGGCGGTCGATTGTCCCATCCGGAGCATGTTTAATGACAAAGATCCATTTACATCTAACGCAGGACTGGGCGGAAGGAAGAGGTACCAGATCACAAGTGTGATTAGCCCAAAGGGCCTACATCTCAGCCTCCATTGCCGCACGCCACCCAGGGTGTTGAAGAGCCTCCTGTACAGTATTAGGAAGAGAAATAGAGGATAGTGCAAGAACAAATTTAAGCAGAGGAGAGAGCCGATGTAACGAAATGTAGTTTGCGAGTGGATGAGCCGTAGTAGCGGAGGCGGGATCAGCTGGCCGCGAGATAGTACTGATAGACGGTAGCAGTGGTTGGGCTCCGGAGATCAGACTACGACGAGTGTAGACACAGATGAGAGGTGGTTTGGGTGGTGAGGGTGCCGCGTGGGGTGTTGGAAGAAGAGGAGGTAGAGAAGTCATGACTGGGATTGCAGGACGAGGCACAGGTGTCTCACGTGGAGGTATTGAAATTGATGAGTGAAAGGGTTGGTCTTCCAGGAAAGTAACATCAATCGAAACAACTATTTTTTTTCGGTTGAATGGAGAGTAACATACATACCCTTTTTGAGTGCGAGAGTACCCCACGAGCATACATTTAGTTGCACGAGATACAAATTTATCCGTAGGTACAGCACAAGATGTTTGATGTATAATTCTAAACTCAGCATAAATTGTGGCGAACGTTCGGCTCGTATATTCCCGCGCATTATCAATACGAATGATTTTAAGCGAAGAAGATAACTGAGTACGAAGTTCAGTAACAAACGTACGAAATATGGAAGTGAGTTCAGTACGATCCCGCAGTAAATATAACCATGTGACACGAGAGTAATCATCAATAAACGTTACAAAGTAGCGGTATCCCAAATACACTAGAGACTTTATAAGAGCCCTTAATATCAGAATGGACAATAGATAAAGGAGTTGTACTCCGATGACAAACAGGACTAAAGGAAACTCGATGTTGTTTACCAAAGATACAAGGTTCACAAGTAAACTCGTTCAAGGAGACATCCAAAAGAGCTTGCTTGAGAATTTGGAGGGGAGCATGCCCGAGACAACGATGCCACTCAACTGATGAGACGATAGAAAGAGCAGATGGAAGAACATCAAGAAGATAGAGCTCATGCAACAGATGCCCGCTACCAATAATATTCCTCGTTTGCCGATCCTGCACAACAAAGGACGATGGTGAGAATGTAACATGACAATCAAGATCCTGCGTAAGTCGGCTAACAAAAAGTAAGTTAAACGGGGAGCCCAGAACATGTAGAACTGATGTTAAGGAGAGGCTGGGTGTGAGATGAATATCGACAGTTCCTGAGACAGGGATGGATTCACTATTGGCCACAGTGATGAACTTGGGATGAGGAGATGCCAAGTATTGCAGCGGCTTCTGGGAAGTAATGTGGTAGGTGGCACCAGAGTCCACGATCCAGTGGGAACTCCGAGATAGACAGGATATACCTTCATTGGCGTTGGAGGTAACGGAGCCCGAGGAGCGAGCAATCACCCCTTGAAGGTGCTGAAGCTGGGTGCGGAGAGCATCAATGTCAGTCTGAGCGGTTGAAGAATCGGAAGTAGAAGCAGAGTGCGGAGACTCGGCCTTAGTAGAGGCAGCAAGGTGGGGCGGCAGACCATGCTTACGATAACAGGTGGCCTCTGGATGATTATCCCGACCGCAAAAAGTGCATTTAAGGGAGAATTTTCCAGCACGTCCTCGTCCCCGAGACGGATGGCGACCCCTACGGGCAGAAGGACCACGATTGGAGTGATGTGGTGAAGGTAGCTGTAGAAGAGCTGAAGAGGGAGGCATAGAAGCCTCGAGCGGCGGGGTGACCTTCAGAAGCATCTAGCAGACATCTGAAAGAGAGGGAGTAGTGGCAGAGGAGAGGATCTGAGCTCGAATACTATGCAGATGAGAAGGGACCCTTGCCATCATCTTGGCATTTCCGTCGGCCTCTTTTTGTGCCCGTTGGGCAACCAGATCTGTAGTAGGAGGCTGGTGTTGTATCCAAGCCTCAACAAGGGTCTTGGCCTTGACAACGAAGGAAGTCATATCGCCTGGCATCCCGGGATCAAGGGATTGAAGATCAGTGATGATATCAAACAAATGTTGGAGGCTGGTTTGGCCAGAATAGAAGGAACGGAGTTCCTCCCACATGGACTTGGTCGTGTCATGATACATAACCTTCTTATAAGGCTCGGTAACCATAGAGTTGAAAAGCCAGGATTGCACACGACCGTCATCACGAAGCCACTCATCAGTGGGAAGGGCAAGAGTGGCTCAGGTCAAGTGATGAAGAAGTCCTTTCGTCTGGAACACCCGACGTACTGAATGTACCCATTCCATAAAGTTTCGTTTTCCATTGAGAGATATGGTGGTAATCCGGAGTTCATCTGGAAGATCAGTAGCAGAAGTAGCAGCCTGAGGTGGCAGAGGCGAAGCCGCAGCGGACTCGCCGGAGGCTGAAGTGGAACCCATGAAACCGCGGCAAGGAGATCAACAAGGTCTAGCCGCCAGAAGTAGGTTAGCCGCAACGGGAAGACAGAAGCTGCATCAAGGAGTAGCCGGAAGGAGAGAAGTCCTAGCCGCAACGGTCCGAAAGCAACAGAGTCCGGAAGAAATAGAAGGCCGACGAACAGACGCTTGACCGGACGGTTAGAGGCAGACCGCAACCCAAAACCCGGAGCGGTTAGAGAAGAGAAGCCCCTGTCCTAGAGAACAGGAGAAGTCGCACGGTTTCAGTGTCAAACACCAACGACAAGAGGCCGCGACCTAGATGCGGAGCCCGCGGCGTGTAGAAAAGCCGCAACGAACAAGCAAAGAAGAAACCACGCGAGAAGACGCAGTGACTGGGGAAACAACAGCGGGTAGGAAAGTCGCAGGGGGGAAACCGCAGCGACTAACCAAAGAAGACCGCACGGTCACGGTGAGCACACCAGCGGCAAGGAAAGATGCCGCGGCCAAGATGCGGAGCAGGCAGCGGCTAGGGAAGCCACAACGAATAATAGAAGTCGCAGCGACTAAGAGAAGAAGTCGCGCGAGAAGAGAGGAGAGAGGCGAGAAGGCAGGTAGACAAATAGACCGCGGAAGATAGACATAAAACGGGTAACTGGGAAGAAACCGCGCGGTTAGAGGAAGAGGACCCCACCTGGCCGAAAAATTTATAAAAGGGAGGGGGGGAAGAGGAGAAGAAGAGGTGGAAGACACGAGAGAGAAAAAGAGAGTGAGCGGAGCGGCTAGAAAACTTAACCGCGGGGGAAGCCGCGGTTAGAAAGAGAGGAGGCCGCAAGACACTGCGGTTAAGCAGGAGAACAAGCCGCCCAGTAATCAGGAGGAGCAGGCGGTTAGAAAAGAACAGACCGGACCGTATCCTTCTGATACCATGTAGAAAAGTAGAGTAATGAAACCTTTGGGCTGTATTGCTTGTATTAACTTTCAAATATGAGTACATATATATAGGAAGAGAGAAAGAGAGAAGTTCTAAAGAATACAATGTGGGACAAAACAAAAAAGTCACATATTGGCTTATAAATGGGCCGCAATTACAATGGGCTTTTACACATGATTTTACTATCTTCTAACAACTACAATTCACAAGGTCTAGGCCGCTGAGGCTTGCTGCTCCACGCACGTGAAAGTGTGCTTGGCGCTAATGCGGTTAGAGGACCGAATCATTCCTCTTAAGATGAACTTTTTGAATTAGACTTCCAATTGTACTTATATTCTGAGTCCAGCTGCTCGCACTTATTCAAGGAATCAATCTATCACGCCAATATGAAATAAAACGCAATATCTTTCTTAGCTGAGTACTAATTGAAAATGTTTTTTGGGGTGATATATGCAGAGGTGCAAGCACTTTGAGATTGGCGGTGACAAGAAGGGCAAGGGAACCTCTCTCTTTTAGTATGTTGAAGCAGATCAAACTCCTTTGTGTTGTGTAATCTCTGAAAACTATTTCTCATCCAGACAAAATACTAGGATCAATTTTATGCTTGTTCCTTCCTCCCTTTCTTTGGCTTTGGCCTGCTGTGTTTGGTTCATTAATTATTAAGAAGGAGATTGATCGGGGTTTTGATTGTTGACACTTGATGTTGGCATATTTATGTCTCGATTTTCGCCGATAGTCACAGTCGATGCGTTGCTGCATCCACTGCATGTGTATGCACTTCAACCTTGATAATATTGAAGATGTGTAGTTGCTTTTGTGTTGCAAAGGCTCCGTTTGGCATGGTTGTGGCGATAGTGAACATGAGGGTTAAATGGTAATTTGCTAACGCCCACCCAAGTAACTTCATTCATTTTTATGTTCAAAGAGATGAAATTTTTTAGGTGATCATTAACGAATGACGGTCTAACCCATGCATTCACGACCGCCACCACCGCGCCAAACGAAGCCTTAGTTATAATTAAACCTATGCTGGTCTGCCAGACATCAAAGTAGATGAAGTTTAGCTGAGGTCGTGTTCAATAGCCACTGCATTCACGACTTCCTGCATCGTGCAAAACAGAGCTTAAGTTTAGGGTTTGCTTTTCTTTTGGAACTTTAAGATGATTTTCAACAATTACTACTACTATGATGTGTCGTGTCATTTTTATTAGCAAAGAGATATTGCGGTCAATCAGCTATAATTAATGGCACCCCAAAATGCACCGTGTTGTCTCGGTCTATCCTTCTATATTAAAATAATAATATTAATATAGCTTATGATTTTGTGATGCTTGACAGAAATCTATCTGTCATCCTGGAGGGCAGACCACTTTGCCACATGGGGCCTATTTTGGAATCCACCAAGTGAGCTTTTATCAAGTCTGCAGCCCAATACACCCAATCTCTCTCTCCACGGAATGCACCTGTCTTAACAACCCGTCATGTGGCAGAGTGGTCTGCCCTATGTGGAGAGAGATTGGGGTGCATTGGGCTGCAACACTGAAGAAATCCCGCTTGATGGATTCTAGGGTGAGCTCCTATGGCAGAGTGATCTGCCCTCCAGGATGATAGACCGGAGAATTCCTATTCTGCATCATTTTGGCGGAGAGGCCGAAACACGTGCTATGATATTGCAACTGGCAGCTGCTCACGGTTAAATTTTGTGCTCCCACTTAATCTTTTTGTATGCTCACGGTATATAATCAATCCCTTTCGATTGCAATTTTTAACCAAACACTCCCCATTTCTCTCCTACGATGGTTGATTCCTGCTCAACTTCATTGTCAGGTTCTCCATCCAGTTAGATGCCCGTCTCTGCTGCATTCAATTCCTTCCCTCGCCAAAAAAAAGAGTTCTTGCTCTTTTTGGCTTTTGACTTTATTCTTATAATCGAACTGTAGTTTGGTTAGATTCAGTTTAGGGTCTAGAGAAAAATGTTATAACTTTGGAGTTAGCGCGGTAACGGTTCAGTTTGGTTCGAGTTGTAAGCAAAATCGCAAACTAAATCACACCTATGTGGTTATAAAAATTTGGAACCGAACTGCTCAAACATTGAAACTGAACCGAACCTAATCAAATGGTTCGGTTCGGTTTGATTTTAGTGGTTTAAATAATGTGATAAAACCTAAAGATTTAGAGATAAAGATTGGAGATAGTGCAATGAATATGGCTCAATCACTCACATGAAAGTGCTGCCTGAACATTAAGGTATATTAACCTTATTTAAATCATCGACATTTACTCATGTAATTATTCGAAGAGAAATTTGAAATTTACACGTGATTCATTAATTTTCAAGTAAAATATTTCAAGAACAAAATAGCGGAAGACTGGAAGTAGCACGCGACTAGGGCAGATTGAGGAGAAGCGGTTTTTCCCCTGCTGCTCTGCTTCTCGCCAGGTGATATCGTCGAAAAATCACACCCGGGCAAAAGTCAAAACCATGAAGCGTATGGTTTAATGAAAATATGAAATGTAATTAACTCTTCTATAATTAACCATATAGTTTAATCAAATTTAATTAATAAATTAAATGTTTTTATACACAACGGTTTGGTTCGGTTCGACTCAGTTTGGTTTGCTACGCAAAACCATAAACCGAACCGAACCGTATGGTTTTTCTAAAATCAAAACCGTAACCGAACCACGACCTACTAAAACCGAACCAAACTGTATGGTTTGATTTGGTTCAATGCGATTTTTCTGTTCGGTTGATTTAGGCTTACATGCCTATTTGGAGTTGACCTGGAAATAATAAAAATGGCCGTCTAACAACAACAAAAAAAAACAATGCAGCTGATGAGAAAATAACAGGCCATTGGAGCCAGGGATAGAGAGGCATGACAAAAAGTTCTGAGAAAAGAAGCAATTTTCTGTTAAGAATCACAATATTATGTTACAGGAAAGAAGCAATTTAGTTAGCACTCTTCCAAAAATATATATCATTTCATTATCTGTTGCCCAAACAATTGAATAACAGTGAAAAAGGGAATTTCATGACTGAAGTTTTTTTTTCCATTTCTGATCTTTAATATCTTGCCTGTAATATCTGAGTGGGGGAAAAAGAGCTATCCAAGTTAAAACAGTCATCTAACAAGTAAAATAAAACAAATGCAAGCATTATTCTGTTCTATTATTAAAATGATGTTTTAAGTGTGCCCACAAACACTATTGGGGAAGCTCTCAGAAAAAAAAGATATGTTGGAAACATTTCATAGCTTATGGAAAGACTGGTGAGCTCAACAAACATTTGCAGTCATTTTGGGGCAACCTGCATACCAGCTTGCTTAAAGTGTAATGGCAAGCATTATTCTATTATTAAACTAAAAAGCAACTCCCTTGGCTATAAACAATTAACTTATATCTACAACGAATCACCAGCCATGTTTACACGACATTCATCTTCAAGCAGTTTCGCGAAGGACAATTTCTCAGCCGCAATTTGGGCTTCCACCCTTTTCACAAGATGAAGATAGCTATGGACCATTTCTCTCTTTAATGATGAATAGAATCCGTTGGGGTGGAGTCCCCCTAAGAAGACTCCTCAGAGTAGCTCGGGATCTACTCCTGGTATTTGCTTCGCTTCTGATATGAACCGGCGAAAGAATTCTTTGAGGGTTTTCCTTTCGTTTTAACGGATGTTGAATAGATGAGAATGGTCCTTCAAAATCTTCCGATTAGCAACAAACTAATTTAGAAATTGTTGAGTTAACTCTGAAAAGCTTCAGACTGCCTATTCCCTGAGAGAGTGAAACTTGTTCGGGTCTGGCCCTTTAGTGTGGCCGGAAAAACTTGGCAGAGCAGCTGATGGGGAGCATTGTAAATTCTTAATACTTTAGTGAAATGGTTGATGTGCTCCAATGGGTCTTCCGTCCCGTCGTAGGATTCGATGTTGGGGAATTTGAACTCGGCTGGGACAGGATATGCCAAAATCTCAAGCACCGGCGGGGATCTGACCCAAGTAGGGTGATGCAGATATGGGGTCCTCCAGCCAATATGACCATATTCTTTTGTCATGAATTCTCTGATTTCCTCTCTAACGAGTCTTCCAATGGGATTTCCAAGGGCGGTAACCCGTTGGCGCTGCTGCTGCCCAGGTGCAGCAGTCCTAGCCAAACGGGCGGGGTGTGAAGTGCTTGTCGCTTCCCGTCACTCTTCAGAGCTCTCCTCCAGATGGTTTTCTAGAATGGGGAATTTAGGCGGGGGAGCCTGGTCGGCGGGTGCTGGAGGCGCTACGGCTGCTTGGGCTATTCCCAAATTTCTCAGGAGCGTGAGCACTTTAGCTTGCTCCTCCTCTATGTGGGTGATCCTTCTGGTGAGCACGTTGTCCGGTGCGGCAATGGTTTCTTCTTGTCGAAGTGCGTTTATCCGAGAATGCGAGGGCCCGACATTATTGAGTCCTTGTTGGGCAGATCCCTGGGTTGTGCGAGTACTCCTTCTCGGCATTAATATCAGACACGAGTGTCGCTGGGTAGAGGACACAAACTTCAGAGTCTTTAGAAAACTCTTTTCAAGCTTTGTGGGTTCATTCCCACGGACGACACCAAAATGTTGTAGGAGCGACGGGGATCACTTTTGGCCAAGACGAAGTTTTGGAGCAGGTGTCACGGGCGTGACACGGGCGTGTCACGGGCGTGACACGGGCGTGTCACGGGCGTGACACAGGCGTGTTTGGCCACGGTCGTGCGGTCGACGCTTTGGCGGTCGACGGTAGTCGAGTTGTAAAACACGGCCTAGGACACGGGCGTGTCCCAGGCCGTGTCACTCCAGGGATTCTGCAAGCATGGCACACGGGCCGTGACACGGGCACAAACACGGCCGTGTCAAATTTGACACGGGCGTGTCGGATGCCGTGTCACAAGGCCGTGTACCTCTCTGACTGCGAAGCGTTGGTCGATTGCACACGGGGGGCGTGACACGGGTCCCGACACGGGCGTGTCGCAGGTGACACGGGCGTGTCGGAGGCCGTGTCAAAGACCGTGTGCTGGTTTTCGAATCGATCGAGACGGCGAATGGGTGACACGGCCAGGCACACGGCCGTGTTGCAACCCGTGTTCGGCCCAGATTTTATGATTTCAGATCTAATCTTGGCCGTTCGTTTCCTTGGCTTGGGATCCGACGGCTAGGAGTGATTGCTGGCAGCTTAAACCCAAAAATAGGGTTTGCAAACCCCATTTTCACTTGGGTTTTCTCTTTCTAAATCCTAGAGAGAAGGGAGAGCAAGGAGGAAGGAGGAGTCCAAGATCCGGCCGCCGGAGGAGCTTCGGAGCTCCGAATCGCGATCCGAGTCCAGATCCGCGGAGGTGACGCCGTTGCGGTGCTTTCCAACCGCATAGTTTTCGATGGCGCCGCGAAAAAGCGAAAGGGTAACGATTCTCTTCTTGAGCATGTGAAGCTCTTCTTCCTTTGCATGGGAAAACCCCTCTCCCGCGAGTGTGCGGCGAGATCGTGGTATTCCTTGGGGTAGATATGTAAAGTCCCCCTTGTTAGAGTCCGGAATCGTAGTACGGACATAGGCATGGTGTGTGAAGCCTACCCGAACGTGTTCTCCGGATCGGTGATGTTTTGCTATGCATATTTTAGCCGGAGAAGACTCCGAGCGTTGTGGTTGTTTTCGGGTTGCTATGCGGTAGAATGCATCAGGGAATCTTGGGGATTAACCTCGAGGTGCACCCGGAAATCTGGGCGGAAATGAAGTTCTGCCATCTCGGTGGCCTGGGTGCCAGCCGGGAACATAGCGGGGCTATGTATCATGTTTTGATTGCGGCAGGGAGGCTTGGGGATGAAACCCGAGGTGCACCCGGAAATTTTGGACGGAAATGCAGTTTTGTCATAGCGGTGGCCTGAGAGCCAACCGGGTACTTAGCGGGGCTATGTACCGTGTTTGATCGTTAATTGGGACTGGGGAAAGCTTAGTCCGCGCCAAAGGGCCGAATGGCAGTGGCGGAGTGAGCAACGGACTAGTAGCCCCCTACCCACTCCACCTGCTCGGTTAAAGCGACCTAAAGTTTTACGTGGGACTTACCGAGGTTTGGAGATCGAGTCTAGGCTGCGGCTGAGAAGACTAAATGCTCACAAAGATTGCCACCCTGGGGGTGGTGGTGGAGTCGAGGACCGGACGGGGTTCGGACTGGCTTTGTCGAGTAAGTGCCCTGAGAGCACGGGGTGTACGGCCGTGAGAGCGTGCACCTATGATGAGATGCTTGTTTTACTGTGTTGCTTGTTTTGCTAACAAGTGCAGGGAAGAAGCTTTGCCGCCCCGGTTTGGGGGCGGAATCGTTATAATTTGGTCAGCATTGCTGACCGTTGCTATTGTTCGCCACCGGGCGGTGGTTTGTGGCTTGCAGGTGCTGCAGAGCGGAGCGGGAAATAGCGGGCTAAAGCCCTTGTTGCTGTGCCGGCCCTCGAAGGCCTAATTGCTTATGTTTCTTTCCCGTTTTTCATGTATGGCCGGCCTGCGAGCCGAAGTATGAAAACACTACTTTTGTTAAGTGAACAGTGTAAGGCCTTAAGGCCATTTCTCTTTTGGTGTATGTTTACATTCCTACGTTTGTAGTGGACATTCATGCTGTTGTGGCTGGGTTCTTATTTCTTTTGCAACCTAATAAATTGCTTCCGCTAGGTGTTGTGTAGGACGACATGATTGGTTGATTGGTTTCAACGCGTAACCAACCGGTCTGTCCGTAGTATATGGCGTCGGGCCCCGGCCGGACCTACTGCTATATGCTATGCGACGGATAGGGGTGTTACAAATTGGTATCAGACTACTGGTTTCGGTCAAACTTAAATGAATTCGTGGGCGAATTCACTTTAAGGGGTGGTGAGCACATGTATGTGCGTCATCGTTATAACATGAAAAGAACCCATGAATGTCCACTTAGGAATGAAAATACACATGTTTGGGAACCTGCGTGTTCCTATAATTGCTTTTTGTAATTTTGTTCGGTCCCTTATTGGTGTTCTGTACGATTGTAGGTGTCCGAGAGTGGCGCGTGGCAGTCTGAATGCGCACTTTCTGAGAAAAGTAATGCACCCAGCGACGTGCTGGAGACCCCTACGTCTTTGGAAACCATAAGAAGGGTGGTTGAAGTGGTGTTCGCTGTGACCAACGCACATCATGGGAGTAATGTGCAACCATTTGTCCCTGAGATGGCTCCAACATCGGGTGGTATGTTGGAGCAAAGGGCATTTGGGGGTCAAGTAGAGCAGCAGAGGAGCATGACTGTGGCGCAGGAAGCGCATTCGGTGGACACATATTTGCAAACGTTCCTTATGGTAAGGCGCTACCCAGGCTTTGAATGAGAAAGCGAGCAATCTATAGTGGATAGATTTTATAACGGTCTGCGCAGCGAGTTGCGTATCCTACTGCTAGGACCAAAGTTATTGGGATTTCGAGCTTTGGTGGAATCGGCCAGACCGTTGGAAGTGGAGTTGGGGGAAACTCACCGAGTACCGGTGAATAGGGTACCAAACCTTACAGATCCTATAAGGACTGCTTATCGAAAGATGCCGAGAGAAGAGGCTGGGTCATCTACTACCCAAACTACCGTCAAATGTTATTCTTGTGGCAAGAAAGGGCACCTCGCCAGAGAGTGTTGGGAGAGTGCTCAGAAGACAAGGAAAGTTTTAGCAGGAACAGTCGGAGATTCTGTGGCAAAAGATTCGGTGGTCAAGCGGACAACCTCAAAATCTGGGTACCGTAGGTGGTACAAGAAGGCTAGGAGGTCGGGTCTAGTCCCTTCCTCTAGCACATCCGGAGCGACTACAGTCCAAACCCTGGATGAATGCTTTGTTTGTGGAAAGTCGGGGCACTATGCCCGGGATTGTTGGTTTGGACGCCCAGTGTCCAAAAAGAAGTCGGGGGCAACTTTTGAGGAGAAAGACAAGGCGGTGGCGTCCGCCGCATCGCTGATTACTCCGGCCCAACCGGGAGTGAACATCCTTGGCCAGCAGGAGGTCATGTGGCCGACCGTCGGGTCGACATGTATGGTTTAATTGTTAGCAATTTAGCTTCTTATACCTGTTACCTTTTGCGTGTTAGCTTAGGACTGGATGTTCTAGGCTTTGTTTGGATTATTGGCAATCCGGCGAGAGCATTGTTCGATACGGGAGCTTCGCGCACCTTTTGTCCAAGGGGTTTATATCATGTATTGAAGTACCTTCTTCGATGGCAAAGGACAAACTGGATGCGTTATGGCATTACGGATGTTTAATGCGCGCGAAAAGAGTTTCTGTGTTGCAAGGTTACAGTTTAGGGGTCAGGGATTCGACGTGCAAGCGTCGTTACTGCCACCATGGAAGGCTTTGAAGCCTAAGCCTACATTGGGTAGTATCTCGGGTGTATCCGAATATCCTGATGTGTTTCCCTGGAGTCCCTCCGTAGCGAGCGATCGATTTCGCGAGTTAGCTGGCGCCAGGTGCCAAATCTGGGTCATGCTCTCCTTATAGGCTAACGCCTAATGAGTTGGCAGAACTGAAAGTTCAATTTGAAGAGCGTATGGATCAAGGTCTTGTGCGTCCAAGTTTGTCGTCTTGGAGCACACCGGCCCTCTTTGTGTAGAAGAAGGACGGGAGTTTGCGGCTCTGAATCGTTTATGAAAAAAAACTGAGCAAGTCGATAAAAGAGATCAAGTACCCGATCCCAAGGATTGGCGATCTGTTTGATCAGTTGGGTGGGTCATCGGTGTACTTAAAGTTGGAACTTAAGTCTGGTTACTATCAGATGAGAATCAAGGAAAGTGTTATCCCAAAGATAGCGTTCAACACAAGATATGGGCATTTCAAGTTTGCGGTCATGTCGTTCGAGCTGACTAATGCGGCATCGGTGTTCATGGACCTGATGAACAGAACGTTCAGGGAGTACTTAGACCATGTTGTGATCGTCTTTATTGACAACCTATCGGTGTGCTCGCAGTGCGAAGAAGATCGCTTCAAGCATCTGCGTTTGGTTTTGGGGACGCTAAGGAGGAACGAGCTATACGCAAAGTTCTCCAAAGGCGAGCCTTGGTTCTCTTCAGTGACGTTCCTTGGTCACTTAGTCAGTAGGGAAGAGTTGCGGTGGATCCGGCGTAGACTGTTACAATACGAAAGTGACCTGTGTTGTCTTCAGTAGCGGAAGTCCGGAGTTTGCTGGGGCTTGCCGGCTTTTACAGGCACTTCGTGGAGAACTTCTCGCGGATAGCGCTACCTCTCACGACTTTGACAAGGAAAGATCAGAGTTTTGTGTGGGCGCATGAGTGTGCGCAAGCTTTTGAAGAGCTGAAGAGTCGGTTGACCACGGCGCCAGTGCTTAGTTCGCCGAGTGGGACCGAGGGCTTCGAGGTTTTAGTGACGCTTCGGGTAGTGGTTTGGGCTGCGTGTTGGTGCAGCATGGGAACTTGATAGCCTATGGTTCGCGTCAGCTAAAAGTGCATGAAAGGAATTATCCGGTCCGCGACTGGGAGTTGGCGGCCGTGATATTTGCGCTTAAGCTGTGGAGGCGCTACTCGTACGACGTTAGGTCGATATTCATACCGACCTTAAGAGCCTGAAATATCTGTTGGATCAATAGGACCTGAACTTGAGGCAGCGGAGATGAAAGGAGTTCCTGGGGGACTATACGTTCAAGATTTATCATGCACCCGGCGAGGGCAATGCAGTGTGGATGCGTTGAGTCGCAGGGCTCCCGCCCAAGTCAAATGGTTGTTGGTACATGTTGAGAGGCTAGTTCAGGAATTGGAAGCGTTAGAGATCCGTTGTGTTGACAAGCAGACTAGCGCCGAAGCATTGTTGAACTGGACGGAGGTTCAGTATGACCTGGCTGATCGTATTTGGCAGGCCATGGTTTGTGTAGCTGCATGAAGGAAATCATGAGTGCGGCTCGTTGGGTCAAAATCCCGAATCGACGGTTGTAGGTGGGCTACCAAGGAAAGACCATTGTTTGTGCGGCCCAAGCATGGGTAATCTATGGGTGGAGTTGTGATACGTTATATCAAGTACTCAACTCGCTTAGGAGGCACGAAGTTGTGCCGATATCTGAAGAAGTGCTCTGGTGGCCAGAACTCTAGAAGGTCGTGGCACCATATGTAGCAAAGTGCCAGCCTTGCGCCTTAGTGAAGGCAGAGTGCCAAGTGCCGGGGGATTCTTGAATCCATGCCTAGTTCGGAATAGAAGTTCGACTGGACTGTGGGCATGGTTTGCCAAAGTCACAGTGAATTAACGACGCCGTCTGGGTGATCGTAGTTGTGTTGACACTAGTGTCGCACTTCATTCCGCATAGGAAGGATGACTTGGTGGAGAAGTTAGCAAAGTTGTATGTTGACAATATCGTTACGCGGCATGGTGTGCCCCGTAGCATTGTGAGTGATCGCGATGGGCGGTTCACGTCAAATGATTGGAAGTGGTTGCAGAAAGTGCTGAAGGTTAAGATGAAGTTTAGTCCAGTCTTACAACCGCGGACGGATGAGCAGACCGAGAGAGTCAATAGAACAATGGAGGACATGCTCCGCATGTGTGTTCTAGACTTCGGGAACGCTTGTTGATCGCTCAGGACCGGCAGGCGAAGTATTATAATGT
This sequence comes from Platanthera zijinensis, assembly GCA_039513925.1. Lineage (NCBI taxonomy): Eukaryota > Viridiplantae > Streptophyta > Magnoliopsida > Asparagales > Orchidaceae > Platanthera > Platanthera zijinensis. The sequence goes on from CM077089.1 coordinate 142,766,981, forward strand.
CAAGCACCGGAACGTGGAGTTCACGGTAGGCGATTGGGTATATCTTAAAGTGAAGCCGTTCAAAGGGGTGTCGCGGGTGAGACGCTTGAAGAAGCTGAGCCCAAGATACCTTGGACCTCTTGAGGTTCTGGAGCGAGTCGGCGAAGCGGCTTACCGTTTGAGGCTATCAGAGAAATTTAGTGGATTACATGATGTGTTCCACATTTCAGTGCTGCGGAAGGCGGTGCAAGAGCCTTCGCGGTGATCGCGGTTGACCAAGTGCCGGTGGACGAGGGGTTGACGACTAGGGTCAAGCCCATTCGTATCGAGGATGTTGAGGTCAAGAGACTCCGTAACAAGGAGATCCGGATGGTTAAGGTCCAGTGGGATAATTGCGGGCGAGAGGAGCTCTCTTGGGAACGGGAGCAGACTATGTTGGAGGAGTACCCGGAATTGTTCCGCTCAGGTACTGATGTACGTTAAGTCCTGTTTTTCCTTCATTAATTTCGTGGGCGAAATTCTTTAAGGAGGGTAGAATTGTAACACCCCAAAATGTTGTAGGAGCGACGGGGATCACTTTTGGCCAAGACGAAGTTTTGGAGCAGGTGTCACGGGCGTGACACGGCCGTGTCACGGGCGTGACACAGGCGTGTTTGGCCACGGTCGTGCGGTCGACGCTTTGGCGGTCGACGGTGGTCGAGTTGTAAAACACGGCCTAGGACACGGGCGTGTCCCAGGCCGTGTCACTCCAGGGATTCTGCAAGCGTGGCACACGGGCCGTGACACGGGCACAAACACGGCCGTGTCAAATTTGACACGGGCGTGTCGGATGTCGTGTCACAAGGCCGTGTACCTCTCTGACTGCGAAGCGTTGGTCGATTGCACACGGGGGGCGTGACACGGGTCCCGACACGGGCGTGTCGCAGGTGACACGGGCGTGTCGGAGGCCGTGTGCTGGTTTTCGAATCGATCGAGACGGCGAATGGGTGACACGGCCAGGAATACGGCCGTGTTGCAACCCGTGTTCGGCCCAGATTTTATGATTTCAGATCTAATCTTGGCCGTTCGTTTTCTTGGCTTGGGATCCAACGGCTGGGAGTGATTGCTGGCAGCTTAAACCCAAAAATAGGGTTTGCAAACCCCATTTTCACTTGGGTTTTCTCTTTCTAAATCCTAGAGAGAAGGGAGAGCAAGGAGGAAGGAGGAGTCCAAGATTCGGCCGCTGGAGGAGCTTCGGAGCTCCGAATCGCAATCCGAGTCCAGATCCGCGGAGGTGACGCCGTTGCGGTGCTTTCCAACCACATAGTTTTCGATGGCGCCGCGGAAAAGGGAAAGGGTAACGATTCTCTTCTTGAGCATGTGAAGCTCTTCTTCCTTTGCATGGGAAAACCCCTCTCCCGCGAGTGTGCGGCGAGATCGTGGTATTCCTTGGGGTAGATATGTAAAGTCCCCCTTGTTAGAGTCCGGAATCGTAGTACGGACATAGGCATGGTGTGTGAAGCCTACCGGGACGTGTTCTCCGGATCGGTGATGTTTTGCTATGCATATTTTAGCCGGAGAAGACTCCGAGCGTTGTGGTTGTTTTCGGGTTGCTATGCGGTAGAATGCATCAGGGAATCTTGGGGATTAACCCCGAGGTGCACCCGGAAATCTGGGCTGAAACGAAGTTCTGCCATCTCGGTGGCCTGGGTGCCAGCCGGGAACATAGCGGGGCTATGTATCATGTTTTGATTGTGGCAGGGAGCCTTGGGGATGAAACCCGAGGTGCACCCGGAAATTTTGGACGGAAATGCAGTTCTGTCATAGCGGTGTCCTGGGAGCCAACCGGGTACTTAGCGGGGCTATATACCGTGTTTGATCGTTAATTGGGACTGGGGAAAGCTTAGTCCACGCCAAAGGGCCGAATGGCAGTGGCGGAGTGAGCAACAGACTAGTAGCCCCCTACCCGCTCCACCTGCTCGGTTAAAGCGACCTAAAGTTTTACGTGGGACTTACCGAGGTTTGGAGATCGAGTCTAGGCTGCGGCTGAGAAGACTAAATGCTCACAAAGATTGCCACCCTGGGGGTGGTGGTGGAGTCGAGGACCGGACGGGGTTCGGACTGGCTTTGCCGAGTAAGTGCCCTGAGAGCACGGGGTGTACGACCGTGAGAGCGTGCACCTATGATGAGATGCTTGTTTTACTGTGTTGCTTGTTTTGCTAACAAGTGCAGGGAAGAAGCTTTGCCGCCCCGGTTTAGGGGCGAAATCGTTATAATTTGGTCAGCATTGTTGACCGTTGCTATTGTTCGCCACCGGGCGGTGGTTTGTGGCTTGCAGGTGCTGCGAAGCGGAGCGGGAAATAGCGGGCTAAAGCCCTTGTTGCTGTGCCGGCCCTCGAAGGCATAATTGCTTATGTTTCTTTCCCGTTTTTCATGTATGGCCGGCCTGCGAGCCGAAGTATGAAAACACTACTTTTGTTAAGTGAACAGTGTAAGGCCTTAAGACCATTTCTCTTTTGGTGTATGTTTACATTCCTGAGTTTGTAGTGGACATTCATGCTGTTGTGGCTGGGTTCTTATTTCTTTTGCAACCTAATAAATTGCTTCCGTTAGGTGTTGTGTAGGACGACATGATTGGTTGATTGGTTTCAACGCGTAACCAACCGGTCTGTCCGTAGTATATGGCGTCGGGCCCCGGCCGGACCTACTGCTATATGCTATGCGACGGATAGGGGTGTTACACGCTCGGGAGCTCGTGCGGAAGAGGCGCGTGCGGGAGCGCGCACGAAAGAGGCGCGCGGGAGGGCACAAGGAATGGGTGTGCACGAGCTCGAAAGGAAAAGGTGCGCACACGAACGCGCAAGGAACAGACACGAAAGAAAGAGAAGCGGTGGAGAGAGAAAATCACAGGAGGATATCCCGGCCGAGGAAAAAGATGAAAATGAGAGGGAGAGGGGTCTATTTATAGATTTTAGGAGGGTCGATCCAGTAATTTCTCCCAATAACCACCGACCGGATCAATAGAATCGTCTGAAATGGGGCACACAGATCGAAATGAGGCACACAGATCGTGGGAGGGGCAGCCAGGCGAGACTGGCGGTCGGCAGGAAAGGGCCTTGCCAGGGCCGAGCGGCGAAAACTTCGCCCAACTTGGGTGGCCCTGCTCTCAGGCAAGGGGCCTGACCAGGATCGGGCGGTATTATACCGCCCGACCTGGACAGGGAGGCGACTATCCAAATCGGGTGTCCAAGGGGCTGCCTGATTTGGGCGGCCCTGTACTTAGGAAGGGGGCCTGGCCAGGATCGGACGGTATTATACCGCCCGACCTGACAGGGAGGCAGCTACCCAAATCGGGCGGCCAAGGGGCCGCCCGAGTTAGGCGGCCCTGCTCTCCGGCGGGGAGTCGACAAGGATCGGACGACATTATGCCGCCCGTCCTGGACAGGGAGGCGGCCGCCTAAATCAGGCGGCCAAGGGCCCTCCCGATTTGGGCGGCCCTGCTCCCTGTCCAGGAGAAACCAGGGTCGGGCGGCATTGTGCCGCCCGACCTGGGTAGGGAGGAGGCCTCCCTAATCGGGCGGCCGCCCGATTTGGGGTGACCCCTCCTTCAGGCGGAGGGCTGCCCGATCTAGACAGTGAGGACGCCGACCCTCCGCACGCCGGCGGAGGGCCAGACGACAAAGTCACTGCCCGACTTGGGCGGTTGCACCACGGTGCTCGACGACGACGATGGCGGTTGGCACGACAGTTGTGCCTCGGGTGGTTGCGTGCAGTTCGATGGGTTCGGCTGATCCGACTTAGGGGAACCCCATCAAACTTGAATTTTTTCATGTCACCTGAAAACATCTTTAAGAAGCCGCAAAAATAATCAAATTATGTTTTAGTGCAAAAATAGACTAATAAAGTAGAGTTCGAAAGAAACTAAGCACATAATTAAGGCGATTGTTATTCACAAATCATGTTTGTCTCTATTTGTAGCTTTTAAAAAGTCAAATTTATTATTCGCAAATATTTTTGTTACCCACGGATAAGTAGAAATTAAACATTAAAAAAAGATCATTCATTTTGTGTTCCTCTTGCACCACAAGAAATGAGCCATACCCTGCGATGTTGCGTATTCAAATAGGTTTCCTAGGTCATCACATATTCGCGGAAATCTGCATCTAACCCGTCGACCCGGTAGCCTTTAAATAGAGGAAATAACGGCGAATTCCCGTCGATCGGTATAATCGAATGGAAACAGCGAAAGAGTCTCCCGACCGTTCACATTCCCGTCGACCCTAGTCGAAACCCGTCAGCTTCCCTGCAAATCTTGCGGAAACGAGCCTCCCGTTGCTCCGCAATCATCGATTCATTGACGACCGTCATCTCCCGGAAACTCCGCGTTCTCGTCATCGGCGTCAGCTAAACGTGGGTGTCTCGCCGATCCATCGCCGGCCCTTAGGCCCCGACTCTCATCGGCCTAGGGCTACTCTCCGCTCATAGCTTGCTACGCGTCTCCTTCCCTGCAACCTCCGTGTGAAAGGTAACTTCGATTGCTCCCTTGAGATTCACCATTTTCAAGGATCACTCCCCCTTTAGTTCAGTTCCTACAAACTCTAGATTTGGATAGATTTAATTCCTTGAGTGTAACTCTTTTAGGTTTATAATGGCTCCTCGAACAACGATCGGGCTCCTCACTGGAAGTGAGTTGGTTAGGACAGGCTTTGCCCATGCTTCTGATGAATTCAGGAACATCATCTTGATGCTAGAACAAGCCTGGCTCTCCTTCATTCTCGAGCACCCGTGCAAGGTCCTAGACAAGGACGTTCTTGAGTTTTACGCAAACGTCAAGCTACGTCACGAGGACACCCTGATAAAGAGTAAGATAGCAGGACTAAGGATCAAGATGACGGCTGCAAAACTATCACATCATCTCCAGCTCCCCAGCTCTGTATAAGAGGACTATCTAGATGAAAATGATCGTACGAGGATACTACTGTTCTGTGGAGTAGCTCGAGGGACCAAGGCTATTAAACGCAAGGACATGAACGAAGAAGGAAAGCTCCTCTCAGATATCATAGGGAAGGTTTTGATCTGCAAACCTGACTCCCATGATCATATTTCAGGTGACATGTTTAAGATCCTCATGGCTATAGTGTGCAGAAAGAAATTCAACTTGGGGGCCATATTATTTGAGAAGATAAAAGATACCCTACGTACTCCTAACTTCGGGAGAATCATCAGTCTATACCTGAATCAGATGGACGGAGATAGATTTGATATGACTAAGGGAGTTCCCCTTCACTACCTAAAGAAGATGGACTCGAGCGTCTTTAACAGGTGGGAAAGAAGAATTGCACAAGGGGGTGCGTCTGGAACACATGTTGATGAAGAAGACAGAGCACTGGAGTTCACAAATCCTTCGGATCTGCCCAGTGAAGTTCCTTATCTGTTGAATGCAGGAACTGAGGGGGAGTCGTTACCTAGTCCTTCTACTGCTATCAGGATGGAAGCCTCAGTCACAGGATAGGTAAACGCTGTTACTGACATCACCCTCATCGCTAAGGAGGCAGTGGAGACTCTCGCGACTGATCAGACTGACGAGGAGGAAGAAGAGGATGATGTGGAGAATACTGCTGCTAGTGGAGATGATGTGGATTTCCCTGAATAGCAGGTTGCTGAGGAACTTGATGATGAGCAAGCTGGAAATGATATGGCCATGAGGGAGATTGATGTTGACCTCCCTTCTGTGGAACAGATTCAGGTAAAAGTTCCTGATGTATCTGGCGCATCAGTTGAGGGGGAGACCTCCCGGACTCAGGAACAACCTGATACTTTGCTGAAGGGGGTGATGAGTATACATGGACACTTGGCAGATGCTGCCTCTATCCCTCCACAGGAGACGGTAAATTTATCAAGCTCCACAAGTGTATCTGAAGAAGAGAATCCTGACTCACAGAGTCCTATCCCCCCAGAGCACGACCATGACATACATCAGGATCATCCGTTAGGACCTAGCCTGGCAAATCACACTGTAAATATCATTCAAGGTATAGTGGATGAACTGAATACCTCCTTTGAACGATCTCACAACAAGGTACTTAAACGAATTAAGCAATCAGAGGATCTGAAGCTAAAGAATGTTGTGGAGATAAATCACAAGTTGGATATGATGGAACAAAGATTTGAAGCTAAGTATGCTGAGGCCGGCACTGTCGTCAATCTTCTTATGCAAGGACTAAAGAAAAATACAGCTGATCTGGCAGTGGTAAATCAAAATGCACATGTTGTGGCCAACAACATCAAATTATTCGATGCCAACATGGTCACACTTAACACGAATAAGAAAACCCTGCTGGACGATTTTACTCGGAATATCAAGCATATAGATGAGTCACTACATTCTTATGCAAAGTCAATTGCTCAAGAAGCCAAAAAGAGGGAAGAGGAATATACAGCTAAGATGGCATGGTTAGAGCAAATCATGGTCGAAAACTTCAAGCAATCAAACGAGTATGTTTTTGACAGTTGTCATTGGCTAGTTCAGCAAGCATCAGGTATACATATTCCGGTTGCTCCTACTAATGAGGTTACTACTGCTGCTGATGAGGTTGAAAGTGCTGAGGAGTTTCCTTTGAGTGAAGCTGATGCCAGAAAGGCTGCCAAAGCCGCTGCCAAAGCTGCTCACAGTACAATGTTTGATCAAGAGGCCATTGTGAAAGGGAAAAGAAAGCTTCAAGAAGGAACTTCTAAAGAAACTCCAGTAGAGAGGAAAGTAAGAATGAAGGAAGGTGAAGTTAAGAATGAACGATGGAGTCCTGTGTCTAGAAGTATTATACTGGATACATTCATGCTACAACAGCGGGGAGAGCTTAATAGAAATGAAGTATATAGTCAGTATGAGTGGGAAAAGCACAAAGAATATGAGGCTAAAAGAAACATTTTCTTCAGGTCAAACACAGTGAAGAACAAAGCTCCTCCCCCCCGATGCTACCCGAAGCCAAAGGAATTCTTTGAAAGGCAAAGCAAGAAGTACCTGGCTAAACAACTAAGAGATGCTGAGGCAAAGGAGGGATAGACTTGAAATCTAAATTTTTTATTTTCCAATATGCATGTGCGTCTATTCTTGTAATGATAAACACTTTGGATACATATATATATATATGACCACGTGCTGATTTAATTGTTGTTCTGAATGCGTGAAATTTTATTATTCTGATTTCTTGTCTCACATATTTTTTATATATATCTTTCTGGTTGGTGTAATTCATCTTAGCTAGTAGGATTTTGGCTTCTTCAAATAGGGAGAGATTGTTGGGTATTGTATCCACAATTACCTGAATTTGAAGAAGACTCCAGTCAAGCTAAGATGGATTCACAATGTATTTGACGATCTTCTATTAAGTTGTGCTTGCAGCTATTCCATGCTAAGTACACACCAATGTCAGGGTGCAGTGGGTCAATATACACGGGTCTGCGCAACGTAATCCCTTGTTGAGCAGATCAATGTGTTGACTCATGTGTGCTCTCTCTATTGGAGTGTACTTAGTTTCAAGTACATGGTTAAGGTCGATCAAGAGCAGAAGAAGGAGCAAGGATGGGTCAAAGACCAAGTCATCAATGGAAGGAAGAGAAAATTCTTCTAAGTCAAAATCGACAGGAATCACTAAGTGATTCTCGCCGACTTCGACGAGAATCGTTTGTGATTCCCGCCGATTCGACGTGAATCAGTCTGTATTCCCGCCGACTTCTTCCAGCTATCAGTTTTCCAAACAGAAATTCTGCCAAGGCAGAATCGACGGGAATCACTAAGTGATTCTCGCCGACTTCGACGGGAATCGTTAGTGATTCCCGCCGATTCGACGAGAATCAGTCTGCATTCCCGCCGATTTCCTCCGGCTGACAAAGTTTCCAACTGGAATTAGGCCAAGGCAGAATTGACGGGAATCGTGAGTGATTCCCGCCGACTTCGACGGGAATCACCAACGATTCTTGCCGATTTTTCCTTAGGCAATTTTCTTCATTCGCTGAACCGAACTAATATGCTTTGCGCTGTTTCGACCGGGGTTAGGGCTTTCCCTTGTGGGCCCCACAAAGGTCTTTTAGGGTTGGATCATGGTATATATACATGCGTATTTCGAACTTCTACAGTAACTCATTCACGCGAAATCAAAAGTAGCCGACGCCGTGCCCTAGCCGATCGCGGAAACTGCCGATCGTCTGTAGCCGCTCGCAAGTTCGTCGTCTCCATTGATCGTTGATCTCAGTGCTTATTTGATCTTCCGACGACAGTACCGAGGCAAGCCGAGCGTCTCACGCATCTCTCTTGAGATCTCTTGTCTCTCGATTCGTTGAACAAGACTAGTTCTTCATTCCGAATTGGTGGAGACGATTGATCCAACTGAGATCGTTCGTAGACCTTGCGTGCTTCGTCAATAAGTTTGGATCTACAAAATATCACTGCCGCAATCACTTGCCGCCGCCGCTCTTGATAAGATCCTCTCCAAGAGAGAAATCCGGTTGTGGATTCTTCGTAATCTACAAGCAAGCTTCAAAGAACGAAGAAGGACATCGGGATCTCCAAAAGCGTTGTTTGTATTTTCTTTTACATTCTATTTTGGTTTATTGTAAAGGAATTTTTATTCCTAGTTGTAAGGGTTGGGTGAAACCCGTGGTGGTGGAGTTGTGACTCCTTTGTTGGAAGGGTTCCTTCTGTAGTGTGAGGATTGAATTTCAATCCATTTGGAGAAGTGACTGAGTCGTCCCTTGGTGGGAGATAGGTCGAAGGGGAAGTGGACGTACCCAAATCGGGGAACCACTATATTTCTTTGTGTGTTCTGTGCTGTGTTTGTTAACTTGTGCAGGTACATTTAATTCCACAAAAGACTGGAGTATACCTATTCCCCCCCATAGGTGGATTTAGTCGACACTAGATACTTTTAGACTATACGAAGTCATATGAACTTACAGAACTAAGACCAGAGTTCTCTAGCTTAATATTCAAAAATCTCATTTTCGCGACATTTTACAAGAAACGACAATATCCACCATATGACCTCGGAATTCAACGGGACGAGTTCTAACGCACTTGTATTGACTATATGAGGAAAAAAGAACTGACAGAACTCAAATCGGAGTTCTCTAGCTCTATACCTCCGTCTAGGGTTACCTCCTACCTTGGTATGAGCCAGAGGTAGAGGTTCATGTCACTTTTATTGTGCCTACAAGGGTTCTGGTGACCCAATAAAAGTCGGGATATTACACACGGGATGTCAGATTTGACGTTAAGGTCTGGATATAGTGAGTCAGGGCTACTAGGCTATACTGATGCAGACATGGCTAGAGATTTGGACTCTAAAAATTGACTTCTAGCTACACTATCTTGTTTACGGGGGAGCTATTTCATGACAGTCGAGACTACGGAAGTGTGTTACACTGTCGACAATAGAGACAACTTATTGCAGTCACTGTGACACGGAAAGAGCTTTTTTGGATGAAGTGTCATCATGGAGGTGAGTTTTACTGAGGAGCGCTACACACTCTTATGTGATTGTTAGAGCGCGATTTATTTGGGGAAGAACACCACCTTCCACTCGAGATCCAAGCATACTGACACGCGATATCATTGGATACGTGATACTCTATAGTAGAGAGAGTTGGATTTACAGAAGGTAGACACTGATGATAATGTAGCAGATATGTAACATCCCTCAGACAACTAGACCCCTAGGAGTGGTTTTGTCTTGACTAGGTCATGACAAAACACAAGGGAGCCCAAGGAGACCAAGTGGACTTGGGAATAAAGATGATTGGGGTGAATGGTCTGTAAATAGTAAATTCCTAAACCCTAGTTTAGGATGACCATGAGTCTTCACCATGACTCTAAGATCCCACCATGCCCTCCTAACCCAAGAGTGAGGTCAATGGGTCACCTAGGACCCATGGGAGTCGACCAAAGGGGTTTAGTTGACCCAAGTCAACCTTAGCCCTAAAAAGGTCAAAATGACCTTAATAAGGGTCAAGTGGCCCCCAAGATTCCCAACCAACCCTACTCAAGTACTCATAGACCTTAGGTGAGGTCAATGGGTCACCAAGGACCCATTGGGATCAACCAAAAGAGGCAAAGTTGACTCAAGTCCGGGAAGCGTCGAGTGAGTCGACAAGACTCGACGAATAGATCAAATATCTACTTAAACAGGTTTTTGGGCTCGGGCGTATAATGCATCGAGTGCACTCAACGCCATGGGCTGAATGGCATTGAGTGCGTTGAGTGCACTCAACGCCATCCTACTTAGGAAGAATCCCGGGCTCGGGCGTTGAGTGCGTCGAGTGCACTCAACGTCATAGGTTGAATGACGTTGAGTACGTTGAGTGCACTCCACGCCATCCTACTTAGGAAGAATCTCGGGCTCGGGCGTTGAGTGCGTCGAGTGCACTCAACGCCATAAGCTTAATGGCATTGAGTGCGTTGAGTGCACTCAACGCCATCCTACTTAGGAAGAATCTTCGGCTCAGGCGTAGAGTGCGTAGAGTGCATTGAAAGCTTATATGAGTCCAGTGAGTCTTTTAAAACAGTGAAAAGGGGGAGGGGAGAGGCCAAATGGCCATTGAAAGCTTATTTCAGCCATGACAATACTCCTCCCCTAGCCACTGTTGTGGTCGGAATAATGCTGGAATCTCTTCCTCTCCCCTAGGGAAACTGAATCCAGCCCTAAATGGGGGAGGGGGTGAGGCCTTCCTTCATGGCACCATTAATGACCATGAATAGTGTTTCTCGGCCATGGTGGTTTCCCCCCCCTAGCCTTGAACAGCCACCAAAATGGCCCCCTGGTCTTCCTGGTTGAATGGGGAGTTGAATCAGCTAATGAAGGATGGCCCTTGGCCTCCTTGTCCATGAATGGCATTTACTATTCACTTTCTCTCTCCACAAAAATGGAATTTGGGTTAAACTGTCTGCCACGTGGCACTCTTCTACTGCACCGCTTATTATTGTTTAAATAATTCCTAATGAAAGGGCCGGGTCCATTTAGTTCATTTTGGCACAATTCCCAAAAACATGGTTCAATCTGTTAAAATGATCCAGCAAACTGGGCCGAGATTTTCTCTAAGGTAAAAGCGTTGAGACCAGTCAGCTCACTCAACGCCTAAATCGACCAGAAATATTCCAAGTAAAATGGCGTTGAGTGAGTTCAACTCACTCAACACCACCTAGTCTATGGCGTTGAGTGAGCTCAACTCACTGAACGCCATCTAGTCTATGGCGTTGAGTGAGCTCAACTCACTCAACGCTATCTAGTCTATGGCGTTGAGTGAGCTCAACTCACTCAACGCCAATAGTTGCCAGAAAAATGCCAAATAAAATGGCGTTGAGTTAGCTCAACTCACTCAACGCAAGTTGAGTGAGCTCAACTCACTCAACGCCATTCAGTCTATGACGTTGAGTGAGCTCACCTCACTCAACGCCAACAATAGTAAGAAAATTCCCAAGTTAAATGGCGTTGAGTGAGCTCAACTCACTCAACGCCATGCAGTTTATGGCGTTGAGTGAGCTTCACTCACTCAACGCCCCGATCTAGAAAAGTTTCCAAGTTAAAGGGCATTGAGTGAGCTCAACTCACTCAACGCCATGCAGGCTATGACATTGAGTGAGCTCCACTCACTAAGTACAATGGCGTTGAGTGAGCTCAGCTCTCTCGATGCCATTCAGGCTATGGAGTTGAGTGAGCTCAACTCACTCAACTCCATTCGGTCATGGCGTTGAGTGCACTCAACGCACTCAACGCCACCAGCCCACTAAGCTATTATAAGTTGTTAGGAGGTGGTTAGCCCAAGTGGCTAGGGGTGGAGCTTGAGTTAGCCCCCTTTTTGAGCTAAGTTTGACTTGATCTAGCCTAGGGTTGACTTTGGTCAAATTGGACTTTTGTGTCACCATCAATAAGTCCATGGTGGCCTATTGGCCTCCCCTAGAGTCTAGGTGGGGGTGGGTAGGGTTGACTTGGCACCTTTGAAGGTCACTTGGCCCTTATTAATAGCACTTTGACCACTTTGGGGCTTGAGTTGACTTGAGTCAACTTATCCACTAGGGTTGACTCCAATGAGTCCTTGGTGACCCATCGACCTCACTATAGGGTTAGGAGAGTATGGGTGGGGTCCACTTGGCTAAGGGAAGACCAATTGACCATATGTAGATCAGTTTGACCCATTTAGGGTTAGGGTTGACTTAGGTCAACTCAAGCTCTATGGTTGACCCCAATGGGTCTTTGGTGACCCATTGAACCCTCTTTAGGTCAAAGGAGACCTTCGTAGGGTTGGTTGGGCTCCTTAAGGGAACATTGCCCTTAGTTAGGGCACATTGCCCTTAGTTAGGGAACCTTGCCCTATTTAGGCCTAAGGTGATCCTTGGTCTACTAGGCTTTCCTGGGTTGACTTAAGTGAACCCTAGGGGCACTTTTAACAAATCAATTGGGTCATGGTGGGGTCTTAGAGTCTTGGTGAAGCCTCATGGTCATCCTAAACTAGGGCTTAGGAATCTACTATTTGCAGATCATTAGTCTCAATCACCTTTATTCCTAAGTTTACTAGGTCTTCTTGGGCTCCCTAGGGTTTTGTCATGACCTAGTCATGACAAAACAACTTATGGGGGCTAGTTGTCCGAGGGATGTTACACTCCCTCTCTCCACTTCAACACAAAACTAGTTGGCGAGACCGAAACCGGCGAGCACCTCCCCTACTGCCGGCGAGCTCACTGCACTCACGGCGAGACCACCTTCTCGCGGAGGTTAGGTTTCCGGGTGAGTACTACCTGGGTGAGAGAAACTTCGGGCGAGATCAACTACCCAACACCAGGCGAGACCAGCTACCCGACCGTCTTTCTCCTTACTGTCGGCGAGAACAAACCCGGCGAGAAACCTCTACCCGCGCGAGTAGCTTTCCAGAAAGACAACCAGGGCGGCGAGAGCGGCTAGGAGACATGGAGGCGGGCGAGCTCATCTTCACTCATGGCAGCTGCTGCCCTACTCGCTCGCGATCTCCCTTCACTCTCACCGGTTATATCAACAAACTGCCCGACAACCTGATTCTACCCGATCAGCAAAACCACCCGATCCGGCAAAGAGAAACACACACTAACCCTGCGGCTCTCTCCCAAAATGAAAAACAGAAATGGGATGATTTTCTCTCTATTCTCAGCAACTTAAAAAAGAATACTTACATGCATATTTATAGGCTAGACCAACCAAAGAAAAATAGACATTTGGCGTACAATAAAAGCCACTTTCCCAACTACTATCTCATACCTTAAATGCACAACAACTCATAAATAATAATATCAAAAACAACATCTATGACTTGTTGACCCAGTCAACTAAGTCAAAGCCAACATAGAGGCCATTGGAGGTGGCGGAGGTGGTGAGGCTCAGTTTAGATTTTTCGGCTAGGAAGGGCTCATGCAGGGGTTGTTTGGGTCTGCCCGAGCTGTGTGAGGAGGATATGGAGAGGTTATGGCCATTTATATAGGCGGGGGGGGGGGGGGGGGAGGGTTTCCAACCCTCCTCTCCCCGGTGTGGGACTAAATCGAGAGGAGGAGGTGTTCTCCTCCTTCCTCCAGCTATCCCGGCCAGGTGGCCTGCATCCAGGTGATGCTGGAATTGCCAGGTGGCAGCCATCCATGGAGAGAAGGCTTGGTGGGCTTTGGGCTTCAAAAGGAAAGAAATGAAGAGAGGGGAGTTGAGCTTCACCCTCAACTTGGACCATGGTTCTTGCCCCAAGTTGTGTGGCTGCTAAACTCAAGCCCATAGAGCTGTAATAACCCATGAGGGTTTAGGTAAGTTGGGGCGGTGAAGCCTCCATTTGGAGAATAATCCAAAATTTTAGATTTAGGGGGGTTTGACCAAAGTTAACCCTAGGGTGGGTCCCCCGTGCTGGTCAAAGTCAAAATAGGTCCAGTTCATCGGGGGTCGGGTCAAAGTTGAGGTGTCGAGTCATAATTGGTGTGCATACGCTTTTCAGTGCTCGACTGTGCTCGATTTGACCACAGATTGACCACCCGTCATCGAAACTGACCAGGACGAACTCTGTTGACTTCATATTGACCATACGAATCCAGTGCCTCTGACCGAGATCGAATCGGAGTTCGTTTGCTAAATATTCAAAATCTACGTGTTTGGGCGCATTGAAACGGTCAAAACACTCATATTCATCATTAGACTTTGAATTACGACGTAACGAGTTACAATGCGTTCATATCGACTATACGAAGTCATATGAACTGACAGAACTCAGATTAGAGTTCTCTAGCTTAATATTCAAAAATCTCATTTTCGCGACGTTTTACAAGAAACGGCTGTATCCACCATATGACCTCGGAATTCAATGGGACGAGTTCTAACGCACTTGTTTTGACTATACGAGGCAAAAAGAACTGACAGAACTCAAATCAGAGTTCTCTAGCTCTATACCTCCGTCTAGGGTTACCTCCTACCTTGGTATGGGCCAGAGGTAGAGGTTCATGTCACTTTTATTGTGCCTACTAGGGTTCTGGTGACCTAATAAAAGTCGGGATATTACACACGGGATGTCAGATTTGACGTTAAGGTCTGGATATAGTGAGTCAGGGCTACTAGGTTATACTGATGCAGACATGGCTAGAGATTTGGACTCTAAAAATCGACTTCTAGCTACCCTATCCTGTTTACGGGGGAGATATTTTATGACAGTCGAGACTACAGAAGTGCGTTACACTGTCGAAAATATAGACAACTTATTGCAGTCACTGTGACACGGAAAGAGCTTTTTTGGATGAAGTGTTTCATCATGGAGGTGAGTTTTACTGAGGAGTGCTACACACTCTTATGTGATTTACAGAAGGTAGACACCACCTTCCACTCTAGATCCAAGCATACTGACACGCGATATCATTGGATACGTGATACTCAATAGTAGAGAGAGTTGGATTTACAGAAGGTAGACACTGATGATAATGTGAAAGTCCACCTAGTGCCAACTACCTTCACCTATGGGGGGGGGGGAATAGGTGTCTTGCAACATTTTTGCGGAACTAAAACTATACCTGCTCAAATAAACAAAACAACACAGCACAAAAAGACACAGGCAATTTATAGTGGTTCCCCGATTTGGGTACGTCCACTTTCCCCCTTCGACCTATCTCCCAACAAGGGACGACTCAGTCACTTCACCAACCGGATTGAAATCCAATCCACACACTAACGGAAGGAACCCTTCCAAGCGAAGGAGTCACCAATCCTCCACCACGGGTTGTACCCAACCCTTACAACGAGGAACCTACGTTCCTTTACAACAAAAATAAAAATGGAATGTATAAAATATACAAACTTCTTATGGAGGCTAGGTGTCCCTCTTCGTTCGATGACACGTTCTTGATGAAGACGAAGAGTCCACGACCTTAGCTCTCACATAGAATGAATCTCCACGAAACCGGCAGCGGCAAGAAGAGCGGCGGCTTGGCGTTCGGGATCGGCGGCGGCAAGAAGTGCGGCGGCTTGGCGTTCGGGATCGGCGGCGGCAAGAAGTGCGACGGCTGAGCTTTAGAGATCTAACCTTCGTAGCAAAGCTAGCAAGGTCTACCAATGGTCACACTAGGATCGATCGTCTCGATCGATTCGGAAAGGGAAGGTATTCCGGATCAACGAACCAAGAGACAAAGGATCTCTGGATAGACATGTGAGACGCGTAGCTTGGCTGAGCTTCTGTCGCCGGGAGATCAGGAGGTATCCACGATCACAGGCGGCGACTATCTTCCTGAGTGACGACGGCGGCGGCGGAAGAGAAATCCGCGATCTAGGTTACGTCGGCGGCTCGGTATTCTTTCTTGTATGTTCGTGCTATTACTGTTCAAAATACCAATGTATTTATACAGTAGGTCATACAATATGACCGTTGTGGGCCCCACCAAAAGAAACCCTAGCTCCTGTTTCAAAACAGCGCCTGGAACTTGGTCCGGTCCAGCGAGCACAAGAATTTCGCCCAAGGCAAATTCGGCGAGAATCATAGGTGATTCTCGACGAATCGGCGAGAATCACCTATGATTCTCATCGAATTCTACTTGGCAGAATTCTGGCTGAAGATCTAGCCATCCGGAGAGAATCGGCAAGAATCAATTTTCATTCTCGACGGATCAGCAAGAATGCAAAGTCATTCTCGTCGATTAGGCGAGAATCAACTAGTGATTCTCGACGATTCTGCCTTAAGCAGAAATCAAGACGGCGTTGAGACAGCCGGCTGCAATCGGCAAGAATCAGCGAGTGATTCTCGACGATTCGGCGAAACGGCGAGAATCACTTAGTGATTCTCGACGATTTCTACTTAGACGATTTTTCGTCTTTCCACCCGTGAGCTGCTCTTTGGCCCATCCTTGCTCCTTATCTGCTCTTGATCTTTCTCAGCCCTGTACTTGAAAGTAAGTACACTACAATAGAAAGAGTACATGTAGGCCAACACACTGATCTGCTCAACGAGGGGTTACGTTGCGCAGACCCGTGTATATTGACCCACTACACCCTGACATTGGTGTGTACTTAGCGTGGAATAACTGCAAGCACAACTTGAAAACAAATGATCAAATACAATGTCAATTCACCTTAGCTTGTCCAGGGGCTTCTTCAAATCAGGTACATTGTGGATACAATACCCAACAATCTCCCCCTATTTGAAGAAGCCTAAACCCTACAAGCTAAGGTGAATATAACAGATGGAAGAAAACCATAAACTGAATAATCAGTTGAGAAAGAATTTCCATACCATTATCTTTAGAGCATTTGGAGCATACTTTGCGAGAGCACCTTAGCCATTAGCACCTTAGCTGAGAGGGCAATCTCCCCCTTTTTGGCTTCTTCAAATCTGGGACTTTAGCACTTGCCACAATGCTCCCCCTCAGTTCTTGCATTTGGGCTTACACTTGAGTTTCTTGCGGATGCTCCCCCTAAATGCACGAGCCTGGAGCTTCTGTAGTCTTCATTCCTCATAGTTTAGCATCCCCAGTTCAGTTTTGAAGAGACTGAACTTGGCCTCGTCTAGGGGCTTTGTGAAAATATCTGCAATCTGCTTATCCGTGGGGACATAGCAGAGAGAGATGTCCTTGTTTTCCACGTGCTCCCTAATGAAGTGGTAGCGCACTTCAATATGATTCGTCCTGCTATGCGATACCGGATTGTTCGCAATGGCAATTGCACTGGAGGAGTCGCAGTACATTGGTACTTCCTTGAAATGAAGGTCATAGTCTGCTAACTGGTTTCTGATCCATAGTAGTTGTGCGCAACAGCTTCCTGCTGAGATATACTCAGATTCAGCTGTGGAGGGTGCAACACAATTCTGCTTCTTACTATTCCATGATATAAGCCTTCTTTCGAGGAATTGACACGTCCCGGAAGTGCTTTTTCGATCATCCCTGCTTCCTGCAAAGTCAGCATCTGAAAAGCCTATTAGCTCGACATCATTGTTTCTCGGGTACCACAATCCAAGATTAGGTGTACCCTTAAGGTATCTAAGAATTTGCTTTGCAGCGACATTGTGAGATTCCTTAGTGTTCACCTGATATCTGGCACAAACGCATGTGGAGAACATAATATCCGGTCTACTTGCAGTAAGGTAGAGCAGGGATCCAATAATGCTTCTGTATTTGGTTTCATCAAAAGGTTTCCCTTTCTCATCCTTATCCAGAGACATAGTGGATCCCATTGGAGTCCTCATAGAGGTTGCATTCTCCATTCCGAATTTCTTGAGGAGTTCATTTGTGAACTTCGTCTGAGAAATGAAAATTCCATCCTAATACTCTTTCACTTGAAGTCCCAAGAAATACTTTAGCTCTCCCATACTGCTCATTTCAAACTTTTCTTGCATAAGTTTAGAAAACTTTTTGCAAAGATTGTTATCCGTTGAGCCGAATATAATGTCATCAACATAGATTTACACCAGCAAGATCTTTCCTTTGACTTCCCTAAGAAACAATGTCTTATCTATTTTTCCTCTAGAGAACTTGTTCTCAAGAAGAAAATTAGACAGAGTCTCATACCAAGTACGTGGAGCTTGTTTTAAACCATATAGAGCTTTATTAAGAAAGTATACATGATTAGGATAAGTAGGATTGACAAAACCTGGGGGTTGAGCGACGTATACTTCCTCTTTTAGGTCTCCATTCAAGAATGCTGATTTCACGTCCATCTGATAGACTGTGAATCCTTTGTGAGAGGCATATGCTAGAAACAGACTGATTGCCTCGAGCCTTGCAACTGGCGCAAACGTTTGGTCGAAGTCGATCCCCATCTCCTGTCTGTATCCTTGAGCCACCAGTCTGGCCTTGTTCTTAATGATGATCCCGTGTTCATCCAGCTTGTTTCTGAAGATCCACTTGGTGCCAATCACGTTCTTCGTCTTTGGTTTGGGAACCAGCGTCCAGACATTGCATCGTTCGAATTGATGCAGCTCATCTTGCATGGCCAATATCCAAGACGCATCTTTGTTTGCTTCGTCGAACTTCTTTGGCTCAACCTGCGATAGGAAGCTAAAATGAAGAAACTCGTTAAGTGTACCTCGGCGAGTTCTGACACCGTCTCGAGGATCTCCGATGATTTGATTTCTGGGATGATCCCTCACGTGTCGGAGCTCTAGTAGTCTTGCATCAGGAGCTCTAGCATTTTCTGGGGCTCCTTCCTCTTCAGGGAAGACTACTCCATCCTGACCGTCATCATCTCCGATCGGCGTTGAGGTGGAGACCTTGACGTACTTTGGAGATGCATCTTTATCGGGCTCATCCAGGTGTAGCTGTTCGATTCTTGCACCTGCATCTTCAAGAAAACCACTGGAAGAATTGCAATTAAGCAAGCTTCCTTCATCAAATACAACATTTATTGATTCCTCTACCACTAGGGTTTTCTTATTGAAAACCCTATAAGCCCGGCTATGACTACTATAGCCCATGAATATGCCTTCGAAGCATTTTTCACCAAACTTAGTACGCGGGTACTTCTCGTTATTCAGTACATAACATCTGCAGCCAAAGATCCTAAAATAGGACATGGTTGGCTTCCTGCCTTTCAGTAGCTCATAAGGCGTCTTATGATGATTCTTGTTGATCAAGGCCCGGTTTTGTACATGACACGCCGTATTGACAGCCTCTGCCCAGAAATATTCTGGGAGAGAAGCGTCATTCAACATTGTCGTGCAGGCTTCAATGAGCGTTCTATTTCTCCTCTCCGCAACTCCATTCTGCTGAGGAGTGCGCGGGGAGGAAAACTCATGAAAGATACCAAGTTCTTCACAGAACTCTGTCATAGCACCAGACTCGAACTCTGTTCCATGGTCACTTCTGATTTTGACCACCGAGCAGTTAAGTTCGTTCTGAATCTGCCTGACAAAACTAGTGAAGATGTCAAACGTATCAGACTTGCGCTTTAAGAAGAACACCCAAGTAAACCGAGAGTGATCATCAACAATCACTAGCGTATAAGACTTGCCTCCCAAGCTATGAACTTGCATTGGACCAAATAAGTCCATATGCATAAGATAAAGACATCTGGAGGAGTCTTTGTCAACGATGCCCTTAAAGGTAGCCCGAGTCTGTTTGCCCTTCTAGCATGCAGGACAGGGGCTATCTTTGATGCACTTAATGATGGGAGCATCCCTTACTAAGTTTTTAGAAAACATCATACTAATTGTCTTGAAATTAATATGTGTCAATCTCTTGTGCCATTATTCACAAAGAGATGCACCGCCTGTTGCTACTAGGCATACGGGGGTAGATGAATCTAAACTAAGAAAATCTAAGCAGAAGATATTTCTGCTCCTAATGCCTGTTAATACCGTCTCCGAAGAGGCACACGATATTATCAGGCATTTATCCTTGCAGAACTTAACGTCATAACCTTTATCACATAACTGACTTACACTGATCAGGTTATGATTTAACCCTTCAACGTAAGCCACGTTGGTGATAGAGATTATACCGTTGGAAATCATACCGTATCCCCTGGTGACTCCTCGATCTGATCCCCCAAAGATGACTTTGGGTCCATTCTCGACTGGAGAGTAATCACGCAGCAGGCTTCTTGTCCCGGTCATATGCCGGGAGCATCCACTGTCCAAGTACCATATGGGAGTTTTGGTGGCCTTTGGACATTCCTGCAAAACAGAATTAATTTCCCTTAGGAACCCAATCGAACTTGGGTCCTAGATTCCTTGTTAGCATGCTCCCCCTCGGATGGTTAGCCCTACGAGTGGTCTTCCTCGCATTGCCAACATGAGGAGTCTCGTTATTCCTCGGATTAAACCAGCAATCCACGGCAAAGTGACCAACTTTGCCACAACACCAGCAGTCAAATCTGTTATACTTTCTCCTAGGCACCTGCTTCACCCTTGGAACGGAAGGTTCAGCCGGGGCCTCGGACCTGGAGGTGGAGGCATCATGATGACAACAGTCGCATGATTTATTCACCTCCTGGTTTCTCAGTGTAACAGGCTTGGCCTTGGGTGCCTGCTTCCTATTATGGCCGCTAGAGAAGTGGCCATAATCCTTCATTTGAACTTCCACATAAGGTACCTTGAAGACACTCTCGCCAAAGTTGCGGGGGAAGGCCCACACCTGATACCGGCTCTTGGGCTTTTCAACCGAGGGCCGGAAGAAGTGGCCATATGTTGACTCAAAGTCCTGTTCATTGCAGGGATAGCCAGGCTTCCTGAATACAACAGGGTTGAGTGGGGCCTTTCCCTTTTCTGCAGTAGAGGCCTTCTTAACAGCCTTATTTCTCCTTTGCTTTTTGTTTCTCCTGGATGATTTACCAGGCACACCCACATGCCCCAAGCCAGCCCCCTTAGCCTGAGCAGAGAAGGTATCAACCAGTGGAAGAACAGTCTTTGACATAGAGAAGCTTTGGACAATCTTCTTTTCTGCCGTAAGTTGTTCTTCCAACTTATTGATTTCTTCCTGTTTAAGGTCAAGGAGACTTAGAGACTCTGAGTGCTTAGAGATCAGGTCCAGGTGCTCCTGTCGGAGAGAAATCAAGCTAGTGATCTCTTCTTTTAGGGAGACACCCTCGACCTTAAGGAATTTGACTTCCTTTTTCTGAGCCCTCAATCTCTTGCGGCATTCCTCGAAGGTGTTGAGCAAAAGCTCATACTTTTCGAGGAGCTCAGCTTCTCGGGCAGATGGTCTGTCCTCGAGATCATCATCAGGAGACTCATAGTCAGAGTCGGAGAGGGGGGTACGAGCTTTTACCTTCCCAGTGAATGGGGGGCATTCTCCTTCTGAGTCAGAGCGACCCACCAGCCCGAAGTAGGCTTCCTCATCATCACTAGATTCTGAGGAATCAGACTCACTTAGTGTCTTTGACTTTTTGGCGATGTAGCTCCTCTCCTTCTTTTTATCTCTAGAGGTTCTGTGCTCTTATCCCTTCCCCTTCTCTCTCTTGCCTTGATGGCAGTCGGCCACGACGTGTCCTGGCTTATTGTACCCAAAACAAATGATGTCAGTATGACGATGTTTGTTCGGTTTTGATTCATACCTGTCAGAAGAATAATTCTTCTTCTGATTTCTGGAGGAGGAGCCGTCTCTCTTTCTTTGATTCCTTATCTTGAGGAACTTCTTGAATTCACGGGTGATGAGGGAGAAGTCTTCTTCAGACAACTCTGAGCCGGAGGAGCATGGCTCGGAGTCTTCCTCCTCATCCTTTTTCCCCACATGGGATGAAGCCGCACCCTTGCCCTTCCTGGAGTGAATGGCTTTTAGGGCCACAGTCTTTTCCTTGGCTGCGGCCTTCTCTGCTTCTTCTTCATCTTTCCTCGTGTTCAACTGGAGCTCATAGGACATGAGCTTCCCAAAGAGTATCTGAGGATCAGTTTCAGCTAATCTGCCAAACTCTCGGATGGCGCAGATCTTCGTGTCCCATTCCTTAGTAAGGGACCTAAGGAATTTATCATTAAGTTCACCATTAGTGAACACTCTTCCATATCCCTTGAGAGCATTGACGATCTTGAGAAGTTCTCGAAGGTAACTCCGATCTCTTCCTTGGGCCCCTGCCTGAAGGCCTCATATTTCTGGTTCAGGAGGGATCTCCGATCATCCCTCACTTCGTCTGTGCCCTCCATCAGGATAATCAAGCTGTGCCAAATATCCTTGGCTGTCCTGTAGTTGCAGAAGTTCTGCATCATGGAGTCATTGATTGCGCTGATTAGTATGTTCTGTGCCTTCTTGTCAAGTCCGACCAGCACCATCTCGTCCTTGTCCATTTCAGAAAGCTTTTTTGGCACCTTTTTGGTAGGATCAATGGTGGAGGCCTTAGTGGGAATATAAGGTCCCTCCTCCACGACCATGAAGAGTCGAGGTTCGACTGCTTCCATGTAAAATCTAATCCTTTCCTTCCAGATAGGAAAGTTTAGCCTGGTGCACACTGGGATCTTGCCTGAGTACTTGAGTCCGTCCATAGTAGATATCTGCCTTCTTCTTGACACTAGTGGCAGGAACTTACTCAAGGTGTTGACCCCTTTGATGAGTAACCTCCCTCTGATACCACTTGAAAGTCCACCTAGTGCCAACTACCTTAACCTATGGGGGGGAATAGGTGTCTTGCAGCGTTTTTGCGGAACTAAAACTATACCTGCACAAATAAACAAAACAACACAGCACAGAAAGACATAGGCAATTTATAGTGGTTCCCCGATTTGGGTACGTCCACTTTCCTCCTTCGACCTATCTCCCAACAAGGGACGACTCGGTCACTTCACCAACCGGATTGAAATCCAATTCACACACTAACGGAAGGAACCCTTCCAAGCGAAGGAGTCACCACTCCACCACGGGTTGCACCCAACCCTTACAACGAGGAACCTACGTTCCTTTACAACAAAAATAAAAATGGAATCTATAAAATATACAAACTTCTTATGGAGGCTAGGTGTCCCTCTTCGTTCAATGACGCGTTCTTGATGAAGACGAAGAGTCAACGACCTTAGCTCTCACTTAGAATGAATCTCCACGAAACTGGCGGCGACAAGAAGAGCGGCGGCTTGGCGTTCGGGATCGGCGGCGGCAAGAAGTGCGGCGGCTTGGCGTTCGGGATCGGCGGCGGCAAGAAGTGCGGTGACTGAGCTTTAGAGATCCAATCTTCGTAGCAAAGCTAGCAAGGTCTACCAACGGTCACACTAGGATCGATCGTCTCGATCGATTCGGAAAGGGAAGGTATTCCCGATCAACGAACCAAGAGACAAAGGATCTCTGGATAGACACGTGAGACACGTAGCTTGGCTGAGCTTCTGTCGCCGGGAGATCAGGAGGTATCCACGATCACAGGCGGCGACTATCTTCCCGAGTGACGACGGCGGCGGCGGAAGAGAAATCCGCGATCTAGGTTACGTCGGCGGCTCGGTATTCTTTCTTGTATGTTCGTGCTATTACTGTTCAAAATACCAATGTATTTATATAGTAGGTCATACAATATGACCGTTGTGGGCCCCACCAAAAGAAACCCTAGCTCCGATTTCAAAACAGCGCCTGGAACTTGGTCCGGTCCAGTGAGCACAAGAATTTTTCCCAAAGCAAATTCGGCGAGAATCATATGTGATTCTCGATGAATCGGCGAGAATCACTTATGATTCTCGCCAAATTCTACTTGGCAGAATTCTGGCTGAAGATCTAGCCATCCGGAGAGAATCGGCAAGAATCAATATTCATTCTCGACGGATCGGCGAGAATGCAAAGTCATTCTCGTCGATTCGGCGAGAATCAACTAGTGATTCTCGACAATTCTGCC
This sequence comes from Platanthera zijinensis, assembly GCA_039513925.1. Taxonomy (NCBI): domain Eukaryota; kingdom Viridiplantae; phylum Streptophyta; class Magnoliopsida; order Asparagales; family Orchidaceae; genus Platanthera; species Platanthera zijinensis. The sequence continues at coordinate 142,790,695 of CM077089.1, forward strand.
TTAAGCAGAAATCAAGACGACGTTGAGACAGCAGGCTGCAATCGGCAAGAATCAGCGAGTGATTCTCGACGATTCGGCGAGAATCACTAGTGATTCTCGTCGAGAATCACTAGTGATTCTCGTCGAATCGGCGAGAATCACTTTGTGATTCTCGATGATTTCTACTTAGATGATTTTTCGTCTTTCCACCCGTGAGCTGCTCTTTTGCCCATCCTTGCTCCTTGTCTGCTCTTGATCTTTCTCAGCCATGTACTTGAAAGTAAGTACACTCCAATAGAGAGAGTATACATAGGCCAACACACTGATCTGCTCAACGAGGGATTACGTTGCGCAGACCCGTGTATATTGACCCACTGCACCCTGACATTGGTGTGTACTTAGCGTGGAATAACTGCAAGCACAACTTGAAAACAAATGATCAAATACAATGTCAATTCACCTTAGCTTGTCCAGGGGCTTCTTCAAATCAGGTACATTGTGGATACAATACCCAACATAATGTAGAAATTATGTAACATCCCTCAGACAACTAGACCCCTAGGAGTGGTTTTCTCATGACTAGGTCATGACAAAACACAAGGGAGCCCAAGGAGACCAAGTGGACTTGGGAATAAAGATTATTGGGATGAATGGTCTGCAAATAGTAAATTTCTAAACCCTAGTTTAAGATGACCATGAGTCTTCACCATGACTGTAAGATCCCACCATGCCCTCCTAACCCAAGAGTGAGGTCAATGGGTCACCTAGGCCCCATGGGAGTCGACCAAAGGGGTTGAGTTGACCCATGTCAACTTTAGCCCTAAAAAGGTCAAAGTGACCTTAATAAGGGTCAAGTGGCCCCCAAGATGCCCAACCAACCCTACTCAAGTACTCATAGACCTTAGGTGAGGTCAACGGGTCACCAAGGACTCATTGGGATCAACCAAAAGAGGCCAAGTTGACTCAAGTACGGGAAGCGTCGAGTGAGTCGACAAGACTCGACGAAGAGATCAGATATCTACTTAATCAAGTTTTTGGGCTCGGGCGTTGAGTGCGTCGAGTGCACTCAACGCCATGGGCTAAATGGCGTTGAGTGCACTCAACGCCATCCTACTTTGGAAGAATCTCGAGCTCGGGCGTTGAGTGCGTTGAGTGCACTCAACGCCATAGGCTGAATGGCGTTGAGTACGTTGAGTGCACTCAACGCCATCCTACTGAGGAAGAATCTCGTGCTCGGGCGTTGAGTGCGTCGAGTTCACTCAACGCCATAGGCTGAATGGCTTTGAGTGCACTCAACTCCATCCTACTTTGGAAGAATCTTGGGCTCAGGCGTTGAGTGCGTCGAGTGCATTGAAAGCTTATATGAGTCCAGTGAGTCTTTTAAAACAGTGAAAAGGGAGAGGGGAGAGGCCAAATGGCCATTGAAAGCTTATTTCGGCCATGGCAATACTCCTCTCCTAGCCACTATTGTGGCCTAAATAATGCTAGAATCTCCTCCTCTCCCCTAGGGAAACTGAATCCAGCCCTTAATTGGGGAGGGGGTGAGGCCTTCCTTCATGGCACCATTAATGGCCAATAATAGTGTTTCTCGGCCATGGTGGTTCCCCCCTAGCCATGAAAGGCCACCAAAATGGCCCCCTGGTCTTCCTGGATTGAATGGGGAGTTTGATCAGCCAATGAAGGATGTCCCTTGGCCTCCTTGGCCATGAATGACATTTACTCCTCACTTTATCTCTCCTCCATTAAAATGGAATTTGGGTTAAACCGTCTGCCACGTGGCACCCTACTACTAGACCGCTACCCACCCCTACCTAGACTCTAGGGGAGGCCAAGTAAACCCTACCCACCCCTACCTAGACTCTAGGGGAGGCCAATAGGCCATCATGGACTTATTGTTGGTGACACAAAAGGCCAATTTGACCAAAGTCAACCCTAGGCTAGGTCAAGTCAAACTTAGCTCAAAAAGGGGCTAACTCAAGCTTTACCCCTAGCCACTTGGGCTAACCACCTCCTAACCACTTATAATAGCTTAGTGGGCTGGTGGCGTGGAGTGCGTTGAGTGCACTCAACGCCATGACTGAATGGCGTTGAGTGAGTTGAGCTTACTCAACTCCATAGCCTGAATGGCGTTGAGAGAGCTGAGCTCAATCAACGCCATTGTACTTAGTTTCGGGCTCGAGGGCGTTGTGTGACTGGAGCTCAGTCAATGCCATAGACTGCATGGCATTGAGTGAGTTGAGCTCACTCAACTCCATTTAAATTAGAAACTTTTCTAGATTGGGGCGTTGAGTGAGTGGAGCGATTGGGGCGTTGAGTGAGTGGAGCGATTGGGGCATTGAGTGAGTGGAGCGATTGGGGCGTTGAGTTAGTGGAGCTCACTCAACGCCATTAACTGCATGGCGTTGAGTGCGTTGAGCTCACTCAACCCCATTTAACTTGGGTAATTTCTGACTACTGTTGGCGTTGAGTGAGTTGAGCTCACTCAACGCCATAGACTTAATGACGTTGTGTGAGTTGAGCTCACTCAATGCCACTTTACTTGGCATTTTTCTCTCTGCTATTGGTGTTGAGTGAGTTGAGCTCACTCAACGCCATAGACTAGATGTCGTTGAGTGAGTTGAGCTCACTCAACGCCATTTTACATGGAATATTTCTGGGCGATTTAAGCGTTGAGTCAGCTGACTGGTCTCAACGTTTTTGCCTTAGAGATAATCTCGGCCCAGTTTGCTGGTTCATTTTAACAGATTGAACCATGCTTTCGGGAATTGTGCCAAAATGAACTAATTGGCCCCGGCCCTTTCATTAGGAATTATTTAAATAATAATAAACGGTCCAGTAGTAGGGTGTCATGTGGCAGACGGTTTAACCCAAATTCCATTTTAATGGAGGAGAGAGAAAGTGAGGAGTAAATGCCATTCATGGCCAAGGAGGCCAAGGGCCATCCTTCATTGGCTGATCCAACTCCACCATTCAATCCAGGAAGACCAGGGGGCCATTTTGGTGGCTGTTCAAGGCTAGGGGGGGGCACAATGGCCGAGAAACACTATTCATGGCCATTAATGGTGCCATGAAGGAAGGCCTCACCCCCTCCCCCATTAAGGTCTGGATTCAGTTTGCCTAGGGGAGGGGAGGAGATTTCAGCATTATTCCGACCATAACAGTGTCTAGGGGAGGAGTATTGCCATAGCCGAAATAAGCTTTCAATGGACATTAATGGCCATTGATGCTTGGCCTCTCCCCTCCCCCTTTTCAATGTTTTAAAAGACTCACTGGACTCATAGGAGCCGGTTACAACCCTAACCTAAAGGAGCCGACCAAGTTAACGGTGTTGTTGCAGAAACCGAGCCGCCATGGTTCTCCCTCAATCTATGGTAGAAGAGGTTGTCCCTCTCCTCATCATCCGACATGGTCGTTCCCGCATAACGATCCAACCGAGCGAATTCCTGAACATATTCGTCCACGGTCTTGTCTCGCTGCACCAATTGCAGAAACTGTCTCTGGAGGGCTAACCTTGTCAACGCGGAAATGTACTTCTTCAGGAAAGCATTCCAAAACTCATCAATGGATGGGGTACGTCCAGGAAACTGCCGGCCGCTGTGGCTCACCAACCATAACTTGGTGTATCCTTCCAACATGAATGTTGCAAACTCTGCTTTCTTCTCATCTTGCGTCTCTGCCGCCCTCAAAATCTCCTTGATTCGAGCCCACCAGTCCTCTGCATCTGTTGGCATACCGACTCCCTTAAAGGTTGGAGGGTGGGAGCTCAGGAAATACTTCATTTGTCGGTGCCCTTGCCCGACAATCACCCTTTCGGCCATCGGCTCTGCTTGCCTGGCTTCTCCACCCGGCACGACCATCGTCGTTACCGGGGTAGCAGGAGTTGCTACCTGAGCAACGGGGGCTGCTACTTGTGCTGCCGCTGCAGCTTGGGGTCCCACTACAGCTTGGGCTGCCACCATTGCTTCTGCAAGCATGCGGCAATACTCGGTCGGGGTTACCCCCATGCCTAAAGGACCCTGCGCAGTAGCACTGCTCGCCAAAAGCTCTTCTCTTGTCCTCGACGTTCCCGCCTCGTTGCTTGCACTCTTAACACAAGCAAAGTAAACACAAATCAGTCTCAAATCGCAAGACTCAAACACAAGGACACTCATGGTCCTGCGATACTCCTATGTGGATAACTTCTTATACGAGATTCGATTATGACTTTCGACCACGAATCCTTACCTTGGAACGCTAACCTGGCTCTGATACCAAATTATAACACCTCCCCTGTAATGACTGTATGATATAGGTCTGGTCGGGGCCCCACAACATACAGACGCCACAGTTTCAGCATTATAAGATGATATTACTACTAAAACTCAAATCTCAGAACTAAACACAGCTGAAACAAAGCAAAAACACTAGAAGTTATCCACCACTATCAGGAGTATCAAATGGCCTTAGGGCCTTACACACAAGTGTCCATCAAAAACATACCACAAGGTCAAACATGAACGTGCAAAGGCACTCCTAAGCTACCTCGGCGTGCAAGCCGGACCATGTACAAAACATGGACCATACAGAACAAGAAAAAGTAAACAAGCTAAAAGTACAGCAACACTTCATGAGACTTAGGGCTTTTCGCCCGGCGCACTAGCTCCTGCTTGCGATCCTTGCCCTGTAAAGATTTTAAGTAACGTGGGTCAGCAAAGGCTGACCTCTCTTGTGTAACCAACACATATCCTCCCGGCCGCCCCTAACGGACCCTGGGGTACCCCTCTGCAACGCCCCCGATTTTTCTGCGATTATTTTAATCCTCGTTGGCGTTACGTCGACGCGTTTTCGTGGCTTGTGCCATCTGTGGAGTGTGGTCTTACCCCCCCCCCTTATAACTGAGTGCCCTATTTTGTAGCCTATGGGCAAGATCTCCCTAGCAAGCCGAGTCGTTTTGGGTGACCCGGTGTGGCCTCTCGAAGGATGCTTTTGTTTTGGCTTCGGGTGGGTATAACTCGAGTTCTGTTCGTCGAAAATTAATTTCGACTTCGCCGTTGTGTTCGTAGCATGGGTATTTAGCTGCGGTGCGAATTTCGTCAAATTCCGAGGTAGTTCAGTTTCCGCGTTGTTTTGGTGCTTTATGTAATTCTTTTATAAATTATATAATTATATATATATATATATATATATATATATATATATATATATATATATATATATATATATATATATATATATATATAGGTTAAGTATTAGGTTAGAATTAAAAAGGCCCTGCTTCATCTTCTTCACGTAAGAACCGCCGCCCCTGTACGAGAGAAACGGAGAAACCGCCGAGCCTTGCCTTCCACCGCCGATTCCGGAGCGTTCGTGGACGGAATTCGATTCCGAGAGTGGATTCGGATTGCTCTCGTCAAGACCTTCATTCATACGGTAAGAAATTCGATTTTCGTGGAGTTTTAGAAGGATTGGAATTTTTGGTTTTGAGGATTTTCCGCCATTAATGTTAGGGAGAATGTTTTTAGGTGCCGCTGCTTTTAGTGCCAAGTGAAGGAGAGGGAAAGCCGTCCAAGCTTCGCCGGAAATCGAGGCAAGTGGTGTTCTTGCCCTTGCCAAATTGTTTTTTTTTGTTCATAGATCCTACTCGCTTCTATCGTTTTTATCTCCTATTTTCCGTCTCGAATGTTTAGGCATAGTTTGTATGGTAGTGGTGCGCGTCGTTGGTGGTTTCCTGCTGCTACTGCAGTTGCGTGGGTCGTGTGCGCGTTCCGGTGTCGTTCGGGAAATCCCAAATGGTACAGGTTAACCGCACACGATCATCAACCGTTAGGGCGTACGACCACTGGTCGTGTGCCTATGTTCGTGCGCGTCCACTTATTTATTTTCCAAAGTTCTGTCTCGGATATCGCACGAGCACTGGAAAACAGTGCGCACGACCACCGGTCGTGCGCCACTGCTCGTGCGCAGATACTAAGTTTTCTGTCAGGTTTTCTAGGTTCACTTCGCACGGTCATCAGCCAATGAGTGCGCACGACCACTGGTCGTGCGCCACTGATCGTGCGCTCTGTATTTATATTTTTCTTCTGCTCCCATATTTAGTTGGCTTCGTTGCGCGGGTTATGTGGGCATGAGTGTTTTGTGTTGCGTTAAGGTAGTAACGTAAGAGTAGTTGTTGTGATAGTTTCGTTTTGTGTGGCACGTTGAGTGAGTGAAGCTCACTCAATACGGTGTCGAGAGGACCCAGCGCCAAGTCGTGTTGAGTCATTTCAACACTTTTTTCCCTACCTCGATTTCCGTTCCCGAGTGAATTCTTTGTTTATGTTTTGAGTTTCCTTGTCGGCCGTGTTTTTCTTTCCAAATGGCCGAATCGTGGGTCGTGGTTAGTAGTGGTGGTTTGAAGCTCTTCATGGGGGAGGTGTTGTGTAAATTAGCTGTGGCCACCCTTTTCTTCTATCTTGCACCACGTACAGGCTGGGCAAGGGGATGGAAGGTCTCTAGTGCTTTTACATGTAGACCCTTGAGCTTGTTGACTTGGAAATGGTGGTTGGGGAACTGAGTTTGCCTCCAACCCGGATCCATGTTGTTTGTTTTGCTACTACCATCTCCCACAGCTTAGGGTATTAGGTATTTCTTCCTTGGTAGATTACAGCACTTTGGGCTCTTGGTAGCCTAGTAGGCTCTGCAGGAAGTAGTTTCTGGGCAGGGTTAATGCTGTTTCCTCGCACCTAGTGCATTTTCTTTCTGTCTTGTCTTGGGCAGTTGTGACCTTTTTCTGCTTTGTGTTTTCCTCTTTCATTTAATTCCCTGGTGGACACTTTCATACAGTTCTTTCTGTTTTGCTTGCTGAGGTATTCTTTCTTCTTTTGAATGCCTCGGGTTCTGAGTAGTAGCCAGTTTGGTGGCTAGGTTGCAGTGGTGTTTTTAGTGGTCTCTTGGACTTTGGAGATCCTGTTGCTTTGTTTGTGAGGTAGTTTTTCTGTACCTTTTCTTACAGACATGCATATGTGCCAGTGGGTTCGTGTCAGGTTGTTGGTGCCCACTGGTAGTTTTTACCTTTGTACTAGATATACTACTTTTGCTGCTACCATTTTCTGGAGATAGTCTACTTGCTCTGGGGAGGATTTATGCTAGGTTGCTAGTTATTTTTAAACTACAACTATTACTATAAGTACAGTTCATGATCAGCATGTTTTATAAAAATTAAATCACTATTTTCCAAACGACGTATAAAGATCGATTTCTTATATATAGTATAAATTATATGTAGAGTCTTGTATAGTGTAAGTGGTCCTCAAGGGTCTCTTATGCACTCACTTAGGATGTCAATCTTGAATAAAGTATCTTCCGCAGCGTATAAGTATAGTTTTTAATTGTGGACTAGGTGATCCACCGAGCCGAGGGATACGGCCTCTAAAATATAACTGATTTTCTAATCATTAAACTCATGATTTTCTTTCATTAAGTTTGTGGATGGTTTTGCCTGAGCGTCAGCAGTTATCCCATGCTTGACGTGGCATCATGACGCGTGTTTTCTCATACTCTGATAATTCCTAAATTCGGAGAAAATGCGGGTTGTGACAGTTGGTATCAAGGGAGGTTGCTTGACAAGTTAGTCGGGCAACCTTCCTTTGTTTGTTTTTGGTAGTTCATCATCATGTCATTCACACACCGATATGTCATCAGCACGTCTTGGCAAAAGCACGAACACTACACTCATAGCATAACATGAAGTATACAGGGCATATTATGTAGTATGAGATGCATAATATGTGTTCGTATATGGATCCACCATAGTGGCAACATGTGAGGTTATGTAGTATGGGATGCATAACCTCACCACATGGCTGCGACTAGCACGTTTTCTTTTTCGTTGCATGAGAATGTTATGTAGTATGGGATGTATAACATTTTCATGTGTACGCCGCTCATAACATGCATTAGGGACTTTTTAGAATGCATAGCACAAACATGCATAACATAACATTGCATAAGCACAACGTGCCAAGCTAAAGACTGGCAGGATGACATATGTACACACATAAGTTTTCGAGTCAAAATAATATAAAGTCATGCATTCCCGATCTAGGCACACGAGTCAGTAGGGTGGTGATTAACCATCCTAGGATAGGGCATAACATCAATTTTGTAAAGAGATAAACTCCCAGAGCAAGTTTAGCAGCTTTAAGTTTATATCTATATATGTATTGTCTGTACTTGTAGTTGGTTCTAGTCGTTGTATTAGGATCTAACTAGTGTTGCTATGATTTTAGGATAGCGCGACGACCTGCGACTCGATCGACTCCCCTGTCTGAGGGTGAGTCATCTGGAGCTCAGAACGATGCGGTGATCGAGAGTCTGCGTCAGAGTAGCGATTCCATGAGCAGGCAGTTGGTAGAGATGCAGGCCCAGATTCAGTCCCTGGTGGCGGTTGTGGCAGGTCAGACTCAAGGTGTGCAAGGTCCTACAGGGGGGTTAGCTGTCCCTCCTCCTCCTACACCCCTAAGACCTCCAGTGGTGGTGCCAGCCGAGATGGCCTTCATCTCGCAGTTTTAGAGGCTGAGCCCCCCCCCCACTTATGACGGGAAGGCAGATTTCATGGTGATAGACGACTGGCTGATCTCCATGGAGGAGATGTTCTCGTACTCAGGGATTGCAGATGATCAGAGGGTGATGATAGCCGCCTATCAGCTTAAAGGTTTGGCTAAGAGTTGGTGGCCGAGAGAGAGAGAGTTTGGTAGCTGGATGCTCTTGGGAAGTGTTCAAGGAGATGCTGTTGAGGAAGTTCTTACCCTCGGTCGAGCGTGACTGCCTCATGAATGACTTCCTCCATCTGAAGCAAAGGCAACTCTCGGTGGGTGAGTATGAGAAAGAGTTCAACAAGTTGAGCCGTTTTGCCCCTGGATTGGTCAGCATTGAGGCTGATCGGGTTAAGCGATTTCTCGGTGGTTTGAGGAGCAAGGTGCAGCAGTTGACCAGTGCTTATGGGTCAGAGACTTATGCAGGAGTAGTAGAGGCTGCTCTGAAGGTGGAGGCTATTGAGACCGCGAGGAGCAGAGGCCAGCAAATGAGGACGGACAAGAGGAAGTTTGTGGAGGAGAAGAAACCCCAGGTACCCAGTGCGGCTCCGGGAAAGAGGAGCAAGGTGGAGTGCAGCTTCTGTGGCCGGTCAGGCCACCCCGTCGAGAGATGTTTCAAGAAGGCAGTAGCTCAGAGGAAGGAGCAGGTTCATGCGATTCAGGGTGCTCCTAGGAGAGATGTCTCCTGTTCTGTTTGCAAGCGATCCAGGCATGATGTTGCCCAGTGCTGGTCCAAGGATAAAGTCTGCTTTCAGTGTGGGCAGAAGGGACACATCAAGTCTAGGTGTCCTCAAGTTCAGCTTGTTCTTCCTGCAGTTCCACTTCAGGCTCTAGCTCCACCTCAGCGTGTGGACAAGGGAAAGGGAAAGCTGAACGTGATCTCTTCTAAGGAGGCTCAAGCTTCGACTCAGGTCATCTCAGGTTAGTTGTCATTCTAGCCTGAAAGTTTTGTTCTTGTTTTGCTTGAATGTTTGCGGTATTGTTGTGGTAGTTCCTTAGTTTTCTATGCTCCTATAGGGAAATTTAAGGTGAAGAACCGCTGGGCGCGTGTTCTGTTCGACTGCGGCGCTACCCACTCGTTCGTGGCTAGAGCCTTTGTGGAGCGACATCGGTTGACTTTAGATCAAGTTCGGGATACCTTCCGTGTCAAGTTCCCCTCTGGTGAATCTGTGTTGTTAGATTTGGGCATATTGGATTGCCCTATTTTGTTGGGGGACTTTCTTGCGAAGGCAGATCTGAAGATGATTGATCTGGAGGACTTCGATGTTATTTTGGGCATGGACTGGCTGTCTAGGTATGATGCAGTCATTCAATGCAAAGGAAAGCGCTTGGACTTCATCAGGGACGACGGTCAGCCCGGCAGCGTATATGCTGATCTATGCCAGGATTCTCCTGTCATTTCTGCGGTATATGCTCAGAAGCTATTTCTTTCGGATAGTTTTGCTTGTTTGGTCTCGATGGTTGAGACCGCTGTTAGTGGACCACGCTTGGAGGAGATTCCAGTTGTTCGTGGCATCGCCGATGTTTTTCCAGATGATCTGCCGGGCCTTCCTCCCGAGCGGGATGTGGAAATTGTGATTGATTTAGAGCCGGGTACGCGTCCTATTGCTAAGGCACCGTACCGGATGGCCCCTCGTGAGTTAGAGGAGTTGCAGGTTCAGTTGGATGAGCTGTTGGCAAAGGGATTTATCAGGCAGAGTTCGTCGCCTTGGGGTGCTCCTGTGCTGTTTGTGAAGAAGAAAGATGGGTCGATGCGGCTTTGCATCGACTATAGAGAGCTGAACAAAGTTACAATTAAGAACAGGTACCCTCTGCCGAGGATCGATGATTTATTTGACCAGTTGCGCGGTAGCACGGTGTTCTCCAAGATCGATCTTCATTCTGGCTATCATCAGCTCAGGATCCGTGAGGCAGATATTCCACGGACTGCATTTAGATTAAGGCATGGACATTTTGAGTTCTTGGTGATGTCGTTTGGTCTGACCAACGCACCATCGGCCTTCATGGATATGATGAAACGGGTGTTCAAGGATTTCTTAGACAAGTTCGTGGTGGTCTTCATCGATGATGTGTTGGTTTATTCTCGCAGCGCGGAGGAGCAAGAGCAGCATCTGCGCTTGGTTCTATCAGAGTTGAGGAATCACAAGTTATTCGCCAAGTTAAGCAAGTGCAAATTTTGGTTGCCTCAGGTCTCGTTTCTAGGCCACGTGGTGAACAAGGATGTGATCTCGGTCGACCCAGAAAAGATCGCAGCAGTGATGGATTGGAGTAGGCAGAATACCCCTAAGGAGATCAGGAGTTTCCTAGGGTTGGCCGGCTACTACAGGAGGTTCGTGGAGGGTTTCTCTTCCCTGGCTGCACCTTTGACCAAGATGACTCAGAAGAACGTGGCTTTTGTTTGGAGCGAGAAGTGTGAAGAAGCCTTTCTAGAGCTAAAGAAGAGATTGTGCACTGCTCCCGTTCTGACCCTGCCTACTGAGGGTGTGGATTATGATGTATACGTGGATGCTTCGCATGTAGGACTGGGATGCGTATTGATGCAGGTTGGAAAGGTGATTGCCTATGGGTCAAGGCAACTGAAGACTCATGAGAAGAATTATCCTACGCATGACCTTGAGTTTGCAGCGGTAATTTATGCGTTAAAGTTGTGGAGGCATCTACTTTATGGGGCTCAGTGCAAGATCTTCACTGACCATAAGAGCCTGAAGTACGTGTTCGTGCAGAAGGAGTTGAATCTGCGCCAGCGGCGGTGGTTAGAGTATGTGGCCGATTATGATGTAGAGATCCAGTATCATCCAGGCAAGGCCAATGTGGTGGCCGACGCCCTGAGCCGAAGGACGGGAAAGATCTTTAACCTCTCCGCCGATCGTTTAGTGGAGGAGTTCCTCCTTATGGATATATCAGTGGGATGCTGCGGTTTGCAGAGTATTTTATCAGTGGCATAGCCGACTTGGATTTCTTTGACCAGACTGCACCAGAAGGACGATCCGGATCTTTTGCACTTATTCACCAGGACCGAGAAGGGGGAGTTGCCAGACTTTGCTATCGATGATGCGAGTACTTTGAAGTACCGTGGCAGATTTTGCATCCCCACTATTGGGGATATTAGAGGTATGATTTGCAGAGAGGCTCATGGATCCAGCGTTGCCTACCATCTAGGATCTACGAAGATGTATCGTGACTTAAAGCAAATTGCCTGGTGGTATGGCATGAAAGGTGATATTGCCCGATTTGTTGCTGAGTGCCACACTTGCAAGCGTATGAAGGCCGATCATGGAAGGCCTGGTGGCAAGTTGACTCCGTTAGAGATCCCGACTTGGAAGTGGGAAAGTATATCTATGGACTTCATTACGGGCTTACCGAAATCCCCGAGGGGATTTGATTCTGTTTGGGTTATAGTGGATAGATTGACGAAGTGTGCTCACTTCGTGCCATATAAGATTGATTTCCCGATGAAGAAGATAGCGGAGTTGTACTTGAATGAAGTCATCCGACTCCACGGTGTGCCGGTTAACATCATTTCTGATCGAGACTCCCGGTTTACTTCTCGTTTTTGGCAGAGTCTGCAGGAGGGTTTGGGTACGGATCTGAGATATTCTACTGCTTACCACCCTCAGACCAATGGGCAGACAGAGCGGGTGAACCAGATAGTTGAGGATATGATCCGATGCTACATTTTAGACCACGGTGGAGCGTGGGATGAGCGGCTGCGACTTATGGAATTTGCATACAACAACAGTTATCAGGAAAGTTTGCAGATGGCTCCGTTCGAAGCCTTGTATAGGAGGCACTGCAGAACTCCGTTGTTTTGGGCTGAGGCTGGTGAGAGGCCTTTGTTGGGTCCCGATGCGCTGGAAGAAATGGAAGTCACAGTGAAGCTTATTCGGGAGAAGCTTCGTATAGCTCAGGAGAGGTATGAGAAGAACGCCAATCGGCGTAGGTCTGCCTTGGAGTTTTCTGTAGGGGACCTTGTATTTCTCAAGGTTTCCCCGATGGTGGGTGTAAAGAGATTTGGTAAGAATCGGAAATTGGACCCAAGGTATGTGGGCCCGTTTGAGATTTTGGAGCGGATTGGCGTGTCAGCGTATAGATTGGATTTGCCAGCAAACTTCCCAGGTGTTCATAATGTTTTTCATGTAAGCCAATTGCGGAAGTGTGTGCTCAGCAGTGGGCAGGTCTTGGACGTTGTGCCCCAGTTGGAGCCCAACCTCTCTTTTGTTGAGGTGCCGGTCCGTATTTTGGATACTCAGGAGCGAGTGCTGCGAAAGAAGTCCATTCCGATGGTGAAAGTTTTTTGGAGGAATCAGGCTTTGGAGAGCGTGACTTGGGAGTTAGAGTCGGCTGTGAGGGAGGCTTACCCTCAGCTGTTTCCCTGATTAGTTTGGTTTGTTTTTTCTTCTTGTGATGTTTGGATTATTACTTTCCTTCTATAATAGAAGTGTGGTGCGTAAAGTTTCGGGACGAAACTTTCTTTTAGGGGGAGTGACTGTAACGCCCCCGATTTTTCTGCGATTATTTTAATCCTCGTTGGCGTTACGTCGACGCGTTTTCGTGGCTTGTGCCATCTGTGGAGTGTGGTCTTACCCCCTTAGAACTGAGTGCCCTATTTTGTAGCCTATGGGCAAGATCTCCCTAGCAAGCCGAGTCGTTTTGGGTGACCCGGTGTGGCCTCTCGGGGGATGCTTGTGTTTTGGCTTTGGGTGGGTATAACTCGAGTTCTGTTCGTCGAAAATTAATTTCGACTTCGCCGTTGTGTTCGTAGCATGGGTATTTAGCTGCGGTGCGAATTTCGTCAAATTCCGAGGTAGTTCAGTTTCCGCGTTGTTTTGGTGCTTTATGTAATTCTTTTATAAATTATATAATTATATATATATATATATGTTAAGTATTAGGTTAGAATTAAAAAGGCCCCGCTTCATCTTCTTCACGTAAGAACCGCCGCCCCTGTACGAGAGAAACGGAGAAACTGCCGAGCCTTGCCTTCCACCGCCGATTCCGGGAGCGTTCGTGGACGGAATTCGATTCCGAGAGTGGATTCGGATTGCTCTCGTCAAGACCTTCATTCATACGGTAAGAAATTCGATTTTAGTGGAGTTTTAGGAGGATTGTAATTTTTGGTTTTGAGGATTTTCCGCCATTAATGTTAGGGAGAATGTTTTTAGGTGCTGCTGCTTTTAGTGCCAAGTGAAGGAGAGGGAAAGCCGTCCAAGCTTCGTCGGAAATCGAGGCAAGTGGTGTTCTTGCCCTTGCCAAATTGTTTTTTTTTGTTCATAGATCCTACTCGCTATATCGTTTTTATCTCCTATTTTCCGTCTCGAATGTTTAGGCATAGTTTGTATGGTAGTGGTGCGCGTTGTTGGTGGTTTCCTACTGCTACTGCAGTTGCGTGGGTCGTGTGCGTGTTCCGGTGTCGTTCGGGAAATCCCAAATGGTACAGGTTAACCGCGCACGATCATCAACCGTTAGGGCGCACGACCACTGGTCGTCTGCCTATGTTCGTGCGCGTCCACTTATTTATTTTCCAAAGTTCTGTCTCGGATATCGCACGAGCACTGGAAAATAGTGCGCACGACCACCGGTCGTGAGCCACTGCTCGTGCGCAGATGCTAAGTTTTCTGTCAGGTTTTCCAGGTTCACTTCGCACGGTCATCAGCCAATGAGTGCGCACGACCACTGGTCATGCGCCACTGATCGTGCGCTCTGTATTTATATTTTTCTTCTGCTCCCGTATTTAGTTGGCTTCGTTGCGCGGGTTATGTGGGCATGAGTGTTTTGTGTTGCGTTAAGGTAGTAACGTAAGAGTAGTTGTTGTGATAGTTTCGTTTTGCGTGGCACATTGAGTGAGTGAAGCTCACTCAATGCGGTGTCGAGAGGACCCAGCGCCAAGTCGTGTTGAGTCATTTCAACACTTTTTTTCCCTACCTCGATTTCCATTCCCGAGTGAATTCTTTGTTTATGTTTTGAGTTTCCTTGTCGGCCGTGTTTTTCTTTCCAAATGGCCGAATCGTGGGTCGTGGTTAGTAGTGGTGGTTTGAAGCTCTTCATGGGGGAGGTGTTGTGTAAATTAGTCGTGGCCACCCTTTTCTTCTATTTTGCACCAGGTACAGGCTGGGCAAGGGGGTGGAAGGTCCCTAGTGCTTTTACATGTAGACCCTTGAGCTTGTTGACTTGGAAATGGTGGTTGGGGAACTGAGTTTGCCTCCAACCCGGATCCATGTTGTTTGTTTTGCTACTACCATCTCCCACAGCTTAGGGTATTAGGTATTTCTTCCTTGGTAGATTACAGCACTTTGGGCTCTTGGTAGCCTAGTAGGCTCTGCAGGAAGTAGTTTCTGGGTAGGGTTGATGTTGTTTCCTCGCACCTAGTACATTTTCTTTCTGTCTTGTCTTGGGCAGTTGTGACCTTTTTCTGCTTTGTGTTTTCCTCTTTCATTTAATTCCCTGGTGGACACTTTCATGCAGTTCTTTCTGTTTTGCTTGCTGAGGTATTCTTTCTTCTTTTGAATGCCTCAGGTTCTGAGTAGTAGCCAGTTTGGTGGCTAGGTTGCAGTGGTGTTGCTAGTGGTCTCTTGGACTTTGGAGATCCTGTTGCTTTATTTGAGAGGTAGTTTTTCTGTACCTTTTCTTACAGACATGCATATGTGCCAGTGGGTTCGTGTCAGGTTGTTGGCGCCCATTGGTAGTTTTTACCTTTGTACTAGATATACTACTTTTGCTGCTACCATTTTCTGGAGATAGTCTACTTGCTCTGGGGAGGATTTATGCTAGGTTGCTAGTTATTTTTAAACTACAACTATTACTATAAGTACAGTTCATGATCATCATGTTTTATAAAAATTAAATCACTATTTTCCAAACGACGTATAAAGATCGATTTCTTATATATAGTATAAATTATATGTAGAGTCTTGCATAGTGTAAGTGGTCCTCATGGGTCTCTTATGCACTCACTTAGGATGTCAATCTTGAATAAAGTATCTTCCGCAGCGTATAAGTATAGTTTTTAATTGTGGACTAGGTGATCCACCGAGCCGAGGGATATGACCTCTAAAATATAACTGATTTTCTAATCATTAAACTCATGATTTTCTTTCATTAAGTTTGTTGATGGTTTTGCCTGAGCGTCAGCAGTTATCCCCTGCTTGATGTGGCATCATGACGCGTGTTTTCTCATACTCTGATAATTCCTAAATTCGGAGAAAATGCGGGTTGTGACAGTTAGTATCAAGGGAGGTTGCTTGACAAGTTAGTCGGGCAACCTTCCTTTGTTTGTTTTTGGTAGTTCATCATCATGTCATTCACACACCGATATGTCATCAGCACGTCTTGGCAAAAGCACGAACACTACACTCATAGCATAACATGAAGTATACGGGGCATATTATGTAGTATGGGATGCATAATATGTGTTCGTATATGGATCCACCATAGGGGCAACATGTGAGGGTTATGTAGTATGGGATGCATAACCTCACCACATGGCTGCGACTAGCACGTTTTCTTTTTCGTTGCATGAGAATGTTATGTAGTATGGGATGCATAACATTTTCATGTGTACGCCGCTCATAACATGCATTAGGGCCTTTTTAGAATGCATAGCACAAAAACGCATAGCATAACATTGCATAAGCACAACGTGCCAAGCTAAAGACTGGCAGGATGACATATGTACACACATAAGTTTTCGAGTCAAAATAATATAAAGTCATGCATTCCCGATCTAGGCACACGAGTCAGTAGGGTGGTGATTAACCATCCTAGGATAGGGCATAACATCAATTTTGTAAAGAGATAAACTCCCAGAGCAAGTTTAGCAGCTTTAAGTTTATATCTATATATGTATTGTCTGTACTTGTAGTTGGTTCTAGTCGTTGTATTAGGATCTAACTAGTGTTGCTATGATTTTAGGATGGCGCAACGACCTGCGACTCGATCAACTCACCTGTCTGAGGGTGAGTCATCTGGAGCTCAGAACGATGCGGTGATCGAGAGTCTGCGTCAGAGTAGCGATTCCATGAGCAGGCAGTTGGTAGAGATGCAGGCCCAGATTCAGTCCCTGGTGGCGGTTGTGGCAGGTCAGACTCAAGGTGTGCAAGGTCCTGCAGGGGGGTTAGCTGTCCCTCCTCCTCCTACACCCCTAAGACCTCCAGTGGTGGTGCCAGCCGAGATGGCCTTCATCTCGCAGTTTTAGAGGCTGAGCCCCCCCCCCCCCCCACTTATGACGGGAAGGCAGATTTCATGGTGATAGATGACTGGCTGATCTCCATGGAGGAGATGTTCTCGTACTCAGGGATTGCAGATGATCAGAGGGTGATGATAGCCGCCTATCAGCTTAAAGGTTTGGCTAAGAGTTGGTGGCTGAGAGAGAAAGAGAGTTTGGTAGCTGGATGCTCTTGGAAAGTGTTCAAGGAGATGCTGTTGAGGAAGTTCTTACCCTCGGTCGAGCGTGACCGCCTCATGAATGACTTCCTCCATCTGAAGCAAAGGCAACTCTCGGTGGGTGAGTATGAGATAGAGTTCAGCAAGTTGAGCCGTTTTGCCCCTGGATTGGTCAGCATTGAGGCTGATCGGGTTAAGCGATCTCTCGGTGGTTTGAGGAGCGAGGTGCAGCAGTTGACCAGTGCTTATGGGTCAGAGACTTATGCAGGAGTAGTAGAGGCTGCTCTAAAGGTGGAGGCTATTGAGACCACGAGGAGCAGAGGCCAGCAAATGAGGACGGACAAGAGGAAGTTTGTGGAGGAGAAGAAACCCCAGGTACCCGGTGCGGCTCCGGGAAAGAGGAGCAAGGTGGAGTGCAGCTTCTGTGGCCGGTCAGGCCACCCCGTCGAGAGATGTTTCAAGAAGGCAGCAGCTCAAAGGAAGGAGCAGGTTCATGTGATTCAGGGTGCTCCTAGGAGAGATGTCTCATGTTCTGTTTGCAAGCGATCCGGGCATGATGCTGCCCAGTGCTTTCATTTGAGAGATATGGAGCCCAAATAAAGAAAAGATGCTAAACGTGCATCCTAAAACCAAGAGGAGAAGTGTCGTTACTTTACGACCCCTCTTCCTAGCCATGGAAGCAGAAGCTTTGCTTGGATGAACACCACCGCAACGATCTCGCCTTTGTAGATCTGGACTCCGCTTGCGAAATGGGGCTCCGAGGCTTCACCGGCATCCGGAGTTGATCTCCTTCTTCCTCCTAGCTCTCCCCTCTCTCTAACACTTATAAAGAGAAAGAAGATGGGAAAAGTGGGCTTGAAAACCCTATCCCCGGCCTTAAGATCTAGCATTAACCAACCAAAGCCCTTGGATCCCAAAAGAAGGAAACGAACGGCCACGATTCGCCCTGAAAATAATCTTCCTTGGCCGAACACGGCTTGTGACACACCCGTGTCCGAGGCCGTGTTCCTCATTCGCCATCAAACCAGAAAATCCTGACCAGCACATGGCCTTTGACACGGCTTGGAACACGCCCGTGTCGCATGTGACACGCCTGTGTCAAGGCCCGTATGCCCCAAACGACACAGGACCAAAACGTCCCGCGAAGGACACGGCCATGTGACACGCCCGCATCACATGCCGTGTGCTAGACACGCCCTGGGACACGCTCGTGTCACATGCCATATAATTCCCTCAGCACAACACGCAAAACTGCCCGAGCAGGACACGGCCTATGACACGCCCGTGTCTCAGGCCGTGTGCCTGGTGTCGACACTCGTCGACTGAAAATAATCGGCCTCTCGGCAAAACGTCGACACCCAGAACGACACGCCCTGCGACACGCCCGTGTCACAGGCCGTGTCAGCCTACTCAGAACACAACTTGGCCTGAAAACGCCATCCGTTCCTCTTTTGAGTTTTTGGGGCGTTACAATTCCACCCCCCTTAAAATAATTTCGTCCTGAAATTTTAAACATGGAAAGTACATAAAACTTAAACGATACCTGAGGAGAAAAGCTCGGGGTACTCCTCAAGCATGGTCTGCTCTCGCTCCCACGAAAGCTCCTCGCGACCACAGTTGTCCCAACGAACTTTTACGAGTTTTACCTCCTTATTCCACAACTACCGGATCTCTGAATCTTCTATACTGATTGGACGAACTCGCGTCCTCAAGTCCTCTTCTATCGGCACTGCGGCCGATTCGATCACCACGCTAGTCTCTACCAAAGCTTTCCTCAAGACGGAGACATGGAAGACATCGTGTAATTCACTTAGCTCTGTGGAAAATGCCAACCGGTACGCTGCTTCTCCCACCCATTCTATAACCTCGAACGGTCCCAAAAACCTCAGACTCAACTTATTGAGTCGGCGAATCCGCGAAACGCCCTTGAACGGCTTGATCTTTAGATAAACCCAGTCGCCTACCGCGAACTCCACATTCCTGTGGAGAGCATTAAAATATTTTGCTTGCCGATCTTGAGCTACCTTCATACGCTCTTGAATGGTTCGCACCAACTCACAAGCGTCAGCTACAACTTCTTTCCCCAAAAGCTTGGTGTCTCCCGCCTCTGTCCAAGACATCAGTGTTCGACACCGCCTCCCATACAAAGCTTCGTATTGGGCAATCTTTATACTTGCTTGGTAACTATTGTTATAAGCAAACTCTACCATTAAGAGATGATCCTCCCATTTCTTGCCGAAGTCAAGAGTACACATCCTTAGCATATCCTCCATAGTACGGTTCGTTCTCTCAGTCTGCCCATAAGTTTGATGATGGAAGGCCGTACTGAACTTGAGCTTCGTGCCCAGGCTCTTCTGCACAACCTCCAATCCTTAGACATGAAACGTCCATCACAGCCACTAACTATGCTTTTCGGAATCCAATGCAATCGCACAATGTTGCGAACGTACAATTCCACCAGCTTCTCCACACCGTACTCCTTCCGATTTGGGATGAAGTGTGCCACTTTGGTAAAGCGATCCACGATCACCCAAATTATGTCGTTACCCTGCTGCGATCTAGGTAACCCATGCACAAAATCAATGGAGATGTCATCGAATTTCCACTCTGGGATAGGAAGAGGCTTCAAAAACCTACCCGACTTCTAACACTCGGCTTTCACTAAGGCACAAGTTTGGCACCAACTCACATACAAAGCTACGTCCCGCTTCAAACCAGGCCACCAGTAGGATTTCTTCATATCCAAGTACATCTTTGTACTACCCGGGTGAATGGAGTACTTTGTGAAGTGGGCCTCAAACATCAACTCCTCACGGAGCTTGCCGAACTGCGGTACACAAATCCTCCCGCCGCTCCTCAGGATCCCTCAATCATCTCCCAGGCGCTACCCTCGCCCTTTAGAGCTTCCTCCACGTATGGTTGGAACTCTGCATCCAAACGGGTTGCTTCCCGAATACGATCGCACAAATTGTTCTGCATTTCAATCCAGTTCAACCGAGCCATATTAGACTCGCCTCTGGCCACACACTCAATGCCAAGGGACTCTCAGTCCCACCTCAATCGCTCATCATGAGCTTCGATCCAATTCCCTTGCCCAGAGTATTTTCTACTCAAGGCAGCTGCAACCACAATGGCTTTGCCTGGCGTGTACTGAATCGCCACCTCGTAGTCCCCAAGGAACTCAACCCACCCGCGCTGCCGCATATTTAAGTCCTTCTGATCTAGGAGATACTTCAGACTTTTGTGGTCCGTGAAGATCTCCACTTTTGCACCATAAACGTAGTGCCGCCACAATTTCAGCGCAAAAATTACCGCCGCCAATTCCAAATCATGGACGGGGTAGTTTCTCTCGTGAGGCTTCAACTGTCTAGACCCAAAGGCGATCACACTTCCATGTTGCACCAAAACGCACCCCAAAACGCATCCGGATGCGTCACTGAAAATTTGAAATCCTTCAGTCCCCTTCGGCAGACTTAGGATTGGCGCCGTCATCAGCCTTTCCTTCAGGGTATCAAACGCCTGATTGCACTCTTGTGTCCACACGAACTTCTTATCCTTACAAGTTAGTGAAGTGAGGGGTAGAGCTATCCGCGAAAAGTTTTCCACGAACCTTTGATAGTACCTGGCTAGTCCAAGAAAACTCCGGACTTCCGCCACGGTCCTCAATACTGGCCAATCTCTGATGGCTTCCACTTTCGTTGGATCTACTGCTACCCCATCTCCACTAATAACATTGCCCAAAAACACCACTTTCTCTAACCAGAATTTGCACTTGGAAAACTTCGCATAAAGCTGGTTCTCTCTCTACACTTGTAACGCTAACCTCAAGTGAGTCTCGTGCTCCTCTTCTGACTTGGAATAAACAAGGATATCATCAATAAAGACGACTACAAACGAGTCCAAGTATTTGCGAAATACTCGGTTCATCAAGTCAATGAATACGGATGGTGCGTTCGTCAGCCCGAACGACATCACCAAAAACTCAAAGTGATCATACCTCGTGCCAAACGCGGTCTTGGTATGTCTTCGTCTCGAATTCGTAACTGACAGTATCCTGACTTCAAGTCTAACTTGGAATACACCACCGACCCTACCAACTGGTCGAATAGATCGTCTATCCGAGGAATCAGATACTTATTCTTAATAGTCAGTTTGTTCAACTCTCGGTAGTCTATGCACAACCGCATACTACCATCTTTCTTCTTCACGAACAACACCGGCACGCTCCACAGTGAAGAACTGGGTCTGATATACCCCTGCTCCAGAAGCTCCTGTAACTGAACCTTAACTTCGACCAACTCCTTTGGTGTCATCCTAAAGGGAGGACGTGACACCGGCCTAGCCTTTGGCAATAGCTCGATAGAGAAATCAATCTCCTGCCGAGGAGGTGCTCCCGGAAGCTCCTCAGGAAACACGTCTTCGAACTCCGTCACTATGGGTACTTCTCCAAGAGATAACCTGGAAAGGCTAACCTCCAATAGTGCTACAAGGGCTACACCTCCTTGGTTAACCGCCCGTACTAACTGCCTGGCCAAAACTAAGGAACAGGCCACTCCGTGAAGACCCTCAAACTTGACTTCTGCTTGCCCTTCGCCCCTCAAGGTTACCACTTTTGACTGGCAGTCAATACTGGCACGCTTCTCTGCTTGCCAGTCCATCCCTAATATTACATCAAACTCAACCAATGGTAAGACCGCCGCTATCAACATGAAGTCGACTCCTTCTAATCTCCAACATATACGTCCTTTAGCTCTGGTAGTCATGGATGACCCATTGGGCATGCACACTTTAAACTCTGCATCCGCTAAGAAAGACTCAACTCCAATCCTTCGGATAAAGCATTTTGCAAGGAAGGAGTGCGACGCTCCCGTATCAAACAGTACCCTAGCGGGGTACCCAGAAACTATCACAAAGCCTGTCAACACATCGGGTTGACGGATCGCTTCCTATTGCCCAAGGTTATCGGCCCTTGGCTGCACCGGTTGGATCCGAGAAGCGCTCGACTCTGCCATATTTCCTTTCTCTGCGGCACTAGGGTCGGAGCGCATAGTCTGCTCCTGCCTTGGCTCTTGTTCAGTGCCTCCTTGTGTACAAAATCTTGTTATGTGCCCTGCCTTGCCACAATTATAGCACGTCAGAGGTCCCTTAGAGCGATACCCTCCGGACGTCCAGTTACTTTTCTTACCGGACTTGTACGGGTGAGGCTTCTTCTTCCATATGCCCCCTTCCGACTTACCATGGGATTGAGAAGGCTTCCCTTCCCCTTGTTTGGGTGCGAAACCCTTGCGGCGCTGGGTTTGCTCCATATCACTTTCCAAAATCCTGGCCTCCTAAACAAATTTGTTGAAACCCGCGCGTTTCATAGATATGAGGGGCTGCCTCAGGTTCTCCCTCAATCCGTGGTAGAAGAGGTTGTCCCTCTCCTCATCATCCGCCATGGTCGTTCCCGTATAACGACCCAACCGAGTGAATTCCTGAACATATTCGTCTACGGTCTTGTCTCGTTGCACCAAGTGCAGAAACTGTCTCTGGAGGGCTAACCTTGTCGATGCGGTAATGTACTTCTTTAGGAAAGCATTCCCAAACTCATCAATGGACGGGGTACGCCCAGGAAACTGCCGGCCGCTGTGGCTCACCCACCACAACTTGGCGTCTCCTTCCAACATGAATGTTGCAAACTCTGCTTTCTTCTCTTCTGGCGTCTCTGCCGCCCTCAAAAGCTCCTGGATCTAAGCCCACCAGTCCTCTGCATCTGTTGGCGTACCCACTCCCTTAAAGGTTGGAGGGTGGAAGCTCAGGAAATACTTCATTTGCCAGTCCCCTTGCCCGACAATCACCCTTTCGGCCATCGACTCTGCTCGTCTGGCTTCTCCACCTGGCACGACCATCACCATATTCGGGGTAGCAGGAGTTGCTACCTGAGCAACGGGGGCTGCTACTTGTGCTGTCGTTGCATCTTGGGCTGCCACTGCAGCTTGGGCTGCCACTGCAGCTTGGGCTACCACCATTGCTTCTACAAGCATGCGACAAAACTCGGGCGGGGTTACCCCCATGCCTAAAGGACCCTGCGCAGTAGCACTGCTCGCCGAAAGCTCTTCTCTTGTCCTCGACATTCCCGCCTCATTGCTTGCACTCTTAACACAAGCAAAGTTTACACAAATCAGTCTCTAATCGCAAGACTCAAACACAAGGACACTCATGGTCCTGCGATACTCCTATGTGGATAACTTCTTATCCGAGATTCGATTATGACTTTCGACCACGAATCCTTATCTTGGAACGCTAACCTGGCTCTGATACCAAATTGTAACACCTCCCCTGTAATGACCGTATGATATGGGTCCGGATGGGGCCCCACAACATACAGATGCCACAGTTTCAGCATTATAAGATGATATTACTACTCAAACTCAAAACTCAGAACTAAACACAGCGGAAACAAAGCAAAAACACTAGAAGTTATCCACCACTATCAGGAGTATCAAATGACCTTAGGGCCTTACACACAAGTGTCCATCAAAAACAGACCACAAGGTCAAATATGAACGTGCAAAGGCACTCCTAAGCTACCTCGACGTGCAAGCCGGACCATGTCCAAAACATGGATCATACGGGACAAGAAAAAGTAAACAAGCTAAAAGTACAACAACACTTCATGAGGCTTAGGGCTTTTCGCCCGCCGCACTAGCTCCTGCTTGCGATCCTTGCCCTGTAAAGATTTTAAGTAACGTGGGTCAGCAAAGGCTGACCTCTACTGTGTAACCAACACATCTACTCCCGGCCGCCCCTAACTAACCCCGGGGTACCCCTCCAACCTGCAGATCAACACTTCATATACCAAATGCAAATATATATAAAGCTTTAAAACAGGTTTGGATGTCTCATATAATAAACACGTTTTCTATGTTTAGAACAGAGTGAAAAGGGCCTACTATGCAACATGTATGCAAACCCAGGCTTCGCCCAAGGCACCTTATCTCGTATGCATCTAACACATCATAAAGCACTGGGTACTTCTGTTTACCCATTGGCATAAAGCCGCAAATAAAAGGGAACTACACTGTCCCTAACGGCCCAAGCATCGTTACATGGAAATCTTGCAAAAGCCCACCCGCACATAGGTCTTAAACCTCGGGCTTGCCCGCAAATTCTGACTTCTCACGTCAGGATTCCGTATCACACACAAACCGATTCTAAGAACCCTTGCTGGACCCCACCCGCTCATGGCTTCATTGCCCGGGCTTGCCCTATGCTCGGCGTTCTCACCCTTAGCACAACACAACCATATATTTTCCCACCCTAATCCACCATTTGTACTGTAGCGTTCTCGCGCACTAAGGAAACCATCTACCGCCAAAGCGGAGCTAACCATGTCCGTTTCCGGCTACGAGTACTCACACAAGAAAAGGGGGAAAAACACATACAACACAACGACATCTTTCCGCAACGGATTTTCTACCGAATCCTCAAGGCTCGCTATGCAACATCACTGAGTCAGACTAACGGTCACGACTACGGCTTCACCCACAATGCCTAATCCAATAACGGAGTGGATCTCTAATGCAAAAGCATACCGGGGACGGACACAATCGACCTGGAGGTTCCTCTTGAACCATGGCAACCCAAACCCCTCTCATTTGAGAGATCTGGAGTTCAAATCAAGAAAAGATGCTAAACGTGCATCCTAAAACAAAGAGGAGAAGTGTCGTTACTTTACGACCCCTCTTCCTAGCCATGGAAGCAGAAGCTTTGCTTGGATGAACACCACAACAACGATCTCACCTTTGCGGATCTGGACTCCGCTCGCGAAACGGGGCTCCGAAGCTTCACCGGCAGCCAGAGTTGATCTCCTTCCTCCTAGCTCTCCCCTCTCTCTAACACTTAGAAAGAGAAAGAAGATGGGAAAAGTGGGTTTGAAAACCCTATCCCCGGCCTTAAGATCCAGCATTGACCAACCACAGCCCTTAGATCCCAAAAGAAGGAAACGAACGGCCACAATTCGCCTTGAAAATAATCTTCCTGGGCTGAACACGGCTTGTGACACGCCCGTGTCCGAGGCCGTGTTCCTCATTCGCCGTGAAACCAGAAAATCCGGACAAGTACACGACCTTTGACATGGCTTGGAACACGCCCGTGTCGCATGTGACACGCCCGTGTGCCCCAAACGACACAGGACCAAAACATCTCGCGAAGGACACGGCCATGTGACACGCCCGAATCACATGCCGTGCGTTATGCACGCCCTGGGACACGCCCGTGTCCCAGACCGTGTAATGCCCTCCGCACAACATGCAAAACTGCACGAGAAGGACACGACTTATGACACGCCCGTGTCTCAGGTCGTGTTCCTGGTGTCGATACTCGTCGACTAAAAATCGTCGGCCTCTCGGCAAAACGTCGACCCCCATCACGACATGCCCCGTGACACGCCCGTATCACAGGCCGTGTCAGCCTACTCAGAACACAACTTGGCCTGAAAATGCCATCCGTTCCTCTTTTGAGTTTTTGGGGCTTATTGATGGTGACACAAAAGGCCAATTTGACCGAAGTCAACCCTAGGCTAGGTCAAGTCAAACTTAGCTCAAAAGGGGGCTAACTCAAGCTTCACCCCTAGCCACTTGGGCTAACCACCTCCTAACCACTTATAATAGCTTAGTGGGCTTGTGGCATTGAGTGCGTTGAGTGCACTCAATGCCATGACTGAATGGCATTGAGTGAGTTGAGCTCACTCAACTCCATAGCCTTAATGGCGTTGAGAGAGCTGAGCTCACTCAACGCTATTGTACTTGGAAAGTTTCTGGCTCGGGGGCGTTGAGTGAGTGGAGCTAACTCAATACCATAGAATGCATGGCGTTGTGTGATTTGAGCTCACTCAACGCCATTTAACTTAGAAACTTTTCTAGATCGGGGCATTGAGTGAGTGGAGCTCACTCAACGCCATAAATTGTATGGCATTGGGTGAGTTGAGCTCACTCAACACCATTAAACTTGGGAAATTTCCGACAACTGTTGGCGTTGAGTGAGTTGAGCTCACTCAACGTATAGACTGAATGGCTTTGAGTGAGTTGAGCTCACTCAACGCCATTTTACTTGACATTTTCTGAAAGCTATTGGCGTTGAGTGAGTTAAGCCCACTCAACGCCATAGACTAGATGACGTTGAGTGAATTGAGTTCACTCAACGCCATTTTAATTGGAATATTTATGGCCAATTTAGGCGTTCAGTGAGCTGACTGGTCTCAACATTTTTTACTTAGAAAATCTCGGCCCAGTTTACTGGTTCATTTTAACAGATTGAACCATTCTTTCAGAAATTGTGCCAAAATGAACTAATTGGCCCCGACCCTTTCATTAGGAATTATTTAAACAATAATAAGCGGTCCAATAGTATGGTGCCACGTGGTAGACGGTTTAACCCAAATTCCATTTTAATGGAGGAGAGAGAAAGTGAGGAGTAAATACCATTCATGGCCAAGGAGGCCAAGGGCCATCCTTCATTGGCTGATCCAACTCCCCCATTCAATCTAGGAAGACCAAGGGGCCATTTTGGTAGCTGTTCAAGGCTGGGGGGGGGGGGGGGGGAACAACCATGGCCGAGAAACACTATTCATGGACAATAATGGTGTCATGAAGGAAGGCCTCACCCCTCCCCCATTAAGGGCTGGATTCAGTTTCCCTAGGTGTGGGGAGGAAATTTCAGCATTATTCCGACACAATAGTGGATAGGGGAGGAGTATTGCCATGGCCGAAATAAGCTTTCAATGGCTATTAATGGACATTGATGCTTGGCCTCTCCCCTCCCCTTTTCATTGTTTTAAAAGATTCACTGGACTTATAGGCGCCGGTTACAACCCTTACCTGAAGGAGCCGACCAAGTTTGCTGTGTTGTTGCAGAAACCGAGCGTCGCCACCACCACCAATGGCTTCCCGGCGATCGACGCGCTTCTAGGCCGTAAGCAAGGTCCTCCTTTACTCCTTCTTCTATGGTAGATCTTAGGAATCTTTTAGGACCAAGATTTGGGCTCAATTGAGCCCGATCGGGAGAAGTTTACTCCTGTTTTTCCGCAAGATTATGATTGACGGATCGCCAGAATCCGCCCCTCCGACAGTGGTGCCGCCGCCCAGCGATGGCCACCACCTCGACGGAGGTGGTCGTGGCCAGCCGGGAGGTGGCCGGGTGGCCGGCGGTGGCGGCTGGAAGTACCTCCAGGTCGGGAGAATCCCAGCTGTTGCTGGAGGAAGAAGATGACCAGTGGCTATTGGAATAAAGGTGATTTGGACTAGTGGTCTGTAAATAGTAGATTCCTAAATCATAGTTTAGGATGACCATGAGGCTTCACCATGACTCTAAGACCCCACCATGACCCCATCGATCTATTAAAAGTGCCCTTAGGGTTCACTTAAGTCAACCCAGGAAAGCCTAGTAGACCAAGGATCTCCTTAGGCCTAAATATGGCAAAGTGCCCTAACTAAGGGCAATGTGACGACACATGGAATACGTCATGAAGATTCTCTAGCTCTGGCTGTAACTCCAACCGATAGGCCAACGGGCCAATCCTTTCCAATATAATGTAGGGCCCAACGTACCTTGGGCTGAGCTTCTTCACACCACATACCCGTGATACTCCATGCGTCGGCCTGATCTTCAGAAACACTTTGTCTCCCACTTGAAATTCCACCATCTGGTGCTTTGCATTTTAATATTTTGCCTGCCGACTTTGAGCCTCAAGCATGCGGTCCCGTATTAGTCTCACAATAACGTCAGTATCATCAATGTATTCAATTCCCAATGCCTTCGGGTCCTCATCCTGCACCCAAGACAAGGTTGTTCTACACCTTCTTTCGTAAAGGGATTCATGAGGCGTCATTCCGATACTAGCCTGGTGACTGTTGTTATATGAAAATTCCACCAGGGGTAAGAGCATTTCCCACGGCTCTCCTCTATCCAATACACACAACCTCAGTAGATCCTCCAATGTCCTGATAGTCCTTTCAGACTGCATGTCTGTTTGAGGATGAAACGTCGTGCTAAAGGTAAGACATGAACCCAAATACGCCTGCACTGCCTTCCATTCTTTAGAGGTAAACCGACCATCCCGGTCAGAAACAATCATCTTTGGCACACCGTGAAACCGTACGAACTGCTCCACAAAGAGGCGTACCAAAACATCCACATGGGCTTCTTTCTTCATAGGAATAAATCGGGCTACCTTCGTCAGGAGGTCAACGATTACCTATATTGAATCATTCCCTGAGCGTGAGCGAGGCAAACCGTGGATAAAGTCCATGGAGACATCCTCAAACTTCCACTCGGGGATGGGCAATGATTGTAATAATCCACCGGGGCTCCTGCATTTTGCCTTCACCCTTTGATAGGCCTCGTAGTGCGTAACAAAATATCGGACATCCCTCTTCATTCCCGGCCAACACATGGTCTTATGCAGGTTGGCGTACATCTTGGCAATTCACGGATGCACAGAATACTGGGTGCAGTGTGCCTCTCTCAAGATATCATCCCGAATTTTACCGCCCTCGGAAATGTAAAGCCGGCCACGGAGATGAACGAGGCCGTCTTTTAGAGAGTACTCATCAGTTGTCCCATCTTCAATCGAATTGATTGTCGGGGCCAGAGCCGCATCCTTTCCTTGCTCCGCCCGGATCCGGTCTCGAATGTCACAGACTATGCTCAATGCGGTTAGGTACTCTATATACCCTTCCGATTGGTCTTTGTATGCCAGAGTGATCTCCATCTGTTCGAGCATCTGAGCTAACTCCATACGCATCAACCGGGATTCGAGGCTTATTTCTGGTACCTTCCTGCTCAAATCATCAGCTACGAAATTTACTTTTTCGGGGTGGTAGTTCAGGGTGAATTCATAATCACACAAAAACTCCAACCACCGCCGTTGTCTTAAATTCAATTCCTTCTGGGTATGGACGTACTTTAAGTTCTTCTGATCCGAAAAGATTATGCAGTGAACGCCATATATATAGTGCCTCCAAATCTTCAAGGCGAACACCACTTCTCCCAATTCCAAATCATGTACTGGGTAGTTGATCTCATGCTTCTTCAACTGTCTTGAAGCATATGCAATCGCATGCCCGTGCTGCATCAGTACCGCTCCCATCCCTTGATATGATGCGTCATTGTAAACTTGAAATCCCTCCCTCCTGGATGGAAGGGCTAGGATGGGTGCGGATGTAAGTCGGTCCTTCAGTTCCTGAAACGCAGCTTCACACTAAGGTGTCCACTCATACGACACACCTTTCTTTGTCAGCGTAGTCAGAGGAAGGGCGATCTTTGAGAAGCTTTTTACAAACTTGCGATAATACCTGGCAAGTCCAAGAAAGCTCCGCACATCGACCGCTGACTTCAAGGGAGACCACTCCTTCACGACACGCACCTTGTCCGGATCCACAGCTAACCAGGCCCCACTGAACACATGGCCCAAGAAGGCAACCTCTTGGAGTTAAAATTCGCACTTGCTGAACTTGGCAAACAAGGTATGCACTTTTAGCTTCTTCAGTACAAAGGTCAGATGTTTGACATGCAACTGAACTCTAAACTCCGCGAGTTCCTTTGGGGCCATCCGATAAGGGTCCTGGAGATGGGATTGGCTCCTAGTACTAGCTTAATCTGAAAATCCACTTTTCTATGTGGGGGTAATCCTGGCAATTTCTCAGGAAATACCTCAAGAAAATCCCGCACTACCTGCACATCCTTTAAATCTATTTTTGTCTCCTTCAGTTCGAAACATATCATGTAGACTTCATCCCCTCTCAAGTGAGCTTTCAAGGTCTTGATCGAAGATAATAGTAAACATGGTGCGAATTTTATACCTTGGAAGATTACATTGGTATCCCCATGTATCAAGTAGATTTGCTTCTCCGCGTAGTCAATTCTTGCATAGTGCCAATCCAACCATGCCATGCCTAGAATGAGATCAAATTCTGGTATTCACAAAACTGTGGTAGGGGTATCAAAGATCTTTCCCCTAATGAGTATCTCCAATTCGCACTTGGCAGTTGCGGTCATCTCAGAGCCGTCTAGGAGGCGTACTCTTCGAGCAATGCCAGTGAAGTATTGCACTCCATGTATATCTTTAATGAAGTCTTCAGACACAAAAGAGTGCAAGGCATCAGTATCAAACAACGTATAGGCCGGTTTCCTGCCGACCACCACAGTGCCTAAGTACCAATAACCATACTCAAGCTAGATATCTAGTATGACTTAAGCTATTCATACCTGCAATCACCTCCTGAGGGTTCCGCTCCTGTGTCATGTCCAGTGTGAACACCTGATTCCGAGCAGGTCCGGGGTTTCCTCCTCGTGGTCCTCATCCTCGACCACACATGTGCCCCCATCCTCGAGGAGCTGCTGGAGGGAGAGAAAGATTCGTATTTACAAACAATTGCGCGGGGGCCTTATTGTTGCACGGGGGCTTGTTGGGATCTGAAGGCATTTAGGATCGCTGTGAGCATTTTCCCTAGCTCCGATTGCTGGAACTGTGTGGGTACGGACGGGGCGGGGGTGCCCCCCACTGGCTCAGTGTGCAATGGGATCTACACGTAAAATAAAAACCTAAGGTCAGGTTGGCTAATCTTAAGGTCAAAGTTGGACATACTTATTGTGAATTACATATGGGCACACCACTGCTTCCGTTAAGTCAGTTTGTCTCCAAACTAACTAATCGAATGGGGGTGGCACCATTGTTAAATGACTCCTCTAATTCAGGATCGTAGCAAGCTGATACCATTTATAAGACCCCCCCTCCCGGAACACAAAAACAGGGTATGAGAGGGGTTTTATGCCCAGAACAGCCGCCTTGCGGTAGCGCTAGCACTCGGGCTAGCCTGTACTACAAGATGCCTATTCTACCGGCCTTTATGATATCAAACATTGTGAACCCAACCATGATATAGAGTTAGAAGTCAAAATCCACACAAGCATATAATAGTCCAAATACAACAAGTAAAGAAGCTACAACAAGCTTCTATAATCAGAGTACGTAAAATATTTTGCCCAAAAGGGCTACATCAAGTATCTCTCACACTCACATCAGTAACCGACGGTAACGACTGTACCGTCCCCTCAGGCCCTATCGTCCTGGCCTGGCTATCCTACTGCAAAACCTACTACTGCTCCGTCTGCGGGGTTTCCTCCTAAAAAGGAAGACGTAGCAACCGTTAGTCCTAAAGACTAAGTGGTTTCACATCCGCTCCCCCGACGACTCCTCGGCACCGAGCGAAGAAATGGACAAAGGTACAATATATATAAAGTATGTAAGCATAAGTACAAGCAGGTGGCATAGTATAATCAGTAAACATTGTAATAATGTAGCAACACAATAAATGATTAATCATTACTCTAGCAGTTCTATCATCTACAGCATAGTATGAGAGAGTGTAAGCTACAACTGAAAGTAACTCAACTTATATGAATTCCCATACAGACATATAAGTTGAGGATCGGTTCAACAGAAAAGTAACACATAGTATATGAGTGCCCATACAAACTTATACGATGAGGATCTTGTGTACGCAATGTAATGTTATGCAATGAATGCTATGCTATGACTCACCCATGAACATGCACAAGGAATTGCTGTGTCGACATAGACTCTGTAGTTCCCACTTTTCGAGCAGGTAGCTAACCTCTCAGGCGTCAACCATCGTGGTCAGACGGTGATAGTAGAGCGGGCATCTCCAGGCTGGTCTCCACACTATCTTTCCTAGGCCTCCGTACTCCTTAACGCTAAGCACACACAGCGGAGCTCACAAGCGTACTGCGGCTCAGCGGGTATCTCAGGTAGATGTGCACCGAGATCCTAGCCCTGAACTGCCCTATAATGTGACCCGGAAGGAGCCTCGGAAATGAGTACGAGGACCAAGGCCAACCATTCACTTGGCACGGAAGGAGCCTCGGGACGTGAACACCGAGGACCAATCCCAACCGCCTAAGGTCTAACCATCAACTACTATCGGTGTGACGACTGATGAGTCCGTAGACCTGCCACACTATCCTTAACCTAGGATTACGACACCACGTGTCGACCCACACCGCATGCAATCTCACATCTCGAGCTCAACAACTCACGAGGGTTCGTTACCAAATCCCTTATCATCACAAACGATCAAGTGCGGCAAACATTCACGCACAATCAACCCTTCACAAATCCATGCACTAACCTTAATCAATCCTCTTCCAATATTTTGAGCTCACATTACCGATTCACATATCGAGTTGTTTATTCAATCCAACTACTCTACTCACTAGTGAACCTAGGGATCTATTAACCACCCATTTCGTTCAAGTAGGTTTTATTTCATCATTTGATTGCAAGGAATCAACCAACAACTCGTAACAGTCCTTCAAGTTATTTACCCTCAATCTCGCCATTAAACCTAATATGGATTACATAAACAAAAGAGTAAGGTATGCAATAATAATATAATATACAGAACTTCAACCGGGTATTCCTGAAGATACGGGAATCCAGTGAAAATGTCTAACCCATTGTTTGGAAGATATTACTAAGGGCTGGGACTTTCGTTTTTAGTCGGAATCCCAGATTTGGCCGTAACATACTCGAAATAGGCTTTTAAGATGGCTACATCCAAATTACAGTTTCAGCACATTTATGTTATTAGCCATCAATCTCGATCAGGCTTTCCCGTGGCTACAGACCTCGCCTGAAGATGTGTAACCACTCGTTGGAAATATCTCTCCAAGGCATACGGCTTTCGTGTTTAGTCGGAAGCCTGGATCTGGCCATGTCTCGTCTTAAAAAGGCCACGAAGATCACTGCGCGCAGAACACAGATTTCTGCACGCAATTTAAGGCGGAATAAACGGCATCGGTTCATCTTCCTCCTCTAGCGAATCTTCCCAAATCACAATAGAAATCCTCCTCCCTTGTTCACCCTCATCAGGCCAATCCTCTTCACGATACCATCTCCATCATCACATTTAAAGAAGGAGAGGTTGAAGATGACTAATCCCTAGAACACAAGTCCTAGCATGGCCTCATCCTAGGAGTCTCCATCTCACACATCAAGACTCTTTTGAGTCGATATCTCGCCTAGGATTAACTACAGATCTAGCACCAAGGGAAAGGGGAGGAAACTCACTTCATTTCCGGCGCTTCCGCTATTACCGGCCATGGATCTCGTCACTCTTCGCGACGGCATCTTCTTTTCCTTGGCGGCGGCGGTTCTTCACGGAGTGTAGTTGATTCCAAGAACTCCTTCCCTCCTCCAGTAGTTTCTCCACAGAAAAGAAGGCTTGGGAAGAGGAAGATAAACGACCAATCCTATATAAATAGGACCAACATAGGTAGGAACACGCCCGTGTTCCTACCCGTGTCCCGCTCGATGAAGCGTCGTCGACGGTTATAACGTCGTATGGACACAGACACGGGTAGGGGCACGCCCGTGTCCATTGCCTGTGTCATGGGACACGACCGTGTTCTTACCCGTGTCGTGCTCGGGAGACACGGCCGTCTTCCTGGGATATGCACATGGGTAGGGACACGCCCGTGTATCTACCCGTGTCCTGCTCGGGAGACACGCCATCTTCCTGGATATATGCACACGGGTAGGGACACGCCCGTGTCTCTACTTGTGTCCTGCTCGGGACAGGCCCTATCGATTCCCATCAACGCCTCTCGACACGGGTAGGGACACGCCCGTGTATCCACCCGTGTCCTTCTCGGGAAACGCCTGTTGGGTTCCACTCAACGCCTCTTCCATTCAACGCCTCTCGACACGGGTTGGGACACGCCCGTGTCCCTACCAGTATCCTTCTCGGGACAGGCCATGTCGAGTTCCACTAAACGCCTCTCGAGTTCTACTCGATGCACACGGGTAGGGACACACTCGTATCTCTACCCGTGTCTTATTCTGGACCAATTTCTCTTTTCCACACGAGTGTAAGCCTAGTCGCCTGCACTCCCTAGGCCCAAGTCAGCTCTCCTGACTCAGAAGCACGCACGAGGGGCCTAGCACGAATCGGGACGTTAAACCTTCTAACCACTTATAATTGCTTAGTGAGCTGGTGGCGTTGAGTGCGTTGAGTGCACTCAACGCCATGACTGAATGGCGTTGAGTGAGTTGAGCTCACTCAAATCCATAGCCTTAATGGCATTGAGAGAGTTGAGCTCACTCAATGCCATTGTACTTGGAAAGTTTCTGGCTCGGGGGCGTTGAGTGAGTGGAGCTCACTCAATGCCATAGACTGCATGGCATTGAGTGAGTTGAGCTCACTCAACGCCATTTAACTTAGAAACTTTTCTAGATAGGGGCGTTGAGTGTGTGGAGCTCACTCAACGCCATAAACTGCTTGACGTTTAGTTAGTTGAGCTCACTAAATGCCTTTTAATTTGGGAAATTTTTGACTACTGTTGGCGTTGAGTGAGTATAGATCACTCAACGCCATAGACTGAATGGCATCGAGTGAGTTGATGTAAGACCCCCCCCCCTTTTTTTTTCCAACCACCGGGGTCTTAGGCCCATAATCGCCGCTTTGCGGTGACACCTTCACGTCCTGAAGGGTCATCACCACAAGGCGCCGATTCTGCCGGCCAATTCGATCACAGAAGGGTAGCACAATAATAGAAGTAAGAGCAATGCAGTCCACAATAATAAATCACATATATAGAAATAAATCTCCACGAAGGGAGTGTCCACAGAAAACATCAGAGTACTATAAATGCGGGCTTATGCCCGATACATCATGTCCTCACTACAATATCACTCATGCGGAAGCGAAAACAAAAACTACTCAGAGTCGAGACTCACGGTCTCGGCTGAATGAACTCCGGAGCTAGACTGCCCCATCTCCAGACGCACCGATCTCTGGGGCTGCTCCTCCATGCAGGGCTCCACGATCCCCTAAATGATGTGGTTCAAAAACCATTAGTCATAAAGACTAAGCCCTATAATCCCCTACCCCTTCCCCCATGGCTCCTAGGTACCGAGCGGAGAGGAAGAAAGGGAAGGACATGAAGATGGAGATTAAGCAATAAACAAATGGCAGCGGAACTAATCTAGCAAATCTATAATAATATGGCAAAAACAGAAAGTAAGAAAAGTAACCTTAACTTATGTGCGAAAACGCATAAGCCAAGGGATCTTCTACAAGGCTCTCATCGTATAGAGTGTCCCATACCACCTATACGTTGGGGTGTCGGTTATCAAACAACAACATATGTTTATATATTGAAATTAACCATTGATTTATAAACTTGCCCACACAAGCTTATAGACCAAGGGGTCGTTTTGCAGGTCCTAATGTATAAGCGTCCCATACCACTTATACTTTAGGTGTCAGGGTTAAATGAATCGATTATGCTATGACATGCAAGTGGGTATGATGAAACATGCAAGTGCAACTCACACACCCGACTCTGTGCACACAGACCTTTAGTTCCCCCTTTCAGAGCCGTTACCTCCCAGGATACCTCCGTAGTGGCGGACGGAAGCGGTGGGTTGGGCCTCGCCCACCTCAAAACCAGTAAAAGCACCACTGGTCTGACCTATCGTACGCCTCAACGCTTAGTGCACTAAGCGGACGCCTGCGTACTCTTGCCGGCTGGCGCACCGGACTTCTGTTGGCGAAGTGCTAATCACCCCGCCGAGTCAACGATATCGGTGTCGGTGCAATCGAACTCCCCGATATCGAAAAACCCACCACCTTAACTTTTCCTATCTTATGCACATGCAAGTTTAATCGTAAACACACAAAAAAAACCGAGCCGAAGCTCCCCGGACCAAAACGTCCGTCTCCAAACTAACCGAGCCGAAGCTCCCCGGACCATCCCGTCCGTCTTTTAACCGACCGAGCCGAAGCTCCCCGGACCATCCCGTCCGTCTCTTAACCAACCGAGCTGAAGCTCCCCGGACCATCCGTCCGTCTCTTAACCAACCGAGCCGAAGCTCCCTTCAATCTTCCTGTGCCAACAGTGTTTGTGAAAAGTGCAGCCCTAGTTACTAAGTTACTCTTGTCGGTTTGTTATTACAGTTTACGTTAGCCCAGGACTGCCCCCGGTATTCCCCGTGAAGGGCTCTCAAGGGGCACTAGGAACCAAGACGGCGACATTACGGCCCGAAGTTCCCTTTCGCAAGGCACTTATTGTTATTGGTTTATCTCCCTTAACCCGATTCCCTTCTCATATTATGATAGACTATCCTAGGGTGATTTTTAACCTTCCTCTCTTCGGGAAAGGCGATCTTTCGCCGAAACCCGAGCACCTCTTAACTCTAGCTATCACCACTTCTCACTACTCTTTATACCTTCCTATTGTGATTTCCTCCACCATTGCCCACCCAGACAATATGATTAACTCCAATGCCTTCCTCAGATCATGTCCTATTGCATTTCACAAATTGCTATATGCAGACCGACCTAGACTACATGTCGAACCGGTTATGTAATGATCCAATACTCATCCAAATGCCCTAAATTATTTACTGGAGACTTACCATGATATAAATGACCTAAATCCAGAAAATGGAAATTTTCATAATTTATTTGGCATTAAATTAAATTCCTCGAAAATCCCAAGGGCTACCGGTTTGAACATGAACTACCCTAAGTTCTCATGCATGATGTCCAGCAAATTTATGATAAATAGTAAGTTATCTCAATAGGTTAAATTCAAAGTATCATAATTTTTCTATCATCAAAAGGACATTAAAACTATTTTAGAAACAATCTCTATCTTTTGTTATTTATGAATCAAGTACAGAAAATATTCTTCCAAAAATTACAAATAATTTATGACATGCAGATAAAGGCCTAGAATTAGCACTGTCCCAGTTTCATAATTATTCAGTGATAAAATCATCCCTAAATAATTTTTCAAACATAGAACCCCTTTTTAACCTTTATGAAGGAAGTACTGGATGTACTCAACTAAAAATTATATAAAAATTCAGGGGTAATTATTCTGTTCTAAAATCTATATTCCCAAAATTTCATGAGATTTCAATGAACAGAGATTCCTAAATAATTAAATCATCATCTAAGGCCATAACAAGCTTTACAAATGAAGTGCTAGCAATAATCAACATAAAATTCCAGAAAAATTGTTATAAGTTCTACCTAATCCAAAACGCACTCTACCCGAATTTCACAGTTTTTAAGTAAGGTTTAGTGACTGATTTTACCTATTTAATATTTTACCCTAAAACTAAGGTTAGGGTTTTAAGGTATCTACTTGTCTCCAAATTCCCCAAGATTACATCCGGACCATTCTTATCAAGCTTTTGTCAACTCTTCAGAGTTTCAAGGCAAAACCAGAGCAATTGCCCCCATGTCCTTCACAACCCTCAAAACCCTTCATTTAGGGTTTGAGCTTGGATCCTAGGGTAAACCAATCGTAAATCTCACCATTTTTCTCCAAGCAGGTTATAACACCCTTCTAAGTCATAGATCAGAAAATCAACCTCTGTTGAGGTGATTTGACCTTTCCAAACTCTTAATGCACTTTTTACTAAAAGGTGTCTCACTAATGCCTAGTTAAGGGTAGAAGATTTCCTGCCCAAAACTCCTCCAAATCAGTTGGAATTTTGTACAGACCTAGGTTTTATAGCCAGGGACCACTCACCAAAATTTGGGAGGGTTTGGAGGTCATTTGACCACTTAAATAAATTCCTCTAAGTTTATTAAATTGAAACAAAAACTTTAGGCAAAGTATCCCTAAAAATTCCCATTTTTGGTCTGCCTTTAGGTATTGTTAAGGCTAATCCCCCGCCCAAATTTCAGGTCATTTGGACAAGGGACGAAGAGTGGGCATCCGTTTTAATTTCTGCCCAACTCTAGGTATAGCCCCCACTAAAACGGGTGCTGCGGCCGAACCGCTTACCCAAACGAGTTGAAACCAATTTTAGATTAATCTAGACTCGAAGGGCTACGACTTTTGTGTCTGGTCACTTTTCCTAAAATGGCCTCTAAGTGCCTCGTTTTGCAGCATTAAAATGTGTCCATCCAAGTATAATTTCCTTACAAAATTATTTACATAATTTATACATTAAAAACAGTTTTTACTGTTCATCTTCTACAGAACCCGAAAACCAGACACAGAAAATCATATTTCCTGTAGCTCTTTCGCGCTCCGTCACCGGTCGTCCGGTCACTTCCCTGGCCAGCCACCACCACCACCACCTCCGTTGAGGCGATGGTTATCGGTCGGCGGTGGTTTGGCCGCCGGAGGTGGCGGTTTCCGGCGAACTCAAGAATACACTTTTCATGGTTTTCCCTGAAAACGAGAGATGGATCCGGCTCCGTTGAGCGCGAACTTCCTTTCTAAGAATCCTAAGATCTACCCATGAAAGAGAAGAAGCAGAGGAGGACCTTATTCGCGGTTTGGAGGCGAGAAGAACGACGAGGTGCCATGGCGCGGTGGTGGCGTTGCTGAACTTCTCATACAGCAAGAACAAGGATCTGATCGTTTGATTGAGCGTGTAACCTTCTCCTCTTGCTCCAAGTGGGATTTTATAAGTCAGCATGTGGGGAGGTGAAAGGGTAAAGCCTTAATGGTCATGAAGGCTCCTCCTAATAACATTTCGGTTACAGTGAAGGGATAAGAAACGGTGGAAGATGAACAGGTGTGTCCAGTTGGCGGTTTCCTATCGGACCACATCTTCCTCCTTTATTATATAATTACAGAATGAAAAACGGCCTGTAATTACTCCTGGTGTAACTTCCCACACCAGCATTTATTACCAAGCGTGTTAGAATAATTTCGGGCCTGAACGGTCGTTTCGGCCAATGTCACGGGCGTGACACATGGGTCACGGGCGTGACAAGCCCGGATAGCCAATTCTGGGTTCGACGATCGTCGAACTGAGATCGACGATCGTCGAAGGGTGGTCACGGGCGTGACACCTGGGTCACGGGCGTGACAGGCCCGGGTGGTTAATTTTGGGCCGACGATCGTCGAACTGAGATCGACGGTCGTCGAAGGGTGGTCACGCCCTAGGTCACGGGCGTGACACCTAGGTCACGGGCGTGACAGGCCCGAGTTTCAATTTCGACGATCTCCTTACGGAGATCGACGATCGTCGAAGGGGTCACGCCCTAGGTCACGGGCGTGACACCTTGGTCACGGGCGTGACAAGCCTGGGCTGCAAGTTCGACGATCGTCTCACGGAGATCGACGATCGTCGAAGGAGTCACGCCCTAGGTCACGGGCGTGACACCTTGGTCACGGGCGTGACATGCCCGGGCAGCAAGTTCGACGATCGTCTCGCGGAGATCGACGATCGTCGAAGTAGTCACACCCAAAGTCACGGGCGTGACGAATCAGTCACGGGCGTGACCAACCCGTGACCCGAAACCTCGATCGATTTATTTCAATTTTTGGGCTTCACAGGGTTCTGTCACGACCAACCGACTCCTAGGGGTCTAGCCGGAAATGGGATGTTACAAATCCCAATAAACAAAACAAAAATTTCGTCCCCGAAATTGAGGTTGAGCCTACGGAGATTTCTATCGGAATAAATTTAACTTGTAACATCCCATACGATCTTTCTATCGGGTTTAGGCGACTATTCGTTTGATAAACGAAGACAATCTCCCCAATAAACAAAAGATTAGCCCCTACCTTTCTGATTGAGTGCGCATGCCTAGGTCCTGAATTTTCCTTATCTAGTCTTAACTGTCCAAAACAAGAAGGCAATCTATAGTATACCGAGAGGTGGTGAGATGTACCTGACTGAACAACTCCGGGTATCTTTGCCTCATCAGATACTGCGGTTCCCAGGTGTGCTCCTCCTGACCGTGGTTTCTCCACAGAACCTTGACTAAGGGGATCTTTTTGCGGCGCAAGATCCGTACTCCTTTGTCGTCGATCCGAACCGGCTCCAAGTGAACAGATCGGTCTGAAGCTACCGGCCCTTCGGTGGTCAAAATCCGCTGCTCCGGGCGTAGTAGAGCCCTTCTCAGCGAAGAAATGTGGAAGACATCGTATAGAGCTGCCAGCTCTGGCGGCAACTCTAGCCTGTAGGCTAGGGGTCCGATCCACT
Source organism: Platanthera zijinensis (assembly GCA_039513925.1). Lineage (NCBI taxonomy): Eukaryota > Viridiplantae > Streptophyta > Magnoliopsida > Asparagales > Orchidaceae > Platanthera > Platanthera zijinensis. The sequence continues at coordinate 142,830,631 of CM077089.1, forward strand.
CTAGGATCCGGTAAGGGCCCATATACCTAGGGCTGAGCTTCTTCCTCCAACCATGCACCCGTGAGACTCCGTGCATGGGCCGGATCTTCAAGAACACTCGATCTCCTACCCGAAACTCCACCTGACGATGCCGGGCGTCATAGTATTTAGCCTGTCTGCTCTGCGCCTCCAACATCCTATCTCTGATCAGTCTCACCTGAGCCTCGGTGTCTTCAACAAAATCCGATCCCAACACCTTCGGATCCTCGTCTCGAACCCAAGAAAGCGGGGTCCTACATTTTCTTCCATACAAGGCTTCATAAGGCGCCATCCTGATACTGGACTGGTAGCTATTGTTATAGGAGAACTCGACCAACGGTAACATCTTCTCCCACGGCTCCCCTCGGTCCAGTATACACAGTCGTAGTAAATCCTCCAAGGTCTGGTTGGTGCGCTCTGTCTGCCCGTCCGTCTGAGGGTGGAAGGTCGTGCTAAAAGTCAACCGGGTGCCCAAATATGCCTGCACTGACCACCACTCCCTGGATGTAAACCGTCCATCGCGGTCCGACACTATCGTCCGGGCCACGCCATGATATCGGATATACTGCTCCACGAACTTCCGTACCAGCACTCCCACCAAGTCATCCTTCCTGATCGGTATAAAGCGGGCCACCTTCGTCAATCGATCAACAATCACCCAGATCGAGTCGTTCCCCGTCCGAGACCGGGGAAGACCATGTATAAAATCCATAGCTATATCGTCGAACTTCCACTCCGGCACCGGGAGTGGCTGCAGCAATCCTGCGGGGTTCCTGCACTCCGCCTTCACCAACTGACACGCCTCGCAATGGGTCACGAAGTACATAATGTCCTTCTTCATGCCCGGCCAAAACATCGTCTTCTTCAGATCAGCGTTCATCTTTGTGATCCCCGGGTGCACAGACTACCGGCTGCAATGCGCCTCCATCATAATATCCTCTCGGATCTGGCCTCCTGCGGGTATATATACTCTGCCTCTGAAATGTAGCAATCCATCTCTCAGGGAATAATCTCCTGTCGAACCTTCCTCCAAAGCTCGGAACATCGGCTCTGCCCACGCATCTGTCCTCTGTCCGTCCCGAATGCGATCCCGAATATCATCTATGGCCACTATCGATGCCAGATACTCCCTATACAGAACTGGGTCATCCTCGGACACTAGGGATATCTGCATATCTCTGAATGACCAGACTAGCTCCATGGACATAACCTGGGGCCCAGCTTCGGAAGTGGCAGCTCGCCGGCTCAACGCGTCGGCCACCACGTTTGCCTTCCCTGGATGGTAGTGCATCTCATACTGATAATCTGATAAGAACTCCACCCAGCGCCTCTGCCTGATATTCAGCTCCTTCTGCGTGTCCACGTATTTCAGGTTCTTATGGTCGGAGTAGATGTCGCAGTGGACTCCGTAAAGATAATGGCGCCAGACCTTCAGAGCAAAAATGACCGCTCCCATCTCAAGGTCGTGCACTGGGTAGTTCTTCTCATGGGTCTTCAGCTGGCGGGAGGTATATGCTATGACGTGTCCATTCTGCATCAGCACTGCTCCCATCCCCTGGTATGATGCGTCGGTATATACCTGGAATCCTTCCTTTCCAGATGGAAGGGCCAGAATAGGGGCTGAGATGAGTCGGTCCTTCAGTTCCTGGAAAGCCGCCTGGCACTGCGGGGTCTAAACGAAAGGTGCCTCCTTCTTCGTCAAAGATGTGAGGGGGAGGGCAATCTCAGAGAACCCCTCCACGAACTTCCGGTAGTAACCGGCAAGTCCCAAGAAACTGCGTACATCGGTGGCTGTCTTCAACTGTGGCCAATCGCGAACTGCCCGAATCTTTGCCGGATCCACTGCCAACCCGGCTCCGCTGATAATGTGGCCTAGGAAGGCCACCTCCTTCAACCAAAACTGACACTTGCTGAATTTTGCATAAAGGCGATGCTCCCGCAACCTTTCCAAAGTCAGTGCTAGATGCCGAGTGTGCTCCTCCTCCGTCCTAGAGTAGATCAGGATGTCGTCTATGAATACTAAGACGAACACATCCAAGTAGGCCTCGAAGACCCAGTTCATGAGACTCATGAACGCCGACGGAGCATTCGTGAGCCCGAAGGGCATCACGGTGAACTCATACAGGCCATATCTGCTACTGAAGGCCGTATTCGGGATATCCTCCTCCTGGATCCGTAGCTGGTAGTATCCTGACCTCAAGTCCAGCTTCGAGAAATAATGGGCCCCCTCCAGCTGGTCGAACAATTCGTCTATCCGAGGGAGCGGATAGGTATTCTGGACGGTCAGCCTGTTTAGTGCTCGATAATCGATGCACAGGCGGAGTGTCCCATCCTTCTTCTTCACGAATAGGACCGGTGCTCCCCATGGCGAGGAACTCGGTCTAACAAATCCTGCCTCAACCAATTCCTGCAACTGAGTCCGAAACTCTGCCAACTCCTTTGGGTCCATTCGATAAGGGGCCCTAGATGCCGGCTTGGCCCCCGGCACAAGCTGTATCTGAAAGTCCTGCTCTCGGTGTGGAGGTAGTCCTGGCAATTTCTCTGGAAAGATGTCAGCGAAATCTCGCACCATCGGGATGTCTGTCACCGACTCCTTAACTTCCGCCATCTCAAATAGAATTTGATAGACCTCCTCTCCCTGCAGATGGGCCTTAACGGCCTCTACCGAAGATAAGAGTATACGAGAGACAGGTCTTATACCTTCGATGGTAATGAAAGAGTCCCCGTGTCTCACGGTGATCCTCTTCGCCTGGCAGTCAATCTGGGCATGGTTCCAGTGCAGCCATACCATGCCCAGGATCAGGTCGTAGTCTGTCAGCTTCAAAATCGTCGTTGGATCCTCGAATGCCTTTCCACCAATTTCTGCCTCCATATTGCAGTGATCCGTGGTAAGGAGCTCAGATCCATCCGGTAGTCGCACCCTCATCCTCGAGCCTGTGAACCGCTCCACGCCTTCCAGTCCTTCTACGAACGTCTCCGACACAATGGAGTGAGTAGCTCCAGTATCGAACAGCGTGCGGGCCGGCTTGCCGCTGATGAAGACTATACCTGGGGTGATTAGATATCTTAGGGTTCTATAGTGAGTTTTACTTTCCTTGCTAATCTATCTAGTGCGATTCAAAGTTTGACCATTGAAAGGGAAATTCTATGAAAATAAAGAAGCATTGCGGCGTACCTGCGATGACCTGCTCCGGATTCCGAGGTTGCGCAAGGTCCAAAGCATATACCTGCTCTCTTCCCTGTCTACGATCTCCCTCCTGGTATCCACGACCGCGGCCGCGTCCTCGGCCTCCGTAATGCTGAGCTTGTGGGCCGCCCTGTGGTGCTGGAGGTGGTGCCCCCCTCATGGGGCAGTTCCTCCGAATGTGCCCAATCTGATGACAAAGGAAGCACTCCGGTGGGGGATACGCCATTCCCCCGGGTCTCAGCATCTCCTGCATCCGAAGAGGTGGAGGGGCCAATATCACATGTTCCCTCGGCTCCTGCCTCACGTCCTGACGAGGCTGGTCCCCTGTCCTCCTCCCCTCTGGTACAGCACCTCGCCGCTGGTCATTTTACCTCTCCGTCCCTGATCCTCTGCTGGCCGTTTCCGGCCCCGGGTGGCGTGCCAATCTGCCTCAATCCTTTTTGCCATCTCCAAAATCCGGGAGATGGGCCCGTCAGATACAAACAACAGAGCCTCCCTCAAGTCCTCCCGCAGGCCCTTATAGAACCTCCTGATATACCCTGCCTCGTCCAGCTGGTAGGAATCTGCGTATCGAGCCAGATGGTCGAACTCTCAATGGTACTCCACCACAGTCCGGGTGCCCTGCTTCAGCTGTAAGAACCGCTCCTCCAAATCATCCCTAGCTGACTGCGGAACGAAATGCTCCAGCAGTGCGGCCCTGAACTCCTCCCAAGTAACCTCCGCAACCTCCCTATCGGCAAATGTCGTGTCCAACAGCGTCTTCCACCACCTCTTTGCATGGGGCTCCAGGCAAGAGACAACCAGAGCCACCCTCTCCTCCCAGGGACACCGTATCCCGGTCAGCATCTCGTACATGATATCGAGCGACTCTTCCGTCCGAACTGCCGACTCTGTCCCCAAGTAGGACGGGGGAGACAGTCCTCGGAAGATGCTTAGCCAGTTGGCCCCCGGATTTGGTTGCGGGGCCGGAACCTGCTGGGCCCTGAAAGCCTCTAGGATGGCAGTCAGAGTCTGTCCCATGTCTGACTGAAGGAAAGGAGTGGGGACCGGTGGAGGTGGTGCAACACCCTGAGCCTGCTGAACTCCGCCTTGTGGCGTAGGCTGTGCTGGAGGCTGCGTAACAAAAACACGTGCTGAGAAAATGTGCAAATATTACATAAAGGTGGACAATTTATATGTGATCCCCATATGGGCACACCACTGCTTCCGCTGCTTAGTTTGTCCCCAAACTAAACTCGAGCGGGGGTGACCCAGGGTTAGTGGACTGCTACCTTTTCAGATCGATGTTTCCCTCTGATACCACTTGTAAGACCCCCCCCCCCTTTTTTTTCTTTTTCAACCACCGGGGTCTTAGGCCCAGAATCGCCGCTTTGCGGTGACACCTTCACGTCCTGAAGGGTCATCACCATAAGGCGCCGATTCTGCCGGCCAATTCGATCACAGAAGGGTAGCACAATAATAGAAGTAAGAGCAATGCAGTCCACAATAATAAATCACATATATAGAAATAAATCTCCACGAAGGGAGTGTCCATAGAAAACATCAGAGTACTATAAATGCGGGCTTATGCCCGATACATCATGTCCTCACTACAATATCACTCATGCGGAAGCGAAAACAGAAACTACTCAGAGTCGAGACTCACGGTCCCGGCTGTATGAACTCCGGAGCTAGACTGCCCCATCTCCAGGCGCACCGATCTCTGGGGCTGCTCCTCCATGCTGGGCTCCACGATCCCCTAAATGATGTGGTTCAAAAACCATTAGTCATAAAGACTAAGCCCTATCATCCCCTACCCCTTCCCCCATGGCTCCTAGGTACCGAGCGGAGAGGAAGAAAGGGAAGGACATGAAGGTGGAGATTAAGCAATAAACAAATGACAGCGGAACTAATCTAGCAAATCTATAATAATATGGCAAAAACAGAAAGTAAGAAAAGTAACCTTAACTTATGTGCAAAAACGCATAAGCCAAGGGATCTTCTGCAAGGCTCCCATCGTATAGAGTGTCCCATACCACCTATACGTTGGGGTGTCGGTTATCAAACAACAGCATATGTTTATATATTGAAATTAACCATTGATTTATAAACTTGCCCACACAAGCTTATAGACCAAGGGGTCGTTTTGCAGGTCCTAATGTATAAGCGTCCCATACCACTTATACTTTAGGTGTTAGGGTTAAATGAATCGATTATGCTATGACATGTAAGTGGGTATGATGAAACATGCAAGTGCAACTCACACACCCGACTCTGTGCAAACATACCTTTAGTTCCCCCTTTCGGAGCCGTTACCTCCCAGGATACCTCCGTAGTGGCGGACGGAAGCGGTGGGTTGGGCCTCGCCCACCTCAAAACCAGTAAAAGCACCACTGGTCTGACCTATCGTACGCCTTAACGCTTGGTGCACTAAGCGGACGCCTGCGTACACTTGCCGGCTAGCGCACCGGACTTCTGTTGGCGAAGTGCTAATCACCCCGCCGAGTAAACGATATCGGTGTCGGTGCACTCGAACTCCCCGATATCGAAAAACCCACCACCTTAACTTTTCCTATCTTATGCACATGCAAGTTTAATCGTAAACACACAAAAAAAACCGAGTCGAAGCTCCCCGGACCAAAATGTCCGTCTCCAAACCAACCGAGCCGAAGCTCCCCGGACCATCTCGTCCGTCTTTTAACCAACCGAGCTGAAGCTCCCCGGACCGTCCCATCTGTCTCTTAACCAACCGAGCCGAAGCTCCCCGGACCATCCCGTCCGTCTCTTAACCAACCGAGTCGAAGCTCCCATCAATCTTCCTGTGCCAACAGTGTTTGTGAAAAGTGCAGCCCTAGTTACTAAGTTACTCTTGTCGGTTTGTTATTACAGTTTACGTTAGCCCAGGACTGCCCCCGGTATTCCCCGTGAAGGGCTCTCAAGGGGCACTAGGAACCAAGACGGCGGCATTACGGCCCGAAGTTCCCTTTCGCAAGGCACTTATTGTTATTGGTTTATCTCCCTTAACCCGATTCCCTTCTCATATTACGATAGACTATCCTAGGGTGATTTTTAACCTTCCTCTCTTCGGGAAAGGCGATCTTTCGCCGAAACCCGAGCACCTCTTAACTCTAGCTATCACCACTTCTCACTACTCTTTATACCTTCCTATTGTGATTTCCTCCACCTTTGCCCACCCAGACAATATGATTAACTCCAATGCCTTCCTCAGATCATGTCCTATTGCATTTCACAAATGCTATATGTAGACCGACCTAGACTACATGTCGAACCGGTTATGCAATGATCCAATACTCATCCAAATGCCCTAAATTATTTACTGGAGACTTACCATGATATAAATGACCTAAATCCAGAAAATGGAAATTTTCATAATTTATTTGGCATTAAATTAAATTCCTCGAAAATCCCAAGGGCTACCTGTTTGAACATGAACTACCCTAAGTTCTCATGCATGATGTCCAGCAAATTTATGATAAATAGTAAGTTATCTCAATAGGTTAAATTCAAAGTATCATAATTTTTCTATCATCAAAAGGGCATTAAAACTATTTTAGAATCAATCTCTATCTTTTGTTATTTATGAATCAAGTACAGAAAATATTCTTCCAAAAATTACAAATAATTTTTGACATGCAGATAAAGGCCTAGAATTAGCACTGGCCCAGTTTCATAATTTTTCAGTGATAAAATCATCCCTAAATAATTTTTCAAACATAGAACCCCTTTTTAACTTTTATGAAGGAAGTACTGGATGTACTCAACTAAAAATTATATAAAAATTCAGGGGTAATCATTCTATTCTAAAATCTATATTTCCAAAATTTCATGTGATTTCAATGAACAGAGATTCCTAAATAATTAAATCATCATCTAAGGCCATAGCAAGCTTTACAAATGAAGTGCTAGCAATAATCAACATAAAATTCCAGAAAAATTGCTATAAGTTTTACCTGATCCAAAACTCACTCTACCCGAATTTCACAGTTTTTAAGTAAGGTTCAGTGACTGATTTTATCTATTTAATATTTTACCCTAAAACTAAGGTTAGGGTTTTAAGGTATCTACTTGTCTCCAAATTCCCCAAGATTACATCCGGACCATTCTTATCAAGCTTTTGTCAACTCTACAGAGTTTCAAGGCAAAACGAGAGCAATTGCCCCATGTCCTTCACAACCCTCAAAACCCTTCATTTAGGGTTTGAGCTTGGATCCTAGGGTAAACCAACCCTAAACCTCACCATTTTTCTCCAAGTAGGTTATAACACCCTTCTAAGTCAGAGATCAGAAAATCAGCCTCTGTTGAGGTGATTTGACCTTTCCAAACTCTTAGTGCACTTTTTACTAAAAGGTGTCTCACTAATGCCTAGTTAAGGGTAAAAGATTTCCTACCCAAAACTCTTCCAAATCAGTTGGAATTTTGTACAGACCTAGGTTTTATAGCCAGGGACCACTCACCAAAATTTGGGAGGGTTTGGAGGTCATTTGACCACTTAAATAAATTCCTCTAAGTTTATTAAATTGAAACAAAAACTTTAGGCAAAGTATCCCCAAAAATTACCATTTTTGGTCTGCCTTTAGGTATTGTTAAGGCTAATCCCCCGCCCAAATTTTAGGTCATTTGGACAAGGGACGAAGAGTGGGCATCCGTTTTAATTTCTGCCCAACTCTAGGTACAGACCCCACTAAAACGGGTGCTGCGGCCGAACCGCTTACCCAAACAAGTTGAAACCAATTTTAGATTAGTCTAGACTCGAAGGGCTACGACTTTCGTTTCTGGTCACTTTTCCTAAAATGGCCTCTAAGTGCCTCGTTTTGCAGCATTAAAATGTGCCCATCCAAGTATAATTTCCTTACAAAATTATTTACATAATTTATACATTAAAAACAGTTTTTACTGTTCATCTTCTACAGAACCCGAAAACCAGACACAGAAAATCATATTTCCTGTAGCTCTTTCGCGCTACATCACCGGTCGTCCGGTCACTTCCCTGGCCAGCCACCACCACCACCGCCTCCGTTGAGGCGATGGCTATCGGTCGGCGGTGGTTTGGCCGCCGAAGGTGGCGGTTTCCGGCGAACTCAAGAATACACTTTTCATGGTTTTCCCTGAAAACGAGAGATGGATCCGGCTCCGTTGAGCGCGAACTTCCTTTCTAAGAATCCTAAGATCTACCCATGAAAGAGAAGAAGCAGAGGAGGACCTTATTCGCGGTTTGGAGGCGAGAAGAACGACGGGGTGCCATGGCGCGGTGGTGGCGTTGCTGAACTTCTCCTACAGCAAGAACAAGGATCTGATCGTTTGATTGAGCGTGTAACCTTCTCCTCTTGCTCCAAGTGGGCTTTTATAAGTCAGCATGTGGGGAGGTGAAAGGGTAAAGCCTTAATGGTCATGAAGGCTCCTCCTAATAACATTTCGGTTACAGTGAAGGGATAAGAAACGGTGGAAGATGAACAGGTGTGTCCAGTTGGAGGTTTCCTATCGGACCACATCTTCCTCCTTTATTATATAATTACAGAATGAAAAATGGCCTGTAATTACTCCTGGTGTAACTTCCCACACCAGCATTTATTACCACGCGTGTTAGAATAATTTCGGGCCTGAACCGTCGTTTCGGCCAATGTCACGGGCGTGACACATGGGTCACGGGCGTGACAAGCCCGGATAGCCAATTCTGGGTTCGATGATCGTCGAACTGAGATCGACGATCGTCGAAGGGTGGTCACGGGCGTGACACCTGGGTCACGGGCGTGACAGGCCCGGGTGGTTAATTTTGGGTCGACGATCGTCGAACTAAGATCGACGGTCGTCGAAGGGTGGTCACGCCCTAGGTCATGGGCGTGACACCTAGGTCACGGGCGTGACAGGCCCGAGTTTCAATTTCGACGATCTCCTTATGGAGATCGACGATCGTCGAAGGGGTCACGCCCTAGGTCACGGGCGTGACACCTTGGTCACGGGCGTGACAAGCCCGGGCTGCAAGTTCGACGATCGTCTCACGGAGATCGACGATCGTCGAAGGAGTCACGCCCTAGGTCACGGGCGTGACACCTTGGTCACGGGCATGACATGCCCGGGCAGCAAGTTCGAAGATCGTCTCGCAGAGATCGACGATCGTCGAAGTAGTCATACCCAAAGTCACGGGCGTGACGAATCGGTCACGGGCGTGACCAACCCGTGACCCGAAACCTCGATCGATTTATTTCAATTTTTGGGCTTCACAGGGTTCTGTCACGACCAACCGACTCCTAGGGGTCTAGCCGGAAATGGGATGTTACAGTTGAGCTCACTCAACACCATTTTACTTGGCATTTTTCTGGCAGCTATTGGCATTGAGTGAGTTGAGCTTACTCAACGCCATAGACTAAATGGCGTTGAGTGAGTTGAGCTCACTCAACGCCATTTTACTTGGAATATTTCTGGTCGATTTAGGCATTGAGTGAGCTGACTGGTCTCAACGCTTTTACCTTAGAGAAAATCTCGGCCCAGTTTGCTGGTTCATTTTAACAGATTGAACCATGCTTTCGGGAATTGTGCCAAAATGAACTAATTGGCCCCGACCCTTTCATTAGGAATTATTTAAACAATAATAAGCGGTCCAGTAGTAGGGTGCCACGTGGAAGACGGTTTAACCCAAATTCCATTTTAATGGAGGAGAGAGTAAGTGAGGAGTAAATGCCATTCATTGCCAAGGAGTCCAAGGGCCATCCTTCATTGGCTGATCCAACTCTCCCATTCAATCCAGGAAGACCAGGGGGCAATTTTGGTGGTTGTTCAAGGCTGGGGGAGAAACCACCATGGCCGAGAAACACTATTCAGTGCCATTAATGGTGCCATGAAGGAAGGCCTCACCCCCTCCCCCCATTAAGGGCTGGATTCAGTTTCCCTAGGGGAGGGGAGGAGATTTCAGCATTATTCCGGTCACAACAGTGGCTAGGGGAGGAGTATTGCCATGGCCGAAATAAGCTTTCAATGGACATTAATGGCCATTGATGCTTGGCCTCTCCCCTCCCCCTTTTCACTATTTTAAAAGACTAACTTGACTCATAGGAGCCGGTTACAACCCTTACCCGAAGGAGCCGACCAAGTTCACGGTGTTGTTGCAGAAATCGATCTCCGCCACCACCACCAATGGCTTCCCGGCGATCGACGCACCTCCAGGCCGCAAGCAAGGTCCTCCTCTACTCGTTCTCCTATGGATAGATCTTGGGAATCTTTTAGGGCAAAGATTTGGGCTCAATTTAGCCCGATCGGGCGAAGTCTTCTCTTATTTTTCCGCAAAATTAAGATTGACGGATCACCAGAATCCGCCCCTCCGGCGGTCGTGCCGTCGCCCAGCAATGTCCACCACCTTGATAGAGGTGGTGGTGGCGGTGGCCAGCCAGGGAGGTGGCCGGGTGGCCTGCGGTGGTAGCTGTAAGTACCTCCAGGTCGGGAGAATCCCAGCTGTTGCTTGAGGAAGAAGATGACCAGTGGCTGTTGGAATAAAGGTGATTGGGACTAATGATCTGTAAATAGTAAATTACTAAGCCATAGTTTAGGATTACCATGAGGCTTCACCATGACTCTAAGAACCCACCATGACCACATCGATCTGTTAAAAGTGCCACTAGGGTTCACTTAAGTCAACCTAGGAAAGCCTAGTAGACTAAGGATCTCCTTAGGCCGAAATAGGGCAAAGTGCCCTAACTAAGGGCAATGTGCCCTAACAAAAGGCAATTTGCCCTTAAGGAGCCCAGCCAACCCTACCAAGGTCTTCCTTGACCTAAAGAGGGGTTAATGGGTCACCAAAGACCCATTGGGGTCAACCATAGAGCTTGAGTTGACCTAAGTCAACCCTAACCCTAAATGGGTCAAACTGATCTACATATCCCTTAGCCAAGTGGACCCCACCCATACTCTCCTAACCCTAGAGTGAGGTAAATGGGTCACCAAGGACTCACTAGAGTCAACCCTAGTAGCTAAGTTGACCCAATTCAACTCAAACTCCAAAGTGGTCAAAGTGCCCTTAATAACAAGTGACCTTCAAAGGTGCCAAGTAAACCCTACCCACCCCTACCTACACTCTAGGGGAGGCCAATAGCCAACCATGGACTTATTGATTGTGACACAAAAGGCCAATTTACCAAAGTCAACCCTAGGCTAGGTCAAGTGAAATTTAGCTCAAAAATGGGGTTAACTCAAGCTTCACCCCTAGCCACATGGGCTAACCACCTCCTAACCAGTTATAATAGCTTAGTGGGCTGGTGACATTGAGTGCGTTGAGTGCACTCAACGCCATGACTGAATGGCGTTGAGTGAGTTGAGCTCACTCAACTCCATAGCCTGAATGGCGTTGAGAGAGCTGAGCTCACTAAACGCCATTATACTTGGAAAGTTTCGTGCTCGGGGGCGTTGAGTGAGTAGAGCTCACTCAATATCATAGACTGCATGGAGTTGAGTGAGTTGAGCTCACTCAATGCCTTTTAACTTAGAAACTTTTCTAAATCGGGGTGTTGAGTGAGTGGAGCTCACTCAACGCCATAAAATGCATGGTGTTGAGTGAATTGAGCTCACTCAACGCCATTTAACTTTTGAAATTTCTGACTACTGTTGGCGTTGAGTGAGTTGAGCTCACTCAACACAATAGACTTAATGGCGTTGAGTGAGTTGAGCTCACTCAACGCCATTTTACTTGGCATTTTTCTGGCAGCTATTGGCGTTGAGTGAGTTGAGCTCACTCAACGCCATAGATTAGATGACGTTGAGTGAGTTGTGCTCACTCAACGCCATTTTACTTGGAATATTTCCGGCCGATTTATACGTTGAGTGAGCTGACTGGTCTCAACGTATTTGTCTTAGAGAAAATCTCGGCCCAGTTTACTGGTTCATTTTAATAGATTGAACCATGCTTTCGGGAATTGTGCCAAAATGAACTAATTGGCCCCGACCCTTTCATTAGGAATTATTTAAACAATAATAAGCGGTCCAGTAGTGGGGTGCCACGTGGCATACGGTTTAACCCAAATTCCATTTTAATGGAGGAGAGTGAAAGTGAGGAGTAAATGCCATTCATGGCCAAGGAGGCCAAGGGCCATCCTTCATTGCCTGATCCAACTCCCCCATTCAATCTAGGAAGACCAGGGGCCATTTTTGTGGTTGTTCAAGGCTAGGGGGGAAACCACCATTGCCGAGAAACACTATTCATGGCCATTAATGGTGCCATGAAAGAAGACCTCACCCCTCCCCCATTAAGGGCTGGATTCAGTTTTCCTAGGGGAGGGGAGGAGATTTCAGCATTATTCCGGCCACAACAGTGGCTAGGGGAGGAGTATTACCATGGCTGAAATAAGCTTTCAATTGCCATTAATGGCCATTGATGCTTGGCCTCTCCCCTCCCCCTTTTCACTGTTTTAAAAGACTCACTGGACTCATAGGAGCTGGTTACAACCCTTACCTGAAGGAGCTGACCAAGTTCACGGTGTTGTTATAGAAACCGAGCACCGCCACCACCACCAATGGCTTCCCGGAGATCGACGCGCCTTCAGGCCGCAAGCAAGGTCTTCCTCTACTCCTCCTCCTATGGATAGATCTTGGGAATCTTTTAGGGCCAAGATTTGGGCTCAATTGAGCCCATCGAGAGAAGTCTTCTCCTATTTTTCCACAAAATTAAGATTGACGGATCGTCGAAATCCGCCCCTCCGGCGGTCGTGGCGCCGCCCAGTGATGGCCACCACCTCGACGAAGGTGGTGGTGGTGGTGGCCAGCCAGGGAGGTGGTCGGGTGGCCGGCGGTGGCGGCTGGAAGTACCTCCAGGTCGGGAGAATCCAAACCATTGCTGGAGGAAGAAGATGACTAGTGGCTTTTGGAATAAAGGTGATTGGGACAAATGGTCTGCAAATTGTAGATTCCAAAACCATAGTTTAGGATGACCATGAGGCTTCACCATGACTCTAAGACCCCACCATGACCTCATCGATCTGTTAAAAGTGCCCATATGGTTCACTTAAGTCAACCCAGGAAAGCCTAGTAGACCAAGGATCACCTTAGGCCTAAATAGGGCAAAGTGCCCTAACTAAGGGCAATGTGCCCTAACTAAGGAATGTGTCCTTAAGGATCCCAACCAAACCTACCAAGGTCTCCCTTGACCTAAAGAGGGGTCAATGGGTCACCAAAGACCCATTGGGGTCAACCATAGAGCTTGAGTTGACCTAAGTAAACCCTAACCCTAAATGGGTCAAACTGATCTACATAGGGTCAATTGGTCTTCCCTTAGCCAAGTGGACCCCACCCATACTCTCCTAACCCTAGAGTGAGGTCAATGGGTCACCAAGGACTCATTGGAGTCAACCCTAGCGTCTAAGTTGACCCAAGTCAACTCAAACCCCAAAGTGGTCAAAGTGCCCTTAATAAGGGTCAAGTGACCTTCAAAGGTGCCAATTCAACCCTACCCACCCCTACCTAGACTCTAGGGGAGGCAAATAGTCCATCATGGACTTATTGATGGTGACACAAAAAGCCAATTTGACCAAAGTCAACCCTAGGCTAGGTCAAGTCAAACTTAGCTCAAAAAGGGGGCTAACTCAAGCTTCACCCCTAGCCACTTGGTCTAACCACCTCCTAACCACTTATAATAACTTAGTGGGCTGGTGGCGTTGAGTGTGTTGAGTGCACTCAACGCCATGACTGAATGGCGTTGAGTGAGTTGAGCTCACTCAACTCCATAGCCTAAATGGCGTTGAGAGAGATGAGCTCACTCAATGCCATTGTACTTAAAAAGTTTCTTGATTGGGGGAGTTGAGGGAGTGGAGCTCACTCAATGCCATAGACTGAATGACGTTGAGTGATTTGAGCTCACTCAACGCCATTTAACTTAGAAACTTTTCTAGATCGGGGCGTTGAGTGAGTGGAGCTCACTCAATGCCATAAACAACATGACATTGAGTGAGTTGAGCTCACTCAATGCCATTTAACTTAGGAAATTTCTGACTACTGTTGGCGTTGAGTGAGTTGAGCTCACTCAACGCAATAGACTGAATGGCGTTGAGTGAGTTGAGCTCACTCAACGCCATTTTACTTGGCATTTTTCTTGTAGCTATTGGCGTTGAGTGAGTTGAGCTCACTCAATGCCATAGACTAGATGGCGTTGAGTGAGTTGAGCTCACTCAACGCCATTTTACTTGGAATATTTCTGGCCGATTTAAGCGTTGAGTGAGCTGGCTGGTCTCAACGTTTTTGCCTTAGAGAAAATCTCGGCCCAGTTTGCTGGTTCATTTTAACAGATTGAACCATGCTTTCGGGAATTGTGCCAAAATGAACTATTTGGCCCCGGCCCTTTCATTAGGAAATATTTAAACAATAATAAGCGGTCCAGTAGTAGGGTGCCACATGGCAGACAGTTTAACCCAAATTCCATTTTAATGGAGGAGAGATAAAGTGAGGAGTAAATGTCATTCATGGCCAAGGAGGCCAAGGGCCATCCTTCATTGGCTGATCCAACTCCCCCATTCAATCTAGGAAGACCAAGGGGCCATTTTGGTCGTTGTTCAAGGCTAGGGGGGAACCACCATGGCCGAGAAACACAATTCATGACCATTAATTGTGCCATGAAGGAAGGCCTCACCCCCTCCCCCAGTAAGGGCTGGATTTAGTTTCCCTAGGGGAGGGGAGGAGATTTCAGCATTATTCCGGCCAAAACAGTGGCTAGGGGAAGAGTATTGCCATGGAAGAAATAAGCTTTCAATGGCCATTAATGGCCATTGATGCTTGGCCTCTCCCCTCCCCCTTTTCACTATTTTAAAAGACTCACTGGACTCATAGGAGCCGATTACAATCCTTACCTGAAGGATCCGACCAAGTTCACGATGTTGTTGCAGAAACCGAGCGCCGCCACCACCACCAATGGCTTCCCAGCGATCGACGTGCCTCCAGGCCGCAAGCAAGGTCCTCCTTTACTCCTTCTCCTATGGATAGATCTTGGGAATCTTTTAGGGCCATATTTGGGCTCAATTGAGACCGATCAGGAGAAGTCTTCTCCTATTTTTCCGCAAAATTAAGATTGACGGATCGGCGGAATTTTCCCCTCCGGCGGTCGTGTCGCCGCCTAGTGATGGCCACAACCTCGACGGAGGTGGTGGTGGCGGTGGACAGCCAGGGAGGTGGCCAGGTGGTTGGCGGTGGCGGCAGGAAGTACCTCCAGGTCGGGAGAATCCCAACCGTTGCTGGAGGAAGAAGATGACCAGTGGCTGTTGGAATAAAGGTGATTGAGACTAATGGTCTGCAAATAGTAGATACCTAAACCATAGTTTAGGATGACCATGACGCTTCACCATGACTCTAAGACCCCACCATGACCCCATCAATCTGTTAAAAGTGCCCCTAGATTTCACTTAAGTCAACCCAGGAAAGCCTAGTAGACCAAGGATCACCTTAGGCCTAAAATGGGCAAAGTGCCCTAATTAAGGGCATTGTGCCTTAACTAATGGCAATGTGCCTTTAAAGATCACAACCAACCCTACCAAGGTCTTGCTTGACCTAAAGAGGGGTCAATGGGTCACTAAAGACACATTGGGGTCAACCATAGAGCTTGAGTTGACCTAAGTCAACCCTAACCCTAAATGGGTCAAACTGATCTACATAGGGTCAATTGGTCTTCCCTTAGCCAAGTGGACCCCACCCATACTCTCCAAACCCTAGAGTGAGGTCAATGGGTCACCAAGGACTCATTGGAGTCAACCCTAGCGGCTAAGTTGACCCAAATCAACTCAAATCCCAAAGTGGTCAAAGTGCCCTTAATAAGGGTCAAGTGACCTTCAAAGGTGCCAAGTCAACCCTACCCACCCCTACCTAGACTCTAGGGGAGGCCAATAGGCCACCATGTACTTATTGATGGTGACACAAAAGGCCAATTTTACCAAAGTCAACCCTAGACTAGGTCAAGTCAAACTTAGCTCAAAAATGGGGCTAACTCAATCTTCACCCCTAGCCACTTGGGATAACCACCTCCTAACCACTTATAATAGCTTAGTGGGCTGGTGGCGTTGAGTGCACTCAACGTCATGACTAAATGGCGTTAAGTGAGTTGAGCTCACTCAACTCCATAGCCTGAATGGCGTTGAGAGAGCTGAGCTCACTCAACGACATTGTACTTGGAAAGTTTATGGCTCGGGGGCGTTGAGTGAGTGGAGCTCACTCAATGCCATAAACTGCATGGCGTTGAGTGAGTTGAGCTCACTCAACGCCATTTAACTTAGAAACTTTTTTAGATCGGGGCGTTGAGTGAGTGGAGCTCACTCAACGCCATAAACTACATGGCGTTGAGTGAGTTGAGCTCACTCAACGCCATTTAACTTAGGAAATTTTTGACTACTGTTGGTGTTGAGTGAGTTGAGCTCACTCAACGCAATAGACTGAATGGCTTTGAGTGAGTTGAGCTTACTCAACGCCATTTTACTTGGCATTTTTCTGGCAGCTATTGGCGTTGAGTGAGTTGAGCTCACTCAATGCCATAGACTATATGACGTTGAGTGAGTTGAGCTCACTCAACGCCATTTTACTTGGAATATTTCTGGCCGATTTATACATTGAGTGAGCTGACTGATCTCAACGTTTTTGTCTTAGAGAAAATCTCGGCCCAGTTTGCTGGTTCATTTTAACAGATTGAACCATGCTTTCGGGAATTGTGCCAAAATGAAAAAATTGGCCCTGATCCTTTCATTAGGAATTATTTAAATAATAATAAGCGGTCCAGTAGTAGGGTGCCACGAGGCAGATGGTTTAACCCAAATTCCATTTTAATGGAGGAGAGAGAAAGTGAGGAGTAAATGTCATTCATGGACAAGGAGGCCAAGGGCCATCCTTCATTGGCTGATCCAACTCCCCCCATTCAATCCAGGAAGACGAGGGGGCCATTTTGGTGGCTGTTCAAGGCTAGGGGGAAACTACCATGGCCGAGAAACACTATTCATGGCCATTAATGGTGCCATGAAGGAAGGCCTCACCCCCTCCCCCATTAAGGGCTTGATTCAGTTTCCCTAGGGGAGGGGAGGAGATTTCAGCATTATTCCGGCCACAACAGTGGCTAGGGGAGGAGTATTGCCATGGCCGAAATAAGCTTTCAATGGCCATTAATGGCCATTGATGCTTGGCATCTCCCCTCCCCCTTTTCACTATTTTAAAAGACTCACTGGACTCATAGGAGCCGGTAACAACCCTTACCTGAAGGAGCTGACCAAGTTCACGGTGTTGTTGCAAAAACCGAGCGCCACCACCACCACCAATGGCTTCCCAGCGATCGAAGCGCCTCCAGGACGCAAGCAAGGTCCTCCTCTACTCCTCCTATGGATAGATCTTGGGAATATTTTAGGGCCAAGATTTGGGCTCAATTGAGCCCGATCGGGATAAGTCTTCTCTTATTTTTCCGCAAAATTAAGATTGACGGATCGCCGGAATCCGCCCCTCTGGCGGTCGTGCCGCCGCCCAGCGATGGCCACCACCTCGACGGAGGTAGTGGTGGCGATGGCAAGCCAGGGAGGTGGTCGGGTGGTCGGGTGGCCGACGGTGGCGGCTGGAAGTACCTCCAGGTCGGGAGAATCCCAGCCGTTGCTGGAGGAAGAAGATGACCAGTGGCTGTTGGATCCTGCGTCAAGATCCGTGCAGGATCAGTATATTAATATTTCATTTTAATGATTTCTGTCACATTTATACAGCTACCTTGTAAATTAATTTAAAAATACTTAGAGGCAAAGTCAGAAAAAGTGGTCAACACATAATTTTTATCCCTATGGGTCTACTTTATGTTAAAATTAATTTGAGTCATTTTGGATCACTGGTTTGACCAGGGCACCCATTTTGGTAGGGTCTATACCTAGAGCTAGGCAGAGATTAAAATAAGTGCCCACACTTCATCTCTTATCAAAATGACTTGAAATTTGTATAGGGAATCACCATAACCTATACCTAGGTTCTGCCCAAAATTGAGAATTTTTGGGGACAATTTTCTATAGTTTTTGAAATTATTTAATTACCTTAGGGTAAATTATTTAAATGACTTAATGACCTCCAAACCCTCCCAAATTTTGTTGAGTGGTTTTTGGGGTCATCATAAGGCTCTGGTTAAATTTTCATCCCAATTGGAGATGATTTGGATAGAATTCTTGCAAACCCAAGCCTTGCCATAATAAGGGTATTTAGGTCAAAAGAGCACTTTGAGATTTGAGTGGTCAAATCACCTCAACAGAGGTTGGAATTTGGGCCACTGGTTTGGTATGAATCACCTCAACAGCGATCTTGAATTTGTAGTCCGGCTTGTTCTGGAATCGACTAGCAGATCAATCTTCTTCTCCTTCAGGAATGTCTCTCGATCTGGACTAAGCAGTTATCAGTTCTTCCTTCTTCTTCTTTGATCTAGTGAATTGATCTTCAGATTCTGGCTAGGCTTGGATCAAAAAGATAACTTCAGCTAGGGCACACCTAAGCTGATTCGTCTTCCTCAGAGAATTACTCTGAACTTGCTGTAGCGCATGATGATCGCAACAGCTTACTCAGAAGCCCTTCTGATTTGATCTTTAAGTTCTTGGCATCTGCAACAATGGCAGATGAAGACGACAAATCCGCTTCTCATTTTCTAAGAAAATTAATTAGAAAACTTAATTAGAAAACTTTTTTTATCAGATCTTGATTACTTCTTCTATTTATAATCCCGTCAAAATAACGAGATGATCAACACGTGTCAAGTTTTAAACGATGGTAAAAGCCTCAGCTTAATTAACTTGAGATCCATTGTAGACTGATGACGACGTTAATGTCAATTTGTATCGAATATGAACTTTGTTGACTTGTTGACTTTGCCGATTCAGCATCCTTCTGGACTTAACCAAAATCAGCTAACATTTCTGAAATTCTGCATTCGACGAAATCTAAACTCAGTTAAACGAAACCTGAGCTCAGCTCGACGAAACAGTGAAGCTGAGATCGACAAATTCTCTCAGCTGAGTTCTTCATTCAGGTGAAAGCTGAGTTTGATAAAATCTGAACTCTGCTCGACGAAATTCTGATAGCTGATTTATTCTTATAGGAGAAAGTTGTGTTTGACAAAATTGGAAAGCTGAGTTCGACGAAATCTTCTCCTTACAGTTAAAAAGCTGGGTTCGACGATTCTGAACTCCGTTCGACGAAATCTGAATTGCGTTCGATGAAATCCAAGCGCAGCTCGACAAATGGTAGTCTTAGCGGTTCTGGACTTAGAAATTTCTTCAGCTCTTGCTAGATGGTGTTGAGAGCGTTGAGTGTGTTGACCTCACTCAATGTTATCTTCCATTTAGCCCATTCTTCAGCTATCTATATGATGGCGTTGAGTGAGCTGGACTCACTCAACGATTCTGGATTTAGCCAATATTCTGGATTCTTCTCAATAAGGCTAGACTCAGAGCCATTTCACTTGGCATTGAGTGAGTGAGCTTCACTCAACGCTACTTCACTTAGTTGAACTTTCTGTCTCCTTAAGCTTTGGCGTTGACAGGCTTAGCATGACGTTTAGTGACGAAGCTTCACTCAATGCTACTGGACAGTCAAAATTCTGGCTTCCACTGCTTATGCTTTGACAGGATAACCTTGTCTCAACGGTTCTGGTCATATAGCGTTGAGTGAGTTGAGCTTACTCAACGCTTTTGGACTTAGCCAGATTTTTGCCTTTGCAATTCTGTCAGCTTTGATTGTCTGCCTTCTCTCAGCGCTATTAGCTTAATGGCGTTGAGTGAGCTTGCTTCACTCAACGCTTTTGTACTTGGGCATTTTTCTGACTTTCCAGCCTATCACCTTGAGTACACCTGTCATTATCTCTTGAACAAGCTATCCAATCATTAGGACTGTTGGGTATTGCATCCACAATAGACCTGATTTGAAGAAGCCCTTGAACAAGCTAAGTTGAATTGACAATGTATTTGACAATTCTATCAAGTTGTGCTTGCAGCTATTCCATGCTAAGTACACACCAATGTCAGGGTGCAGTGGGTCAATATACACAGGTCTGCGCAATGTAATACCTCGTTGTGTAGATCAGTGTGTTGATTCACGTGTGCTCTCTCTATTTGAGTGTACTTATTTTCAAGTACAGGGTCAAGGTAGATTAAGAGCAGAAGAAGGAGCAAGGATGGGTAGACCAAGTTTTCAAAAGAAGGAAGAAGGAAAATCCTTCCAAGTCAAAATCGACAGGAATCGCTAGTGATTCCTGCGGACTTCGACGGGAGTCGCTAGTGATTCCCGCCAACTTCGATGGGAATCGTTAGTGATTATCGCCGACTTCGACGGGAATCAATTAGTGTCTCCCTCCGACTTATTCCGGCTGCCAAATTTCAAACCGAAATTTTGCCAAGGCAGAATCGACGGGAGTCGAGAGTGATTCCCGCCGACATCGACAAGAATCACCAACGACTCCCACCGATTTTTCCTTAGGCAGAATTTGTCGCTCGCTGGACCGGTCCAGGTTGTCGTGCTCTATTCGGCCAGATATCGGGATTTCCGTGGTGGGCCCCACAACGGTCTTCTAGGGTTTGCCTTTGGGTATATATACGCACTTATCTACGTTGTCTACAGAAGACTAACCGATCGGAAAACGATATACCACAAGAAGCCGACGCCGTGACCTAGCGTATCGCGGAAACAGCCGATTGTTCGTCGCCACTCGCAAGGTCGTCGTCACTGATGATCTCAGTTCATCTCTGATCGTTCGACGACAGAACCGAGGCAAGCAGCCGGTCTCATGTATCTCTCTCGAGATCTCTTGTCTTCCGATTCGTTTAACGAGACTTGTTCTCCCTTCTGAATCGGTTGAGACGTTTGATCCGACTGAGATCGTTCGAAGACCTAGCTTGCTTCGTCAAGAAGTTTGGATCTACAAAGCATCGCCGCCGCACTTACTTGTCACCGCCAATCTTGACAAGATCCATTCCAAGTGATAAATCCGGTAGTGGACTCTTCGTACTTTTCGTGCAAGCTTCAACGAACGAAGAAGGACATCGGAATCTCCAAAGCATTGTTTGTATTTTTATTTACATTCAATTTTGTTGTAAAGGAATTTTCATTCCTAGTTGTAAGGGTTGGGTGCAACCCATTGTGGTGGAGTTGTGACTCCGTTGTTGGAAGGGTTCCTTCCGTATTTAGGGAAGCGTTGCTCCTAGTGTGAGGATTGGATTTCAATCCGTTTGAAGAAGTGACCGAGTCGTCCCTTAGTGGGAGATAGGTCGTAGGGGGAAAGTGGACGTACCCAAATCGGGGAACCACTATAATTCTTTGTGTGTTTTCTGTGTTCTGTTTGCTTACTTTTGCAGGTTAGTTTAATTCCGCAAAAGACTGCACGACACCTATTCTCCCCCCCCCCTAGGTGGATTAGGTTGACACTAGATACTTACAATTACAAAGACTATACATGAACTTAAACATACATCAAATACAACTATATCTATCTCATTGGCATGTTTGACATCATCAAATCAGGGTCATTGTGATCAATGGACCCAACAACCGCCAGTAAGGACACGTGTTCAGATCGGAAATCGCTGACCACCCAAGTGAGGACTGGGGAAATTGATCGGCCGTGTTTTACTTCCTGCATCGTTTTCAAGATCTGAGGACTGACATCTAGGAAAAGGACTTTGGACAGGAGATCCAAAGCAGCGTTCCTTTCTCTTCTTTGTTATCAGACAAAGGTAAGCTATTATTCCGCTACAATTTTTTCCAAATTTCAATTGGGGCATTAGGATGATTAATTATTTGCCTAGTCATCGTTGACAATGGTTTTCTCTTGATGCTGCGAAAGAAATGAGTTTCATATATCATTATTTGGTCTTAAAATTTTAGTAAAAATCTTCATTATTGTGATTTAAATATTTAGCTCTAACGTGTGATTAGAGGTTTGAAAGCTTCACACTGAATCTATAGAAGTGCACACATTCAAATTTTTACAATCATGTTTATTTGCACTGTGTACAAATCTGACTCATTGCAGAGAGCAGTTTCTTTATAAATATTTCATGTTTGTAGTTTCCGCCAACCCCGCTGAATTTATAAGGAAGAACACGTCATGGCTAGCTCTTGGGTATCGCGGCCATGATGAGACACACGCAAAAATTCAAAAATGATATAAATTAATTTCCGAACTTCAGTCACCGTTTATTCTAGCTCGCTTAATTTTGTGTTCTCAAATCTAAAAAAATAAGTTTTATATAAATTTCAATTAGAGGTTGATAGTGTTTGGTTAAAACAATTCCCTATAGGTTTATGCGTCGCTGCATTCAGTAGAATTTTTCGATAATATTTATTCGACGTAGCGACGCATACTTCATAAATTTTATAACATGATGGTGTTGGCTCTTTTTCTAGATGGATACCACAACATAGAAAATGATACACCGAATAATTCACATTTTGACATTGCAAATAAGGCACTCTTTCTCTTTGAGGAGGTAGATGTTTTTTTATGAATCTTTGTATAGACATTTTGCGATAATTATTAGCAATTGAAGTACTTCTTCTTAAATATGTCATTTGTAATGGATCTACTACTGTTTTGAGCAGAAATAATGCTCAAATTAATGAAAAATCAGAACATGTAGTGTCATTAATTGGCATAACAAAAGTTTCTCAGCTCCTAATCAAAACATGTTTATCGTCTGTCAATAATAATTGAAGTACATCGTAAGCAGAAGAGTTCAACACAAGAACAAAAAACGCAAAGATCTTTTCTTCCCATTTTTATTTCTAGAATGTGTGTGTTGGGTTATGCGTGCTTTAACATTTCAATTTCCCATTTTATTTTTGAATGTTTTGAAATAACTATTACGAGGAAGAAGACAATAAGAAATGTTGCGGGAGAGAGAGCGCTTGTTGGAGGAGTTGAGCTGTAGCGCGAGTGGGAGTTTCGCCCACTACTTCTTCTTCTTCTTTTTTTCTGATTTCAGTTTTAATCATAGTTTTGTTATTTTCTTCTCTATATTCCTACAAGATTCAAGTACTTGGTTAGGTTAATTTTAACCAAGCTAATCTTCCGACTTCTAGAATAAGATGGAGACAAAGAAGAAAGCACCGGAAAATCTTGTTTGATGCTCGTCTATGGTTTCGAGTATATATAATAAGAGAGGTCTCCCCGCAAAATCTCACGCTTCAACCGGGTCTCAAACGTGTCCCCGACTTTCACCGTGGCCAAACGATTATAATATCTTTTAAAAATAAAATAACAATGATAAAATTTTAAGATTTTATTTTTCAATCAATTCACAATAAATTATAATAAAATTGGATGACTTGGAGAGTATTTTACTAGATCTTTAAGAATCTTCAGAGGTTCAATGAAATGACATGCAACCAGAAAATGTATGATTTATGATTGTCAATTTATTTGCTCTTTCAGGTGCATAGCTGTTAAAGATGAAGATGCACCCGAGTGTCAGACATTTGCAAAATATTACAGATCTCTTTGCTTAGATGAATGGGTAAATATGCTTCTACTTTGTCAAAATATTCATCTATATTACATGTCTATTTTTCCTACAGTCTATCTTTTTTATATACATCTTATGAATTTGTGCGGCTTGATCATAATTGTGCATGCATTCTTGGTTTTGAGAGTATTGCTATGAGCTCAATGACAAATTTATATCTTATTTGATTTATTGAATGTATGCTATAACAATAACTTTGTTACTCAATTGTCAATTTTTTACTGCAAATTTTAAAAACATTGACTGATGTTGTTGGCTCTTTTTCTAGATGAATGGCACAACATAAAAAATACTGCATAGAAGAATTCACAATTTGACATTTAAACAAAACATTCTTTCTTTTTGAAGAAGTAGATGTTGTTTATGATGGATATTTGTATAGACATGTTGCAACTATTATTAGCAACTGAAGTGCTTCTTAAAAATGTCATTTTTTAATGAATCTCCTATTGTTTTGGGGCAGCAATAGTGCTCAAATTAATGACAAATCAGAACAGTTGGCGTCACGAATTGGCATAACAAAAGTTTCTCAGTTTCTAATCAAAACATATTTATCTTTTATCAACAATAATTGAAGTACACCATAAGCACAAGAGTTCAACACAAGAACAAAAAAATTCCAAAGATCTTTTCTTCCCATTTTTATTTCTTGAATGTGTGTACTAGGTTATGCGTGCTTAAGATTTCAGTTTCTCATTTTATTCTTGAATGTTTTGAAATAACTGTTCTGAGGAAGATGACAAAACGAAATGTTGCAGGAGGGAGAGAGCGCTTGTTGGACGAGTTGAGCTGTAGCGCGAGTGGGAGTTTTGCGTTGCCAGGAGGAAGAGACAGTCGTCGGGAGGGAGAGAGACCATTGTCGGGAGGGAAGGGATGGAGCTATCATCAGGAAGGAGAAATGGGCCGATTCGCAGGAAGTATGTGCCACTGCGTGAGGGAATTCGTCATGAAGGAGTTTCGCGTGAATCTTGATTGCGTTATAATGGACGGTCTGATCCCACTTTCGCACCCTTGTACAGACTTTATCTTCGCATATGAATCAAGCCCTATATATATCATATTAAAAGGGAAAAGTTATTGTTGCGGTTCGCTTAATTCCCTTGGTAGACAGGTTCCGGATCGGTGCGTCTTAGTCCCGGGCGATCAAGTACGCACACAGTCAAAGTAGAAAAGAAGAGATTGTACACACACAACTTTAGCGTGGAAAACCCCGGAAAGGGGAAAAAATCACGTGGCCGGGTCTGCGCCAGCCAAGATCCATTATTTGCCTCTGTTACAGTGCTCTTGTAAAGAGAATGCAAGGGCGACAGGCCGCGCCTCGTTACAAATACTGAGAGGTTTAGAGAGCTTTCCTCGGGTGACAAGCCACTGCTTAGGAGTTAGTGCACTTTGTCGTGCATCTTTCTTGGGTGCTTGCTCTTCTGGCTTGCGCTCCGCAGGACCCCTGCACTTTATCCATCAGGCTGAGGAGAGTTGCCTTCACTGGCACTTCGTTCCCTTTCTTCTTTGGGCGGCGCTTAGAGGAGAACCTGTCAAGTTAGCAAGAGAAAGGGGAACGGAGGAGGAGAGTAGAGAGAGAATCTCTGGGGAGAAGCAAAAATGAAGAGAGAGAGAGAAGGAGAGAATGAAGCCGGATCCCCCAAAATGAACTATCGCGGGGTGCTTATATAGGGTTTCCGAGGTGGTTACGGTGGTTAATCGCAGATCGGGGGGTCGTGATCGCGCGTGGCGATCAGAGGGCCGCAAAGGCTTGCCACGGTCAGACGGTGGAGAGAAGGTCGGCCCACGAAGGTGGTCGGAGGAGGCGCGCCGGCCGGCGGCCGCCCGAGGAAGGGGGCGGACGGTCCTGGGCGGCTGGCCAAGGCTGCCCTTCCTGAGGGGGGCGGCCGGTCGTGGCCGTCGGCCGCACGAAGGGGGTTGGTTTGGGGCGCTGGCCGCAAGGGGGGCGGCCAACCACTGGCGGCCGGCCGCGGCCACCGGCCGCACGAAGGGGGTCGGCTGGGGCCGCTGGCTGCAAAGGGGGTGGCAGGCCTCGAGCGGCCGGCCGCGGCCGCCGACCGCACGGAGGGGTCGGCCGGGGCCACCGACCGCAAGGGCGGCCGGCCGCACGGAGGGGGCCGACCGGGGCCGCCGACTGCAAGGGGGCGGCCGGCCTTGGGCGGCCGGCCGCGGCCGCCGAACGCAAGGGGGCGGCCGGCCGGGGCCGCCGACCGCAAGGGGGTGGCCGACCTCTGGCGGCCGACCGAGACCCCGCCCGCACAGAGGGGGCCGGCCACAAGAGGGGTGGCGACCGGCCACAGGTGGCCGACCGCCCATAACGGCGGCGGCTATTGCGATTCGCCGCGTGGTGGTTACGCGATCCGGTGCGCGGGAGTTACGATCCGGTGTGTGGGAGTTATCATAATTATCTATAAATAAGGGGGAACCCATCATTTGTACCCCAAAATTCCCTCGTCTTGGAGCGAACGGAGAGCGCGGGAATTTTCTTCTCTGTGATGGGGCTTGGCGGCGACAGTGCTAAGGTGAGATTCTGACCGAGGAAAAGGTCCGGGCACCGGACGAAGCCGGAGGGGAGAAGCCCCCCCCCGCTCCACACGCACGTAGGTGGTGCGTGCAGGCGCGAAGGTGCGCGGGGCTGAACCCGCGCGCGGGGCGCGAGCGGGGCCCGCGCGCGGGGCACGAGCGGGGCCCGCGGGCACGGCGCGTGCGGGGAGGCGCGCGGGGCCGAACCCGCGCGCGGGGCCGAACCCGCGCGCGGGGCCGAACCCGCGCGCGGGGCCGAACCCGCGCGCGGGGCCGAACCCGCGGGCGGGGCCGAACCCGCGCGCGGGGCCGAACCCGCGCGCGGGGCCGAACGCGCGCGCGGGGCCGAACCCGCGCGCGGGGCCGAACCCGCACGCGGGGCGCGCACGGGTCTGATCCCGCGCGCGGGTGTGCGCGGTGCGGCTGCTTGCTTGCGCCTGGTTTGGCGGCGCGCTCGTGTGCGGGCTGATTTTGCGCATGCTTTGTGCACGTGTGTGGCTCGAATGCGCGGGCGCAATGTGTGCTCGGACTTGCTTTTCTGACCTAACTTTTCTGTTTTTTCAGGTTTCCGAGCGATGCGTGCAGAGCCGTCCTATGTGGCTGCGGAGTTGAGGAGGCGGGTCCTCTCCTTCTGTCGTGACAAGATGGACTTTCGGAGGGGGCTTCACCTTGCGGCTCTAGAGTGGGAGGCGAGTCGGATGACGCGGATCTTAAGGTCCTGGGGTCCTCTGCCCCCCAGGCTTCCTCGGTACGGGTTGCGGTGCGGCATGTGGTGAAAGGAAGGAGGGTCTTTTATTCCTTGGAGGCGATGAACCATGCGGTACATATGATCTCAATTTTTGAGTTGCGGCTTCTGAGGAAAGCTCTTCTGACTTGTCCCTTTTCTTTTACAGATGGAGACTCAGGTGAACATTGCGCTTACGTGGAATGACCACTATGTGAGCCTGAAGAACGACTATATGGCCTTTCAGGGTGAGCTTGGGGAGGCGAAGAGTGCCCTTTTGGGTCGAGAGAACGATATTTCCCGACTTAGGCAGATTGGGTCCGAGCTGCTGTGCGAGCTGGAGGATGCCAGAGCTGTGCACAGTGCCGAGAAGACGGCTGTGGAAGAGACTTTGCGTCTCCTAGATGAAGTTCGGGCAGAGCTGGAGCTATCCAAGGCGGAGGTGATGCGCCTTTCCTTCGCAGAGCGGGAGGTTTAGCTGAAGGCGGCTGGTCTGGCAGAGTATCGGGTCTCTATGGATTACATGTGAGACCGGTGTCTGATCTCGGAGGAGGTTCGTGAGGAGGTGTGGACTCAGGAGGTGGAGCCACAGATGGAGGACTTACGGGATGTCGCTTTTTGTCAGGGGATGGAGAAGACCCTTCGGATGGTATCCCGGAAGCAGGGATGCGACGTTGCTGGCCTCGGGCTTGAGGATTTGTCAGAGGAGGAGGGCTCTGATGCTGAGGCGGGCGAGGCCGCTGAGTGACAGCTATATCTCTTTGATGCTCTTTATTGATTTGTATACATGTACTTCTTTGTATTCGTTGGCTTGTCTCCGTAGATTTGTACCTTTGTACTTTTTTGGTTTGTACCTTTGTACTTCTTTGATTTGTACCTTTGTACTTGATATGTTTGTTGAGTGCTTGTCACTGCCTTTGCTTCTGACTATTGTGGCAAATTATTGTCTTAGCCAAGCACCAACTGCGAGGGGCAGGCCCTGAGCGGTGGAAGAGTGTTTTCTCTGGATGGGGGTGAAGAGTTATGGGAGCTCCGGCCTATTGCTGGCGGGAGGCCATGTTCATTCGAACCCCTGCGAGTTGCGGTGAACCCGGTGGTATTGGGGGGCGTGGCCCCGAAGACCCTGACGACGTCGTAACTTGCTACGAGGCGAAGGGCGTCCCCTTGTGCCATGGTAGAGAAGTCGAGACCATCGCACTGCGGGCTGCGCATAACTGAGGGAGCTGGCTCCCGACGACGTCGCGACCTGCTTCGTAGGAGAAGGGCGAGCCTTGCCACCATGAGAGTGAGGTCGAAGCCGCCGTGCTACAGTCTACGGGGGACTCAAAGTATTGTCCCTTTGGCGACTCCGCAACCTGTTGTTAGGCTAAGGACATCGCGTTGTTGGCAGTGCATAACTGGGGGAGCTGGTCCCCAGCGATGTCGCAAACCGCTGGGCGGACGAAGGGTGCACCCCTGAACTGCGCCAGAGAGAGTGAAGCCATCGCGCCACAGTGTGGCTGTGGTTGGTTAAACTGTGGATTTAGCGGGGCCGGAACCCGATTTAGTTGTGATTGTAGCTTAGTTAGGCACCAATCGCGAGGAAGTCAGGCCCTGCAAGGGTAGGGCGTCGAGCTTTGGATGCAGGTGAAGAGTCATAATCCTCGGCCTATTGTCGGCAGGAGGACATGGTCGATTCGACCCCCGCGAGCAGCTGATGGACCCTGAGGTTGCAATTACACCGATCGTGGGGGCTTTCCCAGGATGGCGGGGCGTCGAGCTTCAGATGCAGGTTAAGAGTCATAATCCTCGGCCTATTGTCGGCAGGAGGACATGGTCGATTTGAACCCCCGCGAGCAGCTGATGGACCCTAGTATTTACTGAGGCGTGGCCCCGAAGACTCGGACGACATCGCAAACTACTACGCAGCGAAGGTCGGGTCCTTGCGCCGGTGAAGTGAGGTCGAGGCTATCGCGTTGTGGGTTGTGCATGACATAGGGAGCTGGTCTCTGACGATGTCGTGACCCGCTCCGTATGAGAAGAGTGAGCATTTCTGCCATAGGAGAAAGGTTGAGGCCACCGTGCTACAGTCTACATGGGACTTGGTATTTGGTCCCCAGGCGACATCGCAACCTGTTGCTAGGCCGAGGTTGTCGCGCTATGGGCCGCGGTCAATTGGGGGTGCTCATTCCCGATGACGTCACAATCCGCTGAACGGTTGAAGGGAGAACCTTTGAACCGCGACAGGGGGATCGAGACAATCGTGCTACAGTTGCTCGCCGGACCCCAGGGGACGGATTCCGAATAAATCTTGTAAGTTTTAGGAGTTAGTGACATCGCAATCCCAGTATATAAATGTAAAGAGATAAGTTGTTTTGTTTTTTCTTTAGCTTGGTCGTGCCATTGCACGATGACGGATTCCGAAACGCAGAGCGAGTCGCATGTCGACGGATACCAGACCGCCTTGAGGAACAGACGACCCTGGCCTCAGGGGGGTCTGTGGGATGAGATGTCCTTCTAACGCATTTGCTGCATGGCAAGAGTTAGAATGAAAGCAAAAAATGCAGTAAGCAGGATAGTTTGTGCACGAGGGTTTTCCTCGTGACTTTATAGTCGTCTTTAGGTAATTCGATATAAAGAAACGTTTTTAGGAGGCACGTTCGCCTCGATTCTGGCTCTTCTCAAGAGCGGCCTTCTAGATGCGGTAGATGATGGTTCCTGAGACGACCTCCGACCGTGCTTGGTGCAGATAGCATGAGCGCGCCACGTCCTTGCTGCCCCTGATGACCCCAACTCCTATAGGCGTGACAAACTTCATTGCGAGGTGAGGGATTGACGGAACTGCCTGAAAAGCTGTCTGGAGGGGGCGACCGAAAATCACGTTGTAGGGCGATTCTGTATCGACTGCCTCAAATTTATCGTCGTGTGTAACCTGCCTTGGAAATTCTCCTAGTGTCACTGGAAGGGTGAGGGTGCCTCCTATGGGCATGGGTGCCCCGTTGAAGCCGTAGATGGGGCCTGATGCTGGACGAAGATTCTGCCTTTGGATTCCCATACTAGTTAACGCAGTCATGAATATAACATTTACTGAGCTGTCGTTGTCCACAAAAATTTGCTTTATGCGGAAGCTGGGGTTGCCGATTTCTGCTACAATAACTAGCTGGTCCTGGTGCGGTGTGCGGAGGCCCTGGAGGTCCTCCTCGCCAAAGCTAATGGTGGGAATGATTCCAGACGCCTTGTATTCCTAAGGAGCGACGATGGAGTTGACCGTGGGAAAGGGAAAGTCGGAGATGACTTCCACAATCCCAACAACCTGCCTGCCCCCCTGCGCGTCTCGGTGCGCAGGAGGCAGCTCCCTTTGCGCAGGCGGGCCTCCGTGCTGCTCTTGCACATATCCTTGCAGAAAATGCCCGAGCATTCCCTGGAGAACAAGCGGCTCTATCTCCTCTTTCAACTTCACACACTCTTCAGTAGTGTGCCTTGTTCCTCGATGGAAGTTGTAGTACTTTGACGGATCAGCCCTTGGGTTGGGCGGGAGCGCCCTTGACCTCTGGAGCACCGGATAATCCTGGATGGCATATAGGACGTTTGCGCGAGTGGTGTTGAGAGGGGAGTAAGTCTGGGGAGGCCCGTAATCCGGGGCTCCTGACTGCGACGCTCGTTGCGACAGTTCTCGTCGCACCTCTCTGTTCGTCTTCCGGAAGGTTGCTCCTTCTGCCTTTGCCTCTTCTGGCCACCCTCAAACTGTCGACGGTGGGCCTCAATGGCCTCATCCGCGGCTATCTGAGCTTCCACTCGGTGTACCAGATCTGCATAACTGGGGATAGTATCCCGCATCAAGGCGGAGTAGAATCCGCCTGGTCAGAGTCCCCCGAGGAAGACCCCCGAAGGAGCTCGGGGTCTACCTCGGGGATCTGCCTCGCTTCCGTAGTAAACTGGTGGAAAAACTCTTTTATGGTCTCGGTCTCATTTTGCCGGATGCCGGAGAGGTGGGATGGATCCTTTGCGATCCTGCGATTGGCCACGAAATGATCAAGGAATTGCTGGCTCAGCTGGGGAAAGTTTCTGATAGACCCTTCTCGGAGGGAATGGAACCAAGTGCGGGCCTGACCCTTGAGGGTGGTAGGGAAGACCTGACAAAGCATTTGATCTGGAGCGTTGTAGAGGTGGACGATCGTGTAGAAGTGGTTTATGTGCTCCCAAGAATCGTCCACCCTGTCGTACGTCTCAACGTGGGGGATCTTGAATCCATGAGGGACGGGATAGGCCAGTACCTCAAGAGCCAAGGGTGATGCCCCCCGAGCGGGGTGCCGCGCTGCCACCGCACGACAGCCGACGGGTCCAAATTCTTCTTCGAACATTTCGCGGAATGCTTCCCGAGTCATTCCTGCGCCTGGCTCTGTTGGGGCTTGCTGCTGCTGATTGCTGTGGAGGGGGGCGATCCCGACCGCCCTGATGTGGCGAACAGGATGCTCAGTGTTTTCATGCCTCGACGACTCGGATTCTTCTTCAATGGCCCTCCGACCTTCTGCTGGTGGTACGGGTAGATTTTCCTGAGTTGGGACCCCTGCGGGCATGTGGGGGCCTGTAATTCGCCTTAAGAGGGCGATCATCTCGACCTGGATGTCTGGTGGGGGTACCGCGTTCTTGGGCGACACTATTCCAGGCGCTGCGACGTTCTCTTGCAGTGGCGCTTTCGCTAGAGATTGTGACGCGGCTTGAGCCTCCTGCTCACGCCGGATCGACCCCCTGGTCGTTCGGGTGCTCTTTCCGGCCATTCTGTCATGCTCTGTCAAACTTCTGAGTCTTCTCACGCTTACTGGGAAAGCCTTCCCACATACAGCGCCAAACTATTGTGGTTCGCTTAATGCCCTCGGTAGACCAGTTCTGGATCGGTCCGTCTTAGCCCCGGACGATCAAGTACGCACACAGTCAAAGTATAAAAGGAGAGATTGTACACACACAACTTTAGCATGGAAAACCCCGGAAAGGGGAAAAAACCACGTGGTCGGGTCTGCGCCAGCCAAGATCCACTATTTGCCTCGGTTACAGTGCTCTTATAAAGAGAATGCGAGGGCGACAGGTCGCGCCTCATTACAAATATTGGGGGGTTGAGAGAGCTTTCCTCGAGTGACAAGCCACCGCTTAGGAGTTCGTGCACTTTGTCTTGCATCTTTCATGGGTGCTTGCTCTTCTGGCTTGCGCTTCGAAGGACGCCTGCACTTTATCGCTCAGGCTGAGGAGGGTTGCCTTCACTGGCACTTCGTTCCCTTTCTTCTTTGGGCGGCGCTTAGAGGAGAACCTTCCAAGTTAGCAAGAGAAAGGGGAACAGAGGAGGAGAGTAGAGAGAGAAGCTCTGGGGAGAAGCAGAAATGAAGAGAGAGAGAGAGAAAAGGAGAGAATGAAGCCGGATCCCCCAAAATGAACTGTCGGGGGTGCTTATATAGGGTTTCCGAGGTGGTTAGGGTGGTTATGGTGGTTAATCGCAGATCGGAGGGCCGTGATCGCTCGTGACGATCGGAGGGACGCAAAGGCTCACCACGGTGAGACGATGGAGAGAAGGCCTGCCCACGAAGGTGGTCGGAGGAGGCGCGTGTAACACCCAAGAAATCTCAAAAACCAAAGTGGGATTCAGGTTGGCTGACACGGCCTGAGACACAGGCGTGTCTCAGGGCGTGTCAGGTGTACACGGCCGGAGACACGGGTGTGTCCCTATTATCGACAAGTAATCGAGAACTGATCGTCGAGTGTGGAACACGGCCTGTGACACAGGCGTGTCACAGGGGCGTGTTTGGCACACGGCTAGGGACACGGGCGTGTGCCTTAGTTGTGTCCTGCTCTGGTGATTTTGGAGATCGTGTTACAGGGGTGACACGGCCAGGTACACGGCCGTGTACTGGGTGACACGGGCGTGTCAGGCTTGACACGGGCGTGTCAATGCCCGTGTTCTGGTTTATTTTTAGTCGGTTGTGCACCGCTTCAGGAACACGGCCTATGACACGGGCGTGTCACAACCCGTGTTCGGCCCAGGAAATCAAATTCAGGGCTGATCAGAGCCGTTCATTTTCTTTGACCAAGATCCAATGGTCTGGGCTCTTCCCTGGGTTGATAAGGCCGGGATTGAAGAGGAGAAAGCTCATTTGAGTTTCATCTTTCTCTTTCTAAAGTTAAGAGAGAGAGGAGAGCAAGGCAAGGAAGAAGAAGAGGAATCCGGCCGCCGGTGGTGCTGCGGTGGTCCAAATCGCGAGCCGAGTTCGGATTTACGAAGGCAAGGCTGCTGCGAAGGCTTTCATCCGTCTCAATTCTCTCCATGGCTCTGAGGCGACTTCCAAGGGTAACGATTTCCGTCTTGGACATGTCAAGTCCTACTTTCCTGCATTTGTATAGGGAAAACCCATCCCCGCGAGTGTGCGGTGGGTTGTGGTGTCCCTTGGGATAGATATGTGAAGTCCCCCTTGTTAGAGTCCGGAATTGGAGTACGGATCTAGGCATGCTTTGTGAAGCCCATATGAACGTGCTGGTATGGATTGGTGATGCTTGTTTGCATTCGGAGAAATCTCCGAGTATTTGATTGTTTGTGTGCAATCTGTGGTGCATACCTGTCGCTTGGTGCAGCAAGAAGTACTGGAGGAAGTCCAAGAAATTGTGAGAGTTTGTTCAACTCTTGTGACCGTGAGTTGTCACTTTACGTGGTGTTGAGCCGTTGGGCTGCAAATATATAAAATAAGGCTTCGTGCCGAACAGGCAAGGTGAAACCGACCCGCGCCTTTATTTGTGGCCTCAGGTACGATGTACTTGGTAGTGGCAAGGCGGTTTGAGCAACGGGGGGTGGCTTATCCGTACCTGCTGATGAAGACTACGGCGCGCAACACCTTGAAGACGGCGCACTGACAAATGACCGTGAAGAGCATCGTCATAATAGGCGTCCTGATCGCAAGCCGATTTATTAATAGTTAATAATAATTGTTATCAAATTATTATTAATTATTAATTCATGCTTTGTGTGTTTTATTTTTAATAATTGCACTTTTATTTCATGTAATATGTGCATTATGGTTATGATATAAAATCATGATGTATGTGTGTGTTTTATTTTCATGTTTTCATGTTTGGGCTGCATGTAGCCAGTTGGAGTGTTGTTGTTGTAGCCTATATATAGGCATGTACCCCCCTCTATTTGGAGAAGATTGAATGAAAAGAAAATTTGAAATCCTAACCTTTAGAAGCTTCCTCCTTCCTCATCTCTTGGCCGAACTTCCTCTTGCTCCTCCTTCCCTCTCCTTGGCCGCCGGCCACCTCTCATCCCCCCTCTCAAATCTCGGCTTTCCTCCTCCCTCTTTCTCCAACCCGGCCACCACTCCTCTCCTACCCGAGCCACCATCCACAACTCCCAAGGCCGCCACCTCTTCCATTTCCCTCCAACAAGAGCCGTCCACCCTCCTCCTTCCTCCTACCCGAACCACCACCATCAGGGCCAACCCGAGCCACCTCCTCCTCCACCAAGCCAAGCCGCCACCTCCACTACAACAAACAAAACCGACCCCCTCCCTCATAAATTCCTTCCTAAATCCTAAACAAAATCCTTCCAAACTCATTCTAAAATCATACCATATTCTCCCCCACTTACCATAACCAAAATATCACCTACCATAAATTCCATTAACTCTCCATATTGGGAATATCTCTTTCCATTAATATTTCTAATCCATCACATTTTCTCTCTCTTGTCATACTGGAAGATATTTATTTCCATATTAAGAAGATTTCGACGGGACTTTCCATTTCCGGCGTAACGCGACGAAGGCGGACGAATTTCACTCCTACCGGCGTGATTCCGGTGGAGCCGTTGAAGAACGATCCTCGCCGAGTGAATCGGAATCATCCATTCCGGTTGGGTAACGAACCTTTCCACTTTTGTGTGTTTCTTTTCTTAAATAATCCTGTGGTGGAATTTCTGGCATTAAATTTTGAAATCATTTAAAATTTTGTGACTAGCTTTAATTGTTTTTGCGTTGTTTTCTTGATTAACTTAATTTTCGTAAAAGGTTTGGCGAACCCTCGTTTTCTTTTGTTGGGAGAGATCTACCTTTTCCGAATTTGTGATTATTTTCGGTAGATCTCTTTGGGTACAACCTTCGCTCGTCCGGATCCAACATTGGTCCTTTTAGCTCGATCGGATACAGGCCTATCGCCCTTATTTGATTGCAAAACGGTTTGGCTACCCGTACGCTAGCGTGAAATTGAATGAATGTAATAGCGTGAAGCGGCGGGGAACAATTGTGTGAGCGTAGAATTAGTTCGTGAAGAGATAGTCGTGTGCGTCCGTAATGTTATTTCGGTCCAAACGTGTACGCCTACATCAATTTGGTATCAGAGGGAGGTTCTCGTCAATTTCTTAATTGGCACTCCTCCCCCTCTCAAAATTTAAAATTCAAATTTCCAATTTCAAATTTCAAATTTCGAATTTCAAAATTCAAAAATAAAATTTCAAATTTCAAATTTCAAATTTCGAAATTTCAAATTTCAAATTTCAAATTTCAAATTTCAAATTTCGAATTTCAAAATTCAAAATTAAAATTTCAAATTTCATATTTCAAATTTCAAATTTCGAAATTTCAAGTTTCAAATTTCAAAATTTAAAATTCAAATTCCAAATTTCAAATTTCAAATTGCCAATTTCAAATTTTTCTCCAAATTAAATCAAAAAAAATATATCATTTTGTGGTCTGCCAATAGCGGCTTAAATTTCTTATTTTTCAACAAAACATCAAAAAAAAATTTTATTAATAATCTTCATATTTTGTTTAGCAAGAAAATCTATTTTCTATAAGTATTACCCTAGTGGTTAAGCGGGAACAATTCCGGCAATCATAATTTATTTGGGTCAGTTTACTTTTCTTTGCATGTACACGAGTATCGGATCGAGTTTTCTCTCCGGTTCTTACGATTATGGCCTATGACGTTCACGTTTCCCATTTAGACTATTGGTATGATAAATCCATGGTTAAGCCTTCCCCTAGGCAAAGCCACATTAATCTTACCTATGACGGTTTAGGGTACCCTAAAAATTTTAGGGATTGGCTTAAGGAGATAGAACTTTATTTTGACTGTCGCGAATGGGATGACCTCCAAAAGGTCCACTTCGCTCGAGAGCGGTTAATAGGTCGAGCCCAGTCATTCTGGATAAACGAAGAGCGTCGTGTTGGCAATTATACACACACGTGGTGGGCGATGCGTAGCCTCCTCTCGGATCAATTTGATCCCACCAATCTCCGTACTACTAACGCCAAACCTTTGAGTGAGTATCGTTATGACGCTAGTTTCATACCAACCATTAGGACTGACTATAAACCCAATGCCCAGATCAAACGACACATTGTTGAGCGATCTCCGTCGATTATGCCTGTAGACCCTTTTGAGTCTCCCCCTGAGTTGTCTAGTTTAGTTGTTGAGTCTAAGGTATTGTCTAGGATTGTGCCCGTCACTGAGGACGAGGCTGTTATCTTTGATGATGATAGCGACGATGAGGATATTGGTTACCCTAGTGACCTGGATGAGGATTTCACCACTGAGGAATCATCTCCACTCCCCGTCGACGACATTTTGGAGCCTACGATTACTCCTGCTGTGATTACACCTGAGTCGGTAGGCATTTTACCTGATGATGAGAGATTACTTAGTAGTGACTTAGGAGATGATCTGTTCGGACTCGAGATGGTTCCTCTTAGACAGAGATATTTTGAGGACTGTTCTGATGATCCTGATATATTGGACGTTCCGACTGATTGAGAAGACTTATTGTGGGTGAACGAGTTATCCTTGGATGATTTTAGTGCTATGAGCCCGAACGATATCCCTTTGATGCAAACACCTTTATCTGACGTTCCTAATTTAAAGCGTCCATCGGGCTCAATTCTACCCTTGTCTGAGATTATTATTGATTCTAAATTAAATAACTTGGATAGTGTGTCAGAAGAAATTGTAAGCAAGGAAGTTACATTAGTGGACGATTTTTTGGATTGTACACCGTGTTTGATTTTACCGACTCGTCCCCCTGACCCGTTGACTCGACGTACTGATCATTTAGGACATGAGTATAGTACGATTAATTTCAGGAGTTCTACAGTGCCCCCTGAGTTCATTCTGTCAGTACCCCCAGATGAGGTCTCGTTAGTGCCCCCAAATCCCGTATTATGGTTGCCGACCTATGACCCGACCACTGATTCTGAATTACATGATATATCTAATGAATTGGTAGACATGTCGAATGAATTTTCTATAAGGGCGAATCCATTGTTTGAATTTTCATATGACTTTAATGGCTTGCAACCGGGTGATCTTTCTTGGACGTTAAACCCGTGTTTCGACATTGAGAATGACTTAGCTCCTCCTTTGGACATGTCCCCTTTGACGGCCTATTACCCTACGACTCCATCGTTGGTAACACCCTCGGATGTTTTAGATTTTGTCTGTGGAGACTATTTCCTTTATCCTAATTTTATCCTCCATGAATTTTAAAGAAAATCATTTATCGAATTATATGTTTAGGATAGGGCCACTTATAGTGCCTCCTGATGAGATTCCCTCAGCGCCACAAGATTTAGTTCCGTTGGTACCGCCTTATGTCGTTCCGTTACCACCGAATGCATTAAGTACGTTTGCGCATGATGATGCTCGCAATGAATTTTATTTATGTAAGCACTGTAGTGAAGCGCCAACAACGTTACAACAATCTATTCAAATTCTTGCTAGCTTACAAAAAAGAGCGTCTTACGGTATAATTTGCGATTTTGACTTGGTGCGTCTCGTCCCTGAACGGTTGCTTTCGGGCACTATAGAAAGTGGGCGAGTTGGCGAGCTGGACCATTTGCGGAATTTAATGACATTAGGAGAACGCGCAGTATTTTTGAGGTTTTTCACTAATTGGGGTGATACCCCTATTTTTAATGTTTCTGATTTAACGCTGCATGTTTTTCCACCACTTGAGTTATTTGCCTGTCCGTTTGGTTCCACTTCGTGCTCTTATGGGTTGGGTAGTGAGATTGTGCCTGGATCGCTTTCTTTATCGGTCTTCACTGGAGGTACGTTTGTAGTTGATGTTGAAATTTTTCTTCCTTTATTGCCTAATGCTTTTCCGAGGTTCCCCAGGACCATCTTTTTGCATTACAGGATACTCCAGGTTGAAGTGCTCCCCTCTACTTGTGGCGATATTGGCCACTACCTGCTTTGTTGGCGTGATCGTCCAGTCTCCGATGTCCATTGGCCGTTTGGATCGGGGGTAGCTCGTTTTGTTGTAGCTCTCCCGCGCTGGTGCAGTCAAATCCACTCATCGGTGATGAGTATTTTCGAGCGGGGGAGGATTGATGAAGACTACGGCGCGCAACACCTTGAAGACGGCGCACTGACAAATGACCGTGAAGAGCATCGTCATAATAGGCGTCCTGATCGCAAGCCGATTTATTAATAGTTAATAATAATTGTTATCAAATTATTATTAATTATTAATTCATGCTTTGTGTGTTTTATTTTTAATAATTGCACTTTTATTTCATGTAATATGTGCATTATGGTTATGATATAAAATCATGATGTATGTGTGTGTTTTATTTTCATATTTTCATGTTTGGGCTGCATGTAGCCAGTTGGAGTGTTGTTGTTGTAGCCTATATATAGGCATGTACCCCCCTCTATTTGGAGAAGATTGAATGAAAAGAAAATTTGAAATCCTAACCTTTTGAAGCTTCCTCCTTCCTCATCTCTTGGCCGAACTTCCTCTTGCTCCTCCTTCCCTCTCCTTGGCCGCCGGCCACCTCTCATCCCCCCTCTCAAATCTCGGCTTTCCTCCTCCCTCTTTCTCCAACCCGGCCACCACTCCTCTCCTACCCGAGCCACCATCCACAACTCCCAAGGCCGCCACCTCTTCCATTTCCCTCCAACAAGAGCCGTCCACCCTCCTCCTTCCTCCTACCCGAACCACCACCATCAGGGCCAACCCGAGCCACCTCCTCCTCCACCAAGCCAAGCCGCCACCTCCACTACAACAAACAAAACCGACCCCCTCCCTCATAAATTCCTTCCTAAATCCTAAACAAAATCCTTCCAAACTCATTCTAAAATCATACCATATTCTCCCCCACTTACCATAACCAAAATATCACCTACCATAAATTCCATTAACTCTCCATATTGGGAATATCTCTTTCCATTAATATTTCTAATCCACCACATTTTCTCTCTCTTGCCATACTGGAAGATATTTATTTCCATATTAAGAAGATTTCGACGGGACTTTCCATTTCCGGCGTAACGCGACGAAGGCGGACGAATTTCACTCCTACCGGCGTGATTCCGGTGGAGCCGTTGAAGAACGATCCTCGCCGAGTAAATCGGAATCATCCATTCCGGTTGGGTAACGAACCTTTCCACTTTTGTGTGTTTCTTTTCTTAAATAATCCTGTGGTGGAATTTCTGGCATTAAATTTTGAAATCATTTAAAATTTCGTGACTAGCTTTAATTGTTTTTGCGTTGTTTTCTTGATTAACTTAATTTTCGTAAAGGGTTTGGCGAACCCTCGTTTTCTTTTGTTGGGAGAGATCTACCTTTTCCGAATTCGTGATTATTTTCGGTAGATCTCTTTGGGTACAACGTTCGCTCGTCCGGATCCAACATTGGTCCTTTTAGCTCGATCGGATACAGGCCTATCGCCCTTATTTGATTGCAAAACGGTTTGGCTACCCGTACGCTAGCGTGAAATTGAATGAATGTAATAGCGTGAAGCGGCGGGGAACAATTGTGTGAGCGTAGAATTAGTTCGTGAAGAGATAGTCGTGTGCGTCCGTAATGTTATTTCGGTCCAAACGTGTACGCCTACATCACCTGCGTTATGTAGGCTGGACATGAGAGCGCCAAGGCATTGGGCTTTCGTCAGTGGCATAATGAGAGTCTTGGGCCTACGTGCCAGACTAAATGCTCATTGGTGGGATTCGGTGTTTCCGGTACACCCGAATGTGCCCTTAGTGCATGGAGCGTCGGGCCGTCGTGCCGGCGTTTGTGATATGTATTGACTGTGCAGTCGTGCACGTCTTGAGTGGGTTGCTATACATATTGTTGAAACATGCTTTGCAGGGATCAAATTCTGCTGCCACGTGCCAGGTGCAGGGTCGTTATAATTGGTCAGCTGAATGCTGACCGTTGCCCTGTTTACCACTGCTTGGTGGATTGGTTCTTGCAGGTGCAGGAGGTGCTGGTCCGAGCGAGACTTAGCGGGCTGAAGCCCAAACTGCGTTGCTGCCCTAGAAGGCTTTATTTTGTTTCTTCTTGTTCATGTATGGCCGGCCTATGTGCCGATGTCTGTAAACCACACATTGTTAAGAGAAATTTGTAAGGCCTTAA
The DNA here is from genome assembly GCA_039513925.1 of Platanthera zijinensis. NCBI lineage: Eukaryota > Viridiplantae > Streptophyta > Magnoliopsida > Asparagales > Orchidaceae > Platanthera > Platanthera zijinensis. The sequence continues at coordinate 142,870,926 of CM077089.1, forward strand.
GGCCAGATACTTTGATTGTATACATTCCTATGTTATAGTGGACAGTTCTTGTTACTCTTGAGTTCAAGTTTTCAATCGTGAAGCTTCTGCTAGAATGCTCTGTGTTAGGATGCATTGGTTTTGATATTATTTCGTAGTGTCTCCGCCTGTTTGTGGAATATTGTGTGGGGCCCCGGCCGGACCCTCTATTATATTCTTCTTGACGGGTAGAGGTGTTACAATTTGGTATCAGATTGTTAGTTGATCTCTTCCGAATTCGCGGACGAATTCTTTTGAGGGGTGGCGAGCACGTGTCAGTGCTGTCATTGTAACACTTAACTTGAACTCAAGAATGTCCACTTAGGAATGCAAATACACTTGTTTGTTGAACCTGTGTATTCTTTTTGTATGTTTGTCGTTTTACTTGGTCGCTAAATTGTGTGTTTTACACATATAGGTGACTGGAAGTGTTGCGGGTCAATCTGAACCTCAACATACTGTGGAAAGTGCGGCACCAGCTGAGGTGCCCACACCTCCTTCATCCGCTTAAACGGTACGTTTCATCACGGAAACGGTACTTGCTGTGATGAATGCTCAGCAGGCTGGGCAGGCACGTCCTGCAGTGATGCCAACGCATGCTAGGGTACGGTAAGAACCGGTAGAAGTTGTAGTTGATCCGCGGGCAGCAGATCAAAAATTGAAGCAATTCTTGAGCTTCAATCCTCCACAATTTACTGGGGCAGGGTCACCGGCCCAAGCAGAGGATTGGCTTGCAAGGATCAAGAGGATCATCAGAGCGATCAAGGTTGAGGAGGGACAGAAGGTTAAGTTGGCCACTTTCCTACTGGAAGGAGAGGCTCGTTTATGGTGGGATGAGATTGAACTGCATCACTTGGCCGGTAGACAACTTGCAGAGGTCCTGATGGACGAATTTTCTCAGTTGTTCTTGGCACAACATCTACCAATGCAGCAAAGGATATCGATGGAAACGGAATTTCAACGGTTAACCCAAGGAGATCGTAGTGGGGATGATTATCTGCATAAGTTCATACGTTTGAGAAGATATGCGGGTACAATCTTCGCCGAAGAAGAGCGTAAGACTAGTAGGTTTTATGCGGGACTGCGAGATGAGCTGCGGTATTTGCTCTCGAGTTCTGTGAGTCAAGGATTTCAAGCCTTAGTCTGTACGGCTCGGTCTTTGGAGACGGACATGAGAAGAGGGCAGGAAAAAGGGACCTTGACTGTGACAAAGCCAGAGTTCAAGCCGCCGCGTCCGGAGAAGTTTGGGTACCGTAAGAGTTGGGGAAAGAAGTCCAAGTCTACTTGACAAGCTCCTTCTGCGACTGTGACAGAGACATCTAGGAATGGATCTCGCGCTTGTTTTATGTGCGGGAAGTTGGGACACTTCGCACGTGATTGCCGAGTTGGTCCTCCAAAGGGTGACAAGAAGACGGGAGCGTCTTATGCGGAGAAAGGGAAGACTGTGGTGGATTCTTCTGCCTCGCACGCGTAGCCCAGGGTCTTCAACCTTGGACAACAGGAGGCCATTAAGCAGGCGGATGTCATCACAGGTGCGCGCAGTTTTTAATGTTATTTTATACTGTGTGCTGTGCTTGTTTTGATTGTGATGTTTTAGGGTTTTTCCTTATACGAGAGTATCCGGCGCGAGCACTGTTTGACACAGGTGCTTCACATTCGTTTCTGTCTGAAGATTCCGTCTTTCGTGTCGGGGTACCTATCTGGACCACAACAGACAGTGTAAAGGTGTTGTTACCTAACGGATATTTGATGTGCGCGGATAAATCTTGTGGTCTTGAGGTCAAGATAGGGAGTCGGGAGTTCAAGGTGGAAACATTAGTATTGCCGATCAAGGAATTTGATATAATCTTTGGTATGGACTGGCTATCAGAGCAGCGTGCCTGTATAGATTGCACTTCAAAAGAGGTCACACTCGGGCAGAATACTGAACAAAATACCAAGTTCATTGGTATACAAGGGATGAGTGGGATGTTGTTATCTGATCTCCAAGTCGTTAAGGCAGTTCGGAAGGGTGCGGAGTTGTTCTTCACACTCGTAGAGGTGGTGGCGCCGAAGGCCAGTGTGAGTGAAGTGCCGATTGTGTCGGAGTATACTGATGTGTTTCCAAAGGACCTTCCAGGGTTACCTCCCCAAAGGGAAATTGACTTCTCTATCGAGCTGGTGCCGGGTGCGAAACCTGTGGCCCGTTCGCCGTATCGGGTAGCGCCAAAAGAGATGGTCGAACTGAAAGTTCAATTGTAAGAGCTATTGGAGTAGGGATACATATGCCCAAGTATGTCACCTTGGAGCGCGCCTGTTCTTTTTGTGAAAAAGAAAGACGGTAGTTTGCGGCTATGTATTGATTATCGCGAACTGAATAAGCTGACGGAGAAAAATAAGTATCTGATTCCACGGATTGATGACTTGTTCGATCAGCTAGCGAGCTCAACCATCTATTCCAAGTTTGATTTGAAATCTGTGTATTACCAATTGCGGATTAGGGAAGGTGACATTCCCAAGACAACGTTTGGCACACGCTACGGTCACTATGAGTTCACAGTGATGCCGTTCGGCTTATGTAATGCGCCTTCAGTATTCATGGATCTCATGCATCGAACGTTCCGCGAATACTTGGATCTGTTTGTGATTGTGTTCATTGATGATATCCTCGTGTACTCACAGTCGGAGGAAGATCATGCAAACCATTTGCGGTTGGTATTGTATACCTTGCGGAGAAATAAGTTGTATGTCAAGTTCTCTAAGTGTGAGTTCTGGCTCTCGTCGGTGGCTTTTCTGGGCCATGTGGTAAGTGGAGAGGGCATAGCGGTGGATCCGGTAAAGATAAGTATCATTCGTGATTGGCCAGTGATGTCTTCGGTGGCCGAAGTCAGGAGTTCTCTTGGACTGGCAGGCTACTATAGACGATTTGTGGCGAACTTCTCCCGGATTGCTTTGCCTTTGACTACGTTAACGAGAAAAGATCAGAAGTTCGTTTGAACGTCGGAGTGCACGCGAGCTTTTGAGGAGCTACAAGGTCGTTTGACCACTGCGCCTATTTTGACGTCGCCATGTGGTACAGGCGGTTTTGAGATATACAGCGATGCGTCAGGAAGCGGCTTAGGCTGCGTTCTCCTGCAGTTTGGCGAGGTGATCGCTTATGGCTCACGTCAATTGAAAGTGCATGAACGCAATTACCCCGTCCACGACTTGGAGTTGGCGGCGGTGATCTTTTCGCTAAAGTTGTGGCGGCACTATCTTTATGGCGTGAAGGTAGATATTTATACAGATCATAAAAGCCTAAAGTATCTACTCGATAAAAAGGATTTGAATATGCGACAAAGAAGGTGGATGGAATTCCTAGGGGATTATACCTTCGACATTCACTATGTTCCCGGAAAGGGAAATGTGGTAACTACTGCCTTGAGTCGTCGGACTCCTGTGCGGGCAAGTTGGTTGCGGATACATGATGAGCGTCTAATCCAGGAGTTGGAAGCGTTGGAGATATCTTGTGTGGAAAGGGATTCTTCGGCCGATGCATGCTTGAACTGGATGGAGGTTCAATATGACCTTGCGGACAGGGTTCGGCGGGCAACGGAGTTTGATGAAAGTCTCCAGCGCTATGCAAAGGAGGGGTCTGGTGACCAATTCTCCTTAGATGACGGTTTATTACGGAAGGATGGCCGATTGTGCGTCCCTTGTGCGGGTAAATTACGAGAAGAATTGTTATATGAAGCACACTTTACAAAGTACTCAATTCACCCTGGGAGCACAAAAATGTACAAGGACATGAAGAAATTGTTCTGGTGGCCCGATTTAAAGAAGGAAATAGTCGTGTATGTGTCTAAGTGTCGTACTTGTGCTTTGGTAAAGGCAGAATGTCAACGGCCGAGTGGTTTCCTGAAATCGTTGTCGGTTCCGCAGTGGAAGTGTGAGGATATTTCTATGGATTTCATGCACGGATTGTCGAGATCTCAACGTGGGAATGACTCAATCTGGGTGATTGTAGACCGGTTGACAAAGGTGGCTCACTTTCTACCGAACAAGCGGGATGATTCTGTGGAAATGTTGGCAAAGCTCTATGTGGAGCAGATTGTTCGATTGCACGTTGTTCCCCGGAGCATCGTAAGTGACCGAGATGGACGATTTACTTTGAAAGATTGGAGGCTAATTCATCAGCTGTTGGGCACGAAGTTAACATTCAGTACGGCCTTTCATCCGCAAACAGATGGCCAAACTGAACGAACCAACAGAATAATGGAGGATATGCTCCGTATGTGCGCCCTGGACTTCGGTAAGAAATGGGAAGATCACCTTGTTATGGTGGAGTTTGCCTATAATAATAGCTACAAAGCGAGTATCGGTATGGCACCGTTTGAAGCTTTGTATGGTCGCAAGTGTCGTACACCGTTAGCTTGGGCAGAAACTGGCGAATCCAAACTTTTGGGACAAAAGGAAGTCTAGGATGCTAACTCAATAATACGCTCTATTCGAGAGATACTACTAATAGCCCAGGATCGGCAAGCCAAGTATTACAATGCTAAGCACCGGAACGTGGAGTTCGCGGTGGGTGACTGGGTCTATTTAAAGATTAAACCCTTCAAAGGCGTATCTCGGATTCGGCGGTTAAAAAAGCTAAGTCCGCGATACCTTGGTCTGTTGGAAGTGGTGGAGCGAGTTGGGGAAGCTGCCTATCGGCTAGCTCTTTCATCGGAATTGGGTGGACTGCATGATGTGTTTCACATCTCGGTACTACGAAAAGAAGTCAAAGACCCAGCTCAAGTGATTGAGAATGATCGGGTGCCGGTTGAGTATGGGCTAACAACAAAGGTGAGGCCCATTCGGATCGAGGATCGAGCCGAGAAACAGTTGCGGAACAAAACGATCGGGATGGTCAAAGTCCGTTGGGACAATTATGGCCAAGAAGAGCTAATATGGGAGCGAGAGCAGATTATGCGAGCTGAGTTCCCCGAGTTATTTGTGTAAACTGTTTGCTCGTCTGTATGGTGTTGCAACATATATGTAAAAGTATCACTTTTTGTGTCATGCTTGCATCTCCCTACTACATCCAAATTTCGGGACGAAATTTTTTTAAGGAGGGGAGGATTGTAACACCTCAGAAATCTCAAAAGCCAAAGTGGGATTCAGGTTGGCTGACACGGCCTGAGACACGGGCGTGTCTCAGGGCGTGTCAGGTGTACACGGCCTGGGACACGGGCGTGTCCCAGGGCATGTCCCTATTCTCGATGAGTACTCGAGAACTTATCGTCGAGTGTGGAACACGGCCTGTGACACGGGCGTGTCACAGGGGCGTGTTTGGCACACGGCTAGGGACACGGGCGTGTGCCTTAATCGTGTCTTACTCGGGTAATTTTGGAGATCGTGTTACAGGGGTGACACGGCCAGGTACACGGCCGTGTACTAGATGACACGGGCGTGTCAGGCTTGACACGGGCGTGTCAATGCCCGTGTTCTGGTTTATTTTCAGTCGGTTGTGCACTACTTCAGGAACACGGCCCTTGACACGGGCGTGTCACAACCCGTGTTCGGCCCAGGAAATCAAATTCAGGGCTGATCAGAGCCGTTCATTTTCTTTGACCAAGATCCAATGGTCTGGGCTCTTCCCTGGTTTGATAAGGCCGGGATTGAAGAGGAGAAAGCTCATTTGAGTTTCATCTTTCTCTTTCTAAAGTTAAGAGAGAGAGGAGAGCAAGGCAAGGAAGAAGAAGAGGAATCCGGCCGCCGGTGGTGCTGCGGTGGTCCAAATCGCGAGCCGAGTTTGGATTTATGAAGGCAAGGCTGCTGCGAAGGCTTTAATCCATCTCAATTCTCTCCATGGCTCCGAGGTGACTTCCAAGGGTAACGGTTTCCGTCTTGGACATGTCAAGTCCTACTTTCCTGCATTTGCATAGGGAAAACCCATCCCCGGGAGTGTGCGGTGGGTTGTGGTGTCCCTTGGGTAGATATGTGAAGTCCCCCTTGTTAGAGTCCGGAATTGGAGTACGGATCTAGGCATGCTGTGTGAAACCCATCTGGACGTGCTGGTCTGGATTGGTGATTCTTGTTTGCATTCGGAGGAATTCCGAGTATTTGATTGTTTGTGTGCAATTTATGGTGCATAAATGTCGCTTAGTGCAGCAGGAAGTACTGGAGGAAGTCCAGGAAATTGTGAGAGTTGGTTCAACTCTTGTGACCGTGAGTTGTCACTTTACGTGGTGTTGAGCCGTTGGGCTGCAACTATATAAAATGAGGATTCATGCCGAACAGGCAAGATGAAACTGACTCGCGCCTTTATTTGTGGCCTCAGGTACGATGTACTTGGTAGTGGTAAGGCGGTTTGAGCAACGGGGGGTGGCTGATCCGTACCTGCGTTATGTTGGCTGGACATGAGAGCGCCAAGGCATTGGGCTTTCGTCAGCGGCATAATGAGAGTCTTGGGCCTACGTGCCAGACTAAATGCTCATTGGTGGGATCCGGTGTTTCCGGTACACCCGAATGTGCCCTGAGTGAATGGAGCGTCGGGCCGTCGTGCCGGCGTTTGTGATATGTATTGACTGTGCGGTCGTGCACGTCTTGCATGGGTTGCTATACATACTATTGAAACATGCTTTGCAGGGATGGAATTTCGCTGCCCCGTTCCAGGGGCAGGATCGTTATAATTGGTCAGCTGAATACTGACCGTTGCCCTATTTACCATTGCTTGGTGGATTGGTTCTTGCAGGTGCAGGAGGTGCTGGTCCGAGCGGGACTTAGCGGGCTGAAGCCCAAGCTGCATTGCTGCCCTAGAATGCTTTATTTTGTTTCTTCTTGTTCATGTGTGGCTGGCCTGCGTGTCGATGTCTGTAAACCACACCTTGTTAAGAGAAATTTGTAAGGCCTTAAGGCAAAATACTTTGGTTGTATACATTCCTATGTTATAGTGGACAGTTCTTGTTACTCTTGAGTTCAAGTTTTAAACCGTGAAGCTTCCGCTAGAATGCTCTGTGTTAGGATGCGTTGGTTTTGATATTATTTCGTAGCGTCTCTGCCTGTTTGTGGAATATGGTGTGGGGCCCCGGCCGGACCCACTATTATATTCTTCTTGACAGGTAGAGGTGTTACAGCGCGCCGGCCGGCGGCCGCCCGAGGGAGCGAGCAGCCGGCCGGCCAAGGCCTCCCTACCTAAGGGGGGCGGCCGGTCGTGGCCGCCGGCCGCGAGGGGGGCGGCCGGCCACGGGTTCGACCCGGTGTGCGGGCTGTTGCGGTTCGCTTAATGCCCACGGTATACCGGCTCCGCAGGATGCCTGCACTTTATCCCTCAGGCTGTGGAGGGTTGCCTTCACAGGAACTTTCTTCCCTTTCTTCTTTGGGCGGCTCTTAGAGGAGAACCTGCCAAGTTAGTAAGTGAAAGAGGAACGGAGGAGGAGAGTAGAGAGAGAAGCTCTAGGGAGAAGTATGAATGAAGAGAGAGAGAGAAGGAGAGAATGAAGTCGGGTCCCTTAAAATGAACTATCAGGGGTGCTTATATAGGTTTTTCGAGGTGGTTAGGGTGGTTACGGTGGTTAATCACCGATCAGAGGGTCGTGATCGCTTGCCACGATCGGACGGTGGAGAGAAGTCTGACCCACTATGGTGGTCGAAGGAGGCGCGCCGGCCGGCTGCCGCCCGAGGGAGGGGGCGGTCGGCCGCGAGGAGGTGTCCGACCACGGGCGGCCGACCGTGGTCGCCGGCCACACGGAGGGGACCGGCCGGGGCCGCCGGCCGCAAGGGGGCAGCCGACAGCGGCCGCCGGCCGTACGGAGGGGATCGGCCGGGGCCGCCGCCCGCAAAGGGGGCGGCCGGCCTCCGGTGGCCGGCCGCCGCCGCCGGCCACACGGAGGGGGCCGGCCGGGGCCGCCGACCGCAAGGGGGCAGCATGTAACGTCCCGATTCGCGATAGGCCCCTTGTGCGTGTTTTTGGTGTCGGGAGAGCTGGTGTAGGCTCAAGGGGGTGCATGTGATCAGGTGCGAACTTGCGGGAAATAAGAAAATAGTCTGAAAACTTGAGTTGAGCTTGACACGGGTAGGGACACGGGCGTGTCCCTACCCGTGTTCAGTGGCGTTGAGTGACCATGGTGCTGTGGGATTCTGAAATGGCTTTGAGTGGTGTGTCCCGAGAAGGACACGAGTAGGGACACGGGCGTGTCCCTACTCGTGTGTCATGGATTTGAGTGCCCTGGCTTTGAGTGAAATGGCGTTGAGTGGTTTGTCCTGAGAAGGACACAGGTAGAAACACGGTCGTGTCTCTACCCGGGTGCATCTAGCCAAGAAGAGCCAATAAGTGTCTCGTGCAGGACACGGGTAGGGACACGGGCGTGTCCCTACCCGTGTGTTTCAAGACTAGCTCGACGAGTTTTGCCCCGAGAACCACACGGGTGTTGACACGGCAAGTGTCATGGCCGTGTCACCGTGATACGGGTACCGACACGGGCGTGTCAGTACCCGTGTAGGAGCACGAAACGGCAATCAAGCTGTTTCGCCAGAGCAGGACACGGGTAATGACACGGCCGTGTCCCTACCCGTGTCGCTTCTGTATAAAAGAGAAAAGTGAAACCCTAGCACCCTCATTCTCTTCCGAAGCCCTATTTTTTGTAGAGAATTCCTGGAGCAAGAGGAACTTCTGAAGCAAGCTTTGGAGAAGGAGAAACGCCACCGCCGTCAAGAAGAAAGTGATGCCACGGGGGAGGATGACAAGATCCAAGGTCGAGGATGGTGTTACCACTGGAAATGAGGTGAGCTTCCTACCCCCTCCCTTTGTGCTAGATCAATAGGTATCTAGGTGAGATATCGACTCAAGAGAGTCTAGACATGGGATATGGAGATTTCGTTAGGAAGGGCCTTGCTAGAACATGTGTTCTAAAGATTAGTCATCTTCAACCTCCCCATCCTCAAATGATGATGGGGGTGGATCAGTGAAGAGGAATGGCCTTGAGAGGGAGAATAAGGGTGGAGGAGTTTTTGGTGGTGATTTGGGGAAAATCGCTTGAGGAGGAAGATGAACGGATGCCGTTCATTCCGCTTCAAGATGTGTGCAGAATCTGTGTTCTGCGCGCAACGACCTTATTGTCCGTTTTCGGGCATAAATGGTCGAATCTGGGTTGTCGACTAAACACAAAAGTCGTAGCCACTGAGATTACCTTTCAACCGGGTGGTTACACTCCTTCTAGTGAAGCCTGTAGCCACGGGAATGTCTGATCGAATTAAGGGGTGTAAACTAAGCGCACAGAATTTGTATTCTGTACGCTGCAGTCTTTGGAGCCGATTTCGTGTAGGTTAGAGCCTGATCTGGGTTGCAGGCTGAACACGAAAGTTGTATCCTATGGAAAGAACTTTCCATAGAGGGGTTACTCGCACTCACCGGATTTCTGTAGCCACAGGAATCCTCGGTTGAAGTTGCTGCCCAGATTTAATTCTGCACTTAAATTTCTGGGTGATTATAACATGAACTTTGATTCGGTGGAATTTATATTGCAATCTAATGCGAGGTTCGGGTGAACTCTCTTATGATAGCCACCGTAGTGATATGAATATTGAAGCTTGTTAATTTGAATTCGTAATATGGGTGGTGATGCAAGCGTAAATTGAACGAAATGTCTTGACATAAATTGCTAGATCATTTATGCGCATTGTATATATTCCATGTGGAAATCTTTTGGGGTGACATGTAGATGAATAAGCTATGGCCATATGTATGTTGAGTTGATAGAATGATGTGTAGTAGTCCAATACTTAGAGTGTCGTCTCCCTACGGGTAGCATTGTGGAAGGTTGTGAGTGTGGCGTTGACTGTCACTCGTCGGAATGGGTTGAGATGAATAAGTGGATGATTGGGCTTGACCCTCATGCTTTCTCGGAGGTTCCATCCATGCCACGGTGTTGTGGATTTGCATGTGGTGTGAGTCGACACATGGTGTCGTAATCCTGGGTAAGGATAGTGTGGCAAGTCTACGGGCTCGCCTATCGTTTCACCGATGGGAGTTGACGGATAGACTTAGGGCGGTTGGGCTTGCCCCTCGTTCTTTATCCGAGGTCCCTTCCGTGCCAAGTGATTGGGTGGAATTGGTCCTCATTCTTTTCCGAGGATCCATCCATCACACATGGCCAGTTCGGGGCTAGGATCTTGGTGCACATCTACCCAAGTGAACCCGCTGGGCCGAAGTACGCATGGGCTCCGTTGTTATGTTCTTAGCGTTGAGGCATACGGAGGCCTAAGTAAAGTAGTGTGAATACCCACTTAGTAGTAGAAATGCCCGTTCTACTGTCACCGTCTGGCCACAATGGTTGGCGCCTGAGAGGTTAGCTACTTGCTCGAAAAGTGGGAACTACTAGTCTGTGTAGACATAGCAACTGCATGTGCGTGATCATGGGTGTGGCATTACATACATAACATTGCAACTCATTACATACACAAGACCCTCATCTTATAAGTTTGTATAGGCACTCTTATACGATGAGTTATTTATTGCTGAACGATCCTCAACTTATATGCTTATATGGGCATCCATATAAGTTGAGTTACTTTTGTTGTAACTCTATATTCATATGTTGTGATAGATGGTAGAACTGATAGAATTTCTTATTACTCGTGTTGCCACTTGCTTGTTTATACTCCTGTTTATTATATATATTGTACCTTGTCTATTTCTCCGCCCGGTTTCAAAGAGTCGCCGGGGGAGCAGATGTGAAGTCACTTTGTCTTTATGACTAACGGTTGCTACGTCTTCTTTTTTAGGAGGAAACCCCGCAGGTGGAGCAGCAGGTGATGGAGCCGGTCAACCATGCCAGGACGACAGGGCCTGAAGGGACGGTGTCATCGTTACCGTCTGTTACAGATGTGAGTGATGAGAGTTTTTGTTGTGCCCTTCAGGGTAATTTTGTTGTTATACTCTGATATTATAAAAGCATGTTTTAGCTTCTATTTTGCTATACATTTGGATATATAACTTTTGTGGATTGACTTCTTATATTCTTTTGGTTGGGTTGGCATGTTGTTTTGATACTGGTGGTAGCTAGCAGAATAGGCGACTTGGGGTACAGACTAACCCGTGTGTTGGTGCTACCCCAAGACGGCTGTTCTAGGCATAAGACCCCTCTCGTGCCATGTTTTGTGTTCCGGGAGGGGGGTCTTACAAATGGTATCAGTTTGCCATGATCCTCAACTAAAGAAGTCATTCGACAATGGGCCGCTCCCGTTCGACTAGTCAGTTTGGGGACAAGCTGACTTAGCGGAAGCAGTGGTGTTCCCATATGTAATTCACACTAAGTTTGTCCAACTCTGACCTTAAGATTAGCCAACCTGACCGTAAGTTTGCATTATTTGTATAGATTCCAATGCATGTTGAGCCGTTGGGGGGCATTCCTGCCCCTTCCATACCCACTCAGTTCCAACAGTCCGAGTTAGGGCAGACGCTCACCGCCATCTTGGATGCTTTCAGGGCACAGCAGCCTCCGGTGCTACAACAGGCCCCGGGCTCTAACTGGCTAAGAGACTTCCGGTCTCTCTCCCCTCCCACTTACCTTGGGATGGAGTCAGCCATGCGCACAGAAGAATGGCTTGACACAGTACAAAATTTATTGGCTGGTATCCATTGTCCAGCCAACATGGGTGTGTCACTGGCTTTGTCTACCTTGGAGCTACATGCTAAGAGGTGGTGGAAGTCACTCATGGGCTCCACCTTCCAAGTCCGAGTCTATACAAAGATAAGTTGGAGTGAGTTCTCGGATGTTTTTTTGGAGCACTTCATTCCTTCATCCGCTCGAGATGAACTTGAGGAGAGGTTCCTTCTACTGAAACAAGGATTGAAGACGGTTACAGAATACCAACGAGTGTTCCAACATCTCGCAAGGTTCGCGGACTCATACGAGTTAGATGATAGAGGTTATGCCAAGCGTTTTACAAAGGGTTGCGAGATCCCCTAAGGCAGGCCCTTTTGTTTATAGCAAATGCTAGCTTGGCGGAGATCATCAATATGGCAAAAAGATTGGAGACGGACCACTTGGGTAGTAGTAAGAGACCTGCAGAGGGCATTACCGAAGCTGGCCCGAGCAATAGAAGGAGACAGGACTTTAGAAGAAGAAGAGGATATTAAGGAGATTGAGGGCGTGTCCACCGAAACTATAGGGTGGAGCATCCAGTTCCGCAACTGCCCGCGTTGCCTCCACCGCCACAGCCTCAGCAATTTCAACAACTTGAGAGGCGTCCTGGGCGGGTGTGTTTTGAATGCAACCAACCGGGTCACATTCGACGTTTCTGCCCGCAATTGTTTGGGAACACCCCTCCCGCTCTCCCTCCGGCGGCCCCTCGATGGCGGGGTTACATGCGTGGTCGAGGACGAGGACCGCGAGGAGGTAATCCCGGCCCTGCCCGGGATCAAGTGTACGCGCTAGACATGGCGCAAGAACGGAATCCTCAGAATGTTATTGCAGGTACGTTCAGTAACCTTTCATGTTTTCAATATTAAACTTAAGTTGCCTACGACATTCTAGGCTAGCAATATGTTTTGATTATTGGCACTTAGGCACCGTGACGATTGGCGGAAAGACGGCTTATGCGTTGTTTGATACCGGTGCCTCACACTCCTTTGTGTCGAGGATTTTATTAAGTACATGGGGGGTGTGCAGTACTTTGCTGGAATAGCCCGACTAGTGCACCTTCCGGACGGTTCAGATATGGTTGCAACTGCTAAGTGCGAACTTGAGGTACTTATTGAGGGCAGGGCTTTCGATACGCCTGCAACCATCTTTAAAATGCCAGAATTTGACATCATTCTGGGCATGACATGGTTGGACTGGCACTACACAAGGATCGACTGCGCGGAGAAGCGGATCTATTTGAGACATGGAGACTCTGATGTCATCTTCCAAGGTATTAACTTTGCACCTCGTCTGACGTTATCGTCTGTCCAAGTTATAAAAGCTCACATGAAGAGGGATGAAGTCTTTATGATTTGGTTCGAGTTGAAGGAGATAGCATTGGATGTAAAGGACGTACGGGTAGTGCGGGACTTTCCCGAGGTATTTCCTGAGAAGCTACCAGGATTACCCCCGCATAGAGAGGTTGACTTCCAAATCAATCTGGTACTGGGTGCCAAGCCTGTATCCAAGGCCCCCTACCAAATGTCCCAAAAGGAACTCGTGAAGTTTAGAGTTCAATTAAAAGAACTGGTGGAGTCCGGATTTGTTCGCCCCAGTTCGTCACCATTGGGAGCCCCTGTATTGTTCGTGAAGAAGAAGTACGGAACCCTGCGTCTGTGCATAGATTATTGGGAACTCAATCGGTTGACGGTGCAGAACACTTACCCACTACCTCGAATCGACGAGTTGTTCGATCAACTAGTGGGAGCGTATTGGTTTTCTAAGCTGGACTTGCGCTCAGGGTATTACCAATTGAGAATACGAGAAGGGGGCATCCATAAAATAGCCTTCAGTTCAAGATATGGGTTGTACGAGTTCACTGTGATGTTGTTTGGGCTCACAAATTCCCCTTCGGCCTTCATGAGCCTGATGAACAAGGTGTTCGAGCCCTATTTGGACATCTTTGTCATTGTCTTCATCAACGACATCCTAGTCTACTCAAGGACGGAGGAGGAGCATGGCGAGCACCTGACCTTGGTGTTGGAGAAATTGAAGGAGCATGTCTTGTACGCCAAATTTAGCAATTGCGAATTCTGGCTTAAGGAGGTTGCCTTCTTGGGTCATGTGATCAGTAGGGCTGGGCTAGCTGTGGATCCGGCCAAAGTGCGTGCCGTAAAGGAGTGGTCGCCCTTGAAGTTAGCGGCCGACGTGCGGAGCTTCCTTGGACTTGTCGGATACTACCGCAAGTTCTTAAAAAGATTCTCCAAGATTGCGCTCCCGCTTACTTCTTTGACAAAGAAAGGAGTGCCATTTGAGTGGACACCTCAATGTGAAGCTGCGTTCCAAGAATTGAAGGATAGATGATGGAGACTACGGCCCACAACATTCAGAGGCAAACGACAACACGGACGCGGAAGACCCCCCCTTCATCTCCACCAAGGGATTTGAGACGCTACAACCTACGCCCGCGGCGCAACACTTCCGATAAATAATTTAGAAGTCGTTATTTATATTGCTCATAGTTTGGGAGCACTTTATTTTCGTATTTCAGAACATTTAAATTTCTGCTATTGGGCTGCAAATAGCTGGATTTTGACTTAAGCCTATATATAGGCTTGAGTGGTGTTTATTTTGGGTAGAATGAGAAAGAAATAGAAACCCTAAATTTCCCTCTTGCTAATTCCCTCTCTCTCCCCCTCTCTAGCCGCTGGCCTCACACCTCCTCCCCCTTCTCTTCATTCTCGGCCGCCCCCTTCACCACCCCTCTACAAACCGCCGCCTCCCCCTATCCGATCACTCCCCCTCTCCTCCATATCTCTCGGCCTCCTCTCCCACTCCACCAAGCCGCCACCCCCTCCCATTTCCCCTCTCCCATCTCGGCCTCAACCCGACCGCCCCTTTTCCACTTCCCACAAGAAAATCGAGAGCCCCATGCGGGTCGGCTTCCCTCTCTCCTAGTGGATTCGTGTGGTTGGAGATGTCTTTGTAACGGCTTTGGTTTGGCGTGACGCTTCTACGACGGAGATCCTCATCTCCTACTCCTCGCTTCCGAAGGAACCGTGAACGGGTGATCGTGATTAGATAGTTAGAATCATCTATTCTAACTTGGGTAACGAAATTCCCACCACTTGTGACTTCCCTCTTGATAGTCTTGTGGTGGCTAAGCATTGGTGTTATTTCGGTAGCGTTGAATGCATCGTAGTAGCCTCTAAATCGATTATCATTTACTTACTAGTTGATTTAAATTTGTTTAGGTTTGGCGAACCTCGCTATTTTTTGTTGGGGGAGATCTTCCATGTTTTGATCGTTATTTTTGGATAGATCTCCTTTGGTACAACTCGCTCGTCCGGACGCAATATTCGTCCCTTTAGCGTGATCGGATCTTGGCTTATCGCCTTTGTCCTTTCACACAACGGGTTGCTATCCGTATTTTAGTTGTTGCTTGGTTTCACGTTGTGGAAAGTGCGGATGTAGATTTGGGAGCGGTTATATGCTAGTTTATCGAGAGGTTATTTACGTGACTCCATTGATCTCCGGATATCTCCTGATATCCCTACATCAATTTGGTATCAGAGGGAGGTTCAAGTCGATTTCTTAATCGACTCCCGCCTTCCGCGTCGTTTCTTGCTCGTTAGTAGTCAAAATCAAAAAAAAATTATTTTTATTTAGTAATTAAGTGGGTTTTAATTCAACTAAGTTTGTCTAAAACTTGTGTATCCGTTTTGCATGCGCACTAGATCAGGAACGGAGTATTCCCCCATATCTTCCACCATGGCGGATGAACAGGATGATGTTCGTGATCTCACGGAGATTGAGGTGCTCCGACAAGATGTCACGGAGCAAATGATGGCCCTTAGGGAAGCGATTCACGGGATGGGTCTAGCGCAAGGGGGACCACGTAATCCTCCCGCTAACCCTCGGATGGGAGGGAACCACAATCCTTATCCCTATCATAATCCCAACCCTCCAAATGAGTATATTCAGCGAGCACCGTATGAGTTTGATCTCACTCGAGCCGTTCGAGTCAAACCACCTTCCTACGATGGATTGGGGGACCCCCAAGTCTTCCAGGACTGGGTCATGGAGATTGAATGTTATTTTGAGTGGTATACGCTGAATGATGCGGATAAGGTGTGGGTAGCACGAATGAAATTGTTTGGGCGCGCCAAAATATTCTGGCTAAATGAGGAGCGTCGTCTGAGGATAGAGAATGGGGCTTTGCCCATAGGCTGGGACGAAATGAAAGCCAAACTTACCGAGCAGTATGTCCCCACGTACCATCAAACCCAAATGTTCGATGATTTAGCTACCCTCACTCAGGGGAATAGATCGGTCTCAGAGTACATGAGCCTGCTAAAGGACATGATGGTTAGGTGTGACGTTAAGGAGATGCCCGAGGTAACCCTCTCTAGGTACCGAAAGGGGCTAAACTCCGACATCCAAGGAAAATTACTGCGTTATGGTCACACCGACCTGCACGTCACCTTTAACGCCGCCTTAGATATCGAGAAGCATAATATGCTTAAGGGTAAGACGCGTCCGTTTCAGAAGGGAAAGTCCATCTTAGGACCACCTCCCGCGACCACCACGAAAGATAAAGGAAGATATCGGTCCCCCGATTCGGCCTCTATTGTGGTAACGGCTAGAAATAATAGAAACCCCTCAGGTGAGAGAGTCCCCGTGGGTCGGGTCACCCGGACGAACGTCACTTGTTTCGCGTGCGGTATTCAGGGGCACTACGCTAGTGACTGTCCTACCAAGCCCAAACCATTAGCCTTGCTAGATTCCACTGGCGGGTCTGACGACCTCACATTCGAGGCGGGGGAAGAGAGTGATTCGGACGGAATACCTAGTGATATGGAGGACGACTCCCATATGATGGTGATGAGGTGTATCCTGGCGACCCCAGAGCATTGGACGATTGGAACAGAACGAATATTTTTACCTTGAACTTCAAGTGTGGTGAGAAGTGGTGTCGGTTGATTATCGACAGTGGTAGCTGTATGAACGTCATATCTGAGGCTGCAGTGAAGCGTATGTCTCTATCGGCTGAGCCCCACCCAGACCCATATAAGGTGGCTTGGGTGAACAAGTCGTCCCTCCCGGTGTCGAAACGATGCTTGGTGCCCCTTACCATCAAGGCATATTCGGAGAAGATTTGGTGTGACGTCATCCCTATGGATGCCTGTCATGTGTTGTTGGGTCGCCCCTGGTTATATGACCACGACGTCACCCATTTTGGTAGGGCAAACACCTATGAGTTCAAGTTCAATGACCGCACCATCATCTTGAAGCCCGCCCCGCCAAAGGACCCATCGGTCCCCTCCAAGGGTACGGTCATCCCGGTCGAGAAGAAAGCCTTAAGCTTAATAGGCCGGGAGGAGTTTAAGAGAACCACTTTCATGGATGGGGTCCTATATGCGCTAGTTTGCCTACAAGTTAAGGAAGAGGTGGTCTCTTTTGAGGGTTTACCCCCGGCGTTAAGAGAACTTTTGGGAGAGTTTGTGGATGTGTATCCGGACGAGCTTCCGTCCGAGCTACCACCCATGAGAGACATCCAGCATGCGATAGACTTTATCCCGGGTTCCTCTTTGCCCAACCTTCCCCATTACCGACTAAATCCTTCCGCGCACCTAGAGTTACAAGCCCAGATTTCGGATTTATTGCAGAAGGGTTTTATCCGCCACAGCATGAGCCCGTGTGCCGTTCCCGCCTTACTTGCCCCCAAGAAGGACGGTTCATGGAGGATGTGTGTGGACAGTAGAGCGATTAATAAAATCTCTGTCAAGTATCGCTTTCCCATTCCCCGTTTAGACGATTTGTTAGATATGTTGGCCAGAGCCTCGATCTTCTCCAAGTTGGATCTTCGGAGTGGCTACCATCAGATCCGCATTAGGGAAGGTGACGAGTGGAAGACCGCTTTTAAGTCTAAGGAAGGGCTCTACGAGTGGCTTGTCATGCCGTTTGGGCTTTCTAATGCCCCAAGCACTTTCTCAAGGATGATGACCCATGTCTTCCAACCCTTTATGGGAAAGTTTATCGTGATATATTTTGATGATATTCTGGTCTTTAGCACGTCTACGATCGACCATGAAACGCATTTGAAGATCATCCTTACCACGTTGAGAACGGAGAAATTATTTGTGAACATTAAGAAGTGTGCATTCCACATGTCTTCGGTTGAGTTCCTCGGCTTCATAGTGAGCTCGAAGGGAATCCACGTGGATCCAAGGAAGGTGCAAGCCATTAGAGATTGGCCCGAGCCCACCAACATTAGGGACGTTCGTAGTTTCCATGGGCTCGCCACATTCTATCGGCGATTTATTAAGGATTTTAGCAGCATTATGGCCCCCATAACTGAGTGCATGAAAAAAGGTGACTTTATTTGGTCAAGCTCGGCCACTAAGGCATTTCAATTAATTAATACGCGTATGTCGGAGGCCCCCCTTCTCCGACTACCTGATTTTTCCAAGGTTTTTGAGTTGTCATGTGATGCGTCAGGGGTGGGAATTGGTGGTGTGCTGAGCTAGGAAGGCCACCCCGTGGGGTATTTTAGCGAGAAATTGGCAGGCCCGGAACTCAATTATTCTAATTACGATCGGGAGTTTTATGCAGTCATCCGCTGCCTCCAGCATTGGCGACATTATTTGTTGCCTACAGAATTTGTCATTTTATCCGACCATGAGGCGCTAAGGTTCATTAACTCCCAATCCAAGGTCAGTCCTAGGCACGTCAAGTGGGTCTCCTTCCTCCAGGAGTATACATTCATCATAAAACACCTTAAGGGTACCCTAAACCGCGTGGCCGATGCCCTGAGTCGTGTATCGTTATTACTAGCCACGTTAGAGGTTAAGGTGATTGGCTTTAACCGAATTAAGGATGAGTACGTCAACTGCCCGGATTTCAAGGATATCTACTTCTCCACCCAAGACAACGAGCCGTCAACCATTACTTCGTTTTATATTCGTGATGGTTATTTGTTCAACCATGCGAGGCTATGCATTCCCCGCTCCTCCCTACGCCATTTTATTGTGTGGGAATCGCATAGTGGAGGGTTAGGGGGACATTTTGGCCGTGACAAGACGATCACGTTAGTGGAGGATAAGTTCTATTGGCCCGGTCTTAAGGCCATGGTTAATAAGGTTGTAGGAAGTTGTCGTGTGTGCCAATTGGCTAAGGGGAACAAGACAAACGCGGGGCTTTACACTCCTCTTCCGATTCCTTCTATTCCGTGGTCGGACGTTAGTATGGACTTCGTTCTTGGCCTTCCGGTCACTTTTAGAGGTCACGATTCGATATTAGTTGTGGTAGATCGTTTCTCCAAGATGGCTTATTTCATCGCTTGCAATAAAACCAATGACGCATCACACATTGCGCAATTATATTTTAAGGAAGTAGTGGGCCACCGCGGCATTCCGAAATCTATCGTTACGGATAGGGATGTAAAATTTACGAGTTATTTTTGGAAGACCCTTCGGCGAATTATGGGCACCAAACTCCTGTTTACTTCAGCTTACCATCCGCAAACGGATGGGCAAACGGAAGTTGTGAATAGAAGTTTGGGCAGTTTATTACGTTGCCTTGTGGGAGACCACAAAGGTACTTGGGACCTAGTCCTTCCCCACGCCCAATTAGCTTACAACAATTCCAGGAATAGGTCCACGGGAATGTCCCCTAACGAGATCGTGCACGGATACAAGGCACATGTGCCTCTTGACTTAGTCCCTTTACCACCGTCATATAAATCAAGTCAATTCGCACAGGATTTTGCGTCTCATATTCATGACTTACACATGCTCATCCGGGAAACGTTAGTCACTCAATACGCGTCTTATCAAGCTTCATCTAACATACATAAGCGAGCGTCTGTTTTAAAGGTTGACGATCTGGTCATGGTACGTCTAATCCCTGAACGGTTGCCTTCGGGCACCATAAAAAAATTGGCGAACCGGCGAGCGGGACCTTTCCGAATTTTAAAGAAGCTAGGGGAAAATGCTTTTCTGTTAGAGTTACCACACGATTGGGGAATCTCCCCTATTTTTAATGTTTCTGACTTAACACCACATGTTGCTCCGCCACATGATTTATCTCTCTTTCTGTTTAGTTCCACTGAAAAACCTATTGGGACGGGGGGTGAGTGTAATTCTCGATCGCCCTCTTCATTGGTCTCCAATGGAGGTACGTGGTTGGATGATGAAAAAGATTTTCCGCAGTTTTTGCCTAACGCTTTTCCAAGTTTTGCCAGGACACATTACATGCCGGACAAGATTCTTCAAGATGATGTACTATGTTCTCCAGATGGTGATGTGCGCCGCTTCTTGATCTGATGGCGCAATCGGCCGGCCTCCGATGATTCTTGGGTTCTTGAGTCGGAGTTGGCCCGGTTGGATGATGCTCTCCTACGCCAGTACCTTCGAGTCAACTCAACGGTGATGAGTTCTTTCGGGCGGGGGAGGGTTGATGGAGACTACGGCCCACAACATGCGGAGGCAAACGACAACACGGACGCGGAAGACCCCCCTTCATCTCCACCAAGGGATTTGAGACGCTACAACCTACGCCCGCGGCGCAACACTTCCGATAAATAATTTAGAAGTCGTTATTTATATTGCTCATTGTTTGGGAGCACTTTATTTTCGTATTTCAGAACATTTAAATTTCTGCTATTGGGCTGCAAATAGCCGGATTTTGACTTAAGCCTATATATAGGCTTGAGTGGTGTTTATTTTGGGTAGAATGAGAAAGAAATAGAAACCCTAAATTTCCCTCTTGCTAATTCCCTCTCTCTCCCCCCTCTCTAGCCGCCGGCCTCACACCTCCTCCCCCTTCTCTTCATTCACGGCCGCCCCCTTCACCACCCCTCTACAAACCGCCGCCTCCCCCTATCTGATCACTCCCCCTCTCCTCCATATCTCTCGGCCTCCTCTCCCTCTCCACCAAGCCGCCACCCCCTCCCATTTCCCCTCTCCTGTCTCGGCCTCAACCCGATCGCCCCTTTTCCACTTCCCACAAGAAAACCGAGAGCCCCATGCGGGTCGGCTTCCCTCTCTCCTAGAGGATTCGTGTGGTTGGAGAAGTCTTTGTAATGGCTTTGGTTTGGCGTGACGCTTCTACGGTGGAGATCCTCATCTCCTACTCCTCGCTTCCGAAGGAACCGTGAACGGGTGATCGAGATTAGATAGTTAAAATCATCTATTCTAACTTGGGTAACGAAATTCCCACCACTTGTGATTTCCCTCTTGATAGTCTTGTGGTGGCTAAGCGTTGGTGTTATTTCGGTAGCGTTGAATGCATCGTAGTAGCCTCTAAATCGATTATCATTTACTTACTAGTTAATTTAAATTTGTTTAGGTTTGGCGAACCTCGCTATTTTTTGTTGGGGGAGATCTTCCATGTTTTGATCGTTATTTTTGGATAGATCTCCTTTGGTACAACTCGCTCGTCCGGATGCAATATTCGTCCCTTTAGCGTGATCGGATCTTGGCTTATCGCCTTTGTCCTTTTCACACAACGGGTTGCTATCCGTATTTTAGTTGTTGCTTGGTTTCACGTTGTGGAAAGTGCGGACGTAGATTTGGGAGCGGTTATAAGCTAGTTTATCGAGAGGTTATTTACGTGACTCCATTGATCTCCGGATATCTCCTGATATCCCTACATCAATAGACTTACCTTCGCCCCTATCCTCGTCCTTCCGTCTGGGAAGGAAGGATTCCAAGTTTATACGGATGTGGCTTTAGCCCGGGCAATTAAGTCAATCGAAGACGGGACTACCGATGAATACACCCTAAAAGAAGGCCTCGTTTATTTTCGCGGCCTGCTCTACATTCCCAAAGGCGTTAAAATTCGAGAGGATATCTTGAGAGAGGCACATTGCTCTCAGTATTCAGTGCACCCGGGAATTGCAAAGATGTACGCCGGCCTACGGAAGACTATGTGTTCGCCGGGAATGAAGAGGGATGTCCGATACTTTGTTACACATTGTGATGCCTGTCAAAGAGTGAAGACGGAGTGCAGGAGTCCCGGTTGCCTGTTGCATTCGTATCCCATCCCGGAATGGAAGTTTTAGGATATTTCCATGGACTTTGTACATGGATTACCTCGCTCCCGCTCGGGGAATGATTCAGTGTGGGTGATCGTCGATCGACTGACCAAAGTATCCCAGTTTATTTCTATAAAGAAGGAGGCTCATGTGGATGTCTTGGTACGCCTCTTTGTGGAGCAGTTTGTACGGTATCATGGCGTGCCTAAGACAATAGTCTCGGACTGTGATGGTCGCTTTACCTCCAAGGAGTGGAAGGCGGTACATGCATATTTGGGCTCGCGCCTTACCTTCAGCAACGCGTTTCACCCTCAGACGGACGGGCAGTCTGAGCGGACCATCCGGACATTGGAGGATCTGTTGATATTATGTGTGTTGGATAGGGGAGAGCCGTGGGAAAGGCTCTTGCCATTGATGGAATTCTCCTACAACAACAGTCATCAAGCAAGCATCGGCATGGCGCCCCACGAGCCCCTTTATGGAAGAAGGTGTAGAACCCCCTTGTCTTGGGTGCAGGATAAAGACCCGAAGACTTTGGGAGTTAAATATATAGACGATACTACTGCGATGGTTAGACTGATACGGGATCGTATGTTGGAGGCTCAAAGTCGGCAGGCAAAGTATTATAACGCAAGGCACCGTATGGTGGAGTTTCAAGTGGGTGATAAGGTGTTTCTGAAAATCCGGTCGATGCATGGAGTGTCACGGGTGCGTGGGGTAAAGAAGCTCAGCCCAAGGTATGTTGGGCCCTATGTCATTTTGGAAAGGATTTGC
Source organism: Platanthera zijinensis (assembly GCA_039513925.1). Taxonomy (NCBI): domain Eukaryota; kingdom Viridiplantae; phylum Streptophyta; class Magnoliopsida; order Asparagales; family Orchidaceae; genus Platanthera; species Platanthera zijinensis. The sequence goes on from CM077089.1 coordinate 142,893,324, forward strand.
AATTTGGCCTATCGGTTGGAGTTACCGCTGGAGCTGGAGAATCTCCACGACGTGTTCCATGTGTCGTCGCTTCGGAAGGCACTGTTGCGGCCCGATCAATACATCCCCACAACTGATGGTGCAGTGGCGTCTGATAGATCTGTGCGACTGGAGCCGGTGCGGATCGTAGATAATGAGATAAGAGCCTTGCGCCGCAAAAGTGTTCCCTTGGTGAAGGTGCTATGGTCTAATCATGGGAAGGAGGAATTCACATGGGAGCCAATGGATTTGAAGCAAAGACGCTATCCGGAGTTGTTTACTCCAGGTAAATTTATTTAAAAGCATATTCTATTTTTTGTATGCTTCATTCCCCATAGCTGTAGCCTGATTTCGGAGACGAAATATTTTATTTTGTTTATAGGATTTGTAACGTCCTGATTCGCGCTAGGCCCCTTGTGCGTGTTTTTGGTGTCGGGAGAGATGGTGTAGGCTCAAGGGGGTGCATGTGATAAGGTGCGCACTTGCAGGAAATAAGAAAATAGGCTGAAAACTTGAGTTGAGCTTGACACGGGTAGGGACACGGGCGTGTCCCTACCCGTGTTCAGTGGCGTGGAGTGACCATGGTGCTGAGGGATTTTGAAATAGCTTTGAGTGGTGTGTCCCGAGAAGGACACGGGTAGGGACACGGGCGTGTCCCTACCCGTGTGCCATGGCTTTGAGTGCCCTGGCTTTGAGTGAAATGGCGTTGAGTTCTTTGTCCCGAGAAGGACACGGGTAGAGACACGGCCGTGTCTCAACCCGTGTGCATCTAGCCAAGAAAAGCCAATAAGTGTCCCGTGAAGGACACGGGTAGGGACACGGGCGTGTCCCTACCCGTGTGCTTCAAGCTCAGCTCGACGAGTTTTGCCTCGAGAATCACATGGGTGTTGACACGGGAAGTGTTATGGCCATGTCACCTGGACACGGGTACCGACACGGGCGTGTCAGTACCCGTGTAGGAGCACGAAACGACAATCAAGTCGTTTCGCCAGAGCAGGACACGGGTAAGGACACGGCCGTGTCCCTACCCATGTCGCTTCTGTATAAAAGAGAAAAGTGAAACCCTAGCACCCTCATTCTCTTCCCAAGCCCTATTTTTTGGAGAGAAATTCCTGGAGCAAGAGGAACTTTTGGAGCAAGCTTTGGAGAAGGAGAAACGCCACCGCCGTCAAGGAGAAAGTGATGTCGCGGGGGAGGATGACAAGATTCATGGTCGAAGATTGTGTTACCGCTGGAAATGAGGTGAGCTTCCTACCCCCTCCCTTGGTGCTATATCTGTAGGTCTCTAGGTGAGATGTCGACTCAAGAGAGTCTAGACATGGGAGATGGAGATTTCTTTAGGAAGGGCCTTGCTAGAACATGTGTTCTAAAGATTAGTCATCTTCAACCTCCCCATCCTCAAATGATGATGGGGGTGGATCCGTGAATAGGAATGTCCTTGTGAGGGAGAATAAGGGTGGAGGAGTTTTTGGTGGCGATTTGGGGAAAATCGCTTGAGGAGGAAGATGAACGGATGTCGTTCATTCCGCTTCAAGATGCGTGCAGAATCTGTGTTCTGCGCGCAACAACCTTCTTGTCCGTTTTCGGGAAAGAAATGGTCGAATCTGGGTTTTCGACTAAACATGAAAGTCGTAGCCACTGAGTTTACCTTTCCAACGGGTGGTTACACGCCTTCGGGTGAAGCCTGTAGCCACGGGAATGTCTGATCGAATTAAGGGCTGTAAACTAAGCGCACATAATTTGTATTATGTACGCTGCAGTCTTTGGAGCTGATTTCGTGTAGGTAAGAGCCTTATCTGGGTTGCAGGCTGAACACGAAAGTTGTATCCTATGGAAATACCTTTCCATAGAGGGGACCTTTCCATAGAGGGGTTACTCACACTCACTGGATTTCTGTAGCCACGGGAATCCTCGTTTGAAGTTGTTGTCCAGATTTAATTCTGCACTTAAATTTCTGGGTGATTATAACATGAACTTGGATTCGGTGGAATTAATATTGCAATCTAATACGAGGTTCGGGTGAACTCTCTTATGATAGCCACCGTAGTGATGTGAATATTGAAGCTTGTTAATTTGAATTCATAATATGGGTGGTGATGCAAGCGTAAATTGAACGAAATGTCTTGACATAAATTGCTAGATCATTTATGTGCATTGTATATATTCCATGTGGAAATCTTTTGGGGTGACATGTAGATGAATAAGCTATGGCCATATGTATGTTGAGTTGATAGAATGATGTCTAGTAGTCCAATGCTTAGAGTGTCTTCTCCCTACGGGTAGCATTGTGGAAGGTTGTGAGTGCAGTGTTGACCGTCACTAGTCGGAATGGGTTGAGATGAATAAGTGAATGGTTGGGCTTGACCCTCGTGCTTTCTCCGAGGTTCCTTCCATGCCACAGTGTTGTGGAATTGCATGTGGTGTGAGTCGACACGCGGTGTCGTAATCCTGGGTAAGGATAGTGTGGCAGGTCTACGGGCTCGCCTATCGTTCCACCGATGGGAGTTGACGGATAGACTTAGGGCGGTTGGGCTTGCCCCTCGTGCTTTCTCTGAGGTCCCTTCCGTGGCAAGTGATTGGGTGGACTTGATCCTCGTGCTTTTCTGAGGATCCCTCCGTCACACATGGCCAGTTCGGGGCTAGGATCTTGGTGCACATCTACCCAAGTGAACACGTTGGGTCGTAGTACGCATGGGCTCCGCTGTTGTGTTCTTAGCGTTGAGGCGTACGGAGGCCTAAGTGAAGTAGTGTGAATACCCACTTAGTAGTAGAAATGCCCGTTCTGCTGTCACCGTATGGCCACGACGGTTGGCGCCTGAGAGGTTAGCTACCTGCTCGAAAAGTGGGAACTACTAGTCTGTGTCGACATAGCAACTGCATGTGCGTGATCATGGGTGTGTCATTGCATACATAACATTGCAACTCATTACATACACAAGACCCTCATTGTATAAGTTTGTATAGGCACTCATATACGATGAGTTATTTATTGCTGAACGATCCTCAACTTATATGCTTGTATGGGCATCCATATAAGTTGAGTTACTTTTGTTGTAACTCTATATTCATATGATGTGATAGATGGTAGAACTGATAGAATTTCTTATTACTCGTGTTGCCACTTGCTTGTTTATACTCCTGCTTATTATATATATTGTACCTTGTCTTTTTCTCCGCCCGGTGTCGAGGAGTCGTCGGGGGAGCGGATGTGAAGTCACTTAGTATTTATGACTAACGGTTTCTACGTCTTCCTTTTTAGGAGGAAACCCCGCAGGTGGACCAGCAGGTGATGGAGCCGGTCAGCTAGGCCAGGACGACAAGGCCTGATGGGACGGTGCAATCGTTACCGTTTGTTACAGATGTGAGTGATGAGAGTTTTTGTTGTGCCCTTTAGGGCAATTTTATTGTTATACTCTGATATTATAAAAGCATGTTTTAGCTTCTATTTTGCTATACATTGGATATATAACTTGTGTGGATTGACTTCTTATATTCTTTTGGTTGGGTTGGCATGTTGTTTTGATATTGGTGGTAGCCGGCAGAATAGGCGACTTGGGGTACAGACTAACCCGTGTGTTGGTTCTACCCCAAGACGGCTGTTCTGGGCATAAGACCCCTCTCGTGCCATATTTTGTGTTTCGGGAGGGGGGGGGGTATTACAAATGGTATCAGTTTGCCATTATCCTCAACTAAAGAAGTCATTCGACAATGGGCCGCTCCCGTTCGACTAGTCAGTTTGGGGACAAACTGACTTAGTGGAAGCAGTGGTGTGCCCATATGTAATTCACACTATGTTTGTCCAACTCTGACCTTAAGATTTGCCAACTTGACCGTAAGTTTGCATTCTTCGTATAGATTCCAGTGCGTGTTGAGCCGTTTGGGGGCATTCCTGCCCCTTCCATACCCACTAAGTTCCAACAGTCTTAGTTGGGGCAGACGCTCACCGCCATCTTGGATGCTTTCAGGGCACAGTAGCCTCCGGTGCTACAAAAAGGCCCCGGGCTCTAACTGGCTAAGCGCCTTCCGGGCTCTCTCCCATCCAACTTACCTTGGGACGGAGTCAGCCGTGCGCACGGAAGAATGGCTTGACACAGTACAAAAGTTATTGGCTGGTATCCATTGTCCAGCCAATATGGTTGTATCACTGGTTGTGTCTACCTTGGAGCTACATGCTAAGAGGTGGTGGAGGTCACTCATGGGCTCCACCTTCCAAGGCCCAGTCTATACAGAGATAAGTTGGAGTGAGTTCTCGGATGTTTTCTTGGAGCACTTCATTCCTTCATCTGCTCGAGATGAACTTGAGGAGAGGTTCCTTCTACTAAAACAAGGATCGAAGACGATTACGGAATACCAACGAGAGTTCCAACATCTTGCAAGGTTCGTGGACTCATACGAGTTAGATGATAGAGGTTATGCCAAGAGTTTCTACAAAGGGCTGTGAGATCCCCTAAGGAAGGCCTTGTTGTTTATAGCGGATGCTAGGTTGGCGGAGATCATCGATATGGCAAAAAGATTGGAGATGGACCACTTGGGTAGTAGTAAGAGACCTGCAGAGGGCATTATGGAAGCTGGCCCGAGCAATAGAAGGAGACAGGACTTTAGAAGAAGAAGAGGATATCAAGGAGATGGAGGGCGTGTCCACCGAAACTATAGGGTGGAGCATCTGGTTCCGCAACTGCCCGTGTTGCCTCCACCGCCACAGCCTCAGCAATTTCAGATACTTGATAGGCATCCTGGGCGGGTGTGTTTTGAATTCAACAAACCGGGTCACATTCGACGTTTCTGCCAGCAATTGTTTGGGAACTCCCCTCCCGCTCTCCCTCCGGCGGCCCCTCGAGGGTGGGGTTACATGCGTGGTCGAGGACGAGGACCGTGAGGAGGTAATCCCGTCCCTACCCGGGATCAAGTGTACGCGCTAGACATGGCGCAAGAACGGAATTCTCAGAATGTTATTGCAGGTACGTGTAGTAACCTTTCATGTTTTCAATATTAAACTTAAGTTGCTTACGACATTCTAGGCTAGCAATATGTTTTGATTATTGGCACTTAGGCACCGTGACGATTGGCGGAAAGACGGTTTATGCGCTGTTCGATACTGGTGCCTCACACTCCTTTGTGTCCGAGGATTTCAATAAGGACATGGTGGGTGCAGTACTTTGTTGGAATAGCCTGACTAGTGCGCCTTCCGGATGGTTCGGATATGGTTGCAACCGCTAAGTGCGAACTTGAGGTACTTATTGAGGGAAGGGCTTTCGATACGCCTGCCACCGTCTTGAAAATGTCAGAATTCGATATCATTCTGGGCATGGCATGGTTGGAACTGCACTATACAAGGATCGACTGCACGGAGAAGCGGATCTATTTGAGACATGGAGACTCCGATGTCATCTTCCAAGGTATTAACTTCGCACCTCGTCTGACGTTATCGTATGTCAAAGTTATAAAAGCTCACATGAAGGGGGACGAAGTCTTTGTGATTTGGTTCGAGTTGAAGGAGAGAGCATTGGATGTAAAGGACGTACGGGTAGTGCGGGACTTTCCCGAGGAATTTCCTGAGAAGCTTCCAGGATTACCCCTGCATAGAGAGGTTGACTTCCAAATCAATCTGGTACCGGGTTCCAAGGCCACCTACCGAATGGCCCCAAAGGAATTCGCGGAGTTTAGAGTTCAATTACAAGAACTGGTGGAGTCCGGATTTGTTCGCCCTAGTTCGTCACCATGGGGAGCCCCTGTATTGTTCGTGAAGAAGAAGGACGGAACCCTGCGTCTGTGCATAGATTATCGGGAACTCAATCGATTGACGGTGCGGAACACTTACCCACTACCTCGGATCGACGAGTTGTTCGATGAACTAGTGGGAGCGCATTGGTTTTCTAAGTTGGACTTTCACTCAGGGTATTACCAATTGAGAATACAAGAAGGGCACATCCAGAAAACAACCTTCAGTTCAAGATATGGGTTGTATGAGTTCACTGTGATGTCGTTTGGCCTCACAAATCCCCTTCGGCCTTCATGAGCCTGATGAACAAGGTGTTCGAGCTCTATTTGGACATCTTTGTCATTGTCTTCATCGACGACATCCTAGTTTACTCAAGGACAGAGGAGGAGCATGATGAGCACCTGACCTTGTTGTTGGAGAAATTGAAGGAACACGCCTTGTACGCCAAATTTAGTAAATGCGAATTCTGGCTTAAGGAGGTTGCCTTCTTGGGTCATGTGATCAGTGGGGCTAGGCTAGCTGCTGATCCAGCCAAAGTGCGTGTCGTAAAGGAGTGGTCGCCATTGAAGTCAACAGCCGACGTGCGGAGCTTCCTTGGACTTACCGGATACTACCGCAAGTTCGTAAAAGCATTCTCCAAGATTTCCCTCCCGCTTACTTCTTTGACAAAGAAAGGAGTGCAATTTGAGTGGACACCTCAATGTGAAGCTGTGTTCCAAGAATTGAAGGATAGATTTACCTACGCCCCTATCCACGTCCTTCCGTCTGGGAAGGAGGGATTCCAAGTTTACACGGACGTGTCTTTAGCCCCGGCAATCAAGTCAATTGAAGACGGGACTACCGACGAATACACCCTAAAATACGGCCTCGTTTATTTTCGCGGCCTGCTCTACATTCCCAAAGGCGGTAAAATCCGAGAGGATATTGAGGGAGGCACATTGCTCTCAGTATTCAGTGCACCCGGGAATTGCAAAGATGTATGCCGGCCTACGGAAGACTATGTGTTGGCCGGGAATGAAGAGGGATGTCCGATACTTTGTTACACAATGTGAAGCCTGTCAAAGAGTGAAGGCGGAGTGCAGGAGTCCCGATGGCCTGTTGCAGTCGTTGCCCATCCCTGAATGGAAGTTCGAGGATATTTCCATGGACTTCGTACATGGATTACCTCGCTCCCGCTCGGGGAATGATTCAGTGTTGGTGATCGTCGATTGACTGACCAAAGTAGCCCGGTTTATCCCTATAAAGAAGGAGACTCGCGTGGATGTCTTGGTATGCCTCTTTGTGGAGCAGTTTGTATGGTATCATGGCGTGCCTAAGACAATAGTCTCGGACCGTGATGGTCTCTTTACCTCCAAGGAGTGGAAGGCGGTACAGGCATATTTGGGCTCGCGCCTTACCTTCAGCACCGCGTTTCACCCTCAGACGGACGGGCAGTCTGAGCGGACCATCCGAACATTGGAGGATCTGTTGAGATTATGTGTGATGGATAGGGGAGAGTCGTGGGAAAGGCTCTTGCCATTGGTGGAATTCTCCTACAACAACAGTCATCAAGCAAGCATCGGCATGGCGCCCCACGAGGCCCTTTATGGAAGAAGGTGTAGAACCCCCTTGTCTTGGGTGCAGGATGAAGACCCGAAGACTTTGGGAGTTGAATATATAGACGACACTAATGCGATGGTTAGACTGATACAGGATCGTATGTTGGAGGCTCAAAGTCGGCAGGCAAAGTATTATAACGCAAGGCACCGTATGGTGGAGTTTCAAGTGGGTGATATGGTGTTTCTGAAAATTCGGCCGATGCATGGAGTGTCACGGGTGCATCGGGTAAAGAAGCTCAGCCCAAGGTATGTTGGGCCCTATGTCATTTTGGAAAGGATTGGCCCTTTGGCCTATCGGTTAGAGTTACCGCTGGAGCTGGAGAATCTCCACGACGTGTTCCATGTGTCGTCGCTTCAGAAGGCGTTGTTGCGGCCCGATCAATACATCCCCACAACTGATGGTGCGGTGGCGTCTGATAGATCTGTACGACTGGAGCCAGTGCGGATCGTAGATAACGAGATAAGAGCCTTGCGCCGCAAAAGTGTTCCCAAGGTGAAGGTGTTATGGTCTAATCATCGGAAGGAGGAATTCACATGGGAGCCAATGGATTTGATACAAAGACGCTATCCAGAGTTGTTTACTCCAGGTAACTTTATTTAAAAGCATATTCTATTTTTTGTATGCTTCATTCCCCATAGCCGTAGCCTGATTTCAGAGACAAAATCTTTTATTTCAGCCTAAGTGGCCCCTTGTGCGTGTTTTTGGTGTCGGGAGAGCTGGTGTAGGCTCAAGGGGGTGCATGTGATCAGGTGCGCACTTGAGGAAATAAGAAAATAGGCTGAAAACTTGAGTTTAGCTTGAAACGGGTAGGGACACGGGCGTGTCCCTACCCGTGTTCAGTGGCATTGAGTGACCATGGTGCTGAGGGATTCTGAAATGGCTTTGAGTGGTGTGTCCCGAGAAGGACACGGGTAGGGACACGGGCGTGTCCCTACCCGTATGCCAAGGCTTTGAGTGCCCTGGCTTTGAGTGAAATGGCGTTGAGTGGTTTGTATCGAGAAGGACACGGGTAGAGACACGACCGTGTCTCTACCCATGTGCATCTAGCCAAGAAGAGCCAATAAGTGTCCCGTGAAGGACACGGGTAGGGACACGGGCGTGTCCCTACCCGTGTGCTTTAAGCCAAGCTCGACGAGTTTTGCCCCAAGAACCACACGGGTGTTGACATGGGAATTGTCATGGCCGTGTCACCTTGACACGGGTAACGACACGGGCGTGTCAGTACCCGTGTAGGAGCACGAAACGACAATCAAGCCGTTTCGCCAGAGCAGGACACGTGTAAGGACACGGCCGTGTCCCTGCCCGTGTCGCTTCTGTATAAAAGAGAAAAGTGAAACCCTAGCACCCTCATTCTCTTCCCAAGCCCTGTTTTCTGGAGAGAATTCCTGGAGCAAGAGGAACTTCTGGAGCAAGCTTTGGAGAAGGAGAAACGCCACCGCCAACAAGGAGAAAGTGATGCCGCAGGGGAGGATGACAAGATCCATGGTCGAGGATGGTGTTACCGCTAGAAATGAGGTGAGCTTCATACCACCTCCCTTGGTGCTATATCTGTAGGTATCTAGGTGAGATGTCGACTCAAGAGAGTCTAGACATGGGAGATGGAGATTTCTTTAGGAAGGGCCTTGCTAGAACATGTGTTCTAAAGATTAGTCATCTTCAACCTCCCCATCCTCAAATGATGATGGAGGTGGATCCGTGAAGAGGAATGATCTTGAGAGGGAGAATAAGGGTGGAGGAGTTTTTAGTGGCGATTTGGGGAAAATCGCTTGAGGAGGAAGATGAACGGATGCCGTTCATTCAGCTTCAAGATGCGTGCAGAATTTGTGTTCTGCGCGCAACGACTTTTTTGTCCGTTTTCGGGCAAGAAATGGTCGAATCTGGGTTTTCTACTAAACACGAAAGTCGTAGCCACTAAGATTACCTTTCCAACGGGTGGTTACACGCCTTCGGGTGAAGCCTGTAGCCACGTGAATGTCTGATCGAATTAAGGGCTGTAAACTAAGCGCACAGAATTTGTATTCTGTACGTTGCAGTCTTTGTAGCCGATTTCGTGTATGTTAGAGCCTGATCTGGGTTGCAGGCTGAACACGAAAATTGTAGCCTATGGAAATACCTTTCCATAGAGGGGTTACTCGCACCACCACATTTCTGTAGCCACGGAAATCCTCGGTTGAAGTTGCTGTCCAGATTTAATTCTGCACTTAAATTTCTGGGTGATTATAACATGAACTTTGATTCGGTGGAATTAATGTTGCAATCTAATGCGAGGTTCGGGTGAACTCTTTTATGATAACCACCGTAGTGATATGAATATTGAAGCTTGTTAATTTGAATTCGTAATATGGGTGGTGATGCAAGCGTAAATTGAACGAAATGTCTTGACATAAATTGCTAGATCATTTATGCGCATTGTATATATTCAATGTGGAAATCTTTTGGGGTGACATTTAGATGAATAAGCTATGGCTATATGTATGTTGAGTTGATAGAATGATGTCTAGTAGTCCAATGCTTAGAGTGTCGTCTCCCTACGGGTAGCATTGTGGAAGGTTGTGAGTGCGGCGTTGGCCGTCACTAGTCGGAATGGGTTGAGATGAATAAGTGGATGGTTGGGCTTGACCCTCGTGCTTTCTCCGTGGTTCCTTCCATGCCACGGTGTTGTGGAATTGCATGTGGTGTTAGTCAACACACGGTGTCGTAATCCTGAGTAAGGATAGTGTGGCAGGTCTACGGGCTCGCCTATCGTTCCACCGATGGGAGTTGACGGATAGACTTAGGGCGGTTGGGCTTGCCCCTCGTGCTTTCTCCGAGGTCCCTTCCGTGCCAAGTGATTGGGTGGACTTGATCCTCGTGCTTTTCCGAGGATCCATCCGTCACACATGGCAAGTTCGGGACTAGGATCTTGGTGCACATCTACCCAAGTGAACTCGCTGGGTCGTAGTACGCATGGGCTCCGCTGTTGTGTTCTTAGCGTTGAGGCGTATGGAGGCCTAAGTGAAGTAGTGTGAATACTCACTTAGTAGTAGAAATGCTCGTTCTACTGTCACCGTCCGGCTACGACGGTTGGCGCCTGAGAGGTTAGCTACCTGCTCGAAAAGTGGGAACTACTAGTCTGTGTCGACATAGCAACTGCATGTGCGCGATCATGGGTGTGTCATTGCATTGTATACATAACATTGCAACTCATTACATACACAAGACCCTCATCGTATAAGTTTGTATGAGCACTCCTATACGATGTGTTATTTATTGATGAATGATCCTCAACTTATATGCGTGTATGGGCATACATATAAGTTGAGTTACTTTTATTGTAACTCTATATTCATATGCTGTGATAGATGGTAGAACTGATAGAATTTCTTATTACTCGTGTTGACACTTGCTTATTTATACTCCTGTTTATTATATATATTGTACCTTGTCTATTTCTCCGCTCGGTGCCGAGGAGTCGTCGTGGGAGCGAATGTGAAGCCACTTAGTCTTTATGACTAACAGTTGCTATGTCTTCCTTTTTAGGAGAAAACCCCGCAGGTGGAGCAGCAGGTGATGGAGTCGGTCAGCCAGGCCAGGACGACAGGGCCTGAAGGGACGGTGCCATCGTTACCGTCTGTTACAGATGTGAGTGATGAGAGTTTTTGTTGTAGCCCTTCAGGGTAATTTTATTGTTATACTCTGATATTATAGAAGCATGTTTTAGCTTCTATTTTGTTATACATTTGGATATATAACTTGTGTGGATTGACTTCTTATATTCTTTTGGTTGGGTTGACATGTTGCTTTGATATTGGTGGTAGCCGACAGAATAGGCGACTTGGGGTACAGACTAACCCGTGTGTTGGTGCTACCCCAAGACGGCTGTTCTGGGCATAAGACCCCTCTCGTGCCATGTTTTGTGTTCCGGGAGGGGGGTCTTACAAATGGTATCAGTTTGTCATGATCCTCAACTAAAGAAGTCATTCGATAATGGGCCGCTCCCGTTTGACTATTCAGTTTGGGGACAAACTGACTTAGCGAAAGCAGTGGTGTGCCCATATGTAATTCACACTAAGTTTGTCCAACTCTAACTTTAAGATTAGCCAACCTGACCGTAAGTTTGCATTCTTCGTAAGTTTGCAAAGGCAGTGACAACCACTCAACAAACATATCAAGTACAAAGGTACAAATCAAAGAAGTACAGAGGTACAAACCGAAAAGTACAAAGGTACAAATCGACAGAGACAAGCTCACCAATACAAATAAGTACATGTATACAAATCAATAAAGAGCATCAAATAGATATAGCTTTCACTCAGCGGCCTCGGCTGCCTCAGCATCGGAGCCCTCCTCCTCTAACAAATCCTCAAGCCCGAGGCCAGCAACGTCGCATCCCCTCTTCTGGGATACCATCTGAAGGGTCTTCGCCATTCCTTGACAGAAAGCGACTTCCCGCAAGTCCTCCATCTGTGGCTCCAAATCCTGAGTCCACACCTCCTCGCGGACCTCCTCCGAGATCAGACACCGGTCTCACATGTAATCCACAGAGACTCGATACTCTGCCAGACCAGCCGCCTTCTGCTCAACCTCCCGCTCCGCGGAGGAAAGGCGTGTTGGAACACCCTATTACTAATTTGGATAAGGATCACTATGCTTGTCTTAGGATCCTAGTTGACCTAGTTGTATAGTTGAGAAGGTCAACATTAGAATGAGTCTAGGGCCTAGAACTTAGTTTTGAAGCTGCCCCCCAGACCACTCCAAGATCAAGGATGAAGAGCTAAGTCTAAAGCAATTATCATCGAGCTGAGGTCGACGAATCGTCGAACTCAGTTCGACGCTCTCTGAGCTCAACTTCAACAAATCGTCGAACTCCGGTCGACGATCTTCGAGCTCAGATCGACTATCTGCTTTTAGCTAGCTTTTGCTTAATCGTCTAACTCCCCTCGACTATCGTCTAGGTCAGTTCGACGATGCCTCCTTCAGCTGTTTCTCAGGTCGCTGAGCTCGGTTCGACGATCTTCGAGCTCAGATCGACGATTTCTGTCTGCTTATCTCGGTTCATCTCTGAGCTCAGTTCGACGATCTTCGAGCTCAGATCGACGTTCTCTTTGGAGAGATCGACGCTTTCAGGATTTCAAATGCTGCTGTTCTTTGGAATGTTTTTGAATATTATCAGCATTTATGACAGAAGATCTCCCAGCCGTTTGGAGCAAGTTTCAAGGAATTATTCAGAGAATGTTTGCTGGACTTTCCTCTAAAAGACAAGACCATTTATGAAAAACATTTATGACTGACCAACGGTTATTTTTTGGACAAGAGAATCTTAGAAATTATTATTCATCTCTTCTGCCTCTCAGTCTAGAGAACATATACACAGATTGACAAGAAGAGTGAACACAGAATAGAGAATACTGATAGCAGAAGAATAACAGAACTGCAACTTCAAAATTCTTCTTACTGACTGAAAAGTGTTCACAATCTCATCATCTCCAGACATCTCATCACAATCTTTTGCTGGAGATCAAAGTTCTGAAGACCTATCACCCTTCTGCAAAGCTTCTCTGCCTGAACCTCTCTACATCTCAGGGGGAGCTTTGACATCTTCAATCCACTTGTGCTTCTCTCATTTGACTGAGAACAGAGAAGACAAACTCAACTTTTACTTTTTCTTTTCCTGCTGTAAAAGGGTTCTTGAACTCCCTTCAAAAGTTCTGTCTGGTTCTGAGAGCCTTGTCAAAACTCAGTGGTGGCAAGACACCTTATCAAAAAATCTAGCTTTGGTTTTTGAGCACCTTATCAAAAGCTCATTGGTGTCAGGACACCTGATCAACTCAGTCCTGAGTGGATTCCTACCAAGGGTGGTAGAAGAGTGGATGTACCCAGTTTTGGGGAACCACTATATTTCCTTGTGTCTTCTGGTTCTGCTTGTGTGATTTGTCTGCTGTGTGCTGTGTCCTTTTCCTTTCAGTTTTTAAGTTTCTGTTAGCACTTTACACTATAGCTTAAATAGAATTTTAATTTGTGCTATTTTAATAATTCAAAAATATTTTTAAGTAAACTCTATTCACCCCCCTCTAGAGTTGAGATAGATCTTACCCTCACTTTCAATTGGTATCAGAGCGAGGTTGGTTGTTCATACAGGCTAACACCTGAACCAAAAGATTCCTGTTAAGATCAGTCTCTTAAGAGGATTATTTTCTACACATCTATTTATTTATTTAAAGACATGGCACAGAACAAAGATTATGCAAGCACCAGACCACCAGTGTGCAACCTTTCCAAGTTTGCACTCTGGAAGGCAAGGATTAGATTATATATGAATTCTATTGATGAGGATATCTTTAATTCTGTCTTGACAGTGTGTCCAACTCCACCAGCAAGCTCAAGTACAAGTGCTGTTCCACCTCCTTCTGGAACAGATGCAGATATAAAGAAGTGGAAGATTGCAGATGCTAAGGCTATGAACATCTTAGCCCAAACCATGTCTGATGACATTTTTCAAAAGGTAGCTGAATGCAACTCAGCCAAAGAAACCTGGGACAAACTCTCTGAAATTGTCTCAGGATCTGCTGATGAAAGAAAGGATAGAAGGTCTCATCTGATAAGTCAATATGAGAACTTCAAGAAAGGAGAAGGTGAATCAGTGGCTGACATGTACAATAGACTAAGTCTGATTGTCAATGAGCTAAAGACCTTGGACAAGGAAATCTCTTTAACTGAACTAAATGATAAAATCCTGATGTGCTTTCCCAGCACTTGGGATTCAAGAATCTGGCCAATCAAAGATGCCAGAAGTCTGAATGAGATTACCACTGAAGCTCTCCTGGGCAAGCTCAAATCCTATGAGCTGCTCATTAAAAATAGAGAAGAAGAACAGAAGGCTGCCTCTCCAGCCACAAGGAAAGAAAAGACCATAGCCTTCAGGGCTGCAGAAGAGGAGCCTGAAGATAAAGCCACAGGAAATGATGAGCTCATAAGTCTACTGGCTAAGAGATTCTACAAAATGGCCAGAAAAGATTTCAGAAAAAGGCCATACAAGGGTCATGATAAACCAAGGTATGATAAATCAAACAACACTACAGAAATCATATGCTTTGGTTGCAGGAAACCAGGACACATTGTGCCTGACTGTCCAGAGAACAAGAATAAGGACAAGAGAGATAGAAGAGAAAGAAGAAAAGGAAAGGATCACAAGAAGAACAACTCAGACAAAGCCTCCTTCAGCAAAAACAAACATACAAGGAAGGGCTTTGTTGCTGAGACCTGGAGTGAGACTGAAGAGGAATCTGAAGCATCATCCAGTTCCAGTGATGATGAGGATGATGCAGATGAAAAGGAGTTCTGCATGATGGCTATCAATGCATCACAACAAAACTCTGATGAAGAATCAGAATCAGATTCAGACACTCACCCAGATGAAGATCAGGTAATCAATTCTTTTGATTTTCATTCTGAAGATTTCAAAAGTGAATTTAAGACACTATGCCTAGACCTATTAAAATCTGAGAAGGAGATAATATCTCTCAGGAATCAATTGTCTGAGCATAGTATCCTAAACTCAAAGAACCTCAAGCTCTCTGAGGAGTTAGAATGCTGTAGGGAGGAGATAGCTTCACTGAAAAGTGAACTATCAAAGGCCAAAAAGTTTGAAGAATCTCTAAATGGGAGGAGTATCAGACTTATGGACATCACAAGCACAGTGAACTCTAGATTCAATAGTACACTGGGTTTGGGTGCCTCCCCCAGCCAACCTATAGTGTTAACAACTCCAATCAAATTTGTCTCTGATAAAGGAAAGGAAGTAGTAGAGGTGGCTAGGAAGAATGCTGACCTGCCAGAGAAAATTTCAGTTCAACAAAATGCGTCGAGCAGAGCTCGACGATCGTCGAACAGAGCTCGACGATCTAAGCACAGATCGTCGACCTCAGCTCGACGACACCCAAACTCTGAACTCAAGCACTATCGATCTTCGAACAGAGATCGACGATCTGACCCAAGATCGTCGACCTCAGATCGACGATCGTCGAACAGAGTTCAGAATTGTGAACACATTTTCAATGGCTCAGTCAAATTCAATCCTAGAAGCTGCACATCCCATGGACTCAACCCCTATACTGAGTGGATAGTAACTCCTAGGAGATATCATCCTGAAGGCTATAAGAGTCAACCTGGGATGTCCTTTATTTCAGAATTTAAAGGTTATCAACCTAGGCCCAAGGTTAACTGGGTCAAAAACAAATAAGCTGTTTTTGTGCAGGTGAAGACCTATCCAGCATCAAACCATCAATGGTATCTGGATAGTGGGTGCTCAAAGCACATGATAGGGGACAAGGACAATTTCACTTCCTTCAAAGCCAAGCTAGGACCCAAAGTAATTTTTGGAGACTCAAGCTTTGGAACTACAAAAGGATATGGTGCAGTCAAAATTGGCCCAGTCACATTCAAGAAGGTGGCATATGTTGAAGGACTAAAGCACAACTTGATAAGTATCAGTCAACTGTGTGATGAAGGATATCAAGTGACCTTCAACAAAGCCATATGCAAAGTCCAGTCAGTGGACAACACAACTGTGTTGACAGGTAACAGAAGAGGTAACATTTACTTAGTTAATTTTCTTTCACCTGTAGTAGATATCTGCCTGTTTAATTCCATTTCAAAACCAAATATTTTATGGCATAAGAGACTAGGGCACATTAACCTTAGAACCATTGCTAGGCTATCCAAAGACAACCTTGTTAGAGGACTACCTTCTGGTCCCTACAAGAAGGAAGAACTTTGCAAGGCATGTCAATTAGGCAAGCAAACTAAAAATAGCTTTAAGTCACTTAATAAGAGTGATTCACCTAGGATTTTGTATTTGTTGCACATGGATCTCTTTGGACCCATATCTGTACAAAGCCTAGGAGGGAAGTCCTATACTTTAGTGGTTGTAGATGACTTCTCAAGATTCACTTGGGTATTCTTTCTGAGGAAGAAGTCTGATAACTTCAAGTGTTTGACAGATTTTCTCAAATGCATTCAGATTGAGTTCAACACTCACATTGCCCTGATCAGAAGTGATCATGGGACAGAGTTTGATTCTCTTCTCATGCAAGAGTTCTGTCAAAGTGAAGGGATCAGGCACACTTTCTCAGCTCCTAGAACTCCTCAACAAAATGGGGTAGCTGAAAGGAAAAATAGAACCCTAATTGAATCTGCTACTACATTGTTGTCAGATGCTCACCTACCTCTATCCTTTTGGGCTGAGGCAGTGAACACCTCCAACTATGTGTTGAACAGAAGCCTGATACATAAACTGAAGGGCAAGACTCCCTATGAATTGCTCAAAGGGAAGAAACCTAAAGTAAACTATTTTAAAGTTTTTGGTTGTATTTGTTATATTCATAATAATGACAAGAAATATCTAGCAAAATTCCAAGCTAAAGCTGATGAAGGAGTGTTTCTGGGATACTCCATGATCAGCAAGGCTTATAGGGTTTATAACAAATCTTCTTGTAAAATTGAAGAGTCTGTTCATGTTGTTTTTGATGAAACTAACATGTCTTTCAAGGAGAAGAATGCTTCTACCATAGAACCTTTGCAGGTACATTCTTTAGCTGAAGACTTGAACAAACTGCAAGTTACTGAAAAGAATGACAGCAGTGATGATGAAGAAGAAGTTCAACATCTAAAAGAAAATCACCTTGAAGAACCAGTTGCTGTTCCACTAGAGGAAACAACAACACAGGCTGGTGAACAATCAACACCTCCTGTTGATTTAGTAACAATAAGAGATCATCCAACTTCCCAAGTCATTGGAGACATCTCAGCTGGTGTGCAAACCAGAAATCAGGTCAACCAGAGCCTAATGCACACTTGCTTCCTATCTCAAATTGAGCCTCAATCCATTCAAGATGCAGAGCAAGATCCACACTGGATCATTGCAATGCAAGAGGAGCTGCATCAATTTGAAAGAAATCAGGTTTGGGAACTAGTGCCTAAGCCAAAAGATCATCCCATTGTTGGAACAAAGTGGGTATTCAGGAACAAGCTGGATGATCAAGGAGTTATAGTCAGAAACAAGGCAAGGCTAGTTGCTCAAGGGTACTCTCAACAAGAAGGAATAGACTATGACCAGACCTTTGCACCAGTTGCAAGGTTAGAGGCCATCAGAATATTTCTAGCTTATGCTGCTCACAAAGGCTTCAAGGTCTATCAGATGGATGTGAAGAGTGCTTTTCTCAATGGGGACATCAAAGAGGAAGTCTATGTTAGACAACCTCCAGGTTTTATCTCTCTAACTCACCCTGATTATGTTTTCAAATTGCATAAAGCATTATATGGTCTCAAGCAAGCTCCTAGAGCATGGTATGAGACCCTAGCATGCTTTCTTCTGGAAAATGATTTTACTAGGGGGAGAGTAGACCAAACTCTTTTTATTAGAACCCATAAGTCCCATACCCTACTAGTGCAAATTTATGTGGATGATATTATATTTGGCTCCACTGATTCAAACCTGTGCAAAAAGTTTTCCAAGCTTATGCATTCTAAGTTTGAAATGAGTAGCATGGGTGAGCTGTCCTTCTTCTTAGGACTGCAAGTCAAGCAACATGCTGAAGGCATATTTATTTCTCAAACCAAGTATGCAAAAGAATTGGTTAAGAAATTTGGTATGTCTGATGCATCAAGTATGAAAACACCCATGCCCTCAAATGCTGTAATAGATGCTGATGAACATGGGAAACCTGTTGATCAGACAACATATAGAGCAATCATTGGCTCTTTATTGTACCTTACAGCCAGTAGGCCTGATATAATGTTTGCCACATGTCTTTGTGCTAGATTCCAAGTTAGCCCTAGAGAGTCACACTTAATCTTAGTTAAGAGGATTCTTAGGTATGTTAAAAGTTGTCCAAATCTAGGACTCTGGTACCCAAAAGATTCAGCATTTGACTTAACTGGATTCTCAGATGCTGATTATGCTGGATGCAGAATAGACAGGAAAAGCACCAGTGGAACATGCCAGTTCCTTGGTGACAGACTTGTCTCCTGGTTTTGTAAGAAGCAAACATCTGTGTCAACTTCAACTGCTGAAGCTGAGTATATGGCTGCAGGCAGTTGCTGCTCACAAATATTGTGGATACAAAATCAGCTTCTAGACTATGGCTACAACCTAGAGAAGTCAAAAATTTTCTGTGATAATACTAGTGCTATTTCTATAGCCCAAAATCCAGTCCTCCATAGTAGGACAAAACACATAGAAATTAGGCATCATTTCCTAAGGGATAATGTAGAGAAGAACAAAATTGAACTTCAATATATTCCTACTGATTTGCAAAGGGGAGATATTTTCACCAAGCCCCTGGATGAAAAGAAACACAGGTTCTTCCTAAATCAGTTAGGCATGATAGATGGAGGAAGTCTTAATTAAAATCCCAGATTTTGAAAAGCTAAAACAGACCAAGACTAGGCTAAAAAATTCTGTCTTTTGAATGAGTTTAGACTCTGAACTGCGCTCGACGTTTTCTCAAAAATCGTCGAACGGAGATCAACGATTTTCCAAAAATCGTCGACCAGAGATCGACGCTTTTGCTATCGTCGATCTGAGTTCAGAGCCTGCGCTAGATCTAGAATCCTTTCTTCTTCTGTTCAGAGGTCGTCGAGCTGAGCTCGACGTTTCTCAACATCGTCGAACGAAGTTCGCCGATTTGTTGAAGACTCTTCAGATTCCCTCTGTAGCCTAAATCGTCGAGCTGAGATCGACGCTTCGTCGAGCTGAGCTCAACGATTTTCTTTTTCGCCGTCGAACCCTAATATAAATTCATTTTCCAGCCGTCGTTCTCCTTTTTACGCTTTCATACTCTGCAACTTTCTTCCTTTTCCCTCCAAATTTTCTACGCTTGGTCGTTTTTGGTTTTCTGATTGCAGGTACACATGGCTGATTCGAGTGCTGCTATTGCCAAGATGAAGTTCGACGCCGGTTTCGACATAGACATAAACTCATTCGATGGAAGCGACCAGCGCTTCAAGGATGTTCTGAATCTATTCAGAGAACAACAGCTAACCCAGATAATGACTACCAGGATGAAGATAGCAGCAGAGGAGATTAAGGAATGGTGTTATACCGCAGCAGATGAGTCTGAAAATACTGTTGTCGGCACCATTAAGGGGACCCAGGTAATTCTATCCCCGGCTTTATTAACTGAAGTCTTTCAACTCAGTACTGGAGAAGACTCCATTGATCTGTCTGGAGAGGAGTATGCCTCCATGTTAGATAGGATGGGTCATAATGTCCTTAACCCTAATAAGCTGCTGAAAAAGAATCTGGCTATAGAATTCCAGTTCCTGGCTGATGTAGTAGGGAAGGTGCTGTTGGCCAAGCACTCGGCTCATGACACAATCTCCAGGTATCAGTTCTGCCTGATGGGAGCCTTACTGGATAAGAAGCACCTCGACTGGGGCTCCATCTTCTTCACCCTGATTAAGAAGAAAATCAACAAGTCTGCAGTCTGCTTTGGAAGAATCTTGGGGGTCTTTCTGCACTCAAGGTGCCCTGACCTTTTGACCTCCTCTGGATTATTCATCAATGCATCCAAGAGGCTGTCCTGTGCCCTCTTCAGTAAATGGGACAGGCAGATCATAAACCCCTCCAGGGCTGCTGCAACACTTCACTCAGACACAAGGACCACTTTGGTCACTCCTCTAGTAGAAGAGATGCCTGCTTCTTCTTCTCCCCAAGCCATATCCACCCAAGCCTCATATACTCAAGCCCTCACCTCCTCTCAACCAGTCTCCACCATAATCCTTTCATCCCCAATTACCATTTCCTCACCAATGTCATCCCCTTTTACCATCTCTTCACCAGCCTCATCTCCTCCAGCATCTACCTCTGAGGTATTCCTCCCTCTCTTCTCTTACCAAACCCTTACCTCTCCATCCTACTCTCTTTTAGAGGATTCCCTCATGGATGACTCTCCCTCTTCTCCTCCTGAGACATCTTCCCTCCATCAAATGCTCACTGACATCCTCTCTCAACCCTCCTTCATACCCTCCTTTACTCTCCCACTCTTCTCCTCAACCTTCTCTATCCCCATCATTCCATCTTCTGAACCAACAATCCCTACTCCACCTACCTCCACCTTTTCAGCTTCAGTCACCATCCCTCCATCCACCTTGACTACTACCTCTGCTCAAGCCTCACTTGGGCATGTAGATCTTTCCAGCCTGGCTGACAGGCTCTATGAGTTGCTAGCTCCCAAGCTGGTCTCTCTGCTGGAGTCCTCCCTGACTCCACTCCTGAAGCAAGTCCAGGAGCTGTCCACCAAGCTTGATTCTTTTTCCTCCTCCCAGGCAATCCCTTCTACTGGGTGCCTTGGTTCACCTCTCTCTGAACCAAGGCAGGGGGAGATGCCTTATGAAGAAGTGATTGTGCCAGCTCCAGCTCCAGCTTCTACTCTCTCAGCAAGCTCAGGATGTGCTTTTGCACTTAATCTGCAGAGGTTACTATCCAGATTTGATACAGCCTATCTCAGATGTCTGCCTCCAATTTCTGCTGAAGATCTGTCCAAGGCCATTGTGCCTGTACCTGTCTGTAATCCCAGCCAGATTGCTTCCTATATCAAGTCATGGAAGGCTGTGGATGTATCTGCTGCTGCTGACATAGAAATGATTCCAGCACCTAATGCTGAGGAAATTGTTGTTGAAACTGATGATGCTGTTTCTGCTATCCCTGCTGCTCCTGCTCCTGCTCCTGCTGCTGCTGCAAAGCTCAAAGCTCAAGAAGAATATCTAAGAAGAATTGATGCTTTATATGATCAACCTCAGAGTTCTGAAAGTGATCAGTACAGAACTGATTCTGATGATTCTGCCAGCACAATTGCCAAAAAGAGGAAAGCCAGAAGTAAAGCAATGATGTCAGTTCCTCCTGCCAAAGCTAAAGACTCCAATGACATTCCATATTACATTCTGCATAACTGCCCCATCACTGAACCATGGATGCAATTTTCCAAGAACCAACTAAAGGCCATGAGAAAGAAAAGAAAGTTTGACAAATATGAAAAAGGATCATCTCAACATCAGCCTCCTCCTCCTCCTCCTCCAGACTCTGGATCAGGCTCAGCTCCTCATGCTTCAGCTCCTAGACAAAGTTCCTCTCAATCCTATTCTAAGTATTACCAAAAAGGTCAACATCAAAGAGGATATCAACCCAGAAGGGGTAGTTATAGAGGAAATCAAAGAGGACAGAGACCCTATCAAAGGGAAGGACAAGGCCATTCTGACTCTACTTCAGGCCCTTACCCTTACAAATTGAAGGACACAGTTGCTCCAAGGACATCTCCTGCTCCTGAATCCCTCAACAAATATGAACCTGCTGTTCCATATGAGGATCCTGAGAACAATCCTGTGGCCTGGACTGCTAGGATGAAAGAGTTGGCTGCCCTTGATCAGATTAAGAAGGCTAGAGAACAAGGCAAAGAAATATCCAATATTACAACCTTATCAGAACAAAAAAAGAAAGAACTGGAAAAGTATGCTTCAAAGAAATTTTTCAATCCAGAAGAGTACATGAAGCTGCACCCAGAGGCTGTAGTTCCAAGGCCAAGATCTCAAACCTCTCTAGGTGCAGAAGATGACAGAAGGTCCAAGAAAGAAGCCCTAAACCCTAACAGAGAAATCTTATTTAAAAAGGGAACTGAAAAGAAGTGATCTGTGTAAGCAAACATATCATCTACCTTTGGATATCTGCAGCTATTTATCTGTGATATGCATTGCTGTTTCTCTGCTTTTTGTATTTAACTTCTGTAGTATTAAATGCTCTTTATGATTGTCTGTAAATAGTAATCCTAATCCAAATAGGGGGAGATTGTTGGAACACCCTATTACTAATTTGGATAAGGATCACTATGCTTGTCTTAGGATCCTAGTTGACCTAGTTGTATAGTTGAGAAGGTCAACATTAGAATGAGTCTAGGGCCTAGAACTTAGTTTTGAAGCTGCCCCCCAGACCACTCCAAGATCAAGGATGAAGAGCTAAGTCTAAAGCAATTATCGTCGAGCTGAGGTCGACGAATCGTCGAACTCAGTTCGACGCTCTCTGAGCTCAACTTCAACAAATCGTCGAACTCCGGTCGACGATCTTCGAGCTCAGATCGACTATCTGCTTTTAGCTAGCTTTTGCTTAATCGTCTAACTCCCCTCGACTATCGTCTAGGTCAGTTCGACGATGCCTCCTTCAGCTGTTTCTCAGGTCGCTGAGCTCGGTTCGACGATCTTCGAGCTCAGATCGACGATTTCTGTCTGCTTATCTCGGTTCATCTCTGAGCTCAGTTCGACGATCTTCGAGCTCAGATCGACGTTCTCTTTGGAGAGATCGACGCTTTCAGGATTTCAAATGCTGCTGTTCTTTGGAATGTTTTTGAATATTATCAGCATTTATGACAGAAGATCTCCCAGCCGTTTGGAGCAAGTTTCAAGGAATTATTCAGAGAATGTTTGCTGGACTTTCCTCTAAAAGACAAGACCATTTATGGAAAACATTTATGACTGACCAACGGTTATTTTTTGGACAAGAGAATCTTAGAAATTATTATTCATCTCTTCTGCCTCTCAGTCTAGAGAACATATACACAGATTGACAAGAAGAGTGAACACAGAATAGAGAATACTGATAGCAGAAGAATAACAGAACTGCAACTTCAAAATTCTTCTTACTGACTGAAAAGTGTTCACAATCTCATCATCTCCAGACATCTCATCACAATCTTTTGCTGGAGATCAAAGTTCTGAAGACCTATCACCCTTCTGCAAAGCTTCTCTGCCTGAACCTCTCTACATCTCAGGGGGAGCTTTGACATCTTCAATCCACTTGTGCTTCTCTCATTTGACTGAGAACAGAGAAGACAAACTCAACTTTTACTTTTTCTTTTCCTGCTGTAAAAGGGTTCTTGAACTCCCTTCAAAAGTTCTGTCTGGTTCTGAGAGCCTTGTCAAAACTCAGTGGTGGCAAGACACCTTATCAAAAAATCTAGCTTTGGTTTTTGAGCACCTTATCAAAAGCTCATTGGTGTCAGGACACCTGATCAACTCAGTCCTGAGTGGATTCCTACCAAGGGTGGTAGAAGAGTGGATGTACCCAGTTTTGGGGAACCACTATATTTCCTTGTGTCTTCTGGTTCTGCTTGTGTGATTTGTCTGCTGTGTGCTGTGTCCTTTTCCTTTCAGTTTTTAAGTTTCTGTTAGCACTTTACACTATAGCTTAAATAGAATTTTAATTTGTGCTATTTTAATAATTCAAAAATATTTTTAAGTAAACTCTATTCACCCCCCTCTAGAGTTGAGATAGATCTTACCCTCACTTTCAAGGCGCATCACCTCTACCCCAGATAGCTCCAGCTCTGCCCGAAATTCATCTAGGATACTCAAAGTCTCCTCCGCAGTCGTCTTCTCGGCACTGTGCGCAGCTCTGGCGTCCTCCAGCTCGCACCGTAGCTCGGCCCCAATCTGCCTAAGTCACGAAATATCGCGCTCTCGACCCGAAAGGGCACTCTTCGCCTCCCCAAGCTCACCTTGAAGGGCCATATAGCCGTCCTTCAGGCTCACGTAGTGGTCATTCCATGTAAGCGTGGTTAGCCAGAGTCTCCATCTGCAAAAGAAAAAGGACAAGTCAAAAGAGCTTTCCTCAAAAGCCACTACTCAAAAGTTGAGATCATACATACCGCTTGGTTCATCGCCTCCAAGGAAGAAGAGACCCTCCTTCCTTTCACCACCTGCCGCACTGCAACCCGTGCTGAGGAAGCCTGGGGGGCAGAGGACCCCAGGACCTCAAGGTCCGCATCATCCGTCTCGCCTCCCACTCTAGAGCCACAAGGGGAAGCCCCCTCCGAAAGTCCATCCTGTTGCGGAATAAGGCTAGGACCCGCCTCCTCAACTCCGCAGCCGCATAGGACGGCTCTGCACGCATCGCTTCGAAACCTGAAAAAAAAAAATAAGGTCAGGAAAGCAAGTCCGAGCACACATTGCGCCCCGCACATTCGAGCCACTGACGTACACAAAGCGTGCGCAAAATCAGCCCGCGCATGAGCACGCTGCCAAACCGCTCGTAAGCGGAGCAGCCGCACCGCGCGCGAGTTCTGCCCCGCGTGCACCCGTACGCGGGATCAGCCCTGCGCGCGGGTTCAGCCCCGTGCGCGCCCCGCGCGCGGGGTCAGCCCCTTGCGCGGGGTCAGCCCCGCGCGCGCCCCGCGCGCGGGGTCAGCCCCGCGCGCGCCCCGCGCGCGCCCCGCGCGCGGGGTTCAGCCCCGCGCGCGGGTTCAGCCCCGCGCGCGGGTTCAGCCCCGTGCGCGCCCCGCGAGCGGGTTCAGCCCCGTGTGCGCCCCGCGAGCGGGTTAAGCCCCACGCACCCCCGTGCCCGCATGCACCACCTACGTGTGTGTGGCGCGGTGGGGCCTTCTCCCCTCCGACTTCGTCCGGTGCCCGGACCTTTTCCTCGGTCAGAATCTCACCTTAGCACTATCGCCGCCAAGCCCCGTCGCAAAGAAGAAAATTCCCACGCTTGTCGTTCGCTCCAAGACGATGGAATTTTGGGGGGCAAATGATAGGTACCCCATGATTTATAGATAATTATGACAACTTCCGTGCACTGGATCGTTACTCTCGCGCACCGGATCGTAATTCCCGCGCACCGCATCGCGTAGCCACCGCACGGCAAATCGCAACCGTCGCCGCCGTTACGGGCGCCCGACGGCTGGCCACCAATGGTCGGCCGGCCGCCCCCTTGCGGTCGGCGGCCCTGACCGGCCCCCTCCATGCAGCCGGCAGCAGTGGCCGGCCGCCCGAGGCCGATCGCCCTTGCGGCCGGCGGCTCCGGCCGACCCCCTCCGTGCGGCCGGCCGCCCAAAGCCGGCCCCTCCGTGCGGCCGACCGCTTGAGGCCGGCCGCCCCCCTTGCGGCCGTCGGCCCCGGCCGGCCCCCTCCGTGTGGCCGGGGGCCGCGGCTGGCCGGCGGCCACGGCCGGCGCCCCCCCCCCCCCCCCTCCCCCCCTCAGACGGGGCGGCCTTGTCCGGCCTCCCAGGACCGTCCGCCCGCGGCCGGCCGCCCCCTCCCTTGAAGGGGGCCGGCCAGGGCCGCTGGCCTCAAGGGGGGCGGCCGGCCGCACGAAGGGGGCCGGCCGGGGCTGCCGGCCGCAAAGGGGGCGGTCGGCCGGGGCCGCCGGCCGCAAGGCGGCGGCCGACCGCGACCGCCGACCGCCGACCGCACGGAAGGGGCTGGCCGGGGCCGCCGGCCACAAGAGGGGCGGCGGCCACCCCGGGTGGCCGGCCGCCGGCCGCCCATAACGGCGACGGCGGTTGCGATTCGCCGCATGGTGGTTACGCGATCCGGTGCGCGGGAGTTACGATCCGGTGTGCGAGAGTTATCATAATTATTCATAAATTAGGGGGAACCCATTAGTTACATTTGGCAAATATACCCTTGAATTTAATGACTTAATTAACATATATTATAATATATTTTAAAAAAAATAAAATACAATGTTCATGCAAGTAATTATATCATATCCTAAAATTAAAAGTAATGATGAAAATCCATAAAATACAAAAAACAAATATTAGAGCTCCTACACCTACTATAGTAGACAGTCATTAAGCATGTCTCTTTTCAATGAAGTCTATCATTAGACATATCACTGATATTTTTGAGGAGCTACCATGTACTAAACCAATCAATTTTATTAAATTTAATTTGACATGCACGATGATATATGCAAATGATTAGAATATTTTTAACAAAAACTGAAGTGTTGTATAAATGCGCTTGCATGTTATTTGATTCTGTTCAATTTTAGGTAAAATCGAAAACGAATCAAATAATTTTGATTTTTACACACCCAAAACCGAACCCGAACCGAATAACCTTATTTTTTACACACCCAAAATCGAAACCGAACCAAAATGGATCAGCTCGGTTCTGTTTGGTTAGGTTCTGTAACATTGGTTCAGTTTCCTACAAACCTAAACATACTAATAAAAATATTGATTTAGTTCATTCTCATGATAAAAAAAAATATTTTAATGTCAATCCAAGTGCTTTTCTAATAATAAATTTAGAAAAAAATTCATCAACACTGAAGGAAAACTCAAAAACATAATACCATTTAGATTTAACATTTAGGCCACGACATCAAAAAGTAATGGGAAGAAGTAAGAGCATGAGTTCAAATAAATCCGAGCGTTACTCATTTAATTTAACCTTTAGTTGACTCCTGAAATTAAAATATATGCATGAGCTAATGAGCGGAATTTAAGTTTGGCTTAATTATATATTTTATGTTACCACGTACCAATAATCAAACATGACAAACTCCAAGCCCATAATCGATCTGATTTTCTCGATTTACCATCCCTATAAATTGAAAGCAAATCAAATAAGCTTGGTTTTCAGCTCCCATAAATCGAAACCAAACCAATTGATTCAGTTCAAATATTGTTCAGCTGGATCGGTTCCAGTAGGTTTGATGTGTTTCGATTTTTCTACCCTATGTATACCCATTTTTTGAATTAATTAATTAATATTTTGTTTATTTTATTTAAATAATATTCTATTATGTCATTCAACTCCTCCTTCACATAAGTTAATTACAAAGTAAACCACAAAGTTTGGCCTGACTTATCGCGGCTTATTTGTTCCGGTGAGGTTGGACAAAAATATCATTATCATATCAAAATCTTATGTCCCAAACTAGTTTCATTTTTCGGTAACGATAGCAACATTTGTCATACCAAACAAACAATTCTATAACAATGACCTTTTTGCCCAACCTTACCGGAACAAATAAACTACGATAAGCCGCCCCAAACTCAGGCTAAGGCTCTATTTGGGGGGACTTATTTATTTTCACCGGTCAAGCGATTACGATCACATGAACCGGACCTTAATTATGATTTGGTTGATGCGATCGAAATGGCTTGACTGGTGAAAATAAATCTCCCCAAATAAAGCCTAAAACTACATTCTGATATCTTCTTCCTCGCCAAACCGTCCCTTCCCGGCGACAGCACTTCAATGGCAGGTCGGACACATAACAAGCCCATTCTCATTACAAACCCCGCACCGCGCCACCCCCTTGCCGTCCTCCGCCACCACCTTACAACTCCCACAGCACTTCAAGCACGGCACAAATCTCCCCCCTCCGCAGCCCTCGCACTCCCTCCTCCCCCCTTTCCCCTTCTCCCCTCCCACCTTCTTCCCCACCCACCTCATCATCTCCCCCAGCTTCCCCGTCTCCGCCAGCTCCTCCACCTCTTCCACTCCTCCGACGTACCTCCCCGCCACAAACAACCTCGGCACCGCCGCCCCCTCCCCTGCTAATTCCCTCACCTCCTTCAAAAACTTCCCGTGAAGCGAAACATCCCGCTCGTCCACCTCCACCCCTGCTTCCTCCGCCTGAATCTCCACCAGTCGCCGCAGCCTCTCGCAGTCCTCGAACGTCCGCCGCACGCCTCGCAGCGTCGTTGTGTACAGCACGATCCCTTCCGGGTTCCCCGGCGGCGGCCGTTCGGGGTAGCTTTCTAGCGGGTCGCGCCTCCTCCACCGCCGTAACTCATCATCCTTCTTCCCCTCCCGCTCCTGCGAAGCAAATAGTTAGAGAAAAAAATGTCTCTTTCAGCTCTCCGGCAGCTTCCCCTGTTTTTTTTTGTTACAAGCTTCCCCTGTTTTGTTTTGAACTCCTTTACATTCAAAATTAATTACCTGGCGGTCGCGAACGAGGAAGCTGTTCTCCTTCACCGGTCGGAAGCCCTCGACGTCCAGTTTCAGTGGGAGTGGAGGAGAAGAAAGATGGCCGTTGTTGGTATTTCCTTTATGAATGGAGCTTTTCGTCGGCGTCTCCGCCGGCGTCGGCGGCGGGGAATGGTCGATGGAGGGTTTGAGGTCTTCCAAAGCCTTGCTGACCTCGGACCATGACTTTGGGGCGAGCTCCAGTGATTCGATCTTCTCAAGTAAGGGAAGAGAGAAGGTGGTCGGCTTCGACGGCTTCGACGGCTTCTCATCGACGGCGGGGACGTTTTTGAAGAGCCAGGGCTCGTCGATCTTGCTGATGTCGAACAGAGCGATGCTTGCCGGCGGTGGGCGGTAGACATCGGCGGTCATCGCCACCTCCACTTGCTTCGAGCTCGCGCAGCCCATTCCTCTGTGCTGACACTGCGTGGTGGTGGGAAATTTAAGCGCAGTGGAAGGGGGAGACTTTTGAGTGGCTGTGGCCAGTGTGCGTCTGGATATTTTATGCGGATGAAATTCTATCGGGTGTCCCGCATAAAAACGTTATAAGGGACGTGTCTTCCCCGTTCCGGCAATATTCCCCGCACCTAATAAGTGGATCACGTGTACGTTTGAACTTCTGGCCTTGTTTTTATTCGGCCATTGCCATGAGCTAGGATCTGGAATGGAGTCCTCCACGTGGCTAATTTGTATGGTGGCTAGCTCAGGTGCGCTAAGCCACTTAAAAACTGCCACGTCAGCTTACAATGCACCAACAAACGCAGGACCTCTAAAATTTCATGAGGGTTCTAGGATAATCTCCAAGGAAATTAAGGCTTTATTTGGGGGGACTTATTTTCATCGGTCAAGCGGTTGCGACCGCATGACCCGGACCTAAATTAAGGTCCGGTTCATGCGATCGTAACCGCTTGACCGGTGAAAATAAGTCCTCCCAGACAAAGTTTAAATCATCCCTTCTTTTCGGTCTCATACTTAAAAAATGAATCATACGAGTACTCTCCTGATTAGTGTTGGACACAAATTTAAGAATGGAGTCTAGTCTGAAAAATTTCCCTGTTATAAGAGTTTTAGGGAGGGGTGTCAGGATTTGGAGGGACTTTTAGTGTTGGGCCCGCTTACAAATTTGTGTCTGGGATTGAAGTGAACCATCAGATTTGGGAAAACTGACATAGATGTTAGGGTGGGAATTCAGGCTGGCCCTGTGGCCTAGTAAGAGTGGTCCTGATTCTTCTCCCTCCTTTGAACTGAACATTTTTCCCAAAATTTGGTGCGCACCTTCTGTCATGCTCATGACCTAAAATACCTATTTTGCCTCTATGGCTCCATTTGGTGGGATGTTTTTGCTCTGGTGAGATTTGGGGTTCTTATATCAGTTTTAAATGCATGTGCAAATAATAAATGTATGTTGTGTCTGACATAATTTTCTAGTTGATAAGAAATTGGCTACTGAGTTGTTGGCGTTGATGATTGTTGGGGTCCGCTCTCGGCTCCTAGAAGACCAGATCTCTTGAACCGCCATATCCCGCTGAGCGTTTGAGCATGTCAATAGTTAAAAGTTCTTTTATCAAGGAGAGAATTCTGATGACATGAAAAACCCAAAATTGGGGTGAAAATCACGTGGCTGATTCGTTGTCGACAAGGCTATTGAAGGAGAGACTCTTAAGGATTTTTTCCGCTGATTCACGACGGAGGCACGACAGATTTCGGGAGTCGACCCCGAGCTGTTAAGGGGTGTTTTCCTTGGGGGCCTTCGCACTAGCAGTTTCTATTCGGCACTCATGAGGGAGACATTGCTCATCTATTCAGATTTTGTGCATCGGGTTGAGGGCCAGATAGCAGCTGCAAAGGCTATTGAAGCGCACCGTCAATAGTTCGAGAGCATACAAAAGAGGTAGAGGGCCAAAGAAGAGCCCCCTAGGAGGCCTGAAGAACGACGCAGAGAATAACGCCGAAACGGCGCCGCGAAACTCAGAGAGACCTGGGCCAACGCCCGCCTCAAGTATACACTCCGTTAACCACCCAGTACCCGTCCAGGGAACGATCATCTTACCAATCACAATGGGCGAATTTCCGAGGCAAGCCACCCACAACATTCAGTTCGTGGTCATAGATTCAAGCTCGTCCTACAATACAATCTTTGAAAGACCAATTCAGTCTATCTTCGGAGCAATCCCGTCAATTCTGCACCTGTCAATGAAGTTCCCAACCCCTGGTGGCATATGAGTCGTACGTGGGAACCACGAGGTGGCCGTACCTGCTACTTGAAGCAGGCTCAACCAGAAGATGAAATCGTCTTCAACATCGACAGTCTTGGTTTGCGCAATAAATCAACAATCCAGCAGTGGGCACTTTTGAAGCAAGAGGGTCCTCCCCCCGCACACGAAACTAGCGTTGTTTCTATCCTTATTTCCGCATTTATTATTTTCCTTATGTTTTATTTATTATTTTCGGCTTTCTGTAATGTAAAAAGCAGCAAGCCACGACTCGCGCAAACTATCTCGCATTTAAATATCTTTTCATCTCAAGTTCTCATGACCAGACTCGGTCACATAGTCAGATCAAATATTTATATCCTAAGAAATCCAGATTGAATCCTTACATTCTCAGGCAATCGGCTCATAGCTAGGCTAGACCCAGCAATCAGATCAAATCGTTACATTCTCCAGCGATCGGATCAAATCATTACATTCTTCATCGTTACTACAAGTCAATGCTCCGTCATCGCCAGGGCATTCCCCCCTCGCGATCGCGCAATCAGATCGAATCATTACATTCTCCGACCCCCGAATCGAATCCTTACATTCTTCTGCAATTGGCTCATAGTCAGGCTAGACCACACAATGAAATCGAATCATTACATTCTCCGGCAATCAGATTGAATCATTACATTCTCTGTTGTAACTGCAAGCCGACGCCACACCATTGTCTGGGCCTGCCCCCTCGCAGTCGCGTATTCGGATCGAATAATTACATTCTTCGAACCCCGGATTAAATCATTACATTCTCCGGTGAATAACTCGTCAGCCAAGCTAGGTCACACGATCGGATCAAATCATTACATTCTATGACTCCCAAATTAACAACACTGTAACAATATCAAGTTCGAAAAAACCATCATCAATAATCATAAAAGAATGATGAACACATACAAGTTTGGCAAATAAAAAGGCAGGCATACATCAAAACACAAGACACATCAAAAAAAATGCGCCAACATACAAAGGCAGAGCTACTACTCGCAGTCCATCATCAAAAATGTTAACCCCAAAATCGGCAATCCTCTCCAAGGAGCCCCTTTTTTCTGCTTTTCTCTACAGGTTCCCACCCGCAAGGAGCAGGCTACCCATGATGACCACCATGTCCGCGCAAGACGGACTGCCGGGTTCAAAATTGCCCAGGGTTGGATGCTCCGCCAGCCGCCCGTCAGGGGCGGCCTCCGCTGGCCTTCGCGGGCCGCCCGCCGGGGGCGGCCTCGCCTGCCGGGCGGACTCACCTGAGTCCGCCCAGGCCGCCGCTAGGGGCGGCCTCGCCTTCCGGGCGGACTCATCCGAGTCCGCCCAGGCCGCCGCTAGGGGCGGCCTCGCCTGCCGGGCGGACTCACCCCGAGTCCGCCCAGGCCGCCACTAGGGGCGGCCTCGTCTGCCGGGCGGACTCACCTGAGTCCGCCCAGGCCGCCGCTAGGGGCGGCCTCGCCTTCCGGGCGGACTCATCCGAGTCCGCCCAGGCCGCCGCTAGGGGCGGCCTCGCCTGCCGGGCGGACTCACCCCGAGTCCGCCCAGGCCGCCGCTAGGGGCGGCCTCGCCTGCCGGGCGGACTCACCTGAGTCCGCCCAGGCCGCCGCTAGGGGCGGCCTCGCCTGCCGGGCGGACTCATCCGAGTCCGCCCAGGCCGCCGCTAGGGGCGGCCTCGCCTGCCGGGCGGACTCACCCCGAGTCCGCCCAGGCCGCCGCTAGGGGCGGCCTCGCCTGCCGGGCGGACTCACCCGAGTCCGCCCAGGCCGCCGCTAGGGGCGGCCTCGCCTGCCGGGCGGACTCACCCCGAGTCCGCCCAGGCCGCCGCTAGGGGCGGCCTCGCCTGCTGGGCGGACTCACCCGAGTCCGCCCAGGCCGCCGCTAGGGGCGGCCTCGCCTGCCAGGCGGACTCACCCGAGTCCGCCCAGGCCGCCGCTAGGGGCGGCCTCGCCTGCCGGGCGGACTCACTCCGAGTCCGCCCAGGCCGCCGCTAGGGGCGGCCTCGCCTGCCGGGCGGACTCACTCCGAGTCCGCCCAGGCCGCCGCTAGGGGCGGCCTCGCCTGCTGGGCGGACTCACCCGAGTCCGCCCAGGCCGCCACTAGGGGCGGCCTCGCCTGCCGGGCGGACTCACCCGAGTCCGCCCAGGCCGCCGCTAGGGGCGGCCTCGCATGCCGGGCGGACTCACCCTGAGTCCGCCCAGGCCGCCGCTAGGGGCGGCCTCGCCTGCTGGGCGGACTCACCCGAGTCCGCCCAGGCCGCCGCTAGGGGCGGCCTCGCCTTCTGGGCGGACTCACCCGAGTCCGCCCAGGCCGCCGCTAGGGGCGGCCTCGCCTTCCGGGCGGACTCACCCGAGTCCGCCCAGGCCGCCGCTAGGGGCGGCCTCCGCTCCGGCAAGGGAGGACTCCTCCTGGAGTCCCCCCAATCAGCCCGGAGTTGCCTGCTCGGGGTCCGTCTGCCTGCTCCTCAGGTTGCTCAGTCAGGTTGCTCAGGTCGCCGAGGTCGTCAAGGATGACGTCACTGGACCAGATTCTCCCCGGGCCTATAAATACCCCCCAAGACCTCTCATTCTAGAGGGGCGGGAGGAGAACTGCAACCTTGATCAAAGGCTGCGGACTCAGTTTTTCAGTTCGTCACAGCTTGATCAAGCAAGGTCGGCGGACTCAAATCTCCAGTCCGTCCAGGTCGTCAAGGGCTGTGGACTTAGCTTTTTCTACTCTGAGCAGCTTGCGCAGCCTCCGATTTCCAGGTCTCCCAGCTCGTCAGGGGCTGGGGACTTAGTTTTTTCTGCCATCAGCGGGCAGCTTCAGCAGGCAGCTTCAGCAGCATCTTCAGCCTCAGTTCTCCAGTCCTCCGCAGCCTCTTTTACTTAGTTTCTGGCACCTCCTTCCTCAGCCGCCAGCTTCCCCCATTGTACCCTTTACTGCTTTTTCATGTAATGGTGCAATAGCAAGTTGTAACTCTACTTGATTAAAGGTAAAGCCCGTCGCAAGAGTGGCATTCAAGCCACGGCGGGCGAAGTCTGCTGTTGCCGCTGCTAGCGGCCTCCTCTCTTCTTCTCTCCTCTCTCGGCATCAACATGCAAAGCTAACCGCCAAAGTAGCTGTCTGATCGACAGTTCCTGACCGAGTTTCTCCTCTGCTCAAGCAAGCTTCCTCTCTGCTTGAGCAAGCCTCTCCTCTGCTCAAGCAAGCCTCTCCTTTATCCCCGCAACCCTTCTTCCTTCACGCTTAGCTTGTGAGATCGAACACCCCTGTTAATTGGAGGGCGCAATTCTTGCGTCAACATTAACACGCGACCTTCAGATCTCGATCAGATAGTGAAAGCGGTGGTTACTCATGTCAGACCATCAACCAGCCGAGAATCTTTCTCCAAGTCCTAGTGACGATTCTCTTTGGAAGGCCTTAGAGCAATCTCGCAGAGAAACTGCCCAACAGTTTCAAGCCATCAACCGTACTCTAGCAGCTCTCACGCAGCAGTTGGCCGCTCAATCTTCAGCAGCGCCAGTTCCTCCAATCAATCCAGCACCAACATCGGAGACTCCTCAAATTTATCCACCGGCTTATCCGCCGGTCTACCCCCCTCTTTACACTCCCACCTTTCCGCAAGGACCTGCAGCTCCTTTGCGATCTCAAGATGATGAGTTTGCAGCTCGTCAAAACTTCTTCCGGGAAGCTGCCCGGGGAAGCCCAGCTAGATTTCTTAACTTTCAGGGAAGTCATCCTTTCTTTTCAGCTCCTGCCTTTGCTCCTCCTACAGCAACCTTTTACTCCTATCCTCCTGCTCCTTCTGCAGCTACAACTCATGCTCCTTATTTTCCTTATGCAGCAGAACAAGAAGAGTCATCGCCGTTTGTAGAGAATGTTCGATATGAACCAACTCCGGTCAACTTCAGAGAGCCTCGGTTACCCGTCTATACTGGAGAGACTGATCCAGTTAAACATCTTCAAGCCTTCGAATCAGCCGTAGCTCTCAAGACCCTCTCAGATGCAATTAAGTGTAAGCTCTTTGTGACATCCTTTGATGGGCAAGTGAGGGATTGGTTCTATGGACTACGTCCTCAGTCCATCTCTTCCTTCGCTGAGTTGCGAAGGGAGTTTTTGCTCAGATTTTCCACCTCTTCAAAGAGGAAGGGCGGTCCAGAAGCCCTCTTTGAGATCAGACAGCGAGAGAATGAGACTTGGTCTCATTTTGTGGATCGTTTTCAGAGGGAAATATTGGACATCGAGATCGTTGACCAGGAGATGTATCGGGTGGCTCTCATCAATGGTTTGCAGGAGGGACCACTCAAATTTGAGGCCAATGTCCGAGCACCAAAGACATATCAAGAACTAATTGCCTTAGCCAACTCATACATCCGCGGTGAAAAGAGCAACCCCAGCTTCGTCTCTAGGCTGGTGTCGGAGAAAAATCCTTCTTGCAAGCAGCCTTCTAGGTCTCCTCGAAAAGACTTTTCATCCCACTCAAGAAAAACAAAAAGATTCCAGCATCATCATCAACACCTCTTCCCGAGCCAGGATCGTGCCCAAGAACGATTGCTACCACCAGCCCCACCTCCGCAAACAGCTTCAGTTCATCAGCCGCAAGATGATGACTTGTCATATTCTGGACTTGATGAGACCATGCTAGAAGTATGCCAGATTATGAAGGATAGGGCAAATTCCAAAAGGCCCTACCAGCCGAAAAACCAAAGGTCAAAAAGTTCAGATCCGTTTTGCGAGTTCCACAAAGAAAGCGGACATTTGACTGAAAACTGTCGAGCGCTTCGTCAGCTGGTGCAAGAATTGTTGAGACAGGGTAAGATGCGTGGTCTGTTCCCGAAAGATGACCACTCCGATCCGTCAACTTTAAAAGGAAAAGAAGTAGCGGACATGCCTTGCAGCTCAAAGGGAGTGAATCAAATCGACACGTATCGTGGCCTCGCTATAGGCGAGACCCACGATGCTAATGACGTGGGCGCCCTTGGAGACCTATTCTAAAGCCAAAAGGACATGACAGTCCTCAAAGCTCCTCGCAACCAACAACAATTACTCTTACAATATTTTGCATATTTTTCAAACACTCTCTTTTGTTTCATTCAGTAAAGTTTACGTCAGAGATCTCATACTGACACAGTTCCCTTTTTGTAATGTTTCTCCTCTATACTTCTTCTCTTTGTCAAAGAGATCACTGAACCACCGAGATATCGCCGAGTCTTGCTCAGGGCCCCCTCGAGGTTGTTCTCTGGCGTAAAACCACAATGACCACATATAGTGGGGAGTTTTCGCATATGTGCAGTGGGGGCCGTTCAACTCTCGTGCGGAGGATGACGGGGCTTCGGATCCCGGCCGATGTCTAGCGCAGTGTGAGTGCCTAGGGGAGGCCTCCTGTGATAGTTCTATCGTGCTCCGATAGGGATACGTTACAGTTACGATGATCTTTGCTTGACAAGCAATGGCGATCAAGTGTAGCCTTGTCTCCTCGGTCATCTCACAATTGTGATGGCCGAACACTCTATGGTACTCTCAATCCGTGCTTTCGCGGGACCCACAATGTTGTTGATCTCTTCAAAGACGAGCAATGTTGTAGACCATTTGGCGCACCTGGTAGAACGGATCAACAATGTTTGTAACCCGGGGCAAGAGAGCAGTGTATCTGTCGCTTCCTTCTTAGGATTTTGCGCATGTTTCCCTTTTGTGCTCTGTCAAGGGAATGCAGCCAGCCCGCTTTAGGTAGGACTATGCCCTGGATGACTTTAGAGCAAGTGATGCATAAGGCCCACGGGTGCTCTCCTGTGGCAACATTCAACCTTTTTTAGCTCATCCTCGGGGTATAGCCCTCCTTTGTACTTTTATCTTCTTACAGGTTAACAGGTTAAGTCCAACCTATTTTAAGGATCTGCAATATCCTTCTGGACTTATGATCATCTTATATGCGCTACCCTGCATAAGCTCTCATCTGACTTTCTTATTTCGCAATTCTGGGTCTTCACGTTGATATTGGTCACACAAGAGAGAGTTATTATCACGGGAACATCGGCAGGTTCCATACAGGTATTTGCGACTTAGTATTCTTTCCTGTCATATCTGCTTGCTTTCTCTCTTTTTGCAGAAAGTAGCAGATAGTAGCGAGTTCCTTTCAGGTACTTGCACCTTACTCTTCAACCATATCTGTTGCTTACCTTTTCTTTTGTAGAGATCAACAGATATCAGCAAGTTCCTCTCAGGTATTTGCACCCTACTCTCCTGTCATATCTGCTTGCTTTCTCTCTTTTTGCAGAAAGTAGCAGATAGTAGCGAGTTCCTTTCAGGTACTTGCACCTTACTCTTCAACCATATCTGCTGCTTACCTTTTCTTTTGTAGAGATCAACAGATATCAGCAAGTTCCTCTCAGGTATTTGCACCCTACTCTCCTGTCATATCTGCCTGCTTACTCTCCTTTTGCAGAGACTATCAGATAATAGCAAGTTCCTCTCAGGTACTTGCAGTCTATTTTCATTTTTCTATCTGCTCGCTCACCTTACTTTTGCAGAAGCTAGCAGATAGTAGCAAGTTCCTCTCAGGTATTTGCAACTTATTTTCTTTTTTTCTATCTGCTCACTCACCCTACATTGGCAGAGACCAGCAGATACCAGCAAGTCCCTTTCAGGTACTTGTAAGATTACTATCCCACTATATTTTCTCTCATCTGTACTTTGGCAGAGTTCAATGGAAGACGGTTATCCTCTTCCTCATTCA
This sequence comes from Platanthera zijinensis, assembly GCA_039513925.1. Classification (NCBI taxonomy): domain Eukaryota; kingdom Viridiplantae; phylum Streptophyta; class Magnoliopsida; order Asparagales; family Orchidaceae; genus Platanthera; species Platanthera zijinensis. Next base: position 142,930,333 of record CM077089.1, read on the forward strand.
CAAAAGCAGCTCAGGTACACGCAAGATGTACCTCCCTTTTTGCCTGCATTAACTTTTTCTTCACAGGTAAAGGATAGACACTAACAGATTTTTTCTCAAGGAGAGACATCAGGTTTTATCTCTCCTACTCTCAAATTTTTTCTCTCTCCTAATTTCTGCGGGGAGGATCACGATCTTTTGTGGGTCTCCTACTTTTTCGAAGTTCCTTCGGAACTTAAAAAAGTGCGGGGATTATGTTAACCCCAAAATCGGCAATCCTCTCCAAGGAGCCCCTTTTTTCTGCTTTTCTCTACAGGTTCCCACCCGCAAGGAGCAGGCTACCCATGATGACCACCATGTCCGCGCAAGACGGACTGCCGGGTACAAAATCGCCCAGGCTTGGATGCTCCGCCAGCCGCCCGTCAGGGGCGGCCTCCGCTGGCCTTCGCGGGCCGCCCGCCGGGGGCGGCCTCGCCTGCCGGGCGGACTCACCTGAGTCCGCCCAGGCCGCCGCTAGGGGCAGCCTCGCCTTCCGGGCGGACTCATCCGAGTCCGCCCAGGCCGCCGCTAGGGGCAGCCTCGCCTGCCGGGCGGACTCACCCCGAGTCCGCCCAGGCCGCCGCTAGGGGCGGCCTCGTCTGCCGGGCGGACTCAACTGAGTCCGCCCAGGCCGCCGCTAGGGGCGGCCTCGCCTTCCGGGCGGACTCATCCGAGTCCGCCCAGGCCGCCGCTAGGGGCGGCCTCGCCTGCCGGGCGGACTCACCCCGAGTCCGCCCAGGCCGCCGCTAGGGGCGGCCTCGCCTGCTGGGCGGACTCGCCTGCTGGGCGGACTCACCCGAGTCCGCCCAGGCCGCCGCTAGGGGCGGCCTCGCCTGCCGGGCGGACTCCCCCGAGTCCGCCCAGGCCGCCGCTAGGGGCGGCCTCGCCTGCCGGGCGGACTCACCCCGAGTCCGCCCAGGCCGCCGCTAGGGGCGGCCTCGCCTGCCGGGCGGACTCACCCGAGTCCGCCCAGGCCGCCGCTAGGGGCGGCCTCGCCTGCCGGGCGGACTCACTCCGAGTCCGCCCAGGCCGCCGCTAGGGGCGGCCTCGCCTGCCGGGCAGACTCACCCCGAGTCCGCCCAGGCCGCCGCTAGGGGCGGCCTCGCCTGCTGGGCGGACTCACCCGAGTCCGCCCAGGCCGCCGCTAGGGGCGGCCTCGCCTGCTGGGCGGACTCACCCGAGTCCGCCCAGGCCGCCGCTAGGGGCGGCCTCGCATGCCGGGCGGACTCACCCTGAGTCCGCCCAGGCCGCCGCTAGGGGCGGCCTCGCCTGCTGGGCGGACTCACCCGAGTCCGCCCAGGCCGCCGCTAGGGGCGGCCTCGCCTTCCGGGCGGACTCACCCGAGTCCGCCCAGGCCGCCGCTAGGGGCGGCCTCCGCTCCGGCAAGGGAGGACTCCTCCTGGAGTCCCCCCAATCAGCCCGGAGTTGCCTGCTCGGGGTCCGTCTGCCTGCTCCTCAGGTTGCTCAGTCAGGTTGCTCAGGTCGCCGAGGTCGTCAAGGATGACGTCACTGGACCAGATTCTCCCCGGGCCTATAAATACCCCCCAAGACCTCTCATTCTAGAGGGGCGGGAGGAGAACTGCAACCTTGATCAAAGGCTGCGGACTCAGTTTTCCAGTTCGTCACAGCTTGATCAAGCAAGGTCGGCGGACTCAAATCTCCAGTCCGCCCAGGTCGTCAAGGGCTGTGGACTTAGCTTTTTCTACTATGAGCAGCTTGCGCAGCCTCCGCAGCCTCCGATTTCCAGGTCTCCCAGGTCGTTAGGGGCTGGGGACTTAGTTTTTTCTGCCATCAGCGGGCAGCTTCAGCAGGCAGCTTCAGCAGCATCTTCAGCCTCAGTTCTCCAGTCCTCCGCAGCCTCTTTTACTTAGTTTCTGGCACCTCCTTCCTCAGCCGCCAGCTTCCCCCATTGTACCCTTTACTGCTTTTTCATGTAATGGTGCAATAGCAAGTTGTAACTCTACTTGATTAAAGGTAAAGCCCGTCGCAAGAGTGGCATTCAAGCCGCGGCGGGCGAAGTCTGCTGTTGCCGCTGCTAGCGGCCTCCTCTCTTCTTCTCTCCTCTCTCGGCATCAACATGCAAAGCTAACCGCCAAAGTAGCTGTCTGATCGACAGTTCCTGACCGAGTTTCTCCTCTGCTCAAGCAAGCTTCCTCTCTGCTTGAGCAAGCCTCTCCTCTGCTCAAGCAAGCCTCTCCTTTATCCCCGCAACCCTTCTTCCTTCACCCTTAGCTTGTGAGTCGAACACCCCTGTTAATTGGAGGGCGCAATTCTTGCGTCAACAAAAAATATGGTCAAATATGAGGTTAGAAACATCGCACTTTAAGCGCTTGTATGCCAGGCAAAAGGCCTTTGACACCCCGCTTCTAAGTGCAACCTTATGAACATCCGCCATCTGAGGCTCCACCTCTCTAGACCAAACCTCCTCACGAATCTCCTCAGCAAGCAAGTCACGATCACTCATAAAGTCCAAGGAGTCCCGATACTCCTCCAATGCGGCCGCCTTCAACTCAGATACTCGCTTATCAGAAGAAAGATGCTCCACCTCAGCCCTGGAAGACTCCAGCTCCATCTTCAAACCAGAAGCCTCCTCCTGGGCGGTTTTCAGCATCTATAAGGTTTTCTCCACTAAGACTTCTCTACCTGCTGTGCAGCTCAGGCCTCCTCCAACTCAGCCTTCATTTTTGACCCGATCCACTGAAAACAAGAGACATCACGATCGTGATCCTCTCTCCAAGCGGAGAGCAAAGCCTCTACTACCTGTAGCTTCTCCTGAAGAGTTAAGTATTCGTCCTTCAAACTCACGTAATGATCGTTCCACGTGAACGTTATATGAGCTTGGGCTTAGATCTGCAAAAAACAAAGGAGAAATTAGACTTGAATAAAACAATCAAATCAAATCATAAAACAATATGATTGACTTACCACGTCGCTCATCGCCTTCAAGGAAGATGACATGCGAGGAACACAAACCTCCGTGCAAAGGACTTGGGGGCAGACGACTCTATCACCTCGAGATTTGAATCAATCGCCGCCAGCTCGTCGCAAGGGGCCTCCTCAATCAGACCGTCTCTCTGCCTTGGTAAAGATCGTGGTTCCGCAGCTGCGTCATTACTGCCCTTCAACACAAGCTTCCTTTTGCGAACCAAGGGCATAACAACTGCAGGCTTACAATCAATTGAGAGTCCGTATTGAGGCATTTCTCCTCTACGAATAAGGAAATGCTGAACAAGCGATTTGCCAGCTCCAGGGGATCTGAAAATCCTAGTATCGGCAAGAAGTCCCACTCTCCCCCTTCTAACGACAACAACGGCCGGACAACGCATTCCACAGCTCCAACAAGCCTCAAGATTTCCTGACCTATCCAAACAAGGTTTTCCTATGATGACGATCCGTCCGGGTCTCAAAGTCATGCCAACTTTTATTGCTGTGAATCTTGACACGATCGCCACCGTCAACACGAACATTGCACAAATCTCTAAATAACTCAAAAGAGAACCTTGAGCCATGTTCCCTAAAGAAAGCCACCAGCCCGATGATGCAAGTAATCCCTAGCGGTGTGAACTGGGATATCGGGTAGCCACATAACTTCAAAATGTCCACCACCTGCTCGCACGGTGGAAAGAGGAAGTCGGACCTCAAAGTTGACTCACAAATTGTCAGCCAACCCCTAGGTGGGTTTTGAACTCTTTCTTCAACATGAGATATCCTCATATCAAGATCGGTTGATAACTCGTATCTCTTTTTCCAAACTGCAACATTCTCAGTAGTGAGCATATATCGCAACCTCATGGGTCTCGTAGGACGCTTTGAAAAATGAAAATAAAGAGCAGAAAACTGGATAAGGGTGTTCAATTGAACGTCGTTGCGTGCAAGTGGGAGATTGACGCGTGAACAAAAAAAGTATAGGGTCCCCGCTTACCCAAAAGTGAGTGCGAGCACCCGCACAAGCAAAGAGGTGTGCCGCACGCACCTACTAGTGCGCGTGACACACACCCAACAACGCGCACGAGTGCACCAAACACGCACGTAGCAAGTGCGCGTGTTTCTACGCATATCCAGGTGCGCGTGCCCACACACACACAGGTGCGTGTGCGCGCCCGCGCTTGCCCGGGTATACCTCGGTACGCGCTCGCCCGCGCGCACTCTGGGGTGCCCCCGCGCCGTAGGGCGCCTTGGCCGGAGAGCCCGTCCTCACGTTAGTGGGCTCCGTTCGTTGGCTTGGAACTCCATCCTCCCTCGCCTGTGGGCCTTCTCCGTTCTCCGCCTTTTTAACGGATTACCTTGGCTCATGAAGCGTCGCCGTCCACCATCTCTAGCACCTCCCAGTTCGTCGTCACCAAAGTCACCACTGGAAGAATGCCTTGTAGAAGAAGAAGAGATCCTTGCTCCTCTCCCGTACCAGTTTCTAACACCGAGGATTTCGAGGAGCAATTGATAGGAATGAGATTCCTTTTATAAAGTTTTGGGGCGCAGATGACCCACTCCTCATGATCCCCGATATCTTGGTAGGGACACGGGTTTGACCGCCGTGCGTGCGATCTGCATACGCTATAGCGCGGTATCCACACATGTCGGGATATTACCCCCCCCCCCCTGACGGATAGGGCCAGCCGAGGAGGCCGACCCCTCTCACCCTTCGTCGTCTGGTTGGCACATGTAGGCTCGGTTTTTGGCCGGTCGAGAGGCCCCACCTCTAAACCGTGTGCCCACGCCGAGAGGCGCGACAATCTCCCAAGCCAACCTGGTCGGTAGGAGTCCTCCCTCTCACGGCCTTCGCGGGAGGGGTGTCATGTGGCAGGTCGCTCCTGGCCCTCTGACCGGGTGCATTCGGCATGCCGCTTCCCCTCACATATAGTCCATGTCGGCCTTGCCTTGCGGCCGGCCGGTGACGGCCTCATGGCTGGCACTTGGTATCGGCGTCGTGCCCGCCGAACGGCGCCCGGCCTTGCCCGACATGCCACCCAAGTACGGCCAGCCGCCCCCTCCACCATCGGCCGACTGGTCGCACGCCAGTCTGGTGTCGCGTTGGTGGCCCACCGCCATCATCGAGAGGAGATGGCTAACCTCCTCTCTCGCGCTCTAGGGGCGACATCCCTGTCGCCTCCCTCGCCCGCCGTCTCTCCTACCATCCGATCAGCCCCACCACGATCGCGACCGTCTATTACACAGGTAACCACCCGCGTAACTGTCGCCGGTTGTGGGGGGCCATGTTTTTAGCGGGGGCCTGCATTTAGTAAAATATAATATGCAAATAATGTGCGCCCAGAACTATGCTTAGAATAATAATGTTGGTGGTTACGGTGTGCGAAGAGCCTCATAACTACCATAACCACATCTAGGAGGCTATAGAAAGGCCCTCAAGCCTCCTCATTTCTCACATTTCTCCTCAGTGCTTTTTTCTTCCTCAGACTAGAGCTCTGCCAGTATTCTCCTACGAGCCACCGCTCCTTCACCAACATTCTCCTATGAGTTACCGCTCCTCCACCAAAGTTCTCCTACAAGCCACCGCCACTCCACCAGAAGTTTGGCTAAGTCCCCAGTATCACCGCGAAGAAGACGCTCTGCCCATTGCAGGACGAAAGCCTCGTTCGCGTACGACCACCAACAATCTCGCTCAAACCTCATTCCACGCGTACCGCGTCCATCCTCACACTAAGATTGTGAAAGCTAAACCTTGCATGGAACAACCTGTCGCCCACCGAGCACCGAAGATTCTCTCACATTCTAAGTGTAACGAGGAGTGGTCTGTCGCACTCGATTATACAAACAAGTTGTAACCTGAAGCTGATAGTGGAGTTTGACAGACACATACCCGATCACGTGATTTTTTACCCTATTGAGGGTTTTTCCCCGTTAAAACCGCCTTGTGCCCTTGTTTTCTTACCCAGTGACTTATTGCGCGCTTAACCACTCCCGGATTAAGACGGTTACATCTAGGCCAGTTTAGGAGCGCCGAGTTAGACCGCAACAACTATGAAATTTATTAGATAGGAACATGAAATGGTTAAATGTGGTTTCACGAATGTAGTGTAATGCTTGCACAAAATGAGATTCACAATAGGTTTAGCATGCACACATGAGTTGGTATTATACATAAAAAATTCTAGTGAATAACACAAGCATTAAAAATAACTACGATTGCAACCAACATCACAATTGTCAACAAAATTGAAGGAAGAGTTAGAGACAGTACATGACATAAAAAAATGAGTCGATTGATATTCGTAATAAATATGACAATGTGCCAGATATTCAAAAAATGTGTCAAAATTTTTTTGAAAGTTAATTAATCTGATTACATCACAAACATTTGAACCAATAATGTTCAAAAAAAGTTTAAGGGGAGGCCAAGAAGAAGCACAAAAAAGTAAGTTGCAGATTACAAGTCTACTAAAAAAGAACTCTCTTTATTGGAAGTGTTATTTTGAAAAATCAAGCTCCTTTAAAGAACAATAAGGCTAAAAGAAGGATTGACGGAAAAAATCCTAATGTCAGTAAATTTATAAAGATAATTCATGCGAAAATGCCACCATACATCTTAAATCATATAGTGGATGCCATAAATGTGATCGGTGATGCCCACTACGGATTCCTGGTTCTAAGTCTTGCATTAAGTAAAGGGGAATAGTGGTTGTAAGTGCGCAAAGAACTTTCACTAGAACTCCAACATCATGATAACTTATACACAAACATGTATGAAAGTGTATGGAAGTGTATGAAAGCAACAATTACTACTATCTCTCGATTGTAATGTAGTGCTTGCACCATTAGAGAAATGGATATCCATGCCGGATATAAGATTCATCATAACATCACGTTACAATATTGCATTGGTTCAGTTTTTGAGATGTCAGTCTTTTACGTTTCTCCCTATAAACTCAGCTTTGTCGGAAGTTAGATGAAATTTATTGGGCTTATAAAAGAGAATCATTTCATGTAATTATAATGAATGAAAACTGTCCACTATCCCTCATTATATTAATGTGACAAAAATATCATGATTCAGTAGCAGAAACATGAGACACACCATCAGTGGCGAAACTAGGATTTTGAAGTTGCACGGGCACAATTAGTACTGTCAATTCGGGGGGTTCGGGGGCAGCGCCCCAAAATTTTTTTTGCTATAGAAGGAAGGAGAATCACCTATCCTTGACGCTGGAGCATGGCTCCATCATCTCTAATTTTGCAACAATCCGAGCATGACAACCGCTAGTAATATTGTTCAGATACACCATAGGAGTATTCCCAATCAACTACAAAAAAAATATAATGTGAAATGCTCCTTTCGATTTATCTGAAGAGGAAAACAAGATCAAGGAGCCCTAATAATCCCAAAAACCTACTTCAGTGAAATCCTTTGTGATCTTTGGACCTACATCACCCATGACTCACCCTTCTTGCAGAGAACAACAGCTGCCTGAAAAAGAATTCAATTGCTTCAAACCCTAATACTCTCAAAAACCTAAAAAAGATCTTCATCAACAAACGAACACCGGCGAAATGGTAAAACTCGAGTAGCATCAAAAATCTTCATCGCTTTCTGATCGGATTGAACAGAAGAGAAACACTCAAGTTTGATCGATCAATGTAAAGGGAAAGATTATTTGGTACGTTTAATGTGGAGATCAAAGAGAAAATCTTCATTGCTTTCTGGCAGGATTGGGTATATTCATTTCTGGACATATTTCAGTCCAGAAATCTGGAGATTTTTGGACTGATAATCAGTCTAGAAATGAATGGTTTTAAGTGGTAATCAGTTAAGAAAACAGTGAAGAAAAAGAAGATAATACTAGCTGGGAGCAGCGGGAGCAGCGACAGCAACGGCTAGGGGGATTTCTTCTCCCCCGTTGAAGATCGCGGAAAAAGCGGTCGGGCACGTGCCCTACCGTGGCCAGGGCTAGTTCCGCCCATGCACACCATATATGTCAAGCTCCAGAGCTATGAAATGTATCAAGCCGACAAATTTTATTGTTTAATTGGGTGATGCATGAAGTGAAAGTAAGCATTACAATTTCTTCATAAATTCTTAAGTTCTTTGTTTTTGTAACCGACATTGGTCTAAATCAGTGGAAGACGCAAAAATTTTCTTTAGTGCGGGCGGACTTAAAAACTACAAAAAAAAAAAAAATGAAACAAATAAATTAATAATGACAAAATATATAAAAGTTGCACATAACTCGGCTCTGGTCAGATAGGGGAAGATGAAACCCGAGATCGCAATTGCAAAAAATCTACCACCGTTGAGGAGGGAGACCAAATCAGAGTCACTTGTCCCGCAATCCGTTTGTCAGACTTTGAGAATGATAGGAACATGATGTCCAAGGTTTAAACCGTAGCTTATATTTCTTTTTTTAAGGAATACGATATTAGTCACGGTTTAAACCGTGAGCAATACTATTATTTTTTTAAGAAATAGAGTATTTGCCACGGCTTAAACCGTGGCTAGTATCATTATTTTTTAAATAAATGAGATATTAGCCATTGTTTAAACCGTGACTAATATCATTATTTTTTTAAAGAAACAAAATATTAATCACAGTTTAAACGCTCATTTTTTTATTCACTTCCTACATATGTAAAAAAGAGTATTATTCACGATTTAATGAAGTAAAAAAGGATGGCCCTTTACATTTTTTTTAGTTGCTTGATCTGTTGATCATGTATATATTTCATTATTAATGATTTTGAGTCTCAGAGGTTTACTCTTATACGGACTGCTTAAAATAAGCACATTACACACTAAATCACAACCGTCGAGATTCATTCGCGATTTCGTCACTTTCGCAACTTTCCGGTAGGGGGCGATCTTCTTCACAGCGATTTCCGGCGAGTTCCGCCCAATTTCCGGCGAGTTCCGCTGCTGGGTGTGGGAGATTTTACAACAGTTCAGGGGTAGGGTGAGAGCCATTACAGCCGTCGAGATCATTAATCGCGAGTTCCTTCCCTGGCCAAATTCCCGCTGTTCTCTGAAAGGGGTGATCGTGATTTCCGGCGATTTCCACTTGATTTCTGCCCGATTTCCACCCGGGCAATCTAATTCCTCGAGCATCTTGGGCGGATATAAAGTACAATGCTTATTTTACACAGTTCGTATAAGAGTAAAGCCCTTGAGTCTCTAATGTAATCACAAAAAAAGATATAACGCAAAGCGCACAAATTATTTGCTCCCCACTTAAAATTCGGGTTATGTATATATTTCCTGCTGTTTTATGGCTGGCGTGGCGCACTGGCGCCTCCATTTTCAAAAGAAAAATAAAAGAAAAAATAATAATAAGAAAATAAAAAGAAAAATAAGGAAGAAGAAGCGGGAATCTTGAAGGCCAGGTGTCGGCTATTGGTAATTCCGGGAACATTTGAAACCCTTTCCCTCGGGCATCGGCAACAAAACCCTCGGCCACTCTCATACTCCCGTCGCCGGCAATCACCGCAGTATAGTCCACCGGTAAGTCCTCTCCCGCCTGTTACGTTCCATTGAACGTAACCTTTTATTACTTCTATTATTATGCATTTTTGTTATTTGTGTGGTTTAGCGGGGTATTTTAGTCTTTCTACTGCTTAGGGCTTCTTCTTATTGGGAAGGAGAGGTTTTGGAAGGCTATGCTGAAACAATTACTGTTTTCATTTTGTATGGTGAGCAGCTGTTTCGGGAGGTTTTCCCCTGCACGGCTGCACCGTCCAAGGATCCGTTCAGGCTGCGCCTTAGGATTCCGAGTATCGTATGCAATTAATTTCCTTGTGTTTTCAATTTCCTGCTGTTTGTGGTAGAGAATTTGTGTTTGTAGCAAGGTTTTTCACGGTGGTTGTGAAGGAATATCGGTCGAGGCAGCGCTGCTCTGCTTCCGGTAGAAGCAGCTTCCATCAAGGTATCAGAGGGATTCTGCGTCAACAACACGATGCCGGTGTCTGACGCCACCAGATCCAAAGACCAAAGCACCGAACTAGACACTCTCAAACAAAACCAGGAAGACTTGGCTCGTTCCGTCAATGCCATGAGTGAGGATGTACGCATGTTAGTGGCCGCCTAGAAGGCGGAGAAGACCGGGGAGTCATCTCGCGGAGGCGGAGGGTCATCGGAAGGACACTCCAGGCCACCACCCGTGTCCCATGTCGCTACTCATTTTCCACGGCTGGAGTTTCTCAAATTTTCGGGGGAGGACCTCATGGAATGGATCTATAAGTGTGATCAGTTTTTCGACATCGACAACACTCCGGAGGACATGAAGTTTAAGATGGCGTCGATGCATTTAGAGGGCAAGGCGTTATTTTGGCATCAAGCGTACATGAAGGCTCGACTTACACGCCAATGGCCCAATTGGGAAGACTATAGTCAGGCACTGCACAGTTGCTTCGGCTCGGTATTGGGGGACGACCCACCCCATGAGTGAGCTAAAGAATTTGCGCCAATGTGGGTCGGTACAAAGTTATTTGGATGACTTTGAGTTATTGTTACATCGAGTAGCCTTGCCGGAGGAGCACGCAATCAACTTTTGCCTCACCGGACTCCGTGATGAGATTGAGTACGGGGTTCGCATGTTTCAGCCAAAGTCGTTGCGTGACGTTTTTTTCCTTGCCCGGCTGCACGAACAACAATTATTAGTGCGGAGTAAGAAAAATACTATTGCACCTAAGGAGGACCACTAGTGGGAGGAAATGACTTCATCCAAATATGGAAGCACTCAGGGGACATCCACATTCAAACCGAAATCCGGAACTACCGGGCTTCGCAAGCTTACTTCTTCTGAAATGGATGAGAAACGCAAGAAGGGATTGTGCTTTTGGTGCGATCAAACGTACGTACCCGGCCACAAATGTCCAAACCGGCGACAGGCTTATGCCTTGGAGGTTACGGTGGAAGCAGTGTCTGACAATGATTTGGAGGGGGACGCAGTGGCAGTTTTGGATATGGACGGACAAGACGACGAGCAACACACACCTCAGGTATCGGTTCATGCTTTGACTGGAATCACACATTTTAACACCATGCGGGTGACGACATCACACCAAGGCCAACCCATTCACGTGTTGATCGACTCTGGCCACACTCATAATTTTTTGGACAAGGCGGCAGCCCGAAAATGGAACTGCAACATGGTTTCCATCACACCTTTTTCGGTTGCCGTGGCAAATGGGAAAACAATTTCTAGTTATCACAAGGTCAATAATTTTCAGTGGGTCATGCAAGGTGTGGACTTCACGTCCAATATGCTCATATTACCGTTAGGCGGATGTGACGTTGTTCTGGGTATTCAGTGGTTGATTACATTGGGCATGGTGCATTGGAATTTTTGTGACATACGCATGGAGTTTACTAGTGGCGGCAAACAAATCAGCTTAAGGGGCGCTCAACCAAGCACCTTGACGTGGGGAAAGGAGAAAAGAATGCAGAAACTCTTGGTTAACGAAGGGCAACTCAACTTGCTCGCACTGTGTGAAATTCATGCCGAAGACACCACCCAGAAAACCGCTGATCCTAAGGACAACTCCACGGGCTGCAGGAATTGGCACGTGCAGGGACCTACTCCTCACCCGACAGCTCTCCTCCAACTTCAGAACCTTCTAGAGGAATTCGGGGATTTATTCAGCGAACCACACGGGTTACCTCCCTTGCGGGGGCAAAAACATCGCATTGTTATTGAAGAATGAAGGGACAATTGTCAACCTACGCCCTTATAGATACCCACCACTGCAGAAATCAGAGATTGAACGGCTTATTGGGGAAATGCTCCAGACGGGCGTGATTCGTCATAGCTGTAGTCCTTTTGCGTCGCCGGTGGTTTTGGTAAAAAAGAAGGACGGCTAATGGAGACTTTGTGTCGATTACAGGCAGCTGAATCAAAATACAGTTAAAGACAAGTTTCCAGTTCCCCTGGTGGAAGAGGTTATTGATGAACTGCACGGAGCACTCCACTTTTCAAAATTGGATTTACGGGCAGGTTACCACCAAGTGCGGATGGTGGAGGAAGACATACAAAAGACGGCGTTCCAAACCCACCAGGGGCACTATGAATTTTTGGTGATGCCCTTTGGGCTCATCAACGCTCCCTCCACGTTACAAAGTTTGATGAACCGCATCTTTCAAGGTCAGCTCAGAAAATTCATCCTGATTTTTTGACGATATTTTGATTTTCAGCTCAACATGGGAAGATCACTTGGAGCATTTAATAACCTTAAGTTGCTTAAGTCATACTAGATATCTAGCTTGAGTATGGTTATTGGTACTTAGGCACTATGGTGGTCGGCGGGAAACCGACCTATACGTTGTTTGATATCGGTGCCTCACACTCTTTTGTGTCTGAAGACTTCATTAAAGATATACATGGAATGCAATACTTCACTGGTATTACTCGAAGAGTACGCCTCCCAGACGGCTCTGAGATGACCGCAAACGCCAAGTGCGAATTGGAGATACTCATTAGGGGAATGATCTTTGATACCCTTGCCACAGTTTTGAGGATGCCAGAATTCAATCTCATTCTGGGCATGACGTGGCTAGATTGGCACTATGCAAGAATTGATTGCGCGGAGAAGCGAATCTACTTGAGACATGGGGATACCGATGTAATCTTCCAAGGTATAAAATTCGCACCACATTTACTATTATCTTCGATTCAGATCTTGAAAGCTCACATGAGAGGGGATGAAGTCTACATGATATGTTTCGAACTGAAGGAGATAAAAATAGATATGAAGGACGTGTGGGTAGTGCGGGATTTTCCTGAGAAATTGCCAGGATTACCCCCGCATAGAGAAGTGGATTTTCAGATTAAGCTAGTGCTAGGAGCCAAACCCGTCTCCAGGACCCATTATCGAATGGCCCTAAAGGAACTCGCGGAGTTTAGAGTTCAGTTGCAAGAGTTGGTAGAATCAGGGTTTGTTCGCCCCAGCTCATCACCTTGGGGAGCCCCTGTTCTGTTCGTTAAGAAGAAAGATGAGACCTTGCGATTATGTATAGACTATCGGGAGCTCAACCGACTGACGGTACGGAACACCTATCCGTTACCTCGGATCGATGAGTTGTTCGACCAATTTGTAGGAGCGCATTGTTTTTCCAAACTGGATTTGCGCTCGGGGTACTATTAGTTGAGAATACAAGAGGAGGATGTTGGGTACATTAGAAAATGTGTACTAGATTTGGAGAAGCCACAACTTAGTCAATGATTTGCATCAGTGTGTATTTGATAGAAGTTTGAGTTTCATTGTGCAGGTTTAAAAATTTGAAGGAAAATTTTCTAAGTACAAGTGTCGACACTTGTGAAGAAACTGTGTCGACACTCAGGAAATTTGTGTCGACACACAGACAAATTTTGTCGACACTCAGGGGAGTTGTGTCGATACCCAACAGCTATATCGACACTCAGGAAAGCTGTGTCGACACACTGGCAAAATGTGTCGACACTTATAAAGAAGTTGTGTCGACACTCAAAGCTATGCCGACACCTAAACAAGCAGTTGTGTCGACATCCAGAATTGTGTCGACAACTTAAAACAGAATTGTGTCGACACTTAAAACAAAAGATGAGTTGACACTCAGGAGCTATGTCGACACCTGAAGCAATTGTGCCGACACACAGGACTTGTGTCATCACATCAACTCTCAAGAGGCTGTGTCAAGTTTAGAAGTAATTATGTCGACAAACAGGACTTGTGTCGACACACACTCAACGTCATTTGACAAACACTCAACGCCATCTGTCTGTAACAGAAATGTCGAAACAAGAAGCTGCTGTGTCGACACACAGGACTTGTGTCGACACACACAATAAAAAGCAGTGTCGAGAAGTAGAAGTATGACTGTGTCGACACTTGGAGTATTTGTGTCGACACCTTGAAGACTTGTGTCGACATTTAGCCTATATGTGTCGACACATATAAAGCAATCTGCTGAGTGTTGTATGCTGAGTTGGACAGACATCGAAGAACCTGGTGATGTGACTGGTGACTTAACAGTTATCATAACTAATCGGTCTGACACCACTGTCAGAACTGTCAGAAGTCCGTTATGAACCGGATCAGCCGGTAACCATGGAGCAAGCTCTATATAAGAGCCAGATCGGAAACGATTAAATAAACGTGAAAAGATCTCTGGATCATAAAGAAGAATTCTGACAGATTAAGGCCTGTCTGCAAGAAAGATTCAGAGTTCAATCTAAATCTAAGGAAGAAGCTGACCGAAGATCAACTTCAACTTGAAGAGTAGATCCACCTTATTTGTCCTAATCAAGAAGCTTTGAAAAGCTAAGTTAGGTTGGATCAGTTTGTACAAGAACTGATCAAGAAGACAACATCAACAGAGGAATCTAGCTGGTGAAGTTTTATGAAACTTATTACTAACAAATTCTTGTAGGATCTATTGTTAGATCTGAGATTGTAAGCCTAAAATTATAAAGGCTGAGGTAGGATAGTGTGCCTGAGGTAGGACTTGTGGAAAGTCTGAGTTGTAAGCCTAATTATAAAGGCTGAGGTAGGGCTGAGGCCTGAGGTAGGATTCAGGGAAGAATCTGAGATAGGACTTGTGTAAAGTCTGAGGTGTAGGAACCATTTTGGGTTCTGAGTTATTAAGATCTGCGGATCCGAGCCAGTGGAAGGAAATTAGGCTGAATCCAGTTATCTACTGGATAGGCGAAGGGGGAAAGTGAATGTACCCATATCTTGGGGAACCACTATAGATCCGGTGTTTGTTGTGTTGCATTTTATTTCTGTAGATAGAATTATTCTGTGCTAAAGAAAGTTACAAATATCTGTTTGCCTTAAAATCAAAAAGACTCAAAAAGATTAGAACCTATTCACCCCCCTTTAGGTGTTTAGGCTCTTGAAACAAAGTCTTTCAAGTGGTATCATAGGGAGGTTTCTCAAAATTTGACCTAACAGTCAGAGGATTTCTCCAAGGCTAATAACAAACAACAAGAATGGGTTCAAGTGAAAATCAAAAGGAGTTTGGATCTATGAAATTGCCCATATGCAGGAAAAAATCTTTTGGCATTTGGAAAGAAAGGGTCAGGCTATTTATGGAAGCATCTGATCCAAGAATTTATATCACAGTACTGGAAGGCCCCTTCATCCCAATGAAGGTTTCAGTTCTTGATGCAAACATTCAAAATCCAAAGAGTTATTCAGAGATGACTAAGGATGAAATCATCTTGGCTACATTAGATAAAAGAGCTCGGAATATAATTATAAGTGTCATAGATGATGCAACATTCCAGAATCTTGTGCACTGTAAAACATCCAAAGAAATGTGGGATACACTGATTGTCTATATGGAAGGCACAGAAGAAGTTAGAGAGGACAGAAAGTCTATGCTGAATTAGGAGTATAAGAGCTTTAGGCAGATTAAAACTGACAACATAGCTGAATGCTATAAAAAGTTTTTCAGAATAGTGAATGAACTGATGACATATGGAAGAGTCTTCAGTACTTATTAACTGAATGACAAGTTTCTTAGGTCCCTAACAAAGGATTGAGACACTAAGATATGTGCAATCAGGGAAGTGGCCAGACTGGCTGACACACCTCCACCTACACTTTTTGGAAAGCTGCTTTCATATGAAATGCAGCTTACTGCTAGGAAAGAGGAAGAGAAGGGCAGCATATCTGAATATATTGAATAGTCATACATCTGATGAAGACTTTGCTGCCTTCACAAGACAATTCCAAAGGTTTATGAAGAAAAAGAATTGGAGAACCAGGCCCTCATCTACATCCTATTCCAAGGATGAATATTACAGGAAGAAGAAAACACCTAAGGAAGACATGTATGCTTCTAAACTTGGTAAACAATCTAATTCTAAGATTGTGTGTTATTGCTGTAACAGGTCTGGGCTGTCATAGCTGACTGTCCTGACAAAAGAAAGGAGTCAAAGGATAAGAAGAAGTAGCTGGTCAATGGCAAGAAGGAGAAGTCTCTAGTGGCTCAGAAGGAGAAGAGTTGGACAGACTCTTCATCTTCAGAATCTGAAGAAGAGGCAGAAGCATATATTGGACTCTTCTCAACAGAAGAGGATTCTAGGGAACTAGAATTCCTACAGATGCTGGACTCCTTAAATGGAGTAGAAGAATATTGTTGTAAAGGGCTGATGGCTCAATCTGAAGAAGATAAGTGTCAGGATCAGCCTGGACCAAGTAAGGTAAACAATTCACCTCTAGTCTCAGATTACTTTACTGGATCAGAATCAGAAGCATCTTCTTCAAAAGAAGTGGATGGATCTGAGTCTGAGGGGAATGTTCACCAACTCATTAATGAGTATGGTGGCTTGCTGCATGCTCTAAAGAAGAGCAAGTTTCTTGTTAAAGAGAAGGCCAAGGAGATTGAGTCTCTCAAACTGGCTGCAGCAGATTCAGCAAAACCGCTAGATCAAAAATTGAATGAGGTTGCCAAATTGAAAAACATTACAGTTATTCAGATGGGCACAATCTCATTCAAAGAGAATCATATCAAGAAACTGGAGGGAAAACTTCAGCAAGAGAGAGAGCTAGTGGCAAAATTCTCCAAGCCAAAATCAGTCTTACCTTTGATAGATAATTTTGTTTCACAAAAAGGAAAGACTAGTCTAGGCTTCAAGAGAAGAACTAGGGCTACCAATTCTCATAGAAAAGGTAAAGTCCCAGTGTACAACCCCGTATCCAGCGAGTGGGCTAATAGGAGCCGATCCGGCCGGCCTAGACCGCCCTCGAGCCCCAGGCGAGTTCAGCAGGGTATGCCGAGCCCAGCATGCCGAGTATGGGCTCAGCAATCGTCGGGCCGAGCTCGAAGATCGTGAAGCTGAGCCCGACGAGAGGAAGCCATTCATCGTGGGGCCGGCCGAGTACGTGCTCGTCTAGAACCAAGGGGTTGGCGAGTGCCAACGCGACCGTCATCTGCGAGCAGGGGCTTCAGACCCAACTTTCCCAGGCCTGAGGCGAGGCGAGCCGGACCGTGGCATTGAGAGAGGCGAGCTCACTCAACGCCTTCTCCAGTGGCGTTGAGAGAGGCGAGCTCACTCAACGCCTTCTCCAGTGGCGTTGAGAGAGGCGAGCTCCCTCAACGCCTTCTCCAGTGGCATTGAGTCAAGCGAGTCAGGTCCGCGGCGCTGAGAGAGGCGAGCTCATCCAACACCCTCTCCCGCGGCGCTGAGAGAGGCAAGCTCACTTGTCGCTGTTCACCTCAGTACGGGGGGGGGGGGGGGGGAGCCTTCTCGCGCCCGTACTCGCCGCCACTGCTCAATGGGCGCTTCTCAGGGTCGGCTCGCCCTTCAGTTGTGGGGTGTTTTTACCATGTTACCCCCTTTGGATTGCATATAGTCCTCGAAAACAGTGACAGCTGGATATTTGCAGACCATCTTTTCCTATAAATAGGACCCAAGGGGTACCTCAGAAGGCACGCTTTCTAGTGCCCGGTCTTCTAGCGCTTTCTGAGGTACCTTAGCTTCAGCACTTGGCTAAGGAGGGGAAGCGCTCTAAGATCTTCCGGGTGTGTGGTGGGACCTCCGTGCTGAAGCCTTGGGACTGTCCCCGGTCCCTCTCCCTTACCCTTTGGGCTTGTGAGGAGAGAAGTAAGTGTGCGACCACCCCTTCCGCAAGGGTCGGACTCCACAGGAATCGATTTTTCGGTTTCAACACTTTGGTGCGGTGAGCGTGGAGCGTGGTCAGCACAGAAAATCTTCCACAGGACTAATGGCAAGAGACGAGGGGCAAGGTTCAGGAAGGGGGGGACTCGCCACTCCCTCCCCCTCCCGCGATGGCGGGGATATCCGCGGAGCTCAGGGAGGAAGTGCTCGGGCTAGTTAGGGTCGCACTCGGCATGCGAGCCGAGAGTACGACGCCAGCGGTTCCCGTGGTCGCCGATCCAGCGTTAGGCAACGATGCGCCCCTCAGGCGCACAGGGAAGGAGGTTGCGAGCGAGGGGGAACGCGAGTCGAGGGGGCGAGTCCTCTTTCCGGGCCCGGCGGGCGAGTACCTGTTCGGCGAGACGGCGGGGAGGGAGTTCCCAACTCGCCCAGCTGAAGGAGGAAGTCCCTTCAGCGAGTTCGTTTCGTCAGCCCCGGTTCCAGAAGGATTCCGAGAGCCGGAGATGTCCTACTACTCAGGAAAGGGAGACCCGACCCAGCACGTCCAGTGGTTCGAAGATGTGGTGTCAATCCGACAGATGTCGGATGGTTTCAAGTGTAGGCTCTTCGCCATCACCCTCAGGGAAAAAGCGAGGGAGTGGTTTCATCAGCTCCCGGCCGGTTCCATCTACTGCTTCGAGGATTTGCGCAGAGGATTCATGTTGAGATTCACCACCTCAAAGAAGAGGAAGAGGGAGGTCGAGTCCCTGTTCCGTGTCAAACAGAAAGTAGGGGAGACCCTGGGAAGTTACCTGGACAGGTTCCAGGAAGAACTGTCCTAGGTACAAGAGATGCCAGGGCACACCATGATGGTGGCCTTCACCCTGGGTCTCCAGCCCGGGTTCTTTTCCATGGAGTTGAAGAGGACGCCTCTGGTGTCTTTCGAAGCACTCTTGGAGAGGGCGACAAGGGAGGCCGACATGGAGGCGGCACATCCAGAGTTCGCTCGGAGGTTGGCTAGGTGGGCCGTGGAGGAGGAGAAGCCAAGGGGAGGTCGGGCCCAGGAGGAGAGAAGGGTCGAGCCCTGACAGAGAGAACAGCAGCCGCAGCAGCATAGGTGGGGGCGTCAGGAGCCGAACAACCGATTGGGTTGGAGGCCGGAGTGGCAGGATCAAGGGCCACGGAGGGGCTATCAGGGGGGAGACAACCGCCAAGGTGGGCGTGGTCAGTTTTACCTCCAGGGAGGGAGGCAGGGCCAGAGACCGCCTCTTCCCGACCAGGAGGAGGCCATGGCTATCGCCCTGGGGGGGCGAAGGAGAGGGCAACCGAGGAGGAGGAGGGAGGTCAGGATAGACCTACCCTATTGCGACTACCATCAAGAAGAGGGGCACACGACGGTCACGTGTCCGGAGTTCCTCGAGGTGCGGGAGAACAGGGAGCAGCAGCGACAGCTGCGGAATCATCAGGAGGTGCGGATTGAGGAAGTCCGGCCTCAGGTGGAGGGGGATCGTTGCGAAGACCGGGCCGATGTGGGGACCCGAGGAGGGATCGGAGTGATCCATGGGGGGGGTGGGAGTCGAGGCTTCCCGGAAAGCAAGCCTCCACACCATGTACCGAAGGAGCATCGGCTCCACATCTCAGACTCCACCCCCGGAAGAGAGGATCACCTTCTCAAGGGAGGATATGCCGGGTCACGATGACCCCTTCTGCGATGCGCTGGTCATCCAGACAGCCATCGAAAATTTCACAGTCTCCCAGATCCTCATTGACAACGGGAGCTCTGTCAACATCATCTTCAAGAAGCCTTTCGATGCCATGCAGGTGGAATCCAAGAGGGTGCTGGCCTCCGATGGGCCCCTCTTCGGTTTTTCGGGGGAGAGGAAAGAAGTAGAGGGGGGAGTGGGACTCCATGTCAGCTTGGGGGGACAGTCCCGGAACTGTCGATTCGTCATAGTAGAGGCCCCCAGCAGCTACAACGCCATTTTTGGGAGACCCCTCATCAGCGCCTTCCGATGCGTCCCCTCCTCCTTCCATCAATGCCTTAAGTTTAATGTGGACGGGATTCAGGTCCGGGTTCGCGGTGACCCCAAAGCAGCTCGGGAATGCTACGTGACCGCGGTGAATTCAATTTCTTGGCAGGAGGAGGCCGAGGGGATGGGGAGAAGGATGGAGGAGATGGAAGGGCAGGAGGCCGGAGAAGAAGGCGGGGAGGAAGGAGGAATGGAAGGGGAAGCACGCGAGGGGATACTCCCAGAAGGGTCAGTTGGGGCGATGATCCCAGGGGAAGGGGAGGTCCTTACGCCAAGAGGGGAGGACGCCGCAGAGTGGGAGGAGCAGTCCCGGTTGGAGGCCGCCGAGGAGGTCGTGGAGATGGAAGTCCTCACCCAGGGTGGAAGGGTGGAGAAGGTCCGCATCAGCGGAGGGCTGACCCCGGAGGATCAGGGCAGGATGCTGGAGTGCATCCAAAAGAATGTGGATGTCTTCGCCTGGAGCGCAGCGGAGATGCCTGGGATTGATGCCGACATCGTCTGCCACCGCCTCAATCTACACCCAGAGGCTCGCCCCATCCAGCAGAAGAGAAGGTCCGTCACGGACAAGCTGGCCGAACCCATCAGGGAGGAAGTCTCCAAGCTCCTTAAGGCCGGCTTCGTTTCCGAAATTCAATACCCCGGCTGGGTCTCAAATGTTGTAATGGTGAAAAAAGGGGACGGCCGGTGGAGGATGTGTGTAGATTTTTCACTGCTTAATAAATCATGCCCTAAGGATTGTTACCCCTTGCCTAGAATCGACGCGCTGGTAGATTCAGCCGTTGGTTTTTCTGTAATGAGTTTTTTGGATGCTTTTTCAGGTTATCATCAAATCAGGATGCACCCTCCTGACATAAAAGATGTCTCGTTCATTACAGGAGATGGGTGCTATTGCTACAAGATGATGCCTTTTGGGTTAAAAAAATGCAGGGGCTACATACCAGAAGATGATGGACCGTGTATTCCAGGGACAGAAGGGAAGGAACTTGGAAGTGTACGTGGACGACCTGATGGTAAAGAGCAGAGAGGTCGATTCTCACCTCCAGGATCTGGAGGAGACCTTCGACACTTTGCGCATATACAAGATGAGGTTGAATCCTCTAAAGTGCATCTTCGGGGCGAGCAAAGGCAAATTTTTGGGTCATCTCCTCACCCCAGCCGGGGTCGAACCCAACCCTGACAAAGTCCGGGCAATTATGGAGTTGGGGCCACCTCGGGATGCGAAGGAGGTACCACGGCTGACAGGGAAGCTGGCGGGACTAAGCAGGTTCCTCTCCCGGGCCGGGGAGAGGTGTTCCCCCTTCTTCAAGACCTTAAGGGGAGGTCAGAAGTTTGAATGGACCCCGGAGTGCGAGGAGGCATTCCAGGCCTTGAAGAGGCAGTTGACTCAGGCCCCCTTGCTCCAAGGGCCAAAGGAGGGGGAGGACTTGTTTTTGTACTTAGGGGTCGGGGCGGAGGCCGTAAGTTCTGTTTTAGTTCGAGAAGAGGGGAGAAAGCAGCTACCCATTTACTATGTGAGTAGGGTTCTGAGGAAGGTGGAACTCCGCTATCCCATCTTTGAGAAGTTGGCCTTCGCCCTAATCATCTCGGCCCGGAGACTCAGGCCCTACTTCCAGGCGCACTCCATCCAGGTGGTAGCTGACCACCCCCTCTGCAGCATCTTCGAGGGAGTGGAGCATTCGGGAAGACTCGCCAAGTGGTCGGTGGAGTTGAGCGAGTTTGACATCTCCTTTGTCCCCCGGCTCGCAATCAAGGCACAAGCAATGGCTGACTTCCTGGCTGACTATGTGGTTGAGGTGGCAGAGGACAAACTCACTCGCCCCATCCCTTGGAAGGTGATGGTGGATGGGGCTTCAGGGAAACACTCCTTGGGGGTTGGGGTCGTCTTGGAGAGCCCCCAAGGGACCCGGATCGAGCAAACGGTGGTGATACATTTCTCCATAACCAACAACCAGGCCGAGTACGAGGCGGTAATCGCAGGACTACGCCTGGCCAAGGAATTGGGGGTGCATGATGTGAAGGTCCTCACTGACTCCATGGTAGTGGCTTCCCAGATCAACGGGGAGTTCGAGGCAAGGGAGCCCACCCTGCAACGATATCTGGCAAAGGTTAAGGGAATCATCGGCGGGTTCCAGACCTTCTCCATTCAGCATGTGCCACAGGAGGAAAATGAACAAGTTGACCACCTCGCCAAGCGCGGCCCTCGGGTGGGGGGCACTATCACGGACCTCTTCCACCCATCCCTGGAAGAAGGAGAGTTGATGGAGATAGATCGGCGATCCACATGGATGGACCCATTCACTACCTACCTGTCCACAGGAGAGTATCCAGAAGGGATGGATAGGAAGAAGCTCAAGTACAAGTCAGCATATTACCTTTTGCGCGACGGGCAACTTTACCGCAAGACCCTTTCAGGATTACTCGCCCGTTGCGTAGCGGAGGGGGAGGTGCCGAGGATTTTGGAAGAAGTTCACTCTGGGGAGTGCGGGAGTCATTCAGGAGGTCGGACCCTGGAGGGAAGAATCATCAGGCAAGGCTACTTCTGGCCTACCCTGGGGCACGATGCCTTAGAATTTGTCAAGAAATGCCACAAGTGCCAACTGTTTGCCCCCCTCCAACTGCAACCGGCTCAGCGACTCAGGAGTATCACGGCCCCTTGGCCTTTCGCAATTTGGGGAATGGACCTGGTAGGTCCCTTCCCACAGGCAAGCGGGCAGAGGAGATTCTTGCTGGTAATGATCGACTATTTCTCCAAGTGGATGGAGGTGAAGGCTTTGGCCAAGGTAACCTCGCAGATCATTCGAAATTTTGTATGGGGGGAGATCATCTGCAGGCATGGGATGCCCCAAGCCATTGTCACCGACAACGGACCACAGTTCGCCAGCAATGAGTTCATTAAGTTCTGTGGAGAGCTCGGGATCAACCTCAGGTTCGCCTCTGTCCACCACCCTAGGAGCAACGGGCAGGTAGAGGCGGCCAACAAGATTATCGTGAACCTCCTGAAAAATAAGGTGGAGAATTTGAAGGGTAATTGGGTGGAGCAACTCCCCTCGGTCCTCTGGGCCCTGAGGACTACCCCCAACACCGCCACCGGGAGACGCCCTTTAAACTATCCCACGGAAGCGAGGCGGTGCTCCCCATTGAACTCGAGGTCTGTACTCCCAGGGTTGCCGAGGCAGAAGCTGGAAGAGAGGAGTGGAGAGTTGAGAATGAGGAAGAACAACGACTCTCTTTGGACTTGATAGAGGAAGTACGCGACCTCTCCGCAGTCCGGCAGGAGGAAGTCAAGCGGAGGATGGCTAAGTATTTCGACAAGCATGTCCGGGTCAAGCAGTTCGTGGAGGGCGACCTGGTTCTAAAGAAGGTAGATGCGGCGGGAAGATCGGCAGCCGTGGGCAAGCTCCATCCAAATTGGGAGGGGCCCTACATCGTGAAGGAAGCATTAAAGTTGGGAGGATACCACCTCCAGAATGTGGAAGGCGAGACTTTGAGCCACACCTGGAGCGGCGACGACCTGAAACGCTTTTATCCTTGAAAACTTGTACGTACCTCAGCTTTTTCCGAATGCAATGTATTTGACTCTTTCTCCACAATAATCGTAACAATGACATGCAATGAGACGGAACTTCCATTAAAAAGCGACATAAACACTCAGGCAAACGGTCTAAGTCTTCTCGCTCTGGGGTTAGGTCTCGATTCACCCGCTGTCAGGCTCCCTCCAAGCTGGCAGGGCCGGGGTCTCGATGGACGTCGTTATGACCCGGGAGCTGAGCCCGGAGGATGTTCAACACCCGCCCTCAGGCTCCCATCTAGCTGACTGGCATGGTGGTAGCACCCGGGAGAGGCAAACGGTCTAAGTCTTCTCGCTCTGGGGTTAGGTCTCGATTCTCCCGCTGTCAGGCTCCCTCCAAGCTGGCAGGGCCGGGGTCTCGATGGACGTCGTTATGACCCTGGAGCTGAGCCCGGAGGATGTTCAACACCCACCCTCAGGCTCCCATCTAGCTGACTGGCATGGTGGTAGCACCCGGGAGAGGCAAACGGTCTAAGTCTTCTCGCTCTGGGGTTAGGTCTCGATTCTTTCGCTGTCAGGCTCCCTCCAAGCTGGCAGGGCCGGGGTCTCGATGGACGTCGTTATGACCCTGGAGCTGAGCCCGGAGGATGTTCAACACCCGCCCTCAGGCTCCCATCTCGCTGATTGGCATGGTGGTAGCACCCGGGAGAGGCAAACGGTCTAAGTCTTCTCGCTCTGGGGTTAGGTCTCGATTCTCCCGCTGTCAGGCTCCCTCCAAGCTGGCAGGGCCGGGGTCTCGATGGACGTCGTTATGACCCTGGAGCTGAGCCCGGAGGATGTTCAACACCCGCCCTCAGGATCCCATCTAGCTGACTGGCATGGTGGTAGCACCCGGGAGAGGCAAACGGTCTAAGTCTTCTCGCTCTGGGGTTAGGTCTCGATTCTCCCGCTGTCAGGCTCCCTCCAAGCTGGCAGGGCCGGGGTCTCGATGGACGTCGTTATGACCCTGGAGCTGAGCCCGGAGGATGTTCAACACCCGCCCTCAGGCTCCCATCTAGCTGACTGGCATGGTGGTAGCACCCGGGAGAGGCAAACGGTCTAAGTCTTCTCACTCTGGGGTTAGGTCTCGATTCTCCCGCTGTCAGGCTCCCTCCAAGCTGGCAGGGCCGGGGTCTCGATGGACGTCGTTACTATCCGGGGGATGGACCTGAAAGTTGACACATGACAAGCGTGTCCGAGCAAACCCACCAGTTAGAAGGGCGAGCTCAAGGGGTCCTGTCCCCTTGGTTTTCTGTTAAAAAGGGGTTTTTTGATCCACCTCGGGTTGGTGGAAGAACATACCCCCCCCGGGTGAGCCCATTCTCGCGGGGGTCTGCTCGGCAGAAGGCATTCCTCGGTGTGACAAGCGGGCGCCGGCGGCAACCGTTCTCGCGAAGATCGCCTCGCGGGAAAGCAAAGAGTTCGCGAGTCTGATCGCCGCCAACGCTCAAGGCCTCTCGCCGAACGCGAATCCTAACTCACGTGCATTCTAGCGCGGAAGATAAAAAAAAGAAAAAAAAAGAAGAAGAAAAGAAGTTAGAAGCAAAATTCCTTTCATTATGATCGCAAAAGAAGGAAGGGCTCGCCCCGGTGAGATTACAGAAAAAGAGGGGGGATGATTACAAAAAGATAGAAAAAAGAAAAGGGAGGAATTCGGTCAGCTCTCGCCCTCCTCTCCCGAATGGCAGTCCTCCTCGCCCCCAAGCGATCGTTCCTTGCCCTTCGCCCCATCAAAAAGGGAGCCGACGCTCTCCTCCTTCTCGCTAGGTGGAGACGGCGGAAACAGGCTCGGCAGAAGATCCCGGACCGCCACCTCCTCACAGCCCTCGGCCAGAATCCCCGACCCCTTCATGGCATTCAGGAGGCATTCGACAGACTCAATCGAGTTGACTCGTAGCCGCTCCATAACCTCCCCCTCGCCGAAGACCCGGGGCCGCTTGTAGGGAAAAGGCGGCTCGGCACTGTCTGGGGGGAAGAGGGCTTCCGTCAGCCGGCTGACCTCGCCTTGGAGATAGTGGTTCAGCTCCTTTAGCGACTCCACCTCGGCCGCCGACCGAGCAGCAAAAGCCTCCCGCTCGCGCGAGCTGGCCTCCTGATCCGCGAGTCGGAGCCGCAGCAGGGCAGTCTCCCCCTCCAGCTCACTGGCGCGAGCTTGCAGCACCTTGGCGGACTCAGCATCCTGAAAAACAAGAGGGTCAAACTCTCTGAAAAATATTTTCCAAGTTAAAACAAGGGTTGGTCGACTCTTACCAGCCCGCCTGAAGCCTCGTCGAGTAAGCGCTCGGCGATGCCGAACCGCCGCTCCGCGTCGGCAGCTTTCTCCGTCGCCAGGTCGCGCTCCTGCTCGGCTTTGATCAGGAGTTGGCTGAGCTGGAAGCCACGGCGGACCATCATATGGTGGAGTTCAAAGGCCCTCAGATGCGCCTGCAGGCCCTCGTGACCTATCTGCCGGGGGGTCAGGTTCTTGTAGGCGTCGGCGCCCTCCCGGCCATAGAGGCCGAAGCCAAGGGCAAATACATGGCCCGTGGGAGGCCGACGAGCCCGCCAGGAAGGAGCGCGAGTGGAGACGGAGACACGATGGGCTCCCTCGTCCCAGAGCAGCATCGGCTCGCCAGCCGCGTCCTTGCTCCTTCCCCCCTTCCCAAAGTGAGGGTGGTCCTTTGGAGCTCCCGAGCCACTGGGGGCAACCTCCTCGACGAAGGGAGGAGAGGGGGACCCGCGCCTCTTCTCGCGGGGGGATGATATCTCCTTCAGTGGGCTCGCCGGGGCTTCGTCGGAAAAAACCTCCGGCGAGCTCATGAACCTGACGGGCGACGCGGGCTACCGTGGAAGGCCTCACGAGACCACCTTCGCCCTTTTAAGGGCCGAAGGGCGGTGGACCGAGCTCGGCCCCCCAAGCTCCAACCGCCTCTTGCTGGAGGGCTTCCCCCTGACCTTCTCTTCTCGGCACGCCTCAGCCGCGACCCAGGCCCGCTCGAGCGGATCCGAAAACACCCCCGGGTCGGCGAAGGGAGGGTTCACCGGGATCAGTCGCTCCCCTGCAAAAAAGACTTAGACAAGGAATGAGGTTCTGATCGGTTAGGCCAAATGGCGAGCGGAAGGTGAGCGAGACAAACCTTCACCGGGAAGGACAGGTGGCAGGGATTCGAGGCCGCGACGGAGGAAGGCGACCTCGAAATCCTTGTACAAGAAGAACTTGTGGAGTTCGGCATCATTACCAGACACTGACGGCGGCCGGTAAACCTCCTCGCTCTTCTGCAAGGGCGAGAACGGGATATTGCCGAGGTCGCCCCGGATGAAGGCAATCTTCGACATCCAGTTGTGGTTTTTGTTGGCGACCTCGCGGATCTTTATGGACGTGCCGCCAAAGAAGGCGACCCCGTCGGCGTTGGCTTTGTAGGAGAAGAGCTTGCGAAAGACGGTTAGGTTGAACTCGATCCGCTCTCGGCGGAGGTAGCAGGCAAACCCCACTATCATGGCGATAGCGTTGGGGTTGAGCTGCGCGGGCACAGCGCCGTAGTACTTGAGTACCTGGCGGACCTCCGGCCAGAGCGGCAGGCGCAACCCCACCTCAAAGTGCGAGATGGGGAAGGCGAGCTCGTCCTCGAAGAATGAGTTAATGGCCTCATGCTCCGCCGGAAGGCGGGCCACAAAGCCGGCGGGAACGTAATCCGCCACAAACTCGGCGAGCTCGCTCGCCGTGGTGTTCCCCTCGAAGAAACAGTGGTCCGCGAAGTTCTGGGCGCACTTGGAGCGGCCCTCGGAGTCGGGGTTTCCTTTACCCATGCTCGCGGAGGGGACGAAGGCGCGCGAGCAGAAGGTAGGGAGGGCAAGGAAAGGAAGGGGTGAGAAGGCAATAAAGGCGTAGCCGGGGGTAGGTGGGGATCCCTATTAATAGAAAAGGAAGGGGAAGCGAAACCGACTGACCAGCTCGGCTCGCATACCCCGCTTCGCGTATCCCGTCTCATCACTCTGTACTCGCCGACCTAGGCGAGCCTAGCTAAGGAATCCGAAAAGGCACGCACCACTCGAATAAGAAAAGGCTTGCTCGCGCGATAAAATTTATACACTTTATTTAGCATTAAACAGAAAATTGTCCAGAGCAAAGAAAATCAGAAAAGCGCGCGCGTAGATCAGGCGGCAATGGGGGCGAGTACCGGTCGGCTCGCAAGAGAGCCGTCCTCAATTATCCCGGTCTCGCCGGCCCGATGCCGCCAACCGCTGCGCAAAGAGTTGCCGAAGCTGCCCCAGGTTCCCGTTCGCCGCGCGCAGGTTCTCGTCAATCTCGTCGAAAAGTATGGAGGAAGATGTGGCCGCGTATGCCGAGCTGATCCTCGCCTCACCGGCAAGCTGCGCGCATTCGTTCTGCAGCCTGGAGTTGTCTTTCTTCAGCTCATGAAGCTCACGCACTAGCTTATTCAGGACCAATTGGCTTCGCCTCGAACGTTCGGGGCTGTCCACCTCCGAGTCCAGAAAGACGTCCAAGGCGCGCGACGATGGAAGAGGTGAATAAATGGCCCGTTCGGCGGAGTCATCAGTCGCGGCTGGGTCCGGGAGGCGTGCACAGGAAAGTCGAGATAGCGGGTGGGAGTAGCGAGCGCCAGTTAGAATCAGACGCAAAATGAGGTCAGGGGCATACCTTCAGTGTCCTGGGGGGGAGCAGGAGCGGATGTATGCTCGGCGTCCATCCCAGTAACCGCAGGAGCAGAGGAGGGATGTTGAGAGTGAAGGCGAGCCGGCGATACCGACCCCCGCGAGTCTGGCTCCACGATTTTGGTGATAATGGGCGAGTCTCGCAGGCGCGGGTCAGTGGAGGACTCGGGCTCCTTGGCGGGTAGACCCTCGACCCTTGGTGTGGAGACCTCGCCGCCTTGGTCCTGTTCGGCGGTAAGATCCACAAAATCTTTGTCATGAGGGGCCGGGGCAGAACGGTTGGAAGAGTTGGATCCATGGGCTAAAGTATTCTTTAGGTCGGCAAAGATGTGCTCGGCCTCGGGAGGAAAGGGCCTCGCCCTCTTGGCCGAGCCGAATTCAGCAAAACGGCGGGCCAGGGCGCTCAGATCCATCAGGGCCGCGGCACGAAGGGCGGTCTCCTCGCGCGACTTCGCGAGTCGTTCCATGACTTCTTTCGGGAGTGGCATCTCGGCAGGGCTTAAGTAAAGAGAGGGGCGGGGGTCAGTCGAGCAGGCAGGGCATGTATATATAGCCATCGGTGGGCCCTACCAAGAGATTCCTTTCGGCTCCTGTCGCACTCGCAGGATCCTAGTGGGTTGGATGTTTCTTTCCGAGTTTGTGCCAACCTCGCAAAGAGCGGGGATTGTGTACAACCCCGTATCCAGCGAGTGGGCTAACAGGAGCCGATCCGGCCGGCCCAGACCGCCCTCGAGCCCTAGGCGAGTTCAGCAGGGTATGCCGAGCCCAGCATGCCGAGTATGGGCTCGGCAATCGTCGGGCCGAGCTCGAAGATCGTGAAGCTGAGCCCGACGAGAGGAAGCCATTCATCGTGGGGCCGGTCGAGTACGTGCTCGTCTAGAACCAAGGGGTTGGCGAGTGCCAATGCGACCGTCATCTGCGAGCAGGGGCTTCAGACCCAACTTTCCCAGGCCTGAGGCGAGGCGAGCCGGACCGTGGCATTGAGAGAGGCGAGCTCACTCAATGCCTTCTCCAGTGGCGTTGAGAGAGGCGAGCTCACTCAACGCCTTCTCCAGTGGAATTGAGAGAGGCGAGCTCCCTCAACGCCTTCTCCAGTGGCATTGAGTCAAGCGAGTCAGGTCCGCGGCGCTGAGAGAGGCGAGCTCATCCAACACCCTCTCCCGCGGCGCTGAGAGAGGCAAGCTCACTCGCCGCTGTTCACCTCGGTGCGGGGGGGGGGGGGGGGGGGGAAAGCCTTCTCGCGCCCGTACTCGCCGCCACTGCTCAATGGGCGCTTCTCAGGGTCGGCTCGCCCTTCAGTTGTGGGGTGTTTTTACCATGTTACCCCCTTTGGATTGCATATAGTCCTCGAAAACAGTGACGGCTGGATATTTGCAGACCATCTTTTCCTATAAATAGGACCCAAGGGGTACCTCAGAAGGCACGCTTTCTAGTGCCCGGTCTTCTAGCGCTTTCTGAGGTACCTTAGCTTCAGCACTTGGCTAAGGAGGGGAAGCGCTCTAAGATCTTCCGGGTGTGTGGTGGGACCTCCGTGCTGAAGCCTTGTGACTGTCCCCGGTCCCTCTCCCTTACCCTTTGGGCTTGTGAGGAGAGAAGTAAGTGTGCGACCACCCCTTCCGCAAGGGTCAGACTCCACAGGAATCAATTTTTCGGTTTCAACACCCAGTTCAGCCTCAAGCTTTTAATCCCCCTATTTTCTTTAAGAAGGTAGTGAATCCTACTAATAGGTATGATCATGACATGACACATGGTCACTGTGAGCATGAAAATTTCACGAGCAAGGGTGCTAATGCCAATAGACCAATCTATAGGCATGCCCATCATATTCAAGAGGAGTTCTTGAAGAATGCTGTTCCAGCACAAACACTTAACAAGCCTACTGAAAACAAAGTAAGAAGGCATGTACCTAAGAATAAGTATAATAGGTTTGAGTGTTGGTGTTATGGCAAGGTGGGCCACTTTGCCATGGATTGTTGGTTTAACTTAAGGGTTAAAACCAATAGTAGGATTTCTGTTAGATCAGTCAAAGGGTTTCAAACTAACAAGGACCTAGGACGCACTAGCAAGTTGGGTTCTAAGGGTAAGTGATTCATTATTTGTTGCAGGTAAATCCAAGTGACCACACCCCTATATGGTACTTGGATAGTGGCTGTTCAAGACATATGACTGGAACAAGGAGAATGTTGAGGGACTATGTGCCCATAAAGAAAGGACCAAAAGTTATCTTTGGTGGATCATAAAAGGGAATCATAAAAGGATTTGGTAACATCTCTTGTGGTTCAATTACTATCACTAAAGTGGCTTATGTAAAGGGTCTAAAATATAACCTGATTAGCATAAGTCAACTTAGTGACCTAGGTTATGATATTTCTTTCCTCAAAGGGGAGTGCCTAGTAAAAAGGTCAAGTGATCAAGAGATCATCTTGACTGGCACTAGGAAAGGAAATGTATATTGCCTTAACCTAGAGTGCGAGTCTAACAACTCACCTATTTGTTTGGTTGCAGGAGAGAAAGCTTCTCTATGTGTCAAATGGCACAAGAGGCTAGCTCATCTGAACTATAAGTCAATTGGACTGCTGTTCAGCATGGGATTAGTGAGGAATGGTCCTCAAGTTCAGTGCATAAAAGAGGGTGTGTGCTCAGCTTGCCAAAAAGGCAAGTAGACTAAGTCCTCTTTTCAGTCACTTGACATCAAAGATTCAAAGAGATGTTTGTATCTCATGCATATGGATTTGTTTGGTCCTATGCCAGTCCATAGTCTTGGTAAGAAAGCATACACACTTATTGTTGTGGATGACTATTCTAGATTTACATGAGTTTTCTTCTTGAGGCAGAAATCTGAAACCCCAACTATTTTCCAGACTTTTGTCAAACAAATACAAAATGAATACAATAGCTCAGTGGTCAAAATCAGAAGTGACCATGTAACTGAATTTTAGTCTGAATGTATGACAAAGTTCTGTGAAGAACTTGGGATTCATCAGGAATTCTCTTCACCTAGAACTCCTCAGCAAAATGGTATTGCTGAAAGAAAGAATAGGATTCTAATTGAAGCAAGTAGAACTCTACTGAATGACATTACTCTCCCTGAATACTTCTTGGCTGAGGCAGTAAATACTGCATGTCATGTGCTCAATAGGGCCTCCATCAACAAGAAACACAAGATGACTCCCTACCAGATTTTAAAAGGCAGAAAACCAAACATATCTTATTTCAGAATCTTTGGTAGTAAGTGTTTTGTACTAGTCCATGGTAAACACTACCAAACTAAGTTTGCTGCCAAAACCCTAGAAGGGATATTTGTTGGGTACATCAATCATAGTAGAGCATACATGATCTACAACTTGACTACTCAAGTTGTAGAAGAATCTGTGCATGTTGTATTTGATGAGTCAATGTTTATTAACAGTGAATTGTCTAGTTCTTCAGTTAGTTCTACAGGTCTAACAGATAAGCTGGACAAGCTGACCATCAATGAAGATGTTACTGCTAATCTGGATGAAGATAAAGATGCAAGCTATCCAGGGGGAGATCAAGTCCCTCTGGGTGAAGAAGAAAATGTGGAGCATCATGATGAGGAAACTGAAGATAGCCATAATGCTGACAGAATTCCTCCAGCAAGGAGACACCTGAAGGATCATCCAGCTCACCAGATCATTGGTGATGCAAGTCAGGGTGTTCTAATAAGGAGCAGGAGCATGAACACAATTTTATGTTCTAGCTTCCTGTCTCAGATAGAACCCAGGAAGATTGAAGAGGCCATGCAAGACACCAACTGGATTGATGCAATGCAAGAAGAGCTCAGTCAGTTCAAAAGGAGTAAGGTCTGGGAACTGGTGCCAAAACCTAAGGATCACAACATAATAGGAACTAAGTGGATCTATAGGAACAAGCTTGATGAGAATGGCACAATATTCAAGAACAAGGCTAGACTGGTAGCAAAAGGCTATAAGCAAGAGGAAGGTATTGATTTTGATCAAACCTTTGCTCCAGTGGCAAGGCTGGAGGCAATAAGGCTGTTCTTGGCCTATGCTGCCTATCAAGGGTTTAAAGTTTATCAAATGGATATGAAATCAGCATTTCTGAATGGTGATTTAAAAGAAGAAGTCTATGTAGAACAACCCTCAGACAGAAAAAGTACCACAGGAACCTGTCAGTTCCTTGGTGGGAGGCTGGTGTTATGGAGCAGCAAGAAGCAAACCAGTGTAGCTATATCAACAGCTGAATCAGAGTATATAGCTGCAGGTAGCTGCTGTGCACAATTGATGTGGATGAAGCATCAACTAGAAGATTATGACATCCAGGTAAGTAGAATACCATTATTTTGTGATTCTACAAGTGCTATTTTTATTGCTAAGAATCCTGTGTCACACAGTAGGACCAAGCATATAGAAATAAAGTTTCATTTTATCAGAGAACATGTTAAAAAAGAAAATATTAGTCTAGAGTTTGTAAAAACAAATGATCAAATAGCTGATATTTTCACAAAACCACTAGATGAAACTAAATTCAATAATTTCAAAATTGAATTAGGTATGTTGAACCTAGAATAGGTTAACAAAAGTTTCCATGAGTAGCATCAGTAAGCACCAAATTTCTCTTGAAATTTGTCTAAGTACAATGTTTGTGTCGACACAACAACAAGTTGTGTCGACACACTCAATATGTTGTGTCGACACAGGAAAAGGATGTGTCGACACAGAAACAGTATCTGTGTCGACAAGAGAATAGGTGTCGACACAACCTTGTCGAGACAATAAGTCGTGAGAATATTTGTGTCGACACAAAAAGTCAGTGTCGACACAACTCTATCGAGACTTAAGTTGTCAGTGTCGACAGAGACGAAAGCATGTCGACACAGACTCAAGTATGTCGACACATAAATGTGTCGACTTAAAATATGTTTTATCGACTTAGAAATTAGTATGTCGACACATAGTCATGTCGACTTAACTTAAGTTCTGTTAAGACCGAGGTCATTGTTGTCGACACAAAAACAGATTTGTCGACTTAAGACCGACTTTGATCTGCCCTTGACTCAAGTACTATAAATAGGTGAATCCAAAATCTGGTCGACTACGCTATCAGAATTTCTGACTTTACACCTTATGTCAACATAGACCTTCTCTTCTCTTCTCCTCTAGCACTTACGTCAATGGCGCCACACCAAGAAGACAAGGTTAATGAAGGTTACGAACTGGTTCGCGAAGGTTTCACAACTGCTTCTGACGAAATTCAGGGAGTCATTGCCCTAATCTCTGAAAATGGACTAGAATTTTTTGTCTCAGAACCAACCAAAATTTGAAAGAAGGAAGTCATGGAGTTCTACACAACTGCTACTGTGGACACAGAAGGACAGAAAATCAAGGCGACTGTTCAAGGTACCAGGGTGAAGCTCACACTGAAATCAATCAGGAAAGCACAACATCTACTAGTGATCAAGGATACAGATGAAATAACTCCTTCCCAGATAACTAAAGCATTGAGCTGGTGTGGACTGAATTCTAATAGTAAGATTGGTTCATCTATCAATATAAAAGGGATGAATTCCCAAGGAAAATTTCTTTCAGAAGTAGTGGGCAAAGTGATTATCTGCAAAACAGGTGGACATGATCGGATTTCTGCCCACATGTTCAATCTGATGGTGAGAATCCTATTCAAGATAAACACTGACTGGGCAGCAGTAGTGTTTGATAAACTACAAGAAGGAACAAAGAAACCTAACCTGGGAAGGATCCTCAGCCTTTGCTTAACATCAGTAATTCCATATGTTCTGAAACAAGCAAATGGCCCTAAGATAAATCATATGAGAAAAATGGATATAAGGATACTATCAAGGTGGGACAGAGTTCTAACCAAGGAAGTCCCTGCTCCTAAGGAGCAAACTAACAAAGACAAGAAGAAAAAGAAGGTGGCTGTACAGGCTGACTCCTCTAATGATTCTGAGGAGGAAGTGGTCTTCAGTTCTGATGAAGACCAGCTACAACAATATGTTCAAGCTCAAGCAAAGGACTGTGAGCCCCAAGAGAAACAAATTAAATCTACTCCAGGGGGAGAAAACCGAGAAAAAGAAACTGAGTTGCCTGCCCAAGGGGGAGGTATTGATGATGCTGTCTTGGATAGTGACTTAGCTGTAGACACAATAATGGATGTTGTATCTGAAATCAACTCTACAGCTGAAGTAACTGATAAAAATGATGCTCAACATGAGCCAGTAAGTTTCTCCTCCACAGAATAGTGATGATTTATAGTATTCTCTTCAAAATTATTCAAATGGACACTTTTGTTTCCACAACAAAAGAGGTCTTTCAAGTGGGAATAGTCTTTTAAGTAGTTCTTTTAAAAAAAAACTAATCTTATTCCTTCTGAACAGATACAACAGGAATTTACAATGGAAGAATTGTTTCCTGATCCTCTTACTGATAGGACTGAGGGGGAGGAAATTGAAAAAGAAAAGGAAATTCCAAGGATTGAGGGGGAGTTATCCAAGGATACCCCAGCTGTAAAGAACACTGTTGATATTGAAAGTACATCTGAATCTTCTGAAGATGAAGAAGCCACAATGGCTAAGAAAAGAAAACTGTCTGTGTTAAAGAAGAAGAGTTCTGGTTACAAGAAGGCTTTGCAAGTGGGAACAACACCATCAAAGACAATCTATAGAGCAATATGTGGATGAAACTCATAAGGATTTACGGTTTAAATTGGCCTAGGACATCAAATTCATTAGATTTGAAGTGAATCAACATAAGAAGGAGATGACAGATTGCTTCCATAAAGGAGGTAATGCTGTGGTGTTCCTGGCCAAGCAACATCAAACTATCCAAGCTAAAGTGGATGAAATTGAAGTGAAGCGGGGATATGTACTAGAGAATCATATAATGATGAATGAAAATCTCAAGGATTCACATCATGAAATATTGAAAAAGCTCACTGATTTTAGCACTACTCTGAAGGATGAAATCTCAAAGCAAATCCAGGAAGATATATCTGCTATCAAAGCCGCATTTCAAGAATCTCAGGAGAAAATAAAAACCTTCCTCACAAAATTCAGAGCTTATTTTAAAGAGGGAACTGAATATCTAGCTGATCAAGTCAGATTCCAAAAGGAAGATTTAAGAGATCATATTGCAATAGAAGTCATAAAGGGGGAGAGATTACTAGTCAAAGC
The DNA here is from genome assembly GCA_039513925.1 of Platanthera zijinensis. NCBI lineage: Eukaryota > Viridiplantae > Streptophyta > Magnoliopsida > Asparagales > Orchidaceae > Platanthera > Platanthera zijinensis. The sequence continues at coordinate 142,965,274 of CM077089.1, forward strand.
CGGCTCTGACCATGCTAAATGGATTACCAATAGCATCAGAGCCACTCTTGGATATCCTCCTCTGTGTGATGATGCTAATGTAGCTGAGTCTGGGATTCAACCTGATTATTTTGAAGGAGATCAGCCTGAAGTTGCTCAGGTGATCTACCCCCCAGCTGATTTTGAGATGGTTCAAGAAGAAGTGCTGAAAATGTAGTCCTCCACTAGAGGTACAAAATGTAATTCTTGAAAAGGTTGAAATGTCAGAAGCTGCATTGGAAGCTCAGAAGGAAGCTCAACTCTCCAAGAAGAGATTCAGAGAGCAGGCTGAGTTGAAGCCAGATTTTGAGCAATGGAGCCCAACTTCTAGAAATATCATACTTACTGCCTGGAAAGCTGTTAAGGATAAAACTCATGATAGGGGTAAGTGGTATTCTGAGCAAGAATGGAATAAATATCAAGCTGGATAAGAAGCAATTCTACAACATAGAAGAAGTGCTAAGGTTGGGAAGCTACATGCTAATGCTCAAGAGCTAAGCAAGTACTTCCCCAAACCTTTCCACTATTTTGAGAGACAGAAGATCAAGGCTGAAGAATTGAAGAAGAAAGCTCTTAAAGGGAAAAAGCTAGTTGAAGATGGTGAACCTTCTGTGTAGGCTAAAATCAAGTCTGGCAAAGGGATAGTTATTAAGGAGCCTAGTCAGTAATAGGATTGCTAGGTTTATGTAATAGAACAATGAATTACTTTTCTTTTTGTTCTATAAGAAATTTATGTAAACCAAAGTTTTCTGATTAATAAAATCTGGTTCAGTATTAAGTGTATGTTGTTTACAATGATAACCTGCTCTGAAATGTTTTTACTTTCATTATAATTTTGTTTTATCTTAAGAGATGTATATCTTTGACGAAGGGTTATGACTTCTCCAAATAGGGGGAGATTGTTGGGTACATTGGAAAATGTGTACTAGATTTGGAGAAGCCACAACTTAGTCAATGATATGCATCAGTGTGTATTTTATAGAAGTTTGAGTTTCATTGTGCAGGTTTAAAAATTTGGAGGAAAATTTTCTAAGTATAAGTGTTGACACTTGTGAAGAAACTGTGTCGACATTGAGGGAATTTGTGTCGACACTCAGGCAAGCTGTGTCGACACACATGCAAATTATGTCGACACTCAGGGGAGTTGTGTCGACACCCAGTAGCTATGTCAACACTCAGGAAAGCTGTGTCGACACACTGGCAAAATGTGTCGACACTTATAAAGAAGTTGTGTCGACACTCAAATCTATGTCGACACCTAAACAAGCAGTTGTGTCGACATCCAGAATTGTGTCGACAACTTAAAACAGAATTATGTCGACACTTAAAACAGAAGATGAGTCGACACTCAGGAGCTATGTCGACACCTGAAGCAATTGTGTCGAAACACAGGACTTGTGTCGACACACCAACTCTCAAGAGGCTGTGTCAAGTTTAGAAGTAATTGTGTCGACACACAGGACTTGTGTCGACACACAGGACTTGTGTCAACACACACTCAATGCCATTTGACAAACACTCAACGCCATCTGTCTGCAATAGAAATGTCGAGACAAGAAGCTGTTGTGTCAAAAAGCAGTGTCGAGAATTAGAAGTATGACTGTGTCGACACTTGGAGTATTTGTTTCGACACCTTGAAGACTTGTGTCGACACTTAGCATATATGTGTCGACGCATGTAAAGCAGTCTGCTGAGTGTTGTATACTGAGTTGTACAGACATTGAAGAACCTGGTGATGTGACTGGTGACTTGACAGCTATCATAACTAACCGGTCTGACACCACTGTCAGAACTGTCAGAAGTCCATTATGAACCGGATCAGCCGGTAACCATGGAGCAAGCTCTATATAAGAGCCAGATCGGAAATGATTAAATAAACGTGAAAAGATCTCTGGATCATAAAGAAGAATTCTGATAGATCAAAGCTTGTCTGCAAGAAAGATTCAGAGTTCAATCTGAATTTAAGGAAGAAGCTGGCCGAAGATCAACTTCAACTTGAAGAGTAGATCCACCTTATTTGTCCTAATCAAGAAGCTTTGAAAAGCTAAGTTAGGTTGGATCAGAAGGATCAGTTTGTGCGAGAACTGATCAAGAAGACAACATCAACAGAAGAATCTAGCTGGTGAAGTTTTCTGAAACTTATTACTCACAAATTCTTGTAGGATCTATTGTTAGATCTGAGATTGTAAGTCTAAAATTATAAAGGCTGAGGTAGGGCAGTGTGCCTGAGGTAGGACTTGCGGAAAGTCTGAGTTGTAAGCCTAATTATAAAGGCTGGGGTAGGCCTGAGGCCTGAGGTAGGATTCAGGGAAGAATCTGAGGTAGGACTTGTGTAAAGTCTGAGGTGTAAGAACCATTTTGGGTTCTGAGTTTGTAAGATCTGCGGATCCGAGCCAGTGGAAGGAAGTTAGGCTGAATCCAGTTATCTACTGGATAGGCGAAGGGGGAAAGTGGATATACCCATATCTTGGGGAACCACTATAGATCTGGTGTTTGCTGTGTTGCATTTTATTTCTGTAGATAGAATTATTCTGTGCTAAAGAAAGTTACAAATATCTGTTTGCCTTAAAATAAAAAAGACTCAAAAAGATTAGAACCTATTCACCCCCCTCTAGGTATTTAGGCTCTTGAAACAAAGTCTTTCAGAGAATATTCAAAAAACGGCCTTTAGCTCAAGGTACGGCTTGTACGAGTTCACTGTGATGTCGTTTGGGCTCACAAATGTCCCATCAGCTTTCATGAGCCTGATGAATAAAGTATTCGAGCATTATCTAGATGTCTTCGTCATCGTTTTCATTGACGTCATCTTGGTATACTCTAAGACGGAGGAAGAGCATGTCGAACATCTGACCTTGGTATTGAAGAAACTAAAAGAGCATGCCTTGTTTGCCAAGTTCAGCAAGTGCGAATTTTGGCTCCAAGAGGTTGCCTTCTTGGGCCATGTGATCAGTAGAGCCGGGTTAGCTGTGGATTCGACCAAGGTGCGTGTCGTGAAGGAGTGGTCTCCCTTGAAGTCAGCGGCCGATGTGCGGAGCTTTCTTGGACTTGCCGGGTATTATCGCAAGTTTATAAAAGCCTTCTCAAAGATCGCCCTTCCTCTGACTACACTGACAAAGAAAGGTGTGTCGTATGAGTGGACACCTCAGTGTGAAGCCGCATTTCAGGAACTGAAGGACCGACTTACATCCGCACCCATCCTAGCCCTTCCATCCGGGAGGGAGGGATTTCAAGTTTACACTGACGCATCGTATCAAGGGATGTGAGCGGTACTGATGTAGCACTGGCATGTGATTGCATATGATTCAAGACAGTTGAAGAAGTATGAGATCAACAACCTAGTATATGATTTGGAATTGGGGGCAGTGGTGTTCGCCTTGAAGATTTGGAGGCACTATCTATATGGCGTTCACTGCGAAATCTTTTTGGATCACAAGAACTTAAAGTACGCCCATACCCAGAAGGAATTGAATTTAAGACAACGGAGGTGGTTGGAGTTTTTGTGTGATTATGAATTCACCCTGAACTATCACCCCGGAAAAGTAAATTCCGTAGCTGATGTTTTGAGCAGGAAGGTACTGGGAACAAGCCCCGAGTCCCAGTTGATGTGTATAGAGTTAGCTCGGATGCTCGAAGAGATGGAGATCACTCTGGTGTACAAAGACCAATTGGAAGGGTATACAGAGTACCTAACCGCGTTGAGCATAGTCTGTGATATTCGAGACCGGATCCGGGCGGAGCAAGGAAAGGATGCTGCACTGGCCCCAACAATCAATTCGATTGAAGATGGGACAACTGATGAGTACTCTCTAAAAGACGGCCTCGTTCATCTCCGTGGCCGGCTTTACATTCCCGAGGGAGGTAAAATTCAGGAAGATATCTTGAGAGAGGCACACTGCACCCAATATTCTGTGCATCCTGGAATTGCCAAGATGTATGCCGACCTGCGTAGGACCATGTGTTGGCCGGGAATGAAGAGGGACATCCGATATTTTGTTACGTACTGCGAGGCCTGTCAAATGGTGAAGGCAGAATGCAGGAGCCCCGATGGATTATTACAGTCATTGCCCATCCCCGAGTGGAAGTTTGAGGATGTCTCCATGGACTTCGTCCACGGTTTGCCTCGCTCACGCTCAGGGAATGATTCAGTATGGGTAATCGTTGACCGCCTGACGAAGGTAGCCCGGTTTATTCCTATGAAGAAGAAGCTCATGTGGATGTTTTGGTACGCCTCTTTGTGGAGCAGTTCGTACGGTATCACGGTGTGCCAAAGACGATTGTTTTTGACCGGGATGGTCGGTTTACCTCTAAAGAATGGAAGGCGGTGCAGGCGTATTTGGGTTCACGTCTTACCTTTAGCACATCGTTTCATCCTCAAACAGACGGGCAGTCTGAAAGGACTATAAGGACATTGGAGGATCTATTGAGTCTGTGCGTATTAGATAGAGGAGAGCCGTGGGAAAGGCTTTTACCCCTGGTGGAATTTTCATATAAAAACAGTCACCAGGCTAGTATCGGAATGGCGCCCCATGAAGCCCTTTATGGAAGAAGGTGTAGAACACCCTTGTCTTGGGTGCAGGATGAAGACCCGAAGGCATTGAGAATTGAATACATTGATGATACTGACACAGTTGTGAGACTAATACGGGACCGCATATAATGCTTGAGGCTCAAAGTCGGGAGACAAAATATTATAATGCAAAGCACCGGATGGTGGAATTTCAACTGGGATACAAAGTGTTTCTGAAGATCAGGCCGACGCATGGAGTATCACGGGTATGTGGTGTGAAGAAGCTCAGCCCAAGGTATGTTGGGCCCTACATTATATTGGAAAGGATTGGCTCGTTGGCCTATCGGTTGGAGTTACTGCCAGAGCTAGAGAATCTACATGACGTATTCCATGTGTCGTCACTTTGAAAGGCATTGTTACGGCCCGATCAATATGTTCCCACCACCGACGGAGCAGTTGCGACTGATAGGTCGGTGCGACTAGTGCCTGTGCGGATAGTAGACAACGAGACAAGGATTTTGCGCCGCAAAAGTGTTCCTTTGGTAAAGGTGTTGTGGTCTAATCAATGAAAGGAGGAGTATACATGGGAGCCAGTGGACTTGATGCAAAAGCGCTACCCAGAGCTGTTTCATCAAGGTAATCTTTAAAAGCATATTTTATTTAATGCTTTTCTATCCCTATAGCCTTAGCCTGATTTCGGGGACGAAATATTTTATTTTGTTTATAGGATTTGTAACGTTCCGATTCGCGCTAGGCCCCTTGTGCGTGCTTCTGAGTCAGGAGAGCTGACTTGGGCCCAGAGAGTGCAGGAGACTAGGCTTACACTCGTGTGGAAAAGAGAAATTGGTCCAGAATAGGACATGGGTAGAGACACGGGCGTGTCCCTACCCGTGTGCATTGAGTAGAACTCGAGAGGCGTTGAGAGGAACTCGACATGGCCTGTCCCGAGAAGGACACAGGTAGAGACACGGGTGTATCCTTACCCGTGTCGAGAGGCGTTGAGTGGAACTCGACATGGCCTGTCCCGAGAAGGACACGGGCGTGTCCCTACCCGTGTCGAGAGGCATTGAGTGGAAATTGACATGGCCTGTCCCGAGAAGGACACGGGTAGAGACACGGGCGTGTCCCTACCCGTGTCGAAAGGCGTTGAGTGAAGATATACGAACGTGTCTCCCGATCAGGACACGGGTAAGAACACGTCCATGTACACGGCCGTGTACTGTGACACGGGTAGTGGACACGTGCGTGTCCCTACCCATGTCTGTGTCCATACGACGCTGTAACCGTCGACGACGCTTCACCAAGCGGGACACGGGTAGGAACACGGGCGTGTTCCTACCCGTGTTGGTCCTATTTATATAGGATTTGGCTGTTTTTCTTCCTCTTCCCAAACCTTCTTTTCTGTGGAGAAACTGCTGGAGGAGGGAAGGATTTGCTAGAATCAACTACACTCCGTGAAGAACCGCCGCCGCCAAGGAGAAGAGGATGACGCCGCGAAGAGTCACGAGATCCATGGCCGGAAATAGCGAAGCGCCGGAAACGAGTTGAGCTTCCTCCCCTCTCCCTTGGTGCTAGATCTGTAGTTAATCCTAGGAGAGATATCGACTCAAATGAGTCCTGATGTGTGAGATGAAGATTTCTAGGATAGGCCATGCTAGGAATTGTGTTCTAGGGTTTAGTCATCTTCAACCTCTCCTTCATTCAATGTGATGATGGGGGATGGTCTCGCGAAGAGGAATGACCTGATGAGGGTGGAAAAGGAAGGAGGAATTTCTAATGTGAATTGGGAAGATCGGCTGGAGGAGGAAGACGAACCAATGCCGTTCGTTTCGCCTTAAGATGCGCGCAGAAATCTACTTTCTGCGCACATCGATCTTCGTGACCATTTTCATGAATGACTTGGCCAGATCTGGGCTTTCGACTAAACACGAAAGTCGTATACCTTGGAAATACCTTTCCAGTGAGTGGTTACACATCTTCAGGCGAAGTCTGTAGCCATGGGAAAGTCTGATCCAAGTAGAGGGTGACAAGCTAAGCGTGCAAAAAATGTATTCAGTACGCAGTAGGCTTTGGAGCCAATTTCATGTGTGATACAGTCTAATCTGGGTTGCAGACTGAACATGAAAGTTATAACCCATGGAAAGACCTTTCCATAGAGGGGTTACACACATTCACCAGAATCCTGTAGCCTCGGGAATCTGCAGTCGAAGTTGCTGTCCAGAAGGTGTTCTGCACCTGAATTTCCTGGGTTGGTGTAGAATTGGGTTTGGACTCGGTGGAGATCTTGTAACAAATTGTCGTTGGGGTTTTGGTGAATTATAATATGTCTAACCGTGATAATTCAATGAGTGAGGAAATTGTTGGATAGACCCCACACAAATAAATGGTGAAATGAAATGTAATTGAACGAAAAGATTTGGTGGGAGTTAGTGAACGAATGGTAATTCATCGATTAATAACAAGATTGTCTTGAACTTGTGTATTCGATCGTTGTTGATAGTTAGATGATTAACTCATGTGCGCACGAATGATTGAGTTTTGTGAAAGAGTTGTAATCGGAGATGTTAAAGTTAAGTGACCATAGCATAGACGTAATCATGTTAGCCGAAAGAGTGATGCATGGTCTTGAGGCTTGTCATATAGGGAAGTCTAAGATGGTCCATTGTATGAGGTGGTTCACCACCTGTGTTTGTGGTAAACCTTTAAGGTGCCTTGGGCACAGGATTGTGAAAGGGTGTCAGTGCGGGTGTCTGATCGCACTGGTTAGTTATGTTGAGAAGAGTTATAGATGGACGGTTGGGCATGGTCCTCGTGTTTGATCCGAGGCTCCTTCCGTTCCACGATGATGTGGTATTGCATGCGGTGTGAGTCGACACACGGTGTCATAATCCTGGGTTAAGGATAGTGTGGCAGGTCTACGGGCTCGCCAATCGTCACACCGATGGGAGTTGACAGTTAGACTTTGGGCGGTTGGGCTTGGTTCTCGGTGTTCACGTCCCGAGGCTCCTTCCGTGCCAAGTGATAGGTTGGGCTTGGTCCTCGTGCTCATTTCCGAGGCTCCTTCCGGGTCACATCATAGGCCAGTTCGGGGCTAGGATCTCGGTGCACATATACTCGAGACACCCGCTGAGCTGTAGTACGCGTGTGAGCTCCGCTGTGTGTTCTTAGCGTTGAGGCGTACGGAGGCCTATGCTAGGTAGTGTGGAGAACAGCCTAGTAGTGGAGATGCCCGCTCTACTATCACCATCTGGCCACGACGGTTGACGCCTAAGAGGTTAGCTACCTGCTCGAAAAGTGGGAACTATAGAGTCTGTGTCGACACAACAATTGCTTATGCATGTTCATGGGTGAGTCATAGCATAGCATTCATTGCATCGCATTACATCACATTCACAAGATCCTCATCGTATAAGTTTGTATGTGCACTCTTATACGATGAGTTACTTTCTGTTGAGCCGATCCTAAACTTTTATGTCTGTATGGGCATTCATATAAGTTGGGTTACTTTCTGTTATAGCCTTATATTATTATACTGCTGTAGTTGATAGAACTGCTAGAGTAATGGTTATTCATTTATTGTGCTGCCATATTATTACCATATTTACTGATCACACTATGCCACCTTGATGAGTATAAAAATAAATAATTTTGTATAGTATTAATTTTGAATATTTATAAATAAAACCTTAGTTTATATATATAAAACTAATTATTTTTGTTATATTTTTTTTTATGTTTTATATTTATTTTCTAAGTTTTTCTGAAATTTTGCATTTTTACTTAGGTCACGCCCCTAGGTCACGCCCGTGACCTAGGGCGTGAATGCCCTATTTAATTCTTTTTTATTTTCTGTTTTTGTTATTTAAGAAAATCGAAAAAGCTGATGGACACGTCCTCGCCACGCCCGTGACCCAATCAGACACGCCCGTGACCCGCACCGGTGTTAGCCCGTTTCCAGCAAGATGTTGCACTGTCGCCATGCCCCGTGCCGCCTGATGAACCGACTGTCATACACGCCCGTGACCCACCCGACATGCCTGTGACCTGATGAAGTTCTATCCAAAGTTCAGCCCAGCTCGACACGTGTCTCGACACACCTCCCTACACGCATATGACTTTGTCACACCCACCCGACACGTCCGTGTCCAGGGGCGTGTCGTTTCAAATTTTTTTTTTCTATAAATAGAGGGGCAGAGCTTTGTAAAATTATTCGAACACCAACAGCTTCCTTAAGAAATGTTAGGACTCCCCAGCTCTCTGACAAACAACTGGTAGTAGCTTTCAAGTATTCCAAGTTCTGTAAGTTGTAATTTTTTTTAGCTTTCTTTTCAGCTTTGTAGAAAGTTGTAATAACTTTTGAATTTATAAAATAGAATGTTTCAATTTTAATTCTGAGTACTTTACAATTTTATTTTTTGTTTTACTTTACTTTATTTTCTCATACTATCACGAATGAAAGGCGAAGCTCTGCTTATGTACTGGATTAAGATAGCGTGAAACTGCTTTCAAAACTATTTTTCAAAACCTTATTATTTCATACTATCCCGAATGAAAGGCGAGACAAAAGTCTATGACCTGGATTAAGATAGTGTGAAAGCTTTTCAAAAGTTTAGATTTTACTACCCTATCCCGAATGAAAGGCAAAGCGAAAACTTAAGTCCTGGATTAAGATAGATAGGTAGATATTATTTTCTGCACTTTATACCTCCCTCATCCTGATAAGAGGCTAAGAACCCTTAGCACTTGGTCAAGATGAGCTCTGGGCTGGATATTATTTTCAACTATTTCAACTCTACCTTCTAGTTATTCTAACTAGGGTTTACTGTTAATTGATCATATACTAGGTGAAGAGACACTACGTTTAACGTTAACCCGTTTTAAACGCAAGCCTCCCCGGTCGTACTTTCGAGTCAGTGATGCTACCAAAGGGACCCTCTCGTTAAGTTAGGTAATCAAGAAATAGAGTTGTTCTTTAATAGGTGAATTAATATTCTCTCATAATAATTCTGAAATCAAGGACTACCTTCTGAGTCCTTATCTTAATAAAACCACGTATTTATATTTTTCTGTCTTTTGTTTTTAATATAAACTCCACTTCGTTATTTTGATAAGATAATAGTCCGTTCTAAAAAGTAGAATAATTAACACCGATCCTAGAAAAAATACGACCTTGATATTTTCTACAAAATACTATACTCATATGCGATAGGTACTCTTGCTTTAATCCACAGGATATAAGTAAGTAAAAAAGAGATAGACTTATATACGTAAAAGATTATATAACACCAAATCTATCCTCTTTAAATCAAAATTTACTTATCAAGCTTTTTGGCGCCGTTGTCGGGGATTCGTTTATATGTGTTAATATTTGAAAATAAAAGAACGCTATTAATTTTATCTTTTCTTTTCTTGTTATTTAAAAACCTTAGTTTTTATAAAAATAAAACAACCATAAAATTCACTGAATTTAAAACTCTGTTTTTATAAAAACTAACTTTTTATTAACAATTTCATTAACCACTAATGAATTCTAACAAAAACCTAACATACTATTTTAACGTATTTTATATAAAACTTTTCTTATTATAAAACTAGTTTATAATACAGCAGCTTTTTATTATAAAACTTGTTTTAAATAAAACCTTATTTTTAGTTATTTTCCTGTTTAAGTCTTTTCGTGTGTTTGTATTTGTGTGTTTATATATATTTGTTTTTAACTTAGTTGTTTTTTTTAATTGTAACTTATTTTTATTTTACTTAGTTTTTATATATTTGTTTTATTTTTTGTTTTTATCAAAAGTTTTTTTAGTGTATGACCCGCAAAACTCCATCTGATTTAAATTTTGAATTTAATCATGAAATCGATCGCACCTTTCGCAGGCGCCTCCGATCTCTGAATCAAGAGCTAGTATTAAATCTGGAATAGTCCGTAGGCACCACACACGTACAAGAAATGGTAGCAGAGCCACAACAAACGCCAGAGGTGGTCCCCCAAAGGACCATGCCTTATTATGCACGACCCAATTTAGATGACACCGGGTCTAGTATCGTTCGGCCAACAATTGCTAATAATAACTTCAAGATTAAATCGAGTATAATCCAAATGATCCAAAATTCTATTCAATTCGATGGATTGCCCGACGAAGATCCAAACACACACTTGTCCAACTTTTTAGAAATATGCGACACATTTAAGATAAATGGCGTCACTGATGATGCCATCCGTCTTCGCTTATTTCCTTTTTCGCTACGAACGAAAGCCAAACAGTGGCTAGCTTCTCTCCCCAGTGGATCTATCACCACTTGGGCTGACATGATCGAGAAATTCCTCACAAAGTACTTTCCACCTGCAAAAACAGCACGTCTGCGTGCGGATATTTCTTCCTTTGTGCAAGGCGAGTCCGAGTCTCTCTATGAGACTTGGGAATGTTTTAAGGAATGACAATGTCGGTGTCCACATCATGCGCTGCCAGCTTGGCTCCAGGTACAGACATTCTATAATGGTCTGAACACTCAGACCAGACAAGCCATTGATGCTGTCGCTGGGGGCACGCTCAATAACAAAACCCCCGACGCCGCTCAAACCCTGTTTGAGGAGATGGCCATGAATGCGTACCAGTGGAACGTGTCGAGGTCACGCCCTAAACAAGCTGGGCTCTATGAGCTCGACTCCTCTTCAAACTTAGCTCTCCAAGTAGAATATCTGACTAGGCAAGTGGCGGGGATGAGTGCTTCCTCCGCCTCTACATCTTGGAATCCGCCTAATTCAACTAATAATAATAATGAAGAAGTCGACTATAGGGGGAACTCATATAGACCCTCCTATAATCCAAATAATAATAATAATAATAATAATAATAATTCTTACAATCCAGGATATAAGAATCATCCTAATTTTTCGTGGAGCAACCCCAATAATGTTCAACGCCCTCCGATTGCAACTCCAATTGGATTTGCACCGCAACCCCCGCAACCACAGACACCACCACCATAACTGCACCAATTTAGGCCAACCCCGATAGAAGACATATTCACGAAATATGTCAGTATTAATGAGTCCAATATCCGGAACCTAACCAGATCAATTAAAAACTTAGAAACACAAATTGGACAACTATCAAAAATGCTATCGGAACGCCAACCTGGTAATTTGCCAGGAAATACGGAACCAAATCCATGGGAAACTGTCAATTCCAGTAACCCACCAAGTTGACAAGCCGTCAAACTACGAAGTGGCAAGGAGCTACCACCACCCGTTAGGGTAGAAAAAGAAACTACGGTTAGCCCTCCTACACCACCTCCTGTTACGTCTCTGCCTCCTAAACCCCGCAAATTGTTCCACCTCATGTTGTTGTACCTTATCCTTCAAAATTAAAAGATGAGCGAGAAGATGAACAGTATAAAAATTTTCTAAAAATGCTAAAACAAATTCAAATCAATATACCTTTCTGTGAGGCAATTGCACAGATGCCTAAATACGCAAAATATTTAAAAGCGTTACTTTAAAATAAAAAGAAACTCAAAGATATTTCAAGAGTTTTCCTTAACGCCGAATGTTCAGCCACTTTATTATATAAATTACCCCCAAAATTAAACGATCCGGGACGATTTTCCATCCCGTGTCTCTTCGGTAATCTATTAATAAAAGATGCGTTAGCAGACTCAGGCGCTAGCATAAATTTAATTCCTTACTCGCTCTTTCAGAAACTAGGATTAGGTAACCATAGCCCAACTAAAATAAGCATCCAGTAAGCAGATCGTTCTATTAAATATCTAATAGGGATAATAGAGGATGTTCTGGTCAAAATAGACAAGTTTATCTTCCCAGTAGACTTTGTTATACTTGACATAGAGGAAGACGCCGATGTTCCCATAATTCTCGGTCATCCTTTTCTTGTAACCTCTCGCGCGATAATAGACGTAAGTAACGGTAGACTTCTCTTACGAGTAGGAGATGACGAGGTTACTATCGATATAGATCCCTCTATTAAAAATTCTTTAATAAACGACAATTCCTGCTATCTTGTGGAAGCCTCTTTTGAGAAAAATGGTTTTCCCTATTCTGATTTACTTTCAATAACTGTAGAAGAATCGTACTTGGCAGACTTACCCCTTTCACAAGAAATGCCTACCGATGACCCTTTAGAACCTTTTATATCCTTAACTTCTACAACTCTAAAAACCCCAACTTCGTATGAAAAACCACCAACCCTCGAGCTGAAAACACTTCCCGCACATTTAAAATACATTTTCCTTGAAGCCGAATCTAAACTCCCTGTTATCATTTCTGTCGAATTAAATGATAAGAAAACGTCTGAATTAATAGAAGTGTTAAAACAACATCGACATGCATTAGCATGACAAATTTCTGATATACAAGGACTCAACCCATCTTTTTGTACGCATAAAATATTTCTTGAAGATAACCCTCGTAGATTTATCCAGCCCCAACGACGTTTAAATCCTAATATGAAGGATGTCGTAAAAGCTGAAGTAATGAAATTATTAGATGCGAGAATTATCTATCCAATCTCAGATAACACATGGGTTAGTCTCGTACAAGTCATCCCTAAGAAGGGCGGTATAACGGTAGTGCCAAACGCTAATAATGAACTAATTCCAACACGTACTGTTACAGGTTGGAGGATGTGCATCGACTATCGAAAATTAAATGATGTCACCCGTAAAGATCACTTTCCACTACCGTTTATAGATCAAATATTAGAGCGACTCTTGGGTCACTCATATTATTGTTTTCTCGATGGTTATTCAGGGTATTTACAAATCCCTATAGCCCCTGAAAACCAAGAGAAAACTACGTTCACTTGCCCCTTTGGTACTTTCGCCTATAGGAGAATGCCGTTTGGACTTTGTAATGCGCCAGCTACATTTCAAAGATGTATGCTAGCTATTTTCGGCAAGTTAGTAGAGGATGTTATGGAAGTGTTTATGGATGATTTCTCCGTATTTGGAGACTCATTCCATACGTGTTTAGATAACCTCGCTCGTGTTCTTCAATGCTGTGAAGACACGAATTTAGTGTTGAGCTGGGATAAATGCCACTTTATGGTCCGCGAAGGTTTAGTTCTTGGTCATAAAATTTCTTCCCAGGGAATCGAGGTCGATAAGGCCAAAATAGAAATAATTGAAAAACTTCCTCCAACAAATGTAAAATCTATTCGAAGTTTCTTAGGCCATGCAGGTTTCTATAGACGGTTCATTCAAAATTTCTCTAAAATAACAAAATCGTTAACTAATTTACTAGAAAAAAAGCCTCATTTATATTCAATAGTGAATGCTTAGTAGCATTCAACATTATTAAGGACAAACTTATCAACTCTCCTATTTTAGTAGCCCCAGACTGGTCCTTTCCTTTTGAGATCATGTGTGACGCGAGTGATTATGCGATAGGAGCTGTCTTAGGACAACGAGTAGACAAATATTTTCATCCTATCTATTATGCAAGTAAAACTCTCACATCCACACAAATCAATTACACGTCCACGGAAAAGGAACTACTGGCGATTGTATTCGCATTTGATAAGTTTAGATCTTATATAACGCTATCGAAAGTTATAGTTTTTACAGATCATTCTGGTTTAAAATATTTACTAACTAAGGCAGACGCAAAACCCCGTTTATTACGTTGGATTCTCTTATTACAAGAATTTGATTTAGAGATCCGAGATAAGAAAGGCGCAGAGAATTTAGCAGCCGATCATCTTTCTCGACTAGAGAATGCTGCAACAGATACACTCGTGGAAGCGGACATCGAAGATAAATTCCCTGAAGAAAGTCTCCTCGCCCTCAAAAAGGTAACAAACTCCTATATTCCTTGGTTCGCAGACTTGGCTAACTATTTAATAGCCCGAGTCCTTCCAAAAGCTTTTACAATTCAAGAAAAGAGGAAATTCTTTTCTGACTTGAAAAACTACTTTTGGGAAGACCCGTATTTATTTCGAGTCTGTGCCGACCAAGTAATTAGAAGATGTATTTTGAACAAGGAAGGACTAAAAGTACTACGACACTGCCACGAAGGACCAACCGGCGGACATTATCAAACCAACCGGACTGCACGTAAAGCCCTTGAAGCAGAATTCCTTTGGCCTACTTTATTCAAGGACGCTCAACAATTGGTAAGCGTTTGCAACCGCTACCAACGGCCAGGTAACATTTCCCGTCGGGACGAAATGCCCCAAAATTTTTACTTAGAATGTGAAATTTTTGATCTATGGGGCATAGATTTTGTAGGCCCTTTACCTCCTTTTAAAAATCATTATATCGTAGTAGCGGTCAATTACGTTTCACGATGGGCTGAAGCCCAAGCTTTTCCCACCGCTGACACGAGAGTCGTCGTTAAATTTCTGAAATCCTTATTTTCACGTTTTGGCACGCCTAGGGCTATAGTTAGCGATCGAGGTACTAATTTTTGTAACACCCAGATGGCTAAAGTGTTAGCCAAATATGGAGTTACTCATAAACTCGCTACCGCTTATCACCCCCAAACAAGCGACCAAGTGAGGTAGTCAATAGAGAACTAAAGTGCATATTAGAAAAGACTGTAGATACCAATCGAAAAGATTGGTCCCTCAAATTAGATGATGCACTTTGGGCCTACCGTACAACATTCAAAACTGCGATCGGTTGTACACCTTATCGTTTAGTATATGGAAAGGCATGTCACCTAACTATAGAATTAGAACATCGTGCATACTGGGCGCTAAAATTTCTTAACTTAGATACAAACTTAGCCGCCGAACAACGTAAATTTCAACTCAATGAGCTTGAGGAATGGCGTGCAAACGCCTATGAAAATAATAAATTTTATAAAGAGCGATCTAAGTTTTATCATGATAGGAAAATTAAATTTCCAAAATCTTTTTCACTAGGTGATCTTGTCCTACTATATAACTCACGCCTTAAATTATTTTCAGGAAATTAAAATCCCAATGGACCGGACCCTTTACTGTTAAACAAATCTGGCCATATGGGACGGTTCTTTTTTCTAACCATGAACTAGGAACTTTCAAAGTAAACGGGCACCGTTTAAAACTATATTTTACTGGGGACCCTTTTCAAAAAGAATTTGAAACCCTATCACTACTCCATAACATCAAAATATAAATTCACTTGTATATTTCCATCTTTTATGCTTTTGTATATTCTGTACATATGTTTTTTTGTCTTTATTTGTCACTTCATACCTATGCCTAACATAAGTATGAGGGTGCTTTTAGCTGTTTTTATCACTTTTATGTTATATTTTTCCTTTTAAATAAAAACATTGTTTATTTTATTACTCATCCAAAACAAGTCAAAACTTTCAAAACCATACTATTTATATATATTCCAAAAATCTGCGTTGATAAAAATGCAAATTATTCAATTTTCAAATATACTACTCCTTCTCATAACTAGATAGATATAAATATCCACAATAAATTTGTAAACCCTACCTTATAAATTTCATTACAATCAGAGTTATTATTTTAGCAAACTTGTTTTAATATATCAAAAATACATATATATACAATAGAAGCAAAACATATTATGTTCACCAAACAATTTTAGACTGTAATTATCCTTACTCCATTGTTAACGAAATATAAGAAATACAAACTATTATAGTTGCTCTCAAAATTTTTTATCCAACTCTTGATTATTTATTTATTTCTACTTGGCATGTTTTCTTACGCAAGCAAGTATCTAGGAGTATGTGCTCATAGTAAAAGAAAAGATCTTATGTCAATGGGAATAAGATTTCATTCTGTACACATAGGCATCCAATAAATATGAAAAGATTATATGGAAAGGAGTATGTGCTGCTCTAAATATACATTGGATTCATATAAAAACTCAAGTATGCATTGTATTTTTTTGCCACTTTGGAATTACATTCCTTAGTAGTTATAACAACGCATAACTTAGATAAAAAGATGATAGAATATAAAAATCTATCACTTCTACAAAAGCCTATTGTATAGGTAAATTCCACCCTTTCAAAATTGATATTCTATTTTTGTTTAAAATTTTGAGAGAGCAAAAATAATAGGATGTATATTTTCCAATATATCTCGTATAAGATATAGTAATCATAAAACCAATCTACCCTTATTATATCCAATTTTAATATATGCTTACTATTTGTTTTCCAAAACTTTTTATGGCTATAAATTCTAACTCTGGTATCAATGATATATATACGATAGCATTTAACTCTTTATTCACCGGATTTTTATACCTGTTTTATCTTGAAGAATTAAATTGATAGTAATTAGAAAATTTCATAACTTGTAAATATACTCAACTCTATATTTGCTCTGGAATAACAAAATATAAGTATGAGGGTATTTGATAAGTATAAAAATATACAATTTTGTATAGTATTAATTTTGAATATTTATAAATAAAACCTTAGTTTTTATATATATAACTAATTAGTTTTGTTATATTTTTTTTTATGTTTTATATTTATTTTCTAAGTTTTTCTGAAATTTTGTATTTTTTACTTAGACGCCCCTAGGTCATGCCCGTGACCTAGGGCGTGACAACCCTGTTTAATTCTTTTTTATTTTCTGTTTTTGTTATTTAGGAAAATCGGAAAAGCTGATGGACACGTCCTCGCCACGCCCGTGACCCAATCAGACACGCCCGTGACCCGCACAAGTATTAGCCCGTTTCCAACAAGATGACGCGTTGTCGCCACGCCCCGTGCCGCCTAATGAACCGACTGTACGTCAGACACGCCGGTGACCCACCCGACACGACCGTGACCTGATGAAGTTCTATCCAAAGTTCAGCCCAGCTCGACACGTGTCCAGACACGCCTCCCTACATGCCCGTGACCTTGTCACGCCCACCCGACACGCCCGTGTCCAGGGGCGTGTCGTTTCAAATTTTTTTTCTATAAATAGAGGGGCAGAGCTTTGTAAAATTATTTGAACACCAGCAGCTTCCTTAAGAACTGTTAGGACTCCCCAGCTCTCTTACAAAGAATTGGTAGTAGCTTTCAAGTATTCCAAGTTCTGTAAGTTGTAATTTTTTTTAGTTTTCTTTTCAGCTTTGTAGAAAGTTGTAATAACTTTTGAATTTATAAAATAGAATGTTTCAATTTTAATTCTGAGTAATTTACAATTTTATTTTTTGTTTTACTTTACTTTATTTTCTCATACTATCCCGAATGAAAGGCGAAGCTCTGCTTATGTACTGGATTAAGATAGCGTGAAACTGCTTTCAAAACTATTTTTCAAAACCTTATTATTTCATACTATCCCGAATGAAATGCGAGGCGAAAGCCTGTGACCTGGATTAAGATAGTGTGAAAGCTTTTCAAAAGTTTAGATTTTACTACCCTATCCCGAATGAAAGGCAAAGCGAAAACTTAAGTCCTGGATTAAGATAGATAGGTAGATATTATTTTCTGCACTTTATACCGCCCCCATCCTGATAAGAGGCTAAGAACCCTTAGCACTTGGTCAAGATAAGCTCTAGGCTGGATATTATTTTCAACTATTTCAACTCTACCTTCTAGTTATTCTAACTAGGGTTTACTGTTAATTGATCATATACCAGGTGAAGAGACACTACGTTTAACGTTAACCCGTTTTAAATGCAAGCCTCCCCGGTCATACTTTCGAGTCAGTGATGCTACCAAAGGGACCCTCTCATTAAGTTAGGTAATCAAGAAATAGAGTTGTTCTTTAATAGGTGAATTAATATTCTCTCATAGCAATTCTGAAATCAAGGACTATCTTCTGAGTCCTTATCTTAATAAAACCACGTATTTATATTTTTCTGTCTTTTGTTTTTAATAACTCCACTTCGTTATTTCGATAAGATAATAGTTCGTTCTAAAAAGTAGAATAATTAACACCGATCCTAGGAAAAATATAACCTTGATATTTTCTACAAAATACTATACTCCTATGCGATAGGTACTCTTGTCTTAATCCACAGGATATAAGTAAGTAAAAAAGAGATAGACTTATATACGTAAAAGATTATAAACACCAAATCTATCCTCTTTAAATCAAAATTTACTTATCACACCTGCTTGTACTTATGCTTACATACTTTATATATATTGTACCTTTGTCCATTTCTCCGCCCGGTGTCGAGGAGTCGCCGGGGGAGCGGATGTGAAGCCACTTAGTCTTTAAGACTAACGGTTGTTACGCCTTCGTTTTTAGGAGGAAACCCCGCAGGCGGAGTAGCAGCAGGTTTTGCAGCAGGACAGCCAGGCCAGGACGACAGGGCCAGAGGGGACGGTACGATCGTTACCGTCGGTGACTGATGTGGGTCTTTGAGAGACTTGATGTAGCCCTTTTGGGCAAAATATTTTACGTACTCTGATTATAGAAGCTTGATGTAGCTTCTTTACTTGGTGTGTTTAGACTAATATATGCTTTGTGTGGATTTTGACTTCTAACTCTATATCTTGGTTGGGTTGGCATTGATTGGTATTCTTAAGCCCGGCAGAATAGGCATCTTGTAGTACAGGCTAGCCCGAGTGCTAGTGCTTCCGCAAGGCGGCTGTTCTGGACATAAGACCCCTCTCGTTTCGTAGTCTGTGTTCCGGGAGGGGGGTCTTACAGAGAAGATCCCGCTGATTAGGCTCCCATTAGTTGACATGGCTGGATGTCACTCGATGGAAAAATGAAAAATTGGCCCGAGACGATCCCGTTGACTAGGCTCACACTAGCTGGCAGGGCTGGAAGTCACTCAGAGATAGATTGAAATGTTGACCCCGAGAAGATCCCACTGACCAGGCTCCCATTAGCTGGCAGGGCTGGAAGTCACTAAGTGAAACAATGAAAAATTGACCCGAGAAGATCCCGATGACCGTGCTCACACTAGCTGGCAGGGATGGAAGTCACTCGGAGATGGATTGAAATGTTGACCCCAAGAAGATCTCTCTAACCAGGCTCATATTAACTGGAAGTCACTCTGTGGTAAAATGAAAAATTGGCACGAGAAGATCTCGCTGAACAGACTCACACTAGCTGGCAGGGTTGGATGTCACTCAGAGATGGATTGAAATGTTGACCCTGAGAAGATCTCG
This sequence comes from Platanthera zijinensis, assembly GCA_039513925.1. Taxonomy (NCBI): domain Eukaryota; kingdom Viridiplantae; phylum Streptophyta; class Magnoliopsida; order Asparagales; family Orchidaceae; genus Platanthera; species Platanthera zijinensis. Next base: position 142,984,860 of record CM077089.1, read on the forward strand.
CTGACCAGGCTCCCATTAGCTGGTAGGGTTGGAAGTCACTCGGTGGAAAAAATGAAAAATTGTCCCGAGAAGATCCCTTGACCTTTTTTCTAATGCTCATCTCTCTAAATCACGGGTTCTACATTATTTTTTCCGACCTCGTGCCGAGCTCAAAAAAAGCGGTGATTGTGTATAAAACGTAATTCATAGAGATCATAAGCAACCGATGATGGTCTGGATGATCTCGCGCACCTAAGGCGAGTGCAGAAGAAGCCACCTTGTAGGGATGAGTGCTGCCCCCGGGGAGAGTTTTAGGTGTTGGAGTTACCATGGTGATCTAGAAGTGGTCAAACATGTAATCTCACTGCCAACGCGATATGAGCCCGCATGGTCGCACATAAGAGCATGTGGAGAAGTTGGAAGATTGACTGTGTTGGTAAGGGTTACCAATCACCACGCAGGATGGGGTCGGGCAAACGTTGCCAAAGGAATTTCGTCGAGAGGCGTCGAGTCTGACTCGCCGACTAAGGCAAAATCGTCGAGAGTCGAGGGGGGGCTGTCGAGTATGTCTCGTCGACTAAGGCAAAGTCGTAGAGAATCGACAGGAGTCGTCGAGTATGTCTCGCCGACTAAGGCAAAGTCGTCGAGAATCAATCTGTTGATTGGTTGAGAATCGAGGACAGAGTCATCGAGACTGTCTGCTGATTCTCGCTGAATCTGGTTGCTGATTCTCGCCGAATCTTTCTATTGATTCTCGCCGAATCTGTCTTCTGGATCCCGCCGACTGATTCTCGTCGAACCTGTGCTGATTCACGGCGAATGATTCTGAAACCCTAACTTGGGTGGTCTGCGGATAGCGATACCTTTGGACTGTTTATGCCTTTAGTATAAATAGGGGACTTAGGGTTTTGGGAAAGTAGAGATCGGGATTTTTCCTATAGCCGAATCGAAGCCGACGGAAGTGTTCCGCCGATCTCCCGATCCGCCGAATCCCGAACCCCGCCGGACGGAAACGTTCTGCCGCCCTGTTCGCTCTGTCGACCTCCTTTACGACGACCAACGCCGGTCTTGATTTTCCTGGCGCGGACCTAGCAGTCCGTGGAAGCGCAAGGTGCGATCGACATTCTTCCCGATCTTTCGTGCGACGAGAAATCGGTGTTATCCCGCTCGTGTGGATTTCTGCAGAGATGTGGACGTTATTCCACGTAGAACTCGCCACCGACAAGGACTCGAAGCTTGGAGCATCTCCGTTGAGTTGTGACTCAACGCCGCTAAGGTAATTTTTGCCTAGTTATTTGTTAACTTCTTGATTAAACTTTCATGGCCCGATCCCATCTCTTTTGGGTTGTTCTTGATGTTTTATTCCTTCCGCTGCGTGCACATGCGTTGTGCCATCCTCACAGAGAAACCCAACAGTGGTATCAGAGGGAGGTTGACGGTCATGATTGTTGTATTGGAAGTTAGGTTATTCTACTACGTGTAAACCTAGGGATTTAGAAGTGTTCTAAATGTCTAGATTTATTCCTGGTACATCAATTGTTGATGGTTTTTACGAGGGAGTTCGGTGGGCCCATAACCCACAGGTTAGGGGCTCTGCCCCTTGGAACTCCGCCAGGAACGTCTGGGATTTCGTGGTAATTTCTAATTTTTAGAAATTGTTGTCTCCTTAGCAGTAACCGTCCCTCGAGTGGTTAATGAACCAATGTATTGTTTTGGATTTTGAATCCAACAATGAGAGACGAGCTTGTCTACTGCTTTAAGTTGAGTTGCCTTTGCCTTTATCCAAATCATGTAAATCTGAAGATTTGGAAGAGTCCGGATGTTCAGATTTAGCCCTTCCTTCTATCAAATGTTGATAGTGCCAGGTTGTGCACATAAGGGATGCATGTGGCTTTTAGAAATATGTTTTTCTGTGGATGTGCACAATGATCAAATATTGATCATGGTTAATTGTTAACCTATAATCAAAAATCCCTTAATCTAATATTAAGTGTTCGGATGCCTTCCGATAGATGACACTCTTCCTACCTCGATTGATGAAGTGTGGGCTTGCCAAAGCAAGGTGCATTAATCTATCTTGGTAAGGGTGCGAGCGGATAATTGTGATATCCCACTATCGACATCGGGTCAAGCCTAACTAGGTGACCTCAAAGGTTGAGTGCTTAGAGGCATAGGGTTGACATGCACCATATGATGGATGCGAATAAGGAGTTATTCACCAACCATACAAGAATTGTATGAGGATGCAATTGGCAAGCGTTGCCTACCTAAATAACCGCATTGTGAGAGGAAAGCCAAAGCTGACTCATTGTGTTGGTGAAATACGGATCTTTTCCACTAAGAGAGTAGCTCGCATGAACTCTCCGAATTGATAGTGAGGGCTATTATTTTGAATAAAATAGTGGGAGTTTTAATTGAAGTCTAAATTAAAACTAAATTGTATTTTGAAATTTTGGTACTAATATTTTTCTGCATGAATTCTTGTAGAATTCCATGACAAGTGGTTCACACTCCACTCTGTCTCTGAGAGCCATCCTTGAGAAGAATAAGCTCAATGGGACTAACTACATGGACTGGTACAAGAACCTGAGAATTGTTCTCAGGCAAGAGCGAAAGCTCTATGTCTTGGAAGAAGAAGCCCCCGAGGTGCCGACCGGGAATTCTTCCCGTGCTGATAAAGATACTTATAAGAAGTATATTGATGATGCCTTAGACGTCGAATGCCTTATGCTTGCCACCATGAACTCTGAGCTTCAAAGGCAACATGAGAACATGGGGTGTAAGGAGATTGACGAGCATCTCAAGAAAATGTTTCAAGGGCAAGCTCGTCAAGAGAGGTTCGACGTCACAAAAGCGTTGTTTCAGTGCAAGATGGGAGTTCGAGACTCAGTAGGGACTCACGTACTCAAGATGATTGGGTATATAGAGAACCTTGAAAGGCTGGGTTTTCCTCTGGGTCAAGAGTTGGCCACAGATTTGATCCTGCAATCGTTGTCGGACAGTTATGAGCAGTTTATCTTGAACTACAACATGAATGAAATAGACAAGACACTGCCCGAGCTCCTAGGCATGTTGAGAACTACCGAGATCAATATGAAGAAGGCCAAGCCTGTCAGCCCCATACTGATGGTGCATAAGGGCAAGGCCAAGGCCAAGGGCTCTAAGAAGACGAAGGTGGGACCTAAGTCACATCTCGAGCCCAAGTCTTCTGCGTTGATGAAAAAGAAGAGCATGGTGAAGGAAGGGAAATGCCACAACTGTGGTAAGGCTGGTCATTGGAGGAGGAACTGTCCTTCTTACATTGAGGGTCTGTAGAAAATGAAGGGAGGTATGACTTCCGCTTCGAATATTTACGTTATAGAAATAAACTTCTCTGCTCCTTCATCTTGGGTATTGGATACCGGATGTGGTTCTCATATTTGTACAAATGTGCAGGAACTGGGAAGGAGAAGATTGCTGAGTAAAGGGGAGGTGGACCTGCGCGTCGACAATGGAGCAAGAGTTGCTGCTGTAGACGTAGGGGTTTACCGTCTTTCTTTGCCCAGTGGGCTTGTAATAGAACTAGATAACTGTTATTTTGTTCCGGTCATAACTAGAAACATTATATCCATTTCATGCTTGGACATGATTGGATTTTCTTTTATAATTAAGAACAACTGTTGTTCTATATTTAAGAATGATGTTTGTTATGTTGTAGCCCAATTATTTAATGGTCTTTATGTTTTGAACTTGGACCATCAGATCTATAATGTAGAAAATAATAAAAGACTAAGAACGAATGACTCAAACCCTACATATCTCTGACATTGTCGTTTGAGACATATAAACGAGAAGCGCATATCCAAGCTCCATAAAGATGGACTTTTGGACTCATTTGATTATGAATCATTTGAGCGATGCGAATCTTGTTTGTTAGGCAAGATGACTAAAGCCCCTTTCACTGGTTATACTGAGAGGGCTGAGGATCTCTTGGGTGTTGTACATAGTGATGTATGCGGACCCATGAGCTCCATTGCTAGAGGTGGGTATTTCTACTTCATTACATTTACTGATGATTTCAGTAGATACGGATATGTGTATCTTATGAAGTGCAAATCCGAGACCTTTGAAAAGTTCAAAGAGTTCAAGAATGAAGTAGAAAACCAGTTGGGTAAAAGGGTTAAAGCACTCTGATCTGATCGAGGTGGCGAATACCTGAGTCATGAGTTCCGTGATCATCTGAAAGAGTGTGGTATTGTATCACAGCTCACTCCACCTAGAACACCACAGCATAATGGTGTGTCTGAGAGGATAAATCGTACTTTGTTAGACATGGTACGTTCGATGATGAGTCATGCAGACTTGCCTGTTTCCTTTTGGGGTTTTGCTTTAGAGACTGCTGCAATGACACTGAATCGCGCTCCAACAAAAATGGTTCTGAAGACACCATATGAGATATGGACTGGAAAGTGTCCTAGTATGTCATTCATTAAAATTTGGGGCTATGAGGCATACGTGCGACGTCAAATGCCTGACAAGCTGGAACCCAAATCAGATAAATGTTATCTGGTGGGATATCCTAAGGAAACGAAGGGGTATTACTTTTACCTACCGTCTGAGGGCAAAGTGTTTGTCACAAGGACTGACGTCTTCTTGGAGAAAGAGTTCTTATCAAGAAAGACTGAAAAGGTAGAACTTGAAGAAGTTCAAGAACCACAAATAGTGAATGAACCGGAATTGGATTCTGAGACAGGACTACAAGATGTTGTAGCTAGAGAACCTGCTCAAGAAACACAAGTCCTATGTAGATCTGGTAGACCGAGGTTTGAGCCTGAGAGATATGGATTTCTCATGTCTCAAATAGGTAATGTGTTGCTTATGGATCATGATGATGAACCAGCAACCTACCAAGAGGCTATGAATGGAACGGACTCCGACAAATGACTTGAGGCTATGAAATCTGAAATGGACTCCATGTATGCAAACCAAGTTTGGAACTTGGTGGAACCACCTGAAGGGGTACGATCCATAGGGTGCAAGTGGGTCTTCAAGAAGAAGACCGACATGGATGGGAATGTATAGACATTCAATGGGCGACTGGTGGCTAAGAGTTTCAAGCAAATTCATGGTATTGACTATGATGAGACCTTTTCCCCTGTTGTCATAGTAAAGTCCATAAGGATACTGTTTGCTATTGCTGCGTATTATGACTACGAGATATGGCAGATGGATGTCAAAACGACTTTCCTTAATGGAAACCTCCTTGAGGAAGTGTACATGACACAACCCGAGGATTTTGTATCCCCAAATGAAGCCACTAAAGTATGCAAGCTGAATAGGTCCATCTATGGACTGAAGAAGGCCTCTCGAAGTTGGAATCTTCGTTTTGATGAGAAAATCAAAGAGTTTGGTTTCATCAAGAATGAAGATGAGCCTTGTGTTTACAAGCGAATCAGTGGGAGCATTGTAGTCTTCCTAATATTGTATGTAGATGACATATTGTTGATTGGGAATGACATTCCTACCCTGAAAGTTGTTAAAAACAACCTAGGGAACTGCTTTTCTATGAAGGACTTGGGTGAAGCGACTTATATACTCGGTATTAAGATCTATAGAGATAGATCGAAGAAGTTGTTGAGTTTGACCCAGAGTACATACATTGAGAAGGTGTTGAAGCGGTTCAACATGCTTGAGTCCAAGAAAGGATTTTTACCCATGTCTCATGGTGTGAATCTCTCTAAGGACCAGTGTCCAAAATCTTGTGAAGATAAGGACCGCATGAAGTTGATTCCATATGCTTCGGCAATTGGATCAATCATGTATGCAATGTTATATACTCGACCCGATGTCTCCTTTGCTTTGAGCATGACTAGCAGGTATCAGTCAGACCCCGGTGAGTGTCACTAGATTGTAGTCAAGAATATCCTGAAGTACTTGAGAAGGACAAAGGATGTGTTCTTGGTGTATGGTGGAGAGTAAGAGCTCGTTGTAAGTGGTTACACGGATGCTAGCTTTCAAACTGATAGAGACGATTCAAAGTCTCAGTCAGGGTTTGTGTTTTGCCTTAATGGAGGAGCTGTGAGCTGGAAGAGTTCCAAGCAAGAGACAGTTGCTGATTCTACAACAGAGGCTGAGTATATCGCTACAGCTAACGCAGCGAAGGAGGCTGTATGGATTAGGAAATTCATCGGCGAGCTTGATGTAGTTCCTAGCATTGTTGGTCCCGTAGTTCTCTACTGTGATAACAATGGTGCAATTGCACAATCTAAGGAACCTAGATCCCATCAGCGCTCCAAGCACATACTTCGGCGGTTCCATCTTATTCGTGAGATTGTCGAACGAGGAGATGTGAACATTTGCAGAGTGTCGACTGAGGAGAATATTGCAGATCCACTGACAAAGCCTCTCGCGCAGAGAAAGCATGATGGTCATACTAGATCAATGGGTATACGATACCTAAATGATCAACTCTAGTGAGATCCTTGTGGGTTGCATGTACACATATATTCTGTTGGCCGTTTTTTGTTTATTCATATGATGTATTATGTACCTAGATTTTTCGTTTACTATTAATGACATGTTCTTTTATTATGGTTTCTCTATGCGATAGTTAAATGTTATCATAATGAATACTCTTAGAACGTTCGCTTCCATAGGACATCAAGTACGTGACTTGAATGTGAGAGCCTATGATTTATTTGAAGCTTCATTCTTAAAAGGTCCCTGGTCGTTGTATCATCATAGAAGCTAAGGGCGATGATGATACATTAAGACTAGCACGTGTGTTGACTGATGACCAGTTCTTACAGGTCATGATATTGTGATATCAAGTCATCATGTGGGTACTTGTTAATGAACAAGTTGTACTGGAAAACCCAACCTGAGACTACTCTGTGGATTGTTATCTAAACGTGTCACGAGTAGGTCTCAATTGACAATGGTGTTGTGGTCCTTTGACCTGAAGTCACAACATTCATCAAGTGAGGAAGAGCGTGCTTTGATGCCATCTAAAGTCTTCCTTGAGAAAGGTTGATGATAAGGGTGGTTGTTGGGCACGTTACGAATCATTTGGGTGTTTGTGTGTGAGCAGATATGAGATTTGTCCTCCTATATGACAGGAGTTGCATCCATGGGCCCCTTGATGGAACTGGACTGAGAAATCCATGGCCATGCTTGGTTGAGTCAATATGTGATATTGGACTCACCATTCTCTGGAAGTTCGTTCTAGATCAAGATACTTGGATTGAGCTATTATGAGGGTGACACGGTCCATGCCTCTAGTTCCTTCCGGATGTAAGGGACAAAGGGACAAAGACAACGCTGGGACATTGTTCATAAAGGCTTATGAGTTATGAACTCTTATTGCTTGGGGAGCAATGATGCATTTCTAGATATCACTCATTGTTTGTGAGGTTTTTGGTTTGATACTTTCAAGATCAAGTGGGAGACTGTTGGAGTTACCATGGTGATCTAGAAGTGGTCAAACATAAAATCTCACTGCCAACGCGATATGAGCCTGTAGGTTCGCACATAAGAGCATGTGGAGAAGTTGGAAGATTGATTGTGTTGGTAAGGGTTACCAATCACCACGCAGGATGAGGTCGGACAAACGTTGCCAAAGGAATTTCGTCGAGAGGCGTCGAGTCTGACTCGCCGACTAAGGCAAAATCGTCGAGAGTCGACGGGAGTCGTCGAGTATGTCTCGTCGACTAAGATAAAGTCGTCGAGAATCGACAGGAGTCGTCGAGAATGTCTCGCCGACTAAGGCAAAGTCGTCGAGAATCAATCTGCTGATTCGTCAAGAATCGAGGACAGAGTCGTCGAGACTTTCTGTTGATTCTCGCTGAATCTGGCTGCTGATTCTCGCCGAATCTGTCTGTTGATTCTCGCCGAATCTGTCTTCTGGATCCCGCCAACTGATTCTCGCCGAACCTGTGCTAATTCACGACGAATGATTCTAAAACCCTAACTTGGGTGGTCTGCGGATAGCGATACCTTTGGACTGTTTATTCCTTTGGTATAAATAGGGGACTTAGGGTTTTGGGAAAGTAGAGATCGGGATTTTTCCTGTAGCCGAATCAAAGCCGACGGAAGTGTTCCGCCGATCTCCCGATCCGCCGAATCCAGAACCCCGCCGGACGGAAACGTTCCGCCGCCCTGTTCGCTCCGCCGACCTCCTCTCTGGCGACCGTCGCCGGTCTTGCTTTTCCTGGCGCGGACCTAGCAGTCCGTGGAAGCGCAAGGTGCGATCGACATTCTTCCCGATCTTTCGTGCGACGAGAAATCGGTGTTCTCCCGCTCGTGTGGATTTCTGCAAAGATGTGGACATTATTCCACGTAGAACTCGCCACCGACAAGGACTCGAAGCTTAAAGCATCTCCGTTGAGTTGTGACTCAACGTCGCTAAGAAAATTTTTGCCTAATTATTTGTTAACTTCTTGATTCAACTTTCATGGCCCGATCCCATCTCTTTTGGATTGTTCTTGATGTTTTATTTCTTCTGCTGCGTGCACAAGCGTTGTGCCATCCTCACAGAGAAACCCAACATTAGGCTCACTGGGCGGCTGTATCCCCTCATGGGTGAGCTCAAGGCTCCCTAGGCAAATGCAGCCTCTCAGGGGCGAGTTCCAGGCACCCTGGGCGAGTGCAGCCTCCTAAAGGCGATTTCTGGGCTCCATGGGCGAGTGCAGCCCCCCCCCCCCAGGGGCGAGTTCCAGGCTCCCTGGGAGAGTTGAGCCTCCTAGGGGCGAGTTCTAGGCTCCCTGGGAGAGTGCAGCCTCCAAGGGGCGAGTTCCAGGCTCCCTGGGCGAGTGTAGCCTCCTAAGGGCGATTTGCAGGCTCCATGGGCGAGTGCAACCCCCCAGGGGCGAGCCCCAGGTTCGGGGCGAGTGCCGAGTGCCAGGATCACCAAACACTGGTCAACCTCAGGATACCTCTTTAGGTCGGTTAATATCCCCTCCAAACAGCGGAGTTACGCTGTTGGCAGACCGTTTTGGACTGCGTTTAGTAAAACCAAAAGGCGGGATTCCGTTATTTGCAGGCCAAGCTTGGAAAACTATAAATAGACCCCCATGGGTACCTTGGAGGGGGGTCTACTTGTTCCCCTCCCCCCAAGGCGGACTCCGCTTGGCGAGTGCTCTCAAGGCCCACCAAGGTGCCCAACTCAACATAGGGGAAGCCCTCTTTGATCTTCCGAGTGTGTGGCGGGACCTCCTCACTGAAGATCAGGGTCCGCCTCTTAGTTCCAAGCACTTGGTATGGTGATCTCGCTTAAGATAAGTAGATGCAAGCTACCCCCTGGGTCCGAACTCCATAAGAAACCAAATTTTGGTTTCAACACATGAAATGACGGAAGTGCCCCCTGGGCGGTCCTGGCAGGCCGTGCAGGGGTGCCTGGCGGAGACAATGACGCTTGCCTGCGTGCCAGCGTCCGTGCTGGTTTTATGCGGGTTCCATGCACGCTTGATCTCGTTCTCCTTTCAGACATTTTAAGCGGGTGTGGTTTTCGCGCGCACGACTCGGCCGACTGGATCGTACTGCTTGAACATTCTCGATCGATGTTCTACCAATTTGACTTAGAAAATTCAGGGAACCATCACATGTATTGTTAAATAGGTATAAGAGAAAGTAGATATTTTAAATCTGAAAGATGATATTTTTAAGAATATTAAATATATCATTACATATGTAAAATTGTAAATTATAAAATACATGAATACATCAATAGTTCCTTCAAAATAAAAAAAAAATAAAAATAAAAAAATCAATTGAAAAAATAACAATAAGCCAACCGCGGGTATGATTTAGTGTAGGGGCTGACCCACATAGGGCCCAGTGTGGGGGGCCGTCAACACTGATTTTTAAAAATATCATTTATCAATAGCAGAATGCGCAATTTATTTATTTGGCAGACAAAAAATATTTATATAAATCTTGAATAAAATCAATCAAGAAAGTATCTTAATCAAGTTAGTAGAGTATATGATATTTAACTCTATGGTCATGGGATCAAGTCCTATGCATCTCACATTTTATTATTATCAATATATTTATTTACCATTTTATTTTCTAACACATTTATTTATCATTATATTCCCAACATTTTTTTTATCATTTATTTTCTTTGTATGTCACATTTATTTATTATTATTTAGATATAATTCAAAATAGTCATATTTTCATTTTATTTTTTTTATATTTTTAATACACAGCTCACACAGAAAAATCTCTGCGTCCGCCACTGATTTAGTGGATATTACTATGCAAATTAGTATCCCAACATCTTGCCCACTACGATGTACGTCCTTTAGGCGGTGACTACCACAACGCCGGCGAGGTATTCATTGCCGGCGGGCGAATGTAGAGCACCATTCCGGGGCCGAGGTCATCGGAATCGAGGATCTGAGGGTTGTCGTCGAGGATAGAGAGGGTGTTGCAGCGGACGCTGATGGTTTGCAGCGTCTCCCCTTCCTTCACCACGTACAACTCACTGCATGGCCAATCTCCTCGCAGGATCCGGGCGTCGACGGCGGTGAAGATCCCATTCCCTGACACGATCGCGAGTATGAAGAGGGCTGCCGCCGGTGAACTGTTCTGAACTAGCTTCATGATTAGTCTTTCTTCTCCTTCTTTAGAGGAGGAGGGCGTCTGATCGATTAAGTGATGGAGGCTGCAGTTTATAAGTATGAAAAAGCAAGACTTGGTCTTGAGAGAGAGAGAGACTTGAAGAGAGAGAGGGAGAGTTGGAGAGACATTTGTAATTGTTCTACAAAATGTATATTAAAAATGGTATATAAATGTATGTTTCAACCTGAAACGTGTGGAAAAATTGTGATTGATTGGGGGCGATTGGGTAAGCTGCAAACTGGCGGTCTTGAGGAGGACTCAGATAACTAAAATCGTCATATACTTCCAAGAGGAAAATATTGGTGAAGCTTAGAGACTCGTTCTTAGTTGAAGAAGACTGGATATATATATACACACAGAAGCATTTTCGCACAGGCTACGTCCGTGCTCGATGCTCTCGGGCGGCCCGAGGCCTTCGGCCGCATGCAGACGGGCTTCGCCCGCCTTCGCACGGGCTTCGCCAGGGCTTGATGCGTCACTGCGGGCTCATCACGCACCGTAGGCGGGCTTCGCCTGCGATCGATGCGTTGCTGCGGGCTGCACACCCATCCGATTTTTTTCAAACATATACATATGAGTACTTAAAATGACCGAAAAAAATATGAAGTACTATATATTCTTATTTTTATGTTATAAAATTTTGCAAATTTTAATTTAAAAAAATTAATTTATCTCTCTCCCCTCTCTTTCTCTCTCCTTATCACTCCCCCACTCCCTCTCTCTTTCTTCGTTAAAATCACTCCCTCCCTCTCCCCCTTCCCTCCCGCCACCTCTCTCCCCCTTCCCTCCCGCCCCCTTTCTCTCCCTCCTCTCTCTCTCTCACCCAACTCTCCCCCCTCATGCTCTCTCTCATGATCCAATGGTCAATATTTAATCTTTGGTGTGCCTCTAAATATCTATATTCCCTTATATATATACTAGCATCTTCGAACGGGCTCCGCCCATTCTCGATGCATCGCTGCGGGCTTCGACCGTAACCAAGCGGGCTTCGCCCGCTTGGCATTCCGGCGGGCTTCGCCCGCATTTCGGCGGGCTTCGCCGTCCCCGACAGTTATTTACAATTTAAAGCCCGCCCCCGACAGTTATTTACAATTTATAATTTTAAAGTTCAAAATTATAATTTTCCGATTTTTTAAGAATTATTTTTAAAATTAATATTTACACTATAAATTATTTAAATATTTAATAAATAAAAAAAAAATTGGAAAAAAATAAAAACAATCGCGGGCAGGGCCGCCGCTTCCGCCCACAGCCGGTGGCGGAGCCGCCGGCGGCCTGCCCGGGGCCCACCAACGGGTTCGCTTGCCTCCGGCGAGCCCGCCGGGGGTTGTCCGGCGGCGAGAGGGAAGGGCCACCGCCGGCGGTGGCCCTGCCCGTGAGCTCCAGTGGGGCCCACCGGCGGGTTCGCCTGCCTCCGGCGAGCCCGCCGGGGGTTGTCCGACGGGGAGCGGGCAGGGCCACCACCGGCGGTGGCCCTGCCCGTGAGCTCCAGTGGACCCGCCGGTGGGCCCCGGCGGGCTCGCCAGAGGCAGGCGAACTCGCAGGTGGGCCCCGGGCAGGCCTCCAGCGGCTCCGCCGCCGGCTGCGGGGTGAGCTAGTGAATGGACGGGAGGGGCGGGCGAGGTATCGGGATTTAGCAGGGAATGAACAGTGTTTTTTTTGAAGTTTTGATTATTGGCAGGCCGGGCTGTTTAGATCCAATGGCCAGATGCGATTTTTTGGAGATCCGACGTTCCAAATGAAATTGAAATAGGTATATTGTATTATATAATAAAGATATGATAAGTGTTGAAGCCGAGAAAATCCCACACTCTAAAAATTTGGATCAAGGCAGCCTAAGGTTACCGGTTCAGCGGTCAGGCTCGACGGCTAACGGGCTAAGACGCGAAAACTATCAGACAACTAAAAGGACCTCAGGCGCTGCGGCAGGGAGGTCCACTACATACCCGGAAGCTTAGAAAGACACCCCTCCACAACCAAAAATGGTCGAGCAGAGTACAAGGTAGACTAGCTTATAACAAAGTCGTGACTACTAAGATAGATAGTCGCACACTCGCGATCCGTCTTTCTGAATAATGGATCCAAAGGTTCAGCTGATGTCTAAGAAAAAAGTTCCCAAGATCTTTACGAGATTCTGAAGTCCGTCTCCTTGTACCCCTGGGATCTTATTTATAGGTCAATCCAAAGAGAGGGGGACTTATTCATAACCCCACCCCCGATGACTAGGCGACTTCCTGGGAGAGCTCGCTCGGCTGGGCGAGTAGCTGGCCTAGTCATCTACCTGGCAAGTATGCGAGTGGAGCTTGCATACTCGCCCAGGCCTTCTTCCTACTTGCGTGTTGACTCTAACTTCTGTCTTGACTTACTAACTTTGACCCTTGCTGACCTGGCTCTGGAGGGGTCCACCCTTGATGAATATGGGTTATACACAATCTCCGCTCTTTCCGAACGACTTAGGAGCTCGAAAAAAACATCCAACACTTATTCAGCGAGCTGTTTGGGCGAGTATCTGAGTTACTCCTCTACAAGAAACTCTGTTGGTCTCCCTCGAAGCTCCGCAACAGTCTTGATCTGGACACACTGTTCGGATCTACGTCGGTACTAAGAAAGCGTCTGACAAATCTGCCCGAGGTGAGGAGAAAGGATCCTCTGGCGACGAAGACATCACTACCCTGGGTGAGCAAAGCCCCTTCCTCTACAACTTCTCGAGCAGAGGCGTCCTAGGACTATTGTGAGCCCTTGATGAACTCGCATCCGGCGATTATTGTAATAAAATTTATTCTTTAATGTAATAAGGTGAGTTTGCATCTCGCGTTGATTCTGCCGAATTTGTTTTTGGGTTGATGCTTTCACCCTGTGATGGTACTCGCCTTTTGCTTTAATACTCGTCCTCTTTCCGCATTGTCTCGAGTTATCTGCATAGGTTCTGGAGAGCTGGAGAGATTCTGAACGGCTTTATGCGAGATAGGGCTCGTAACTAGGGTCGATCTCTCGGTTAGAACGTGACTTAGGCTGATACTCACGGGAGGTTGATATACCCCCTGACCTTTGTCTATAAATAGAAGGGTATGTGAGCCTTTAGTGCACTGTTGTGAATTTTGATCATTTGCTCGCGAGTAGTTGTCCTTGCTTGCGTCTTCTTTCTCATTCCAGATCTACTCGTGCTTTCAACTCTACTAGCTCAAGATGGTCAGCGATGATGCCAACGCTCGCCGACAAGCTCATGCGGTCAACTTCTCTGAAACGGTCTTTAAGAAATTGGTTGCGACTGAGCGAGATCTGGAAGATTTCTGCCAAAGGCACTTGCCTGAGGAATACTCGGCCAGGGTCTCCGCCCAGACCGAGCGACTAAACACCTATCTTGAAGGTGAGATAGTCCTGCCCCTCCGCCACTTGAAAGTTGGCTTGCGACTTCCATTTTGGCCCGAGTACTGCAAAATTCTGCAGTATTTCGGAATAGTCCGCTCCCAGATCAATCCCAACGGAGTGACGATGATCATGGGATTCCTCTGCTTCCTTCAAGAAGAGAAGATTGCATTTGACCTCTCCGTCTTCCAAAAGGTCTTCACTTTTGTCGCGACATCTGCGGGAGTCATCTTCTTCAGCAGCCACATCAGTACACTGGTCGGCACAGCGAACAAGGTTCATCGGTGGGGCAAGTATCAAGTCGTCGTCACCGGCGAGTTTGAAGGGGTGCCGCGCAGGGCGCACCAGCCGCTAGAAGTCACCTTCTTGCTGTTGGTACTACCATAGTGATCTGTAAGTGATCAAGCATGTAGCCTCACTGCCAACTCAGTATGAGCCTATCAGGGTCGCACATAAGATTGTGGAGAAATTAAGAGTTTGGATCCGTATGGTATAACTCATATGATGAGCAAAAGGGACTGAAATATTCTAAGGCAAAAAGCGTTGAGTGCGTTGAGACCAGTCAACGCTTTCGTCGAGTTAAGTGTTAACTCGTCGAATGATGGTGTTGAGTGTGTTGAGTTGACTCACCGATTCGACGAGTATTAAGAGTTGATTCGTCGACTGTCGCACTTAAGCGTTGAGTCCACTCAGTGATTGGTCGAGTAAAGGAGTTTACTTGACGAGTCTCGGTCTTAGGCGTTGAGTGCGTTGAGTGCACTCAATGCCTTTGTCGAGTAAAGGGTTTACTTGGAGAATCTGACACTTAGGCGTTGAGTATATTGTATTCACTCAACGCCATTCGACGAATCTGGCCTTTGGCGCAAAAGTCGTGCGTCGTTCGACGAAGGCCGTTCGACGAATGCCGTTCGACGAATGCCGTTCGACGAATGCCATTCGACGAATGCCGTTCGACGAATGCCGTTCGACGAATATTGTTCGACGAATATCGTTCGACGAATGCAGTTCGACGAATGTCGTTTGACAAATGCAGTTCAACGAATTCTGTTCGACGAATGCAGTTCGACGAATGACATTCGAGGAATGCAGTTCGACGAATGTCGTTTGACGAATGCAGTTCGACGAATGTCGTTCGACGAATATGGCCTTTGCCGCAGAAAGCGTTGAGAGCTTTGAGTTCGTCGTATATGCTATAAGATACTCAACGATTCGTCGAGTATAAATTGATACTTGATGATTCGTCGTATATCCTGTAAATATTCGACGATTCGTCCAGGCAAACTGATGTCTGGCCGAAGGTCTATTTTGTCTAAGTCCTAGGTCTGTAATTAGTAACAGGCTGTTTTGTTTATTCTCTTTGGGTATAAATAAGAAACTTTAGTGCTTGAACAGTATGCGATTATTCCTTCTGTTAAGCACACGAGCCGTCACTGTGCGAAAGACCGATAACCCTAAAAGCCGACGGAAGCGATCCGCCAATCCCGTCACCGAGCCCGATCCCGATCCCGGCAAGTGTCGCCGCCGCCTCTCCTTTAACAGGCCAAACAGTCTGTGGAGACGCTGAGTGTCCTCTACCGACCTAGAACTTGTGCGACAAGTTTCTACGGGTTCTCCCGATCGTGTGGATTTCCTGTAGAGGCGCGGATATACTTTCTGCGCTCAAGACTCAGGCCGCTAGTGACCGGTTGGAATTTTTTTGGAGCACCTAGGTTGAGTATTGACTCAATCCCTCAAAGGTAATTTTATTACAACATGCTTTACTTCTTGATTCATGAATATTGCTAGATCTGAACTCGTTTGGGTTTTCTTGTTATTATTTTCGCTACGTTCACAAGTATTGTGTCATCCCAAAAAACCCAACAGTGGTATCAGAGGGAGGTTGCCAGCAATATTTATTGTTTCAGAAGTTGCTAAATCCATGCCGTGTAGATTTGGAGATTTAGCAGTGTTCTAAATGCCCAAGTCTAGTGTTGGATCTTCCCAAGAACACATGTGATTTTTTTGAAGTTTACTCCTCAACAATAACCGTCACTTTGTTGGTTTGTGCAACTAAGCATGTGTTAGATTTTGAATCTCACATGAAGTGACGAGCTTGTCTACTGTGTAAGTGGAGTTTGTGTTTCTCATGTCCTATGCATGTAAATCTGAAGATTTAGAAGTGTCTTGGATGTTCAGATTTAGCCCGGCTCATCAAGTATTGATGATCTTTTTGTGCACATCTGGGATGCATTTGGATTATGCCTACTGATTTTATTTTGCTCAATGTGCACATTGGTTAAGTGTTAACCATGATTAAAGAGTTAATCGAATATCAAAATCCCTTAAGCAATATTAAGTTTTCGGATGCCTTCCGATGGATGACACTCTTCCTGCCTCGATCGATGAAGTGTGGTCTTGCCAAAGTAAGGTGCATTAATCTATCTTGGTAAGGGTACGAGCGGATAATTGTGATATCTCAATATCGACATCGGGTCAAGCTTAATTGGGTGACCTCAAATGTTGAGTGCCCAGAGGCATGGGGTTGGCATGCACCATATGATGGATGCGAATAAAGAGTTATTCAGCAGACATACAAGAATTGTATAGTGATGCAATTGGCAAGCGTTGCCTACCTAAATAGCTGCATTGTGAGAGAAAAGCCAAATCTGACTCATAGTGTTAGTGAAATATGGATCTTGTCCACTAAGAGGGTTACTCGCTAAACTCTTCGAATTGATATCGAGGGTTATCAGTTTGATAAAAATAGTGGGAGTTATTTTGATTAAAGTCCAAATTGAAAGAATAAAAAAGTTATATTTTTGAAATGTAGTACTAATTTGCTTTGCTTCTATCCTTGTAGAATTTCCATGGCAAGTAGTTCACACTCCATCCTGTCCCTCAGAGCGATCCTTGAGAAGAAAAAACTGAGTGGAACGAAATATTTGGACTGGTACAGGAACCCGAGAATTGTTCTCAAGCAAGAACGCAAGCTCTATGCTTTGGAAGATCTATCTCCTGATGAGCCTGCCGAGAATGTGTCTCGCGTGCTGATAAAGATGCTTACAAGAAGTATCTTGACGACTCCTTAGACGTCGAATGTCTCTTGCTTGCGACCATGAACTCTGAGCTCCAAAAGCAACACGAGAGCATGGGTTGCAAGGAAATTGACGAGCATCTCAAGAAAATGTTTCAAGGGCAAGCTCGTCAAGAGAGATTCGATGTCGCCAAGGCATTGTTCCAGTGCAAGATGGAAGCTCGGGACCTAGTAGGAACTCACGTACTCAAGATGATTGGGTATATCGAGAACCTTGAAAGACTAGGGTTCCCTCTAGGCCAAGAGTTAGCCACAGACCTGATCCTGCAATCGTTGTCAGACAGTTATGAACAGTTTGTCTTAAACTATAACATGAATGAAATAGACAAGACACTGCCCGAGCTCCTAGGTATGTTGCGAACTGCCGAGATAAACATGAAGAATGCCAAGCCCGCTAGCCTCATATTGATGGTGCATAAAGGCAAGGTCTTCAAGAAGACAAAGGTAGGACCTAAGTCTGGACTAGAGCCCAAGTCTTCTGCACTGAAAAAGAAAGGCTCAGGGAAAGAAGGAAAGTGCCACCACTGTGGCAAGGCTGGTCATTGGAGGAGGAATTGTCCTTCGTATATTGAGGGTTTGCAAAAGATGAGGGGAGGTATGACTTCCGCTTCAGGTATATATGTTATAGAGATAAACTCTTCTGCTCCTTCATCCTGGGTATTAGATACTGGATGTAGATCTCACATTTGTATAAATGTGCAGAAACTGGGAAGGAGAAGATTGTTGTGTAAAGGAGAGGTGGACCTGCGCGTTGGCAATGGAGCAAGAGTTGCTGCTATTGTCGTGGGGGTTTATCGTCTTGCTTTGCCCAGTGGGCTTGTAATAGAATTAGATAATTGTTATTTTGTTCCTTCCATAACTAGAAACATTATATCCATTTCATGTTTGGACATGGTGGGTTTTTCTTTTATTATTAAAAACAATTGTTATTCAATATTTAAGAGTATTGTTTGTTATGGTGTAGCACAAATATTTAATGGTCTCTATGTTTTGAACTTAGACCATCAGATCTATATTATTGAAAATACTAAAAGACTAAGAACGAATGACTCAAACCCTACGTATCTTTAGAATTGTCATTTATGTCATATAAATGAGAAACGTATATCCAAGCTCCATAAAGATGGACTATTAGACTCATTTGATTATGAATCATTTGAGAGATGCGAATCTTGTTTGTTAGGCAAGATGACTAAAGTCCCTTTCACTGGCTTCAATGAGAGGGCTGATGATCTCTTGGGTATAGTATATAGTGATGTATGTGGACCCATGAGTTCTATGGCTAGAGGTGGGTTTTTCTACTTTGTTACGTTTACTGATGATTTCAGTAGATACAAATACGTGTATCTTATGAAGTGCAAATCCGAAATCTTTGAAAAGTTCAAAGAGTTTAAAAATGAAGTAGAGAACCAATTGAGTAAGAAGGTTAAAACACTCCTATCTGATCGAGGTGGCGAACACCTAAGTCATGAGTTCCGTGATCATCTGAAAGAGCGTTATTGTACACAGCTCACTCCACCTAGAACACCACAACATAATGGTGTGTCTGAGCGGAGGAATCGAACTTTGTTAGACATGGTGCGATCGATGATGAGTCAAGCAGATTTGCCTGTTTTCTTTTGGGGCTTTGCTCTAGAAACTACTGCTTTCACATTAAATCGTGCTCCAACGAAAATGGTTCTAAAGACACCATATGATATATAGACTGGGAAGCGTCCCAGTATGTCGTTCATTAAGGTTTAGGGCTGTAAGGCATACGTAAGATGTCAAATGCCTGATAAGCTAGAACCCAAATCAAATAAGTGTTATCTTGTGGTGTATCCTAGGGAAACCAAAGGGTACTACTTCTACCTACCGTCCGAGGGTAAAGTGTTTGTAACGAGGACTGGTGTCTTTCTTGAGAAAGAGTTCTTAAATAGAAAAATAGCTGAAGAAGTTCAGGAACCACAAACTGTGAATGAACCAGAATTGGAACCTGAGTCAGGACTACAAGTTGTTGTAGTTGGAGAGCCTGCTCAAGAAACACAAGTTCCACGTAGATCTGGTAGACCAAGGTTTGAGCCTGCGAGATATGGATTTCTCGTGTCTCAAATAGGTAATGCGTTGCTTATGGATCATAGTGATGAGACTGCAACCTACCAAGAGGCTATGTGTGGACCAGACTCCGAGAAGTGGCTTGAGGCCATGAAATCTGAAATGGACTCCATATATGAAAACCAAGTATGGACTTGAGTGGAACCACCTGAAGGGGTAAGACCAATAGGGTGCAAGTGGGTCTTCAAGAAGAAGACCGGCATGGATGGGAATGTACAGACGTTGATGTGTGGGCGGCCGGTGGATAAGGGTTTCAAGCAAATTCATGGTATTGACTATGATGACACCTTTTCTCATGTAGTCATGGTTAAGTCCATCAGAATTTTGCTTGTTATTGATGCGTATTATGACTATGAGATCTGGTAGATGGATGTCAAAACGGCTTTCCTTAATGAGAACCTCCTTGAGGAAGTGTACATGATACAACTTGAGGGTTTTGTATCTCCAGGTGTAGCCACTAAAATATGTAAGCTGCAGAGATCCATTTATGGATTGAAACAAGCTTCTCGAAGTTGGAATCTTCGTTTTGATGAGAAGATCAAAGGGTTTGATTTTATCAAGAATGAGGATGAACCATGTGTTTATAAACCGATTAGTGGGAGCATTGTTGTCTTCCTGATTTTGTATGTATATGACATACTGTTGATTGGGAATGACAAACCGACCCTGCAAGTTGTTAAGAAAAACCTAGGGTACTGCTTTTCGAAGAAGGACTTAGGGGAAGCGACTTATATCCTCGATATTAAGATTTATAGAGTTAGATCGAAGAAGTTGCTGGGTTTGACCCAAAGTACGTACATTGACAAGGTGTTGAAACAGTTCAGCATGCTTGAGTTCAAGAAAGGATTCTTGCCCATGTCTCATGGTGTGAGTCTCTCTAAGGACCATTGTCCTAATTCTTGTGAAGATAAGGACCGCTTGAAGTTGATTCCATATGTTTCGGCAATTGGGTCAATCATGTATGCAATGATATGTACTAGACCCGATATCTCTTATGCTTTGAGCATGACTAGCAAGTATCAGTCTAATCCCGGTGAAGGTCACTGGATAGCCGTCAAGAATATCCTCAAGTACTTGAGAATGACTAAGGATACATTCTTGGTTTTCGGCGGAGAGGAAAAGTGTAACGACCCTGTCCGGCTAGGACAAGCACCAAGCGTCGTCGGCCCACCAGGCAGCCCAAGGAAAGACCAAGGCACCTCTGGTGGTTAAGCCTAAACATCAATCCTGCAGGCCATACACCCCAACATAAATCTCCGTGCATGTTTATCAGTAGCGATAGGTTGTTGTGACGGGGTCTCGAACTTGCAACCTTGATAAGAGACTCTTATTACCACTCCTCATCACCAACTGAGCTGCAGATCAGTTGGTGATGAGGAGTGGTAATAAGACTCTCTTATCAAGGTTGTGGGTTTGAGACCCTGTGGCAACAACCTACCGCTACTGATAAACAGGCGCGGAGATTTGGTTGGGGTGCAATGGGCCTCCATGCCTTGATGTTTAGGCTTACTACAAGTGATGTCGTGGGGCGGTCTAAAGGGCCTAAAGCCGGGTTGATGGTAGACCAGCGATGCTTGGTGCTTTGGCCTAGCCGGACCGGGTCATTACAAAAAAGTGCACTTTTTTGTAACGACCCGGCCCACGGCTACCAGCCGACCACAAGCGTCGATATAGGGATGCAGCCCAAGCACCCCAAAGCCTCTCCCGCATGTTTATTAACCGCGCGTATTATTGGCGTTGGGTCTCGAACCCGCAACCCTTCATAAGGAGTCTTAATACCACTCCTCATCATCAACTTAGCTGCAGCTTAGTTGGTGATGAGGAGTGGTTTGAAAACTCCTTATCAAGGAGTTCTCGGGTTTGATCCCCGGTCTCAACAACCCGCTTGTGGATGGAGAGGGGTTGGGGTACACGGTCTGCAGACTTGGTTCGGCTGAACCCTTTCGAGCGTGGTGTTGGGGGTGCCGACGGCCGTCCTTGCGAGCGTGGTGGTGGGGAGGCCGTTACAAAAAAGTGCACTTTTTTGTAACGACCCGGTCCGGCTAGGCCAAGCACCAAGCATCACCGACCTACCAGCAGCCCGGGTTTAGGACCTTTAGACCGCCCCACGGCACCACTGGTAGTAAGCCTAAATATCAAGGCCTGCATGCCCATTGCACCCCAACCAAATCTTCGCGCTTGTTTATCAGCAGCGGTAGGTTGTTCCCACGGGGTCTTGAACCCGCAACCTTGATAAGAGAGTCTTTTTACCACTCCTCATCACCAACTAAGATGTAGCTCACTTATTTATGAGGAGTTGTAATAAGACTCTCTTATCAAGGTTGCGGGTTCGAGACCCCGTGTAAACAACCTACCGCTGCTGATAAATAGGCACGAAGATTTGTGTTTGGGTGCATGACCTGCAGGCTTGATGTTTAGGATGAACCACCGGAGGTGCCTTAGTCTTTCCTTGGGTTGTCTGGTGGGCCGACGACGCTTAGTGCTTGGCCTAGCCGGACCGGGTCGTTACAAAAAAGTGCACTTTTATTGTAACGGTCCGGGCCGGTCTGGCTAAGCCAAGCACCAAGCCCCGCTCAGTTGGTGATGAGAGTTGTTGATGGTGCCTTGTTAAGGAGGTGTTGGGTTCGAAACCTGGCATTCTCAAAAACCCGCTGTGCTGAGAAACAGGCCAGAGAGGGGTTTGGGTGGCACAGGCTACAGCCCTGTAGCGGGGCTTGGTGCTTGGCTTAGCCGGACCGGACTGGACCGTTACAATAAAAGTGCACTTTTTTGTAATGACCCGGTCCATCTAGGCCAAGCACCAAGCGTTGTCGGCCCACCAGGCAGCCCAAAGAAAGACCAAGGCACCTCTGGTGGTTCAACCTAAACATCAAGCCTGTAGGCCATGCACCCCAACACAAATCTCTATGCTTGTTTATCAGCAGCAGTAGGTTATTGGCACGGGGTCTCGAACCCGCAAACTTGATAAGAGAGTCTTATTACCACTCTTCATCAACAACTAAGCTGCAGCTTAGTTGGTTGTGAGGAGTGGTAATAAGACTCTCTTATCAAGGTTGCGGGTTCGAGACCCCGTGGTAACAACCTACCGCTGCTGATAAACATGCACAGAGATTTGTTTGGGGTGCAATGGGCCTGCAGGCCTTGATGTTTAGGCTTACTACCAGTGGTGTTGTGGGGCGGTCTAAAGGGCCTAAACTCGGGCAGCTGGTAGGTCGGCGACGCTTGGTGCTTGGCCTAGCTTGACTGGGTCGTTACAAAAATCTCATTGTAAGTGGTTACATGGATGTTAGCTTCCAAACTAATAGGGACGATTCAAAGTCTCAGTCAGTTTTTGTGTTTTACCTAAATGGAGGTGCTGTTAGTTGGAAGACTTTCAAGAAGGATACAGTTGTCGATTCTATAACTGAGGCCGAGTATATCACCGCTGCAAATGCAGCGAAGGAGGTTGTATGGATTAGGAAATTCATCAGCAAGTTAGATGTAGTTCCTAGCATTGTTTGTCCCATAGTTCTCTACTGTGACAACAACGGTGCAATTGCACTTGCTTCAAAACCTAGATTTCATCAGCACTCCAAGCACATACTCCGGCGGTTCCATCTAATTCGAGAGATTTTCGATCGAGGAGATATGAGCATATGCAGAGTGCCGACTGATGAAAATATTACGGATCCGCTGACGAAGCCTCTCACACAGAGAAAACATGATGGTCATGTTAGATTATGAGTATATGATATCTGAATGATCAACTCTAGCTTGAGTCTTGTGGATTATATGTTTGCTGGCTATTATTTTTCATTTGATGAATAAAAGTATTGTATGCATTTCATTTATATATTTTGGCAAGTTCTTTTATTGTGTTATTATTTCTATTATGATAGAATAGTTAACTAAGATAAATTCCCTTAGAATGTTTGTTTCCATAGGTCAAGTAGTGACTTGATGTGAGAGACTATGATCCTAGAAGCTTCATTCTTAAAGGTCCATGGTCGTTGTATCATCTTAGAAGCTAAGGGCGATGATGATGCCTTTAAGACTAGCATGTGTGTTGACTGATGACCTGTCCTCACAGGTCATGATATTGTGATATCAAGTCATCACATGGGTACTTGTTATGAACATGTTGTACTGGACTAACCCACCGTGAGAATACTTTGTGGATTGTTATATGAACGTGTCACAAGTATGGCTCAAGTGGCAATGGCGTTTGTGGTCCTTTGACCTGAAGTCACATCACTCACTGAGTGAGGAAGAGCGTGCTTTGATTCCATCAAAAGTCCAGTCTTGAGAAAGTTGGATAATAGAGGTGGTTATTGGGTACGTTAGGAATCATTTGGGTGTTTGCGTATAAGCAGAGATGAGATTTGTCCTCCTATATGATAGGAGTTGCATCCATGGGCCCCTTGATGGAATGAGATTGAGAAAATGCATGGTCATGCTTGGTTGAGTCAATATATGATATTAGGCTCACCAATTTCTGAAATTCCATTCTAGATCAGGAAACTGGGATTGAACAATTATGAGGGTGACACGGTCTATACCTCTAGTTCTATCCGGATGCAAGGGACGAAGGGACATGACAACACTGTAACATTGGTCACAATGGCTTATGAGTTTATAAACTCTTACTATTTGGGGAGCAATGATGTATTGCTAGATGCCGTTCATTGTTTGTGAGGCTTTTGTTTGATACTTTCTAGATCAAGTGGGAGACTGTTGGTGCTACCATAGTGATCTGGAATTGATCAAGCATGTAGCCTCACTGCAAACTCAGTATGAGCCTATCAGGGTCGCACATAAGATTGTGGAGAAATTGGGAGTTTGGATCTGTATGGTATAGCTCATATGATGAGCAAAATGGACTAAAATATTCTAAGGCAAAAAGCGTTCAGTGCATTGAGACCAGTCAACGCTTTCGTCGAGTTAAGTGTTAACTCGTCGAATGATGGCGTTGTGTGTGTTGAGTTGAATCACCGATTCGTCGAGTATCAAGTGTTGATTCGTCAACTGTCGCACTTAAGCGTTGAGTGTGTTGAGTCCACTCAGTGATTCGTCGAGTAAAGGAGTTTACTTGACGAGTATGGGTCTTAGGCGTTGAGTGCGTTGAGTGCACTCAATGCCTTCGTAGATTAAAGGGTTTACTTGGCGAATCTGGCACTTAGGCATTGAGTGTATTGTATTCACTCAACGCTATTCGACGAATCTGGCCTTTGGTGCAGAAGTCATGCGTCGTTCGACGAAGGCCGTTCAACGAAGGTCATTCGATGAAGGCCGTTCGACGAATGCAGTTCGACGAATGTCATTCGACGAATGTCGTTCGACTAATCTAGCCATTAGCGCAGAAAGCGTTGAGAGCTTTGAGTTCATCGTATATGCTATAAGATACTCCATGTTTCGTTGAGTATAAATTGATACTCGATGATTCGTCATATATCCTTTAGATATTCGACGATTCGTCCGACAAACTGTTGTCTGACCGAAGGTCTATTTTGTCCAAGTCCTGGGTCTGCGATTAGTGACAGGCTGTTTTGTTTATTACTTTTGGGTATAAATAGGAAACTTTAGGGCTTGAACAGTATGTGATAATTCCTTCTGTCTAAGTACACGAGCCATCTATGTGCAAAAGGCCGATAGCCCTAAAAGCCGACGGAAGCTTTCCGCCGATCCCGTCATCGAGACCGATCTCGATCCCGGCGAGTGTCGCCAACGCCTCTCCTTCAATAGACCTAGCAGTCTGTGGATACACTGAGTGTCTTGTAGAGGTACGGATATACTTTCTGTGCTCAAGACTCAAGCCACTAGTGACCGGTTGGAATTTTTCTAGAGCACCTAGGTTGAGTATTGACTCAATCTCTCAAAGGTAATTTTATTACAGCATGCTTTACTTCTTGATTCATGAATATTGCTAGATCCGGACTCATTTGGGTTTTTCTTGTTCTTATTTCCACTGCGTGCACAAGTGTTATGTCATCCCCAAAAACCCAACACCTACCACTCATCCTCGAGGGTGCGCATGAGAAGCTTTTCAAAGCTTTCCGTGGTCGGCGATTTGACATCATCCACTAGTGCCTCAATGTCAACTCGCTGGACGAGGTCTTCCTGGAAAAGATAACCCGTAATTCATAGGGATCAGAAGCGACCGATGATGGTCTGGATGATCTCGCCCACCTAGGGCGAGTGTAGAAGAAGCCACCTCGTAGGGGAGAGTGCTGCCCCCAGGGGTGAGTTTCAGGCTCCTTGGGCGAGTGTAGCCGCTCAGGGGTGAGCTACAGGCTCCCTGGGCGAGTGTAGCCCCTCAGGGGAGAGTTCCAGGCTCCCTGGGCGAGTGCAGCCTCCTAGGGGCGAGTTTCGGGCTCCATGGGCGAGTGCAGTCCCCCAGGGGAGAGTTCCAGGCTCCATGGGCAAGTGCAGCCTCCTAGGGGCGAGTTCCAGGCTCCCTGGGTGAGTGCGCCCTCCTAGGGGCGAGTTCCAGGCTCCCTGGGCGAGTGCAGCCTCCTACCGGCGAGTTTCAGGCTCCCTGGGCGAGTGGAACCCCCCAAGGGCGAGCCCTAGGTTCGGGGTGAGTGGCGAGTCCCAGCTTCACCGGACACTCGCCAACCCTTGGACACCTCTTTAGGTTGGCTAATATCCCCTCCAAACAGCGGAGTTACGCTATTGGCAAACCGTTTTGGGCTGCGTTTAGTAAAACAAAAAGGCAGGATTCCGCTATTTACAGGCCAAGCATGGAAAACTATAAATAGACCCCCATGAGCACCATGGAGGGGGATTACTTCTTGCTCCCCCGAACTCACCCGCAGCAGATCTCCACGCCGCGGGAGCCGCCAGAGCCGCCAGAGCCACCGGCTGTCTGACTGATGACCGCCGGCGGGTTCGCCGGACCCCAGCGAACTCATCGGGGGTTGTCCGGCGGTGAGCAGGCAGGGCCACCGCCGGCGGTGGCCCTGCCGTGAGACCCAGTTTTGTGTCTCACGGGCTGGGCCACCGCCGGCGGTGGCCCTGCCCGCTCGCCGCCGGACAACCCCCGACGAGTTTGTCGGGGTCCGGCGAACCCGCCGGTGGGCACCGATCAGCCCGCTGGCGGCTCCGCCGACGGTGGCGTGGAGATCCGCTGCAGGCGGGCGATGGATCGAGAGGGAGAGGGCCTAGAGGCTAGGTTTTTTTTAAAAAAATTTAATTTTAATTATTATAAAATTTTTAATTTTCATTATTAATTTTTCATTAATTGAGTGGGCCCGCCGCCCCAGGAAGGCGTTGAGTGAGCACTCAACTCCCCAGGCGTTGAGTGGGCACTCAACGCCCCAGGCAGGCGTTAAGTGCACTCAACGCCGCCGCCCCAGGCAGGCGTTGAGTGGGCACTCAACGCCCAGGCAGGCGTTGAGTGCCCACTCAACGCCCAGGCAGGCGTTGAGTGCCCACTCAACGCCTGGGGCGTTGAGTGCACTCAACGCCGCCGCAGCAGCCAGGGGGCTTGCGACAAACGACGTCGCTGGATTAGGCTACTGTCGCGGGGCGATCCACCGGGGGCGGGCGAAGCCCGCCGTCACAGGCCAGGTACTGTGTCGCGTAGCCATAGGGGCGGAGCCCCATGTCGGGCACTCGTATACATATATATATATACACACACACGAGTGACAGGCACAGGCCTTCGGCCCGGGGGGCATATGTCGTGGGTGTGACATGTCGTGGGTGCGACATATGTCGTGGGGGGGACATTTGTCGTGGGGGCGACATTGGTCGTGGGGGCGACATTGGTCGTGGGGGCGACATTGGTCGTGGGCTACGACATTTGTCGTGGGGGCGACATTTGTCGTGGGGATGACATTTCTCGTGTATGTGACAATTTTCATGATGGCGACAATTTTCATGAAGGCGACATTTGTTGTGGGGGCAACATTTGTCGTAGGCAGCGACATTTGTCGTGGACAGTGAAATTTATCGTGGGGGCAACATTTGTCGTGTACGACAACATTGGTCGTGGGAGACGACATTGGTCGTGGGGGCAACATTTGTCGTTGGAGGGTGAAATTTATCGTGGGGGCAACATTTGTTGTAGGGGCAGACACCGGGCTCCGCCCCTACGGCCAACTGCGGCAGCACACCGACTGTGACGTTGCACGGGACCCCCTATTCCATGAAGCATTCAGTGGGTGGCATCATTTGGCGGGCGACAACATTCGGCGGGCGACAACATTCGACGGACGACAACATTCGGCGGGCGACAACATTCGGCGGGCGAGAACATTCGGCGGGCGATAACATTCGGCGAGGGCCATCGATGAGACGATTATGTGGTGCTGGCAAGTGATAACGGAAAGAAAATCATCGCTTTGATTGCAAGGAGATCAGTAGTTTCGCGAATATGAGTTGGTCGGACAATGAAGTGGGGAAGCTTTACATGTAAGAATATAAGCAAGAAAGAGATTGTTGTCAATGGTAGAACCTGTCATAAGACTTGAAGCATATTCATGCTCATAACCAAGCCTACAATCATTCATGACATTGTCATTGATATCCATTAGAGCCTTTTCTGATGTGAAAAATCTTGATTAAATTAACTTTTTGGGAGCATTCCATTAAACTGTAAACTTTGGTTGTGTCATATATATAATATAGTGTTGTATGGTAATTGTCAGGCAGAGTAAATTGCCAGCCCTCCACTAAACTCTCTTTCGAGGAAAGCGGCACTGTTTAATTGATTTCCAACAATATTCATAAAGCTTCTTTCTCTGGTGAAAGTCATCTCACTTAAAATGTTTTTCAAACTTATAAGAGTACAAATACTAAACAACAGAAATAAAGCACAATATGTGGGATCCGAAATGAGGGTGGGAAATGGTTAAAACAGATATCGGAACATAAATGAGAGTGGAAAGAGGGCTAAACAGAGACGTGGCTAGTTGCAATATAACGAAAAATAAATGAATCCCAAATGGACAAAATTTACCGCAAAGTTTAAAACTATAAATAACTAATAGGCCACAAAAGTAATGAAAATATTAGGAATTTAATTAGCAAATAAAAAGTACCAACTTGTTTGAACATATCTGAGTGAAATGAGCACATAAAAAGTACCCAATCATTTGTATAATCCTATGGACTTGATAAAATCTCTCTTTCACGGATATGTAGAAGACTCTTCCACAATTGATGAAAACTTCAAAAGCAAAGTTTAACATTCTTTGGGGGGTTTTTGCTCCTAAGTAATAAAATTAAAGAACAAACATGAAGATTAAATTTGATTAAAACTAATTAAACATAAATCAAGCTTAGTATGTGGGGAAAAATATTACCAACAGAAAGCATGGATCACCAATAGAAATCGAGTAAAGACTTAGCAAGACCAAGCATCCGAGAAAGAAAAGAACATGGAGATTATGGTACGGTTTATGCGGTCGTAACCGCTTGACCGATGAAAGTATGTCCTCCCAAACAGAACCTAAGAATCAAAGTCAAAATACTAGCTTAACCCCAACGTATCCAAGCCGAGAGGAGAAAGACCAATATCATGTCCATAAAACTGCAAATCATGAGTCTTAAACCAATACATACCTGAGATTCCATAAGTTAGGAAATAGAAGTCATTATAAATATCCAATAGAATTAAAACCAATAAAACTTATAAAATATAAGTTCAAGAACAATAAAACCCCAAAAAGAAGATGACCAGTCTACCTGAACGGAAGAAGCTAGAGGAAAGTGCTAACAGGGTACCTTGGAATCCTAGCACTTCTCTGAATGCATACCACTTCCATATTAGAGCAGGTCGTTTTCCACGTGAAGCCTCTGATGCACTTCCTTAATTAAGATAACAGATTGAACAAGAACAGATACAAGCTTCACCTAAGAGCAAGCTCTGAACAGTGAAGAAAAACTCACAGGAGATTTCCAGCAGCAGCCGGTTCTCACACTTCAGACCAAAACAAGATAGCATACTCCCAAACCCTAACTCATGGCTATTTATATGACATAGCCAGAGAAAATACATAAACTTTAATTAACCATAACCCCCCACAGAAGCAGCCACTAACATAAGTAAACATAATAATGAAAACATAACTTCCCACACAGAACCCGTCCGCAGACCAGCCCCCAACCGGCACGCATCAATACCCCCTCCTTCGGCAGTTCCGTGTCCTCACGGAACGAAATCTGGAAACCTCCCGCGCAGCGCCTCCAAGTCTTCCCACGTTGCCTCATCCTTGCTGCCATTTGTCCAATGAATTAAGAGCTGAGTGGCCACCCTCCCGTTCCTGGGAATGATCCGACGAGCCAACACCGCAAGCGGTTCCACTAACAGATTGCCCTCCTCATTCACCGTGTCCGGTAATTCCACCACCGCGACCGGTGGTGCCCCTCGGTGTTCTTTAAGCTGCGAGATATGGAAGGTCGGGTGAACCTTGGCGCCCTCCGGTAGTTGCAATTTGTACGCTACCTCCCCTATTTGTTCCACCACCAAGAACGGACCAAAGTATTTTTGTGCTAACTTCTGAGCCCCGTGGCTTCGCAAACTGGTTTGCCGGTACGGTTGTAACCGCACGTACGCCCACACGCCGACCTCGAGGTGACGTTCCCGGCGCCCCTTGTCGGCAAGCACCTTCATCCGATTCTGGGCTTGAGCCAAATTAGTTTTGAGAATGTTGATGACCCGTTCACGGGCTGCTAGTGAACGATCCACTCCGTCCACCCGCGCGGTGCCCTCCAAATACGGAGTATGCAACACCGGCTCTTGCCCGTAGATCACCTCATATGGAGTCATACGAATCGCACTATGGAAGGTTGTGTTGTACCACCACTCCGCCAATGGTAACCACTCCGCCCAACCCCGAGGGCGTTCAAAACACATGTAGCGTAAATATCCTTCGATGCACCGGTTGACAACCTCCGTTTGCCCGTCCGTTTGCGGGTGGTATGCCGACGAAAGCTTCAGCTGAACATTTAACGTCTTGAACAAGGCTTGCCAAAATTCACTCACAAACACCGCACCACGGTCGCTGATGATCGAGGCTGGCAGCCCATGTAGGCGGAAGACGCCATCCATGAACACTTGTGCTACGCTGGTTGCCGAGTAGGGATGTGACATGGCCATGAAGTGAGCATTCTTACTGAGCCGATCCACGACCACAAAGATGGTAGATTTGCCCTTACTCTTAGGGAGCCCGTCAATAAAGTCCATTGAAATATCCTGCCACACCCGGTCCGGAATGGGAAGGGGCTGCAGTAATCCGGCCGGCCTTTGATTGTCTGATTTGCACCGTTGGCACACCGTGCATTGTTGAATGTACGTAAGGACATCCACCTTCATCCGCTTCCAATAAAACATCTTTTTCAGCCGGTGGTAAGTGGCCGTAACACCGGAGTGACCACCGACCGCACCATCGTGGTACAGCTTGAACAGTTGCTGTTTGAGACCCGCATCCGCACCAATTACTAATTTCCCCTTCCTCCGAAGAATGTCGTGATGCCATGTGTAATCCAGCTTGGCATTGCTGTCTTGCTCTTTTTGGCCAATGATTTTCTGAACCCGCCTATCACCTTGCCATGACTGCTTCACCTGCTGCATAGGTCCGAAGTGACGACGGACAGCCCGTACACCGCTCCTGGCTGCTCTCCGCCCGCGGCTGTGGCCCCTTCGAACTGCCGGGATAGGGCGTCGGCGCATACATTCTCCTTTCCTTGTCGGTAGTGGATGACGTAATCATACCCCATAAGCTTGTAGAGGTATTTTTGTTGTGCCGGTGTGACGAGTTTTTGACCGGTCAAGAAGCGAAGGCTTTGATGATCCGTTTTGATGATGAATTGCCCTCCCACGAGGTAGTGCCGCCAATGTTGCACCGCTAACACGATGGCCAACATTTCCTTCTCATATGCCGGTAAGAGCTTGTTCTTTATTCCCAATGCCTTGCTAAAAAATGCCAGCGGTCGGTTTCCCTGAGTGAGGACCGCCCCAACGCCCGTGTTCGACGCGTCCGTCTCCACCGTGAATGAGTCCGCGAAATTTGGTAATGCCAGCACGGGCGGCATGGACACGGCCTGTTTCAACCGGTCAAAAGCTTGTGTTGCCTCTCCATCCCAAGCAAACTGAGCCTCCTTCAAAAGTCGCGTGAGAGGCTTCGCCATGGTCCCATAGTCTTTGATGAACCGACGATAATACCCCGTCAGTCCCAAAAACCCCCGTAACTGCTTTAAGGACGAAGGTGTCGGCCAGTCTATCATGGCCCGGATTTTGGATGGATCGGTGGCGACCCCTTTGGCCGAAATAATGTGGCCCAAGTATTGCACCTCCCGCAAGCCAAAACCGCATTTACCCCTCTTCAAGAACAAGTGCTGTGTGCGGAGCACTGCCAAGGTGGTCGCGAGGTGCTCCAAATGAGTTTGCCACGATGGGCTAAACACCAGGATGTCGTCGAAGAAGACCAGGATAGACTTCCGGAGCTGCGGCTGAAATAATTTGTTCATCAAGCTCTGAAAAGTAGACGGTGCGTTCGTCAGTCCGAAGGGCATGACGAGGAACTCGAAGTGGCCGTGGTGCGTCCGGAAGGAGGTCTTGTAAACGTCCGCCTCCGCCATGCGAACTTGGTGATACCCTGCTCGTAAATCAAACTTAGAGAGAAAAACTGCACCATGTAATTCATCAATTAGCTCCTCAATTAAAGGAATAGGAAATTTATCTTTGATCGTATTTTGGTCAAGCTTCCGATAGTCCACACATAGCCGCCAACTACCATCCGTTTTCTTGACCAACACCACGGGAGAGGCAAACGGGCTGCTACTAGCCCGAACAGTTCCCACCTCCAACATCTCCCTAACCAACCCTTCGATCTCCGTCTTCTGTAATGGCGAGTAGCGATACGGTCGTAGATTGATGTCCGCCTTGTCATCCTTAAGACGAATTTGGTGCTCGTGACCCCGCTGCGGTGGCAGTTCCCTCGAGTCACCGAACACATCCTCAAAGTCCTATAATACCAAGGACAGTTGATGTCCTCGGGCGCCGTCCAGCGCGGGATCGATTCCCGAATTGTTCCCCGCCGGGTCCTCCACTTCCGGCCCTGTGGCCGGCTGCTCCTCAATGCTGCAAACTGCCATCATACTACATTGTCCGCTGCCCTTGGTGAGTAGTTTTTTCATGCGTTGCTGTTTGGTCCATGTCCCGGTAGTACTCTGCAAACCCCGCAGCGATATTTTCCGGCCTTGACTGAAGAATTCCATTTGAAGATTCTTAAAGTCCCAATGCACCATCCCTAGGGTGATGAGCCATTGGACTCCAAGCACCACCTCGCAGCCCCCTAACGGAAGGACGAGCATCTCCGACGTGAAACAGACGCCTTGCATCCGCCATTGGAATTCCTCAACCTTATGGGAGCTGGCCAAAGTCCTGCCATTTGCAATTGCGACATTAAACATAGGGATCGGAGTGAGCTTACATTGCAATCTCGCTGCCGCCTTGACGTCGATGAAATTATGGGTGCTCCCGGAATCAATAAGGATGCTGATGGGTTTCCCTTGGTACGAGGCTATCACCCGCATGGTATGGAAATGTGTCAGCCCCGTTAACGCATGGAAGGAAACCTGTGGCATCGTTCCCCCGGAGTCCCCTTCAATCTCAATACTGAATTCCTCCCCCGCCTCCATGTGGATTTCCAGTTCCCCGTCATCATCGAGAGGGGTGTCTTCCTCCGCCGGGACGAGTTCTAAGGCGTAAGATTGGTGTTTGTCCAAGCAACGGTGGCCGGGAACAAACTTGCTATCACACCAAAAACAAAGGCCTTTACTCCGCTTGTCGTCTATCTCCCGTTGGGACAAGCGCGGTTGGCTCCGCCGGCCCGGTGGGGGAGCTGGTGGGTTGCTCGGGCCGCTGTGGTGGGCCTGCCAGTTGGGTGGCGGTGGTGGTCGTTCCTTTCCCATGCCACTCCAAGGGGTGGGGTTCCCTCCGTGTCCTCCGCCTCCCCGCCGTTGAGTCACGGCCAGCTGGTGCTCCTGAAGCCGCGCCAAAGAGCAAACTTCGCGCAGCGTTTTCGGGTGGAACATACGTACCGCGAACTCGATTTCGGCCTTGAGGCCGGGCAAGAAAAGACTGATAGCGTATTCTTTCGAGATATCGACCCGATGAAGGAGGACATCAAACGCATCCACGTATGCTTGCACCGCCCCCGTTTGCCGTAAATTCTTCAGATCACTCATTGGATCATCGATCAAGAGCGAGCCAAACCGCTCCGCAATAGCCTTCCCATATTCCTCCCATTGTGGCCATTGGCGGGTGATACGCGCCTTCATATAAGCTTGATGCCATCAGAGGGCTTTCCCTTCGACATGGGCCGACGCCACCTTCACCTTCTGGTCTTCCGGCGTACCATCAAGATCGAAAAACTGCTCGCACCGGTAGATCCAGTCCAATACCGCATTGCCGTCGAATCGGGGAAACTCCAGTCGGGAAAAACGAGTACCAAAGTGCCCCGCGGCTGGGGCTTGTTGCGGCCCGACGTCCGCCGAGCCGATGCTGTCGGCGCCCCCTGACCGCCCGCCCGGAGCAACCTCGCAGAACACCCGGAGTTGCTCGGTGAGCGCCTGTAGGGACTGTACCATGCCATCCTGCGTCCGTGCCAGCGCCGCTTGGGAGGCCTTCAACGCCTCCACCTCGTTCACCAGGTCCTTCGTGGGTGCCATCGGAAGGAAGGCTGGTGCCTGGGCTCTGATACCAGTGATGCACTTCCTTAATTAAGATAACAGATTGAACAAGAACAGATACAAGCTTCACCTAAGAGCAAGCTCTGAACAGTGAAGAAAAACTCACAGGAGATTTCCAGCAGCAGCCGGTTCTCACACTTCAGACCAAAACAAGATAGCATACTCCCAAACCCTATCTCATGGCTATTTATATGACATAGCCAGAGAAAATACATAAACTTTAATTAACCATAACCCCCCACAGAAGCAGCCACTAACATAAGTAAACAAAATAATGAAAACATAACTTCCCACACAGAACCCGTCCGCAGACCAGCCCCCAACCGGCACGCATCAGCCTCGGACAGCCAACGATTCCTCGCACTCAGCAGGTATCTCCTCTTCCTCTACCCTCACAAATAAGATTCTAGGGATTTGATTTCCTGAACAAAACCTTTAATGTGAAGGTATCTAGATATGGCTGATAGTTTTGCAAACCTTTAAACCATCGCTAACAATGGAACTCTCCTTCGATGTGCCCCACAGTATCTCTCCTCAGTCGTCCCCCTCTGTAGAACGCCGGCATCGCGAGTAGAAGAACAGGAATGCGACGATGTCGACTGGAAGGTTGGCGTGGAGAGGAAACCTTCTCATCGTCAATACTCCTATTTTTGCTTCCTCGTCGACGATGTAGATGAGGTCGGAGAAAGTAAGCGGTGGGCATCCTTCGTCATTAATTTTTTGAGGATGAAGTTAGGTAGCAAGCGATGCTGGGCCTAGGCGGAGGCAGCGAAGGGGTCAAGCGCGAATGAGAAGGTGTCACGGGGGAGAAGGCGAGAGACCTAGGCAGCGGGATTTTAATTCCGTAAATTAAAAAATTTAATTTAATTTTTGATCCAATGGTGGAGATTATTCTAATGTCTTATTTACCTAGGCATTTTGGAGGGTGTGATACTTCTTTTTAATATATCTATATATATAGAGATATAGATATATAGATATATATACGAGCATCTTTGCACGGGCTTCACCCGCCTTCTCACAGGCTTCGCCCGTGCTCGATGCATCGCTACGGGTTGCGCCCGCCTATGAGCAGGATGCGCACGCACCCAATTTTTTTTTCAAAACATCTATATATGATTACTTAAAATGACCACAAAATAATATGAAGTACTATTCCTATTTTTTATTTTTTAATCTATAAAAGTTAATTTATCTCTCCCTCGCTCCCCGCTCTCTTTATTACTCCTCTCTCTCTCTCTCCTCCCCCCCCCTCTCGGGGGGAGGGGGTGCAGTGCGGTTTTGCACTTCACGGTACAGTGCGGGAGGAGAATAGGACATCTTGCATTTTATAATCTGATGGGCAAAAATAAACAGGGTCCTCATCTTTCTCGTCGCCGTTTTTACTCTTCCCGGTGTTCATGGAGGCAATCTGCACTTAGGATTTGGGCATCTTCTCTTATGGATCCGTATTAGTCTCCTAGGATTAGTCCCTATTCATTTGATGAAGTAACTCTTTATAATAAAATTGTTGAGAAGGCTCTGAAAACTTGTATGTATTGCTTATATGTTCAAATACAAAGAGAGAATACATATATATAGGAGAGAGAAGGAGAGAAGATATCTTATACATGATGTGGGACTAAAAGAAGAGAAGAAAGAAAACAATAAATAATGGGCCCAATAATGGGCTAATTACATGGGCTTTTCTAACACTCCCCCGCAAGTTGGAGCGTACAAATCGTACGCACCAAGCTTGGACAAGCACTGATAGAAGAGTGAACTGGGAAGAGCCTTAGTGAGCACATCCGCAACTTGTCCTGTCCCGGGAACATGCTTTAGGTCGATCTTCTTCATTTGGACTTTTTCTCTGATGAAATGACATTCAACTTCAATATGTTTAGTCCTCCCATGGAATACCGGGTTCTTGGCAATATGTATAGCCGCTTGACTATCACAGAAGAGGAGAGCGGGAGAATGGAGTCTTACACCAAGATCGGTAAGAAGACTTTCCAGCCAAGTTAGTTCAGACACAACTGAAGTCATTGCCCGATATTCGGCCTCTGCCGATGATCTAGCAACCACTGCTTGTTTCTTGCTCCGCCAGGTAATCAAATGTCCTCCAAACTATGTGCAGAAACCATTTGTCGATCGACGATCATCAAGAGACCCAGCGTAATCAGCATCTGAGTAGGCAACCAACGTAGGAGTTGTAGGTGATGGTTTGTAAACTAAACCTTGACCAGGAGCCGTTTTGAGATATCTTAGAATGCGTTCCACGGCGTGAAGATGAGATTTTCTCGGGGAATGCATATACCGGCTAACAATACCAACCGCGAAGGAGATGTCCGGTCTTGTTACCGTGAGGTAGATCAATTTGCCAACTAGACGTCGATTGTACTCAGGATTCTCGAGTAAGAGATCTGAATCAGAGGCCTGAGTGCATAATTTGTGATTCACATCCATTGGAGTATTGACTGGCTTACACCTAGAGTAACCTGCGTCATGAAGGAGGTCGAGACAATACTTCCGCTGTGAGAGGACGAGACCATCTGGCCATCTAGCAACCTCTAGACCCAAAAAATACCAGAGGGGCCCCAGATCCTTTGTTTGAAATACTGTACCAAGATGTTGTTTGACCTCCTGTATTCCTTTCGAATCATCTCCTGTGATTATGATGTCATCAACATAAAATAACAGCAGTACCGTCCCAGTTGTTTGGTGACGAGTGAACATCGAGAAGTCAGCCGTGCTGCGAGAAAAACCAACCTCCCGAAGAGCCTTACTAAACCTGTCTAACCATGCCCGTGGTGATTGTTTGAGGCCATACAGAGTTTTCTTAAGGAGACAAACCTGAGACTCCCCCGTGGTCTCAAACCCGGGAGGTTGCTGCATATAAACTGTTTCCTGTAGGTCGCCATTCAAAAAGGCATTCTTAATATCCAGTTGTAGTAAGGGCCAGCGGCGATGAACAGCCACCGAGAGAAGAACCCGAATGGTGTTGAGTTTGGCCACCGGAGAGAAGGTTTCCTCGTAGTCCAGCCCGTGTTGTTGGGTGAAACCGCGGGCAACCAGTCGAGCTTTCAACCGGTCAATTGTCCCATCAGCGGCATGCTTGACGACAAATACCCACTAATTACACCCAACAGGTTGCTGACCCAGGGGAAGAGGGGTGAGAGTCCAGGTCTGATTGGCCCAGAGAGCAGCCATTTCTTCCTCCATGGCGGCCTTCCAGCTAGGATGGCGAAGCGCTTCCTGCACAGTGTTAGGGACTGAAAGGGAAGAAAGAGAAGTTGCAAAGGTATGCAGTTGGGGAGAGAGACGATGCATGGAGACATAATCTTCCATAGGATGATTGGTGGAAGGAGATACCTAAGCAGCAGAGCACGGAGGAGCCGATGATGAGGCCGACTGCAGAGGGGTAGCGAAAGGAGGAGGAGAGCGACGAGTGTAAGTTCGGATTACCGGTGGCTTGGAGGGTACAGGAGCAGAAGTAGAAGGACGAAGGAACACAGGCGTAGTGGTAGGGAGGACGGGTCGAGGTAGAGGTTGTGGTGGAGAGGTCGGCGGGGAGGAAGGAGCAAGAGAGGGGGGAAAGAAAGGTTGATCTTCCCAAAAAGTAACATCGGCGGAGACAATGACTTTGCGGGTTACCGGAGAGTAACAGAGGTATCCCTTCTAAGTGCGAGAGTAGCCGACGAAAATAGCTTTAGCCGCACGGGGATCCAACTTATCCGAGGAAGGACCCAGGTGGTGAACGAAGCAAGTGCAACCAAACACTCTGGGTGTAAGAGGGAAAGCCGGAGTAGAGGGGAATAGGAGGCTGAAAGGAGTGGCAGAGTTGAGAATCGAGGAGGGAAGGCAGTAGATGAGAAAACAGACAGTTGAGACTGCAAAATTCCAGTAAATCTTCGGAACATGCATTTGAAGCATGAGAGAACGAGCAACGTCGAGGAGGTGGCGGTTCTTGCGTTCGACAACCCCATTTTGTTGAGGGGTGTAGGCACAGGAGGTTTGATGTATAATACCATATTCTACACATATATTAGCAAAGGCATGGCTGAGGTATTCACGAGCGTTATCAGTGCGTAATGTTTTGATGGTTGTGGAGAATTGCGTTCGCGTTTCGAGTATAAAATCGCGAAATATGCGAGGGAGCTCGGAGCGATCACGAAGTAGGTAAAGCCATGTAGTGCGAGAATAATCATCAATGAAAGTTATAAAATATCGAAACCCAGAGATACTAGTAATTTTGAAGGGACCCCAAACATCGGAGTGAACTAAAACAAACGGAGCAGAGCTCCTAGTACAATGGGCAGGAAATGAAGTATGCGGCTGTTTGCCGTAAATACATGACTCACATTTAAAAGCAGGAAAAGATACATCCGACTGTGCCTTTTGGAGAACGGGTAGAGGTGCATGCCCAAGGCGGCGATGCCAATCAACAGCCGAGACGGAGGAGAGACATCAAGAAGGTAGAGCCCGTTCTGCAGTCGACCCCTACCAATGGTAGTCCGCGTCCGCCAATCCTGTATCAAAAAAGTAGAGGGAGTAAATGTAACAGAACAATCCATATCCTGAGTGAGGCGACCAACAGAAAGTAAATTAAACGGAGAGCCAGGAACATAAAGAGCCGAGCGAAAAGACAGGGAGGGAGCAAGAGAGATGTCGACGCAACCGGATACCGGAACCGTCGCCCCATTAGCGACAATTATAGAGTGCGGATGAGGAGCATCCGAGTACTTGAGTGGCCGCATCGAGGTGACGTGATGAGTAGCACCTGAGTCCAAGATCCAACGTGGACTGGAGGAAAGGCAAGTAATACCTGTGGTAGAGAGAGAAGCAACAGAGGCAGAGGGGGGACTGAGAAGCCCCTGGAGTTGCTGTAGCTGGAGGCGAATGGCCTCAAGGTCGGTAGCAGCGGAGGAGGAGCCATCTATGGTAGCAGCCGTAGTTGGGCGAGGAGGATAGCCATGTTTCTTGTAGCAGACAGCATCAGTATGGCCATCTCGGCCGCAATAGGAACACCTGGGGCGGCCTCGACCCCCACGCCCCCGGCCGCGAGAGTCGGAGCGGCCACCGCGCGCA
This sequence comes from Platanthera zijinensis, assembly GCA_039513925.1. Lineage (NCBI taxonomy): Eukaryota > Viridiplantae > Streptophyta > Magnoliopsida > Asparagales > Orchidaceae > Platanthera > Platanthera zijinensis. The sequence continues at coordinate 143,023,723 of CM077089.1, forward strand.
GAGGTTGGTGGGGGGAGCAGGGGAGGAAGGGAGGAAGGGTCTGTTGAAGAAGGGCCGGAGAAGAGGGTGTCGTGGACTCGAGTGGTGGTGATACTCGAAGGAGCATAGAACGGACATCCGAGGGGGAGGGTGTAGAGGCCGAAGCCAATACCTGAGCCCGGATGCTCTGAAGGTGAGTCGGGACACGAGCCATCATCATGGCAATGCAGACCGCTTCCTTCTGCGTGCGTTGAGCAGTAAGGTCGATGGTGGAAGGTTGATGCTGGATCCAGGCCTCTGCAAGAGTCTTGGCACAAGCAACAAAGGAGGTCATGTCAATAGCCCCGCCAGCATCAAGAGTCTGAAGGTCAGTAATAATGTCATAGAGGTGCTGGAGGCTATCCTTTCTAGAGCACAAGGAGTGAAGTTCCTCCCACATAGCCTTGGCGGTCTCATGGTACATGACCATTTGGTATGGCTCACCCTCCAGCGAATTAAGGAGCCAAGTTTGGATGCGACCGTCATTCCGTAGCCAATCTTCAGTAGTAGGGGAAGGAGGGTCGTTGGTAAGATGGAGCACAAGGCCCTTGGCCTGAAGAACACGCTGAACCGAGTGGACCCAAGGAACAAAATACTTCTTGCCAGATAATGAGATGGTGGTGATGCGCAGCTCATCTCGGAGATCCAGAAGGGAAGCCGGGCGGTCAACAGGAGGAGTAGCCGCCTGGCCGGTGGAGTAAAGGGAGGAGCCCATGGAGCCTGGGGAGGTCGCAGGGACTAGTCAAGCCAATGCGGATAGAAGAAAGGGTGCAGCGGGTAGAGAGGCAGAAAGCCGCGACCTGGTGCGGACAGAGCAATGGGAGTCCGCACGGTCACTGTGAGAACACCAGCGGCCACAAGAAAAAGAAGTCGCGCGGCTAGCTACCGAGACCGGGCGACTAGGAGAAGGAAGGACAGACGGTCGCGACCAGGTGCAGATAGAGTACAGACAATCCGCACGGTCACGGCTAGAAGAGGTTGCAAGAAGAGCCCGCGAGCTAGAGACTCGAGCGGTAAGAGATAGCGGCAAGAGCAAGTTCAAGAGGGAGACCGCGCGGTAAGAGAAAGACCGCGGGAAGTGGGGCCCACGAGTAGAGAGGAGAAGTTATATAAAAGGGGGGGTGGATCCACGGGAGAGTGTGGAGGGAAAGAGGAGCAATCAGCGGCTAGAAGAGCAAGCAGCGGCGAGAAGAAGAGCACGCAGCGGCTAGCCAGAGAGAGACCGCAAAGGGAGGAGCCGGGCGGATAGAAGCAAGCCGCGCGAGAGGAATTTTGGTGGCGAGAAGGTATACCGCGAGTAGGAACTCGAGCGGCAAGAAACCGCGCGCGGTAAGAGGAAGATGAGGTCGGGCGGTTAGACTAGGGGAAGCCGCAAGGTCGGAACTGCTGCCTCTGATACCATGTTGAGAAGGCTCTGAAAACTTGTATGTATTGCTTATATGTTCAAATACAAAGAGAGAATACATATATATAGGAGAGAGAAGGAGAGAAGATATCCTATACATGATGTGGGACTAAAAGAAGAGAAGAAAGAAAACAATAAATAATGGGCCCAATAATGGGCTAATTACATGGGCTTTTCTAACAAAAATGTATTAGTCTCCTAGGATTAGTCCCTATCCTCTGCAATAGAATCCCATCTTGGATCTCTAAAAGATGTAACTGGAAACACAAAAATATCACCAAGTCTCTCCCATCTAAAATTCAAAAATGTTAATCTTGTTAAACTCAAACTCAATGAATGACTTGGTATTTGCCAGCAAAACAGGGATAATTAAGATGTATTTGGCGAGAAATACAAAAACATAACATTTGAGCACAAAGGCCTGCCTCAGTGGCAAAAAAGACTATAGACAGCGGTTATTATAATAACCGTTGTCTAAAGTTTTGTCAGGCAGACTATAGACAGTGGTTTTTATAATAACCACTGTCTAAAGTTCAGACAAAACTTAGACAGCGGTTATTATAATAACCGTTGTCTATTCCTAGGTAAAATTCGCGAAAACATACCGGGCAAGTGCCCGGGTGTGTCTAGACATTGGTCCTCCCCTGGCTTGCCTCACAATGAAATCCAAGGATTAGTGAACACTAACTCCCTACAGTTTAGCCTGAACTACAGATGCATTAATTGTGTCAACTATCTCCCTCTTACCCCTACTAACTGCTTCATCCATTGGTGTGCGCTCGTGGCTATCAATCATTCAAAAATCAACACCGATAGTTCAATAAACTGTATGTCATGAAGCTGAACAAATTAATCCTGTTACCATGGATCTTAGCCGTTTGGCATGCCGGTAGCAGTCATGAACGCGGTGGTTATGAACTTAATCATCTGCCTCAAATATAATTAATCCTCAACTAATTATGAAAAAAAAGACAATTATGCCTCTTGTAATTATAAAAAGGAAGGATAATCATTGCTTAATTAATAATTACGAAGGTACAAGATATTCAAAATATTCAAAGCTTCAATCATGCAAGAGAAAATATACAACTACACATACAAAAAATGAAATGGAATACCACTATCATGTCTCCCTTGTAAGACAGTCTTTTGTTTCTTTTGCGTCAACTTCTCTTGCCATTGTTTCAGCCTTTTTGCGTTTTTTACTTTCACTTCTTTTTTCTTAAAACCCTTGACACGGGCAAAATCTGGATCATTCAACTCATACCCACCTCCAAATTCCATGACTTTTCTCTTACACCATCTTCAACGGTACCATTTGATGATACAATTTTTTCAATTTCTTGACACAATTGCGGTAAAAAAATGAGATAAATGTTTAAACGCATTTTCATTCTCAAATGCCATAGCCATCATTTTTACTGCTACATGAGACCATGTCCTATATCTAGCGGCCACCAACAACTTTTGAGTCCTCCTCATATGTAGAAGGTAGATACAATGAACATGTCTTTGCATCCTTTCTTCATCGTCCTAAAATATATTTAGAAGGTAGATTCGTTATGTCCATTCTATCCAAGATCTTAAGGGCATGACTACATAAAATCTCGAAACTTTCAAATTTCATGCATTTGCAGCATACGGTTTGAGCTTCTCGATTACCAATAACATGATATTGTTTGAGCTTCTCGGTCACCTAGCTCAAACCTTACTCCAACAACAACCTTCTCGTACTGTTTAACTTTACAAGCAATTGATACTAGAAATTCACCTCCACATTCAATAATTTGAGTGATTTTAAAAATTTTAAGCAGATTGCATTAACTTACAGTAAATAGTCTGTTGGAACTCATATTCTGGCGACCTTGCCGGCACAGCCATGGATGAGTGATCGGGAGAACGAAGTAGGAAGGTTTTAGAGGCGGCTTCAAGCGACCTTGCATCTTTCTCAATATGGCATGGATACAGATCTTCAAAAATAAATTTACATGCCCCGCTTGGTTCTCCAGCAGTGCCAAGAAGCTTATTAAAATGATTTTGGATCCTAATCCCAAAACAGTATGTTATCAGTTGTCAGCGCATCTAAGGAGTGGTTTAAGAAAGGATACTAACCTTTCAGACGAACTTGCTGACACATCCATGGACAACATATCGGAAGAACCGAGGAAAGTTTCAGAGGTTACGGTTGATGCGGCTCGTTCGAACTTGTATTCCGGTGACCTAGCCGGCTCTGCCATGGAAGGTTGATGAAGGAAAGGGAGGAGGAGAGGGGAGAAGCAAGAAAGAAATGGCGGTGCAGGAACCTGAAAATTTTGGAGGGGAAAGGGAGGAGGAGAGGGGCAGAGCAAGACGGAAATGGCGGTGCAGAAAAGAAACAAATTTTGGAGGGGAAAAGGGAGGACGAGGAGGAGGAGAGGGGCGGACAAGCCTGCAAGATGAAAATGGCAGAGCAGAGGTGGGAATTCTTCCGCCATTTTTTTCCAGATTTTTATCAAAGTATTAAATTAGGAAGAAGGCTTTTATTTTCTGTCCATTGGATTAAAAATGTACATGAGCAGGAGGAGGAGGAGGAGAGGGGCGGAGCCGCCAGCGGCCCGCCCGGCACCCACCGGGGGGTTCGCCGGCATCCGGCGAACCCGTTGGGGGTTGTCTGGTGGCAAGCGGGCAGGGCCACCGCTGGCAGTGGGCAGGGCCACCGCCGGAAGTGGGCCTGCCCATGAGGAAAAAAACATGTTCATCTTATCCTAGTCAGTCAGAGCCACTGTGTTCTTCCTGACACAGAAATCTGGCTAAGCCAAAACGCGTCAATTTCTTTTACTTTCATCGAACTGAGCTCAGAGTTCGTCGAACAGAGCCTTCACTTTTCGTCGAGCTGAGCTCTAAGTTCGTCGAGTTGAGTTCAGAGTTCGTCGAACTGAGCTCAGAGTTCGTCGAACAAAGCCTTCACTTTTCGTCGAGCTGAGCTCTAAGTTCGTAAAACTAAGTTCAGAGTTCGTCGAACTGAGCTTCCACGTTTTCGTCGAGCTGAACTCTGAGTTCGTCGAACTGAGTTTTGAGTTCGTCGAACTAAGGATTTCTAAGTCTTTTGGCGTTGAGTGAAGGTTGCTCACTCAATTCCTTCGCTACTAATGCTTGAATTTTGTCTACATCCAGAGAGATGCTGAGTCATGTTGACATCAGCAAAGTCAAAAAGTCAACTAAAATTCAAATGTTACGGGATTGCTACTAGAGGCACTGGAGGCCAGCTGTCATCATCCTCTGCACTTGGAAAGATATATTTTCGTCAAGTGTTGGGGCCCACACACAGCAAAGAGCCATTGAATCAAGAGTAAATGGAAAGAATGTGATGTATGGCTAAATCTCAGCCATCAATTCTGGTGGTGGGCCCACTGCTTGATTGGCCATCAAAGAATAAAAAGGAGCAAATCGGCCAGAGAAAAATAATCAAATCCTTGTCTAGATTTTCTGAAAACGAAAGTGTGGCCGAACTTAATCTTCTTCTTCGCCTTTCTTGTCGAGCCTGAAGAAGCTGTTTTGCACAAAAAATTTAGCAGAGGAAAGAGATAGCTAAAGCAATTACCATCTACAACAGCAGGTTCAGAAGCAATTCTGAGGAAGCAGGTCTATAAGCTCTGCAAAGAAACGATAATTGTTTGAAGAAAGATTCAACTGCCGACTTCATTGTCTTCAACAGCAAAAACTTGGGTTGATATCTGCTCAGTCAAGGAAGAAGTAGACACAGAGTTCTTGCTCTGGTGTCTAATCAAATCACCTTTTATTTCTTCTGTATAGATTCTTTATGAGTCTGAAGTTGTAAGCATGTGTTATAAAGGCTAAGGTCTTTGTGACCTGTGGTTTGGCTTAGTGCCTAAGTGGTAGGTCTGTGTGACCTGTGAGGTCCTACGGGATCTGTGCTGTACGCTCTTAAGGAGCCGAGTTTTGGGGGAAGAGCTTAGTCTAACACACTGTTAGAAAGGCGCAGAGGGATAGTGGACGTACCCAAGATTGGGGAACCACTATAAAATTGTTGTGTCGTCTGTGATTGTTCTTGAAAGCTAAAAGTAACCTAATCACTAAGCACAGAAATTGGCTAAGAATTAAGAAGATTTAAATAGAGACAAAAACCTATTCACCCCCCCCCTCTAGGTGTTTAGCTAGCCTTGAACACAAGACTTTCAGTGTTTAACAATTTCCTTTTACCTTCTCATTTAATTTTAGGAATGTTTCATCAAATGCAAAAAATACACTCACCACACATTTAGCATTCTTTGTGCGCACGTACACATCTCGGTAATCAATACAAAAATATATAGGCAAGATAGCTTTGTATCATATTTTAAGTCTATAATTGAAAGATCTTTAATCATTGGACGACTACTTCTAATACGATGTACAAATAAGTTTGACCTTTTCACCAATCTTAAATACTTGTTCTTGAATATTGGCATCAAATTGTATTTTCATCAATCATTTGAAATTATTTGCATCTTCAGTTCACACTTGTCACTGGAGACAGGAGATTGGAAAAAAGTTCAATTTTCATCAATCACTTGAAATCATTTGAAATTATTTCCATAGTGTCAAGCCTACTTTATAAATTACATAAAAAAGTTTAATTTTTTGTTCACACTTGTCACTGGCTTTATGAAGGAATGGCTCAAATACATTTGTGTACTTCATATAGTCATTCATAGACTATTTTGAACTTGTATTTGGATATACAAGTAAATTTGGACTCTATGGTGTTGACTTCAATAAGAAAGAGTGACCAAGGTACCCCCATCTTTCAGCTCAATGGTACTCTGATTTTGTTCGATCGATGTGGTGGAAGAGAGACGAGCAGTATAAACCTTTATACTTATATAGAATAGAAAATTTTGGCATTTAATGTAAAAACTAGAACATTGAGTTTCACATGATAATTGAAATTAATCAATGCTAGTCACTAAATTAAATGTAATGTTTTATTACCCTTTATGCATTTTGTTTAATAATCTAGGATATCAATTTCTGCACATATATCTACATTCCTGAAAAATTGAAATGATGATTTGATTTTGTGATAAGTTGATTAAATTTAAGTGGAGTGATATTTTGATTTATTAAGTTTTCTTTCCTTTTTTTTAGTTGTGAAATTCGACGAAAAAGTTTTTTTTCAAAAGTAGGATCAAATCAAACTTCTGAAGAATTACAAATTACAGTTTCTTATGGTAAAAGAAATTGAGTTAAGTTTGACTTAGAGAAATTAACAGGAGATCCAGGATTGAGACAACCTATAAAATCATATGATGTAAATCTTCAAGATATGATAAGAAGGAAGTACTTGCAGAATGGTCATATTCAACTTTTATTAGAAAATTTTTCACAAACAGAAATTGGATAGAAAGCACGTCGTTTCAATAAGAACTGGTTTAATGAGTTTAAAGACTCGCTGGAATATAGCATAGATAAAGATGTTGCATATTGTCTTTATTGTTACATCTTTCCACAAAAAGATTGTGAGCCTACCTTGGTAAGTCATAATTTTAAATACTGGAAAGATAGAACTATACTAGAAAAACACATTGAAAATCATAATAGTGTGCATAATAACTCTAAGAAGATGTGTGTAGCTTTGATGAATCAGAAATAAGGTATTGAAGTTGCATTTAATAAATAAGATGAAACACAAAGTTCTCAATATCGTGCTTGTTTATCTGCATCGATTGATTGCATACGCTTTCTTTTACGACAAGGGTTGGCTTTTCGTGGACATGATGAGTCAAAAGAATCTAGCAATCACGGGAACTTTATTGAACTTTTAGAATTTCTTGCATTACATAGTAATGAGATAAAGTCAGTGGTATTAGAAAATGGTCCTATCAATTGCCAACTAGTATCTCCAAAGATCCAAAAGGAAATTGTTTCTTGCATTGCAAACGAGTAACTATGACTATTGTTAGAGATATTGGAGATAATTGTTTCACTATTTTGGTTGACGAATCGCATGATGCATCCACCAAAGAGCAAATGGTCGTTGTTTTACGCTATGTGAATTTCAAAGGTCTCATTATGGAGTGTCTTTTTGGGTTTGTTCATGTTATAGATACAACTGCTTTATCATTGAAGGTCATTGATAATTTATTTGTAAAACATGGCCTAAGTATTTCAAAATTGCGTGGGCAAGGTTATACTGGTGCTAGCAATATGAGGGGTGAGTTCAAAGGACTTAAAACATTGATTTTACAAGAGAACAGTCACTACTAGAAAAGTGAGATTGGCTAAACTTTTTTTGGCCAGGGACTAAAAATCGTGGCTAATACACTGATATTAGCCACAATTGCAAAAACTGTGGTTAATAGTTATTTTATAGACATGGTTATAAATATTGTGGCTAATACATGTGTATTAGCTATGAAAAATAATATTCTTGCCTTTATTTATTGTTTCCTGCACTGTTCCCAACCTAAAAATCGTGATAGCTGTGATTTTTCTTCTGCGCAGGTAGGGCATCGCATGCTTCTTCTCACGCTACTCGCATGCTTCTTCTCCTATTGCTCGCGTACGAACGAGAGGGAGAGAGGCGAGTGAGTGAGACTATGAGAGGGCGAGATATGATGAAGGCGGTGGTGGTAGGGAGGCAGGCGCAACGATTTGTTCATCTCCACCAACGGCAGTACTCCTCGGAGCAGTTCATCTTCGACCAAAACCTCCCATCCTCTGGCATACATGTTTCGCAGCAGGTACGACTGTACTGATTGTGGAAATGGGAATGCGCGTGATTTTTTGCTAATTTGTTGAGTTTTCTCGTGGCTAGACCGTGGCTAAATCTTTTTAGCCACAGTTTTGGACTTTTTGCCAGGGCAATTTGCCCTGGCCAAAAGTCTATTTTCTAGTAGTGAGTTGTGCTTTCTGCATTCATTGTTTTGCTCATCAACTCTAATTGATACTAGTAGCTGTGGAAGAAGAGCAATGTGAAGTTGCAGAGATTTTTACACTTATTAATCTTGTGTTGAATGTTGTTGGAGGCTCTTGTAAATATCATGATTATATTAGAGAATTAGAAATTGATCAAGTTGCTAAAGAACTTGGTTGTAGGGATTTAGAAAGTGGCGAGGGGCAAATCAATCCCTTGAATTGAAAAGGCCAGGAGACACACGATGGAGTTCACACTTAGGTACAATTTTAAATTTTATTTGGATGTTCTAATATATTATTGAAGCACTTGAATTTATCAAAGTTAATGAATCAGATGGAAATCAAAGAGGAATGGCTAACAATCTAATTAAACGTCTCTCGACTTTTAATTTTATATTCCTCATGCATTTAATGAAGAATATTCTAGTCAAAACACATGAGCTATCACAAGCATTATATAAGACAGATCAAGACATTATTAATGCAATGAAATTTGTAAAGTTTTCAAAATAATTGCTGATTAATTTGATAAATGATGATCTTGAATGTAGCACTTTTATGGGTGAGGTTTCATCTTTTTGTACTAAGCAGGGTATAGAAGTACCAAATATGGATGAAAAAAATATTCAAGTGGGAAGATCAAGGCGCAATGCAAGAGAGATTACAAATTATCATCATTTTCGTGTTGAAATTTTCAATACAGTGCTCAATTGGACATTGGACAAGTTAAATGACCGTTTTAATGAAGTGAATATTGAACTGCTTCTATGTGTTTCTTTTTTTGACCCATGTGATCAATTTACTTCACTTGATAACCAAAGTTGAATCGTCTTGCATAATTATATCAATCAGATTTTACATCGATCACTTGAATTACAAATACTGAAAGGACAACTTGATATATACATTATGAACATGCGGTTTATATCAACTGACATATTATCTAATTGCAAAGAAATTTATGGACTTTTACATACATTAGTAGAGTTGAAAAAAACAAGATCACTATCAATTGATCTTCAAGCTTTTGAAATTGACATGTCTTCCGTCGGTTGCGACTGACAGTGTTGAAAGAATGTTCTCTGCCATGAAAATTATAAAGAATTGTTTACAGAATAGAATGAGAGATGTATGGATGAATGACTGTATGGTAGTTTATACTGAGAAAGATGTTGCTGATACTATTAGTAATGAGACTATCATTACACAATTTCAGAATATGTGTCCACGAAAAGTGGCTTGTTGAACGGTATGAAATTTTACTTTTATTTTAAAAGTTTTAATCACTCTTTTGAATAATGAAATCTTTTAATTCTAGTTAATGTCATTTCTTGCTTATTTTTGCAGGCACAGACATATTTTTTATATTTCACAAACTTGTGAGTAAGTGATGTAGGCTCAAATCTAAGGTTTTGGAAAAAAAAACTAAGTTTTGATTTAAACACTACTTTTAATGAAAATAGAAATTTAGGGTTTTGATTTTTAAAGAAATCACGAGGGCCGAGCGACAAAAAATCTGAATTTTCCCGCGCAATATTCAAGCTCGTCGCTTTGGACGTTAAAGGTTAGCTTTGGACGTTAAAGGTTAGCTAACCTCGCTCGAGTGGAGTTCTCATGCGTTCTATGCAGTGGCAGATCCAGGTGAGGGCAAGGGGGGGTCCGGGCCCCCCCTTGAATTTTGAAATTAATGTATTATGTTTATAAATTATATAATATAATATAACTCCAAATAATTAAACCATATCCTATCTCCCTCCCGATCAGATTAGCGCAGCCCGACAACCAACTGTCTTCTCACAATCTCGCCCCTGTCTCTCTCTCTCTCGATCCCGACCACCAGTAGGCAGCAGCCCGACGGCCGACTCCCAAGTCCCAACGGCCGACTCCCGAGTCCCAACGACCGACTCCCACCGACCACCGTTCATCGGCTTTCTGCAATCAAACCCACCTCGACCGGTCGACCCCCTGCCGTTGTCCCGACGGCCGACTCCCGAGTCCCGAGTCCCGACCAGTACCACCAGCAGGCAGCAGCCCGACCTCTAGTTGGCCACTTGGCCCCGACAGCCCTCCGCACTCCGCAGCTCCGCTTGAAGATCCGAAGAAAAAGGAGGGTGTGCCTTGGCCGTATACGCTCTCTTCCTCTCTAGTCTCTCCCTCCGGCTCCAATGACGTCAACAACGGGTTGGGTAACGAATTCCTTTACGTCAGCAGCGGCCCTGGCCGTGAGAAAGATGTGATCATTGATTAATTCTATGAGTTGAAAAAACGTCGTGCACAACTAAAATAAGGTAACATTCATATTGTAATTTTTCTTTTATTGTTAATGCTAAAATTTCAAATTAGAATTTTTTTTGCTTATTATATTTTGATTCATAATTTTTTTGGGCCCCCCTTACTTTGAATCCTGGATCCGCCCCTGGTTCTATGAGATGAATCCGCCTTGAGATTTTTCACAACCACAAGCCGAGAATGCAAACAACAATTTATGGAATACAGTAATAAAGCAATTGAATATATGTTTCGCGACAAGCTTAGGATTATCTAAATGATCACATAAAAATAAACTAGGTAGTTGGAGCGGGAGTACCCAAAGAAACGCAGAGAAAATTGAACCCAACCAAGCCGGTCAAACCTAGGAGGAGAACAATATTGGTTGGATGATTCTTCCCAGGCGATACGATGGTGTACAACGGGAAATCTGGAAGAGATGTCGAGGTCGACGGAAATCCCACACGTTAAGTAGGATTGGCGGCGGAACTAGGAGGCGCGGTCGACAGTGCCGGGCGAGTCTAATGCGGGTGGAAACATTGCGTCTGGCGTTCGGGAGATCAGCCTGCAGTAGGAGCGGTCGCTGATGGCTGGAACTCTCGGACGGGGCTTGGCTAGGGTAACTCCGACAACACAGGGGGAGCGAGAGTGGTCATTCTCCTGTGTCTTTTCCGGTCTGTCTTTTTCTTTTCTTACGGGCAGATTTATTTCTTCACAGTGAGAGGCAATTTTGGCAACCAACTTTATTTGCAAAGATTCTAATTTAAATTTTTGTAATAGGTAGACCGGCTCCATCAGGCAACAAAATTTAATTGTCTTTGGCAATTAATGACAACCAATTTTAATTGCAAAAAGATTCTAATTTAAATGTATGTGTTCCTTAAAATATCCTAAGCTTGTCGTTAACGTCCTAATTACTAAATTACCAGACCTTTTTATTAAAGGTCTCATCGGACGGTCAACCCGAGGAGCTGCAAATAGAAATGAATACATCAATTAAATGATTACATTAAATAAAAGAAAAACGAAGCTAAGATGCAATAAATGCAAAGAAAAGTCGAAGCTAAGATGCGTTGTAGGGCGCATTAGTAAGTTATTTGGATTTTGGAGTTTTTCTATGTCAATGCTTGCGAATAAGGTATTATAATTTTATGTATTTTGCATATGTTGCTCTTTATTTATAAGTTTTTGGGAGTTTATAATTTCGACTTCATTATAATTTTGACTTCATTATAATAACACAATATTTTCAACATTTATTTTAATTTATAAATATATGTGCCCGGGCTTAGCGAAAATCCTAGTTTCGCCCCTATATATACATACACATACAAGTGACAGTGCACGCCTCCCCCCCCCCCCCCCCCCCCCCCCCGTGCCCCGCGCGACAGTACCCTGCCGGCCCCGACTGGCTACCCTTCTTTTAATTTAATTTCCTTAATAAAAATGTTTAAATAATTGAGAGGGACAGTACCCTGCCCAGCGTGACATGTCCCTAATAGGATCGGGGAACACTCATATGAGTGAGAAGGGAGCGAGCCATGTCAAAAAGATGATGGTTTTTGAGTTCAACAACGTCATTCTATTGAGAAATGTAAGGACAACTAGTTTGATGTATAATATCACGATGCATACAAAATACAAAGAATTGATTACTAAGGTATTCTTTGACAATATCTGTGCTTAAAATTTTAATAGTAATATCAAACAGATTACACACCTCATTATTAAACATATTGAAAATAGAAAAAAAGTTTAGAACGTTCTTTCAATAATTATAACCAAGTACATCTTAAAAAATCATCAATGAAAGTAACAAAATACAGACTAACCCGCCCAACAGAGTTGGTCGGAGCAGGACCCCAAATGTCAGAATGAACAAGCTCAAAGGGCGAGAAGAACTACATTCTTGCTTTGCTGGGAAAGATGTACGATGATGTTTACCAAATTGGCATGCTTCACAACTGAGAGATGAGTCACTCAGAGGTAGATTAGGGAAGAGTTGGTAAAGAAGACGAGGAGGAGGATGTCCAAGGAAAAGATGTCATTGAAAAAGAGTAGTGGTAGAAAAGGCAGAAATATTATCGAGGTAAAATAAGCCATCACTTTCAGTCTCAGTAGCAATCATCTCCTTGGACTGAGGATCCCGAAAAGAGCACGTAAACGGTGTAAAAGTTGCTATGTAATTTAGTTGTTTATATAAAGAAGTAACAGAAAGAAGATTGCACAGAAAAGTTGGGACGTAGAGGGTGTTTGTAAGTTGAAGAGAAGGTGTAACATGCACTACTCTAGAGGCACACACAGGGGATAGAGAACCATCTGCAATAAAAATCGGAGGTGACCGGTTATGCTTCCAGTCGAGAGAAGAGATGAGGATTGTCTATCATATGATTCGTAGCATCAGAATCAATAAGACGCCTACCCATAATGACCACATTAGCATTACCCGAAGAGGACCTAAGAGAAGTAGACTTCTTTGAAGTAGTGTCACCTAGAGCAGGGCAAAGATGAGTATGCTTGACCCATCAGCAATCACAAGGTGACCAGACTTGTCATAGTGAGAACAGAGATATCTAGAGTGGCCAAGACCACCAGAGCGGCCTCCATGACCATTGGGAACAACATGATGTACCTGATGAGCAACAATATCTAAAGGTGGTGGAGAGGTAAGCAAAGGTCGCTGGAGTAGAGTAGTAACAGCTGTTGAAACCGAAAATCAGCCTCTTGTGGAGTTCACCCTTGGGGAAGGGGTGATCACACACCTATTTCTCTCCCGCGAGCTGGAAGACTGGAAGAGGGAACTGGGAAAGGACCCAAGGGCTCGACGCGGAGGACCCACCACACACCCGGAAGATCACTGAGCGTTTCCCCTCCTTAACCAAGTGTCGGGCTAAGGTACCTTAGGAAACGCTAGGGGGACTTTGGAGATAAGTAAGCGTGTCTTCTGAGGTACCCCTTAGGTCCTATTTATAGATTTCTGAAAACGGCCTGCAAATAGCTAACCTCTGCTGTTCTGAACAGCTATGTGCAGCCCACCTGGGTCTACCAATAGCAAGACTCCGCTGTTTTAACTGGCAATGGGCAGGCCAGCGGGGGAAAAATGGTAAAAATACATCACAGCTGAAGGGGCGAGTTGCCCTACGAATGCCTCTACTCGGAAAGGTCGGCGAGTGCTTGATGGAGCCGGCACTCGCCGCCTCAACTCGACACTAGGCGAGCATGAGCTCGGCCCACCCTACCCGCTTGCCGCGAGTTCGGCGATCGGGCAAGAAGTTCGTCGAGCTGAGCTCGACGATCGGCCTGGAATCCGTCGACCTGGACTCGACGAACCCTTGCGAGCTGAACGGATGTTGATGCGAGCTGGACGGGGCAGGGGGCGTCGAGCGAGCTCGGCACCAGGGGCTGGGCGCCGACTGAACTCGCCGCCAGGGGCTGGGCACTGACTGAACTCGCCGCCCCTGGCTGGGGGGGGGGGGTGCCGAATGGACTCGACGCCCAGGGCCCAACTCGCCCTGGATTTGGGCGAGGTTCGGCTGATATGGCCCCTGCTGACCCCACTCGCCAGATACAGGGTTGTACAATCCCCGCTCTTTGCGAGATCGACACAAACTCGGAAAGAAACATCCAACCCCACAGGATTCGGCGAGTGGCAGATTCCGAGGGAATCTCTCGGTGGGGCCCACCGACGGCTATATATACATGCGCCTGCATACCTGGCTGACCTTTTCCCTTCCCTTTACCGTAACCTTGCTAATATGCCGCTCCCCAAAGAGGTCCTGGAGCGAGTGGCGCGATCCCGGGCGGAGACTACAGCTCGCATCGTGGGCCTGACTGACCTCAGCGCCCCGCCTCGCAACTTGGCCTAGTTCAGCTCGGCAAAAAAGCCGAAGCCCCTTCCGAAAGATGTTGAGCCCATCTATAACAAGCTCAATACGGCCCTTAATAATGGGGCCGGTTCCTCCACCCAGCCAACACTGCACCCCCAAAGAAAAGGATGCCATCGTTCCTCTCGCTGACCAGACCAGCCGGGGGCATAGTGGGAGAAGTCCGCATCGTGGGCTAAGAGCCCCCTTAACAGTCCACAAAATAAGGCGTCAGATGCGCGTTTGCGAGCCTCGCTCCCTAGCTTCGACATTACAGGGCTAGACTCCCAAAGGCCGAAGTCGCCGACTCGCCTTCCTTTTCAGCAGCATCTCGCCTCCGCAGCCGGGGGGGGGGGGGGGGGAGGAACCGAGATCATCCCCACCCCCGGCTTTACTCGCCTTTATCTAGAGGCTCCCCTCCATGGCCGTGGCAAGGTTCTAGGTAGTCCCCTCCTCGCGCCGGCCTGGAGGAGAGGGGTGTGCACAGTAGGCTCTTAACTTTCCTGGATTTTGTTTAATCATGGTGATGTTCGCCCCTATTTCTTAACCCCATATTTGTTCGTGCAGACCTCACCGTAGACTCGGAGGCCGATGAGTCTGCGGGCCAGATTCGGTACTCGCCTCTCCCTTCACCACGCACCTTGGACGCCTTCCTGGATTCCGAGTTGGAGGGTCCTGAACGGTCAAGGCGAGAACACCTAGTTCTCAATAAGTTGGTGTGCGAGTTCCACGAGGTGCGAAGGGACAACCTCAGGCTGCAGCGGGAGTGCGCGCAGTTGGCGGACATGGCAGGAGTTAGCCATGCGTTGGAGGAGGAGTCTTCTTCCATTCTTCTTGACGAGATTGACGAGAGCTAACAATCAGTCCACCGGAACCTGGGACGGCTCTGCGAGCTCCGCGCGCGGCATCCTGCAGTGACAGGGTCGCGAAACCGGGGTAGCTAGAAACCCTACTGCAACCCCAGGGTGAAGGCCATCATCAGAGTATGGCCCGGCATCTCCTGAACCTGGGTGACCTCCTCCTGGAAGTGATCGACGTAGCTTCCCAGGGTCTTGTTCACCCCCTACTTGATGCGGAACAGGGACTCCGACTCCCTCTTCCTCCTCTTCGAGGTTGTGAACCTCAACATGAACCCCCGGCGTAGGTCCTCGAAGCTGTAGATGGAGTTGGTCGGTAGCTGGTGGAACCACTCCCTTGCCTTCTCCATCAGAGGGATGGCAAAGAGTCTGCACTTGAAGCCATTTTACATCTGTCGAATCGAGACCACGTCCTTAAACCAATGGACGTGCTGGACCGGGTCTCCCTTCCCGGTATAGTAGGACATCTCGGGCTCCCTGAACCCATCCGGGACTAATGCAGAGGATACCAACTCGCTGAAGGGGCTGTCTCCCCCTACTGGGCGAGCTGGGGGGTCTCGCGCCCCCATCTCGCCGAACCTGCCGCTGCCTCCCGAGCCTAGGAAGAGCACTCGCCCGGGGAGCTCGGCATCCCGGCCTTCCTCGGCGATCTCCTTCCCTGCTCGCCGAACGGGAGTGGCCTCGCCGAGTACCGGATCCGCGAGAACTGGGATCGCCGGAGTCGAGCACTCGGCACGCGCGCCGAGTGCGAATCAGACCAAGCCGAGCAACTCCTGCCTGAAATCTTCGAACATCCCCATTGTCGCGAGAGGGGGATGGGGTGGTGAGTCGGTCCTATCTGATCCTTGCCCTTCTCCTCCAGTTGTTGAACTCGTCGAAGATTTTCTGTGCTGACCACTCTCCACGCTCACCGCACCAAAATGTTGAAACCGAAAATCGGCCTCTTGTGGAGTTCACCCTTGGGGAAGGGGTGATCGCACACCTACTTCTCTCCCGCGAGCTGGAAGACTAGAAGAGGGAACTGGGAAAGGACCCAAGGGCTCGGCGCGGAGGACCCACCACACACCCAAAAGATCACTGAGCGCTTCCCCTCCTTAACTAAGTGGCGGGCTAAGGTACCTCAGGAAATGCTAGGGGGACTTTGGAGACAAGTAAGCGTTTCTTCTGAGGTACCCCTTGAGTCATATTTATAGATTTTTGAAAATGGCCTGCAAATAACCAACCTCCGTTGTTCTGAACAGCTATGTGCAGCCCACCCGGGTCTGCCAACAGCGAGACTCCGCTGTTTTAACTGGTTATGGGCAGGCCAGTGGGGCAAAATTGTAAAAATACATCACAGCTGAAGGGGCGAGTTGCCCTACGAATGCCTCTACTCGGCAAGGGTGGTGAGTGCTTGATGGAGCTGGCACTCGCCGCCTCAACTCGGCACTAGGCGAGCATGAGCTCGGCCCGCCCTACCCGCTTACCGCAAGTTCGGCGATCGGGCCAGAAGTTCGTCGAGCTGAGCTCGACGATCGGCCTGGAATCCGTCGACCTGGACTCGACGAACCCTTGCGAGCTGAACGGATATCGAGGCAAGCTAGATGGGGCAGGGGGCGTTGAGTGAGCTCGGCGCCAGGGGCTGGCTGGGCGCCGACTGAACTCGCCGCCCCTGGCTGGGGGGCGCCGAATGGACTCGACGCCCAGGGCCCAACTCGCCCGGGATTTGGGTTAGGTTCGGCTGATCTGGCCCCTGCTGACCCCACTCGCCGAATATGGGATTATATAACAGCGGAAATACGCGTAGCAGTACCATCCAGAGTAGGAGTATCAACATCTTCAAGAATTTGCTACTAAATCATCTCATAAGAGTCAGATAAGCGAAGCAAGTAACAGACCATCAGAAGCTCCTGTAAATGTTTATGTTGCTCGGTAAGATCGGTAGAAAAGGGGCGATGTTGAAGAAGCTCAGTACCAAGAGTTTGCACTTCTTGATAGACAATAATATGAGTCATGACAGGTCGAGCAAAAAGATCTGCATACAATATATATATGCAGGAAGTTTGTGTTCTATGGGAGCATAGGGCAACAAGATGATTTCAATCAACCTTAACTGTCACATCATGTCGAATGACGTGAAGGCATTCATCAGATAAACTATTGGCAAGTCACATTCTTACCAGAGCATCATTGGCATCCCAGTCGTCAAAAGCGGCAGACCCATAGACAGGAGGTTCATCAACAAGATGATGACGCTTACGCTGAGAGCATAGCATAAAGACAAAGGAAACACTCTAATCTGGATAATTTGGTCCAGTGAGTTTGGAGGAAGTACACAGATTGCTAGAGGCAAAGACAGGAACAGGAAGAACCAGAGGAGCGGATATAGTATAAGATGAGAAGTCTAAGTTCTCCACAGAAGAGGAGAAGCCGAGAAGAAGAGGCAAGCCGTGCGGTTAAAGAAGGGAAGTCGCACGATTAAAGTGGAGAAGCCGCGTGGACATAGACGACAAGTCACACGAAAAAAAGGACCTACGTACAAAGAGATTCTAACCACCCGGTTAGAGGAAGAGGCCGGAAAAGAGAAGGAGTCTGCGGTTAAGGGAAGAAATCATAGTTAAGTAAGACTGCGCGGACAATAGAGAGGTCAAGAAGAAAGCAAGCCGCAGGAAGAGCGGCAAGCAAATGGAGGGTGTGCGGGAAATTGCGATTAAGGAAACCGTGACAAGAGAGAAGAAGAGGAGACTACGGCTAAGAAAATAAACCATAGAAAAGAAGAGGAGACTGTGGTTAAGGAAACCGTGAAAGGAGAAGAAGAGGAGGAGGTTATAGAAACATTAGCTGCTTGCATCGCCACTTGCCCAAAAAACAGAAACCAGAGCAAATGGACTAGTGCTCTGATACCATATGAGAAAACAGGTAAATAACAGAACTTTATTACTCCAATAAGATACATAATACATGGGTATGTTCCCATATTTATAGAAAAAGGGAGGAAGAGAGAGAGAACAAGAGAGAGAATAAATAATGTATGTCACAAGCGACTGGGCGATTACATAAAAATCTAACCGCTCATAACACGTGGTTAGGAAATCTAGCTGTACAATTTTAAAAAGCTCTAAAGCTTGTTATTACCGTCTGTCCGCAACCACTGTACAGTATCCCACTTCCAGAACTATAATGGCGGTTAACACAACCTTTCTACCAGACAAGTTTGCGGCTAGACAAAGTCTAACTTCTAGTTTGCACTAGAGATGCTGCTCGAGAACTGTGAACACCAACTGCGGTCAAGAAAACAGAAGCTTCTTAATTGGTTAGGCTGACCTTAACCTCCTGGTCCTCAATGTATTTGAGCTCAGTTGACCATACTGAAATAATGTTATTAGGATAACCGGGCAGTCAGACCGCTAATCCTATCCTCCTTTTCAGTTTATCAGACCGATAGGCATGTCTGTCATTACTTGTTCGTCAGACTACTAACACTTGTTCGTTAGTGCAAGTCTTCAGACTATTAACACTGCCCGCCAAGGCTAGTCGTCAGACCGCTAACACTTGTTCGCTAGTACAAGTCTTCAGACTGCTAACACTGTTCGCCAAAACTGGTCGCTAGACCATTAACACTTGTCCACCACAGTTAGTTGCCAGACCGCTGAACTATACAGGTTTTGTCAGTCCCGAACCAAGGAATAGAGCGAGGGATGGAAGGATCCTGAGACTGCCCCACAAGGATGGATCGTGATCACTCTGATCTATTTGTAAGACACCCTCCCCCAACCATTGCCCGGGTCGGGTCGAAGACGGGCCTTACTGTCCATGACATCTACCCAGTACTTCTGGAGTGGCACGATCCACTCCACCAAACACTAGTCGGCCGCCTTGACATGCATGCATCACAACCATTCACATAACATCGCATATATGCGGTAGCAATAACAGAAAGCCAACTATATATATATATAAGTAAAAGCATAGGTCGTAGCCACTATTTATACAAGTGTGCTCGTAGGCTCCAAAATATCTACTCCTAGAACTCTCTCTTTCTCTCATGCCTCATGCTCTAGAAACTCACGTCTAGGAAGTCTGGAGATGATGGAGGTGTCTCTGCTCGGGTAGTCATATTTGCTGGTACGCCGTCACGCGGTAACTAGACTTCTCAGTACTCCATCTCATGTGAATGATTATTTAAATAATCGTTAGTCACAAAGCTAAGTGAAAACACATCTCCTCCCTAGATCTATATCATGTGGACGAGCCTACGCACCAAACAATATGCAAATATCTGAATGAGTATAACATAAAAGGTAGCAGCATAAACATCAGTTATATAATAAGCGCTCTACTAGCCATCACATTATTAACAGGTACTCACAACCTGTAATCACACCGTAGGTGTTCAAAATGCGTCAACACACTGCAAGTGTTCAAACCCATGCACACCGTGGGTATTCAAACCTCGCACACCGCATGTATTCAAACCCACACACACACACTATGTCAACATAGATTGGAGTGCTTCTCTTCAAGAAGGGTAGCGAACCCCGCGATCCTCACCGAGGTGGACGTCGGTGATAGTGGTATGTCCTGTCACTTATGGGTGTGGTCGTACCGCACTACCCAGGCCGTAGCGTACAACCAAGTGTACTTTTGGATGTGAACGACATCCAACGAATTCTGAAAATTTAGGCCGACCAGTAGAGGAAACCCAACAGGAAAAATAAAATAGTCGGTCACCCGTAGTACACATCCCACTATTATTATGAGTTGTTGATCTTCCGCACTGGTACAAATGGATTGCAGAACTGACTGACCCGCTACTTTTCACCGCAAGCAATTTACAAGCATTTCAATTTAAATAATTTGCTGGTACAAACCGAGTCTGCGACAGCCTGCCCTACTTGACATCAAATAATTCGGGCAAGAGACCTTTTTATAATAACATGTCGCTCAATATTCGACAAGGAGTGCTACGAGCATGAGAGCATATTATTTGGGGCTAATCATGGAGGAATATCTCGACTCTCAGTTATCCCCAACTAATACTCTAACAAAACCAATTGCTCGTCAGAGCAAGACCCGTGCTAATGACGTTGAAACAGTAAATTGTCATAATTTAAATGTGATAATAAAATGCTGCTAGAAATAAGCTGCATAAATGAAATGCTGAACTTAACGCATTGAAATAAAGTGTTGAATTAAACTGAACCAGTACAAAACCAGAATAGTGTTGAACAAAAAGAATTTGTAAATGAAGTATCGAAAGGAACTAGGCCAGTACGAGATAAGAGTAGTACTGAAAAGAAAACTGAACTGAAAGTACTGAAAGGAACTAGACCAGTATGAGATTGGAGTATTATTGAAACGAAAGAACTAAACTGAAAGTAATAAAAGAAACTAGACCAATGCAAGACCGGAGTAGTACTAAAAAGAAAGAACTGAACTGAAAGTAATAAAAGGAACTGAACCAGTACAAGAATGGAGTAGTACTGAAAAGATAGAACTAAAATAAAAGTAATAAAGAGAACTGGACCGGTGCAAGACTGGAGTAAGGAAAGTGCAATAAAATAAAGAATTAGTAGTCCAATCGCTCCATTCTCTGGAGGCTTCAGTTTTATCTTTGTTCATAAGAGGATTGTACAGTTCCATCTCCGTTCATAGGAGAAAAGTTCAGTTTCGTCTTCGTTCATAGGAGGAAAGTTCAGTTCCGTCTCCGTTCATAGGAGAAAAGTTCAGTTACTTCTCTGTTCATAGGAGGAAAATTCAGTTCCATTTTCGTTCTTAGGAAGCTTCTTTTGAGTTTCACTCATTATTAAAGTCCGATATTAGTTCAGCTGCGGCTATTATACATGGCTTAATCAAACCAGAGAAGTTTATTATAGGTTTCACATTTTATTATTCATTCAGGAATAATAACAAACTTAGTTGCTCGAGTCGGGCCAAATCCGAGCATTCTAGTAGAAATCCTCATTTTCCTCGAACATCAACCTCGAGAATCATTTCACAATACGGGGAAAATCCCAACATCCGATTCGAGGTTGGGCATCGCTCTACTCATAGCTCTTAATTCTCATCTCTGATTTGCTCAAAACGCCCGAGAATTCCTTTTAAAAAGGTGTTTGATAATTTGCAAAAACCCTCGAAATACTCTGAGCTTGAGATCTAGTCTCGATAAGTCTCATCATTTATTTATCTGAAACATGAACCTCAATTTAAAACATAATCGTTCGTCACGATTTCTTTTTTTGAAATATATGAACACATCAAATTTAAAGCTCAACCTTAGGCTCGGAGGAGTTAGGAAATCTTCAATTTTTACTCTAAAGTCCCCAAATTTTTACACAAAATCAAAGAGGGCCTAATTTTAGCATAGAAATTTTTTCAAAAAGTTTCGATCACTTTTGAGCCTATAAATTGCCCAATAAATT
Organism: Platanthera zijinensis; assembly: GCA_039513925.1. Taxonomy (NCBI): domain Eukaryota; kingdom Viridiplantae; phylum Streptophyta; class Magnoliopsida; order Asparagales; family Orchidaceae; genus Platanthera; species Platanthera zijinensis. Next base: position 143,045,432 of record CM077089.1, read on the forward strand.
TTATTTAGAATTTTTGAGGCACCAAATTAATTTACAAAAATTCTCAAAAATTTGTGGGAATAGCCCACATCAAGGAAAATAATTTTCATGTTCAAAGTTTTTCCCTAAAAACCTAGATTTTCCTTAGAAAAATTCCCAAATTTCTGATCAAAATTTGGTCAACATATAGCCATAGTAAAAAGAATTATGCGGCTGAGATGAGCCGATTTTCGGAAAATATCTTTCTGTCCCTACAGCGGATTGGGAGCGGATCCGCTACGGGGGCGCTGAAATAATTGCAGGGGCGGTATTATAATGCAATCGCCGTTATCTGATCTTCATCACGAAGATCGGACGACAACTGCACTTCGCCGACGGAGCAGCAAGGAAACGACCACTGCCATCGTCGGTCGGCAACTGCGAGACATCGGCATAGCCCTCGCTCGACTCGTCGGGGGCCGACGAACCTCTGGGCGGTGGTCCGACGGTCCGGCACCGTCGGCCACCGCCAGGAATGGTCAACTCGAGAGTAGTGTGGCGCGGCCTGCTCTGCTCCCGGCAATGACACGCCACCCTGCGGTCCTCAGGTTTGTCACCCTTATATACCCCTACTTAAAGTAATTTTTTGGAGGATAAAAATCCTCTTATTTTTATTCGATTGTAACATCCTGACTTTTATTGCATCCTAGAACCCTAGTAGACCTAATAAAAGTGACACGGTCCCCTACCCAAGGCCCTAGAAGGTAGGAGGTGACTCGATTTTTGGATATTAAACATACGAACTCTGATTTGAGTTCTGTCAGTTCCTATAGACTCGTATAGTCAATTCGAGTTTAACAGAACTCATTTCATTTCAATCTGAGGTCATATGGTGAATAAGAGTGCTATGTGTTGTGTGTCACGAATACATAGATTATGCACATTGAGCATACGAACTCCGATTTGAGTTCTGTTAGTTTATATAGTCAATATAAGTACAACAAAACTCATTTTATTTCGATCAGAGGTCATATGGAGAAGATGATCGTTTAGCGTAGAATGTCACGACGCGCAATTTTAGGATATTGATCAAATAAACCCTGATTTGACCTCAGTCAGTTGCATTGAACTTGTATTGTCAACACAAAACCAACAATGTCAGTTGCAGTCGATTTCGACATCGATAAGTCAACTTTGGTCAAATCAAGCTTTGTGATGCACTGAAAAGCCTGCACACACCAATAATACTTTAATACCCCAACATTGACCCGTCGCTCGACTTGGACCTACTTTGAACTTGACCCATAAGGCCTTAGGGTTGCCATTGGTCAAACCCTTCAAAAATCATTTTTTTTGTAAAATTCAAGAGGAGAACTCCATCGCCCTAACACACCATACCACATAGGCCCCACCCCAAGCCTGTAAGGCTCTGAATACTCAAAGCACGGGCCAAGAGCTATGGGCTTTGGGCCAAGCCCAAGGATGCACCCCACGTCTTACCTCTTTTTCCCAAAGCCCAAATATCAATTCCTAACCCCCCCATCTTTAATGCATGTCATATAGTTGTACCAACTTACCTAATACATGCCATCTTCCCTTGACAGCTGGAGGAGGAGGAGGCGAACTCCTCTACTTGGGACTAAATATTCCTACACCGTCGTCATGGTAGGGATGGGGGCACCTCCCCAATTATATATAGGCCCTCTCCCCTCAGGAACTCTCCACGCCTCCTCAAGCTCAGTCGAGAACAACCATACCCTCATTAGAACCCTACCCCGCCAGAATCCACAACCTGAGCCACCACAACCCTCGCCACCCTCCAATGGCCTCTCTTACAGGAGGGTCTCGAGCAGCCCTCTCACAGGTGGATATTCATCCCCTCCCTCTTCTCTACTCTCCCGATGAGTTGCATAGGCCTCCCGGCCGCTGGAGCGCCGCCACCGCCACCCGGGCCATGTTCCAGTCTCGGGTGGTGGCCATGCACTATGATTCTCCCAAAGTCTGTATTGGAACTAGGAGGGAGTCCCCTTATTGCAGGAGGGGCGACAATACCATCCCCTGAGAGTGGGAGGCGGTGGTTTCGCTAGAAACCGTGACTCTGGTAGCACTGCGAAGTAGGGATTTGTGAGAACCCTGACCAGCATGGCTCACCAGCGTTGTATTCGTCCCAGGTCCCCATCATGTACTGAAGTTCGTGCCACCCCCTCTTTGTGCCCTTTCGGCCACGACAGGTTGTTGGAAATCGCAGTGTGAGCACCCTAACCACAACACACCTGCATACTGTATTTTCTCCCCATGTCTCATGCACTGTAATCCTCCCTTTGATGAGAAGTGCATGAGCCTGGGACAAAAATAAAGTAAGCAGGTGTGCTGGATCACTTCTCATCAAAGGGAGGATTGCAAAGCATTAGACCTGGGACGAAAACACAGTAAGCAAGTGTGCTGTGGTCAGGGTGCTCACACTGCAGTTTCCAACAACCCGACATGGTCGAAGGGGCACAGAGAGGGGTTGGGGTGGCATGGACTGCAGTCCATTATGAGGGCCTGGGACGAATACAACGATGGTAAGCCAGGTTGGTTAGGGTCTAATAATTAAGGTTCATTAGAAGTGGGGTCAGTGGAGATGGGTGCTAGTTCTACATCCCGGACATTAAGATCAGTAATAATTACATTTGCGTCGGGATTTATGAATTCATCGTCCTCCACCGATGAGGATGACGAGTCACTACAATTCTCTACTAAATTATTAATATTCGTATCTAAAAAAATAAAGGTTTGTTAAATACTATAAAAAGAACAGAAACAAGAAAAAAATCTATGTTTAAAGCAATGAAAAATCTACCGAAATTGTGCAACAATACAAAGTGTATCAAAATCATATTTTATCAAGAAAAAAATTTAAAGATAGATACCTTTATATTAGATGATATGTGGAACAGAAGCTACAATGGGCTTGAACTCAAAAAGCCTTTCAAACTAATATTAATATTGGCGAGCATCGCTGGACAAACAAAGAACATAAATAGAAAATCACATACAATATACGGTAGCACTTGATAATTGTAGGCTACAAACAAACCAAGGCACAAGAGTAGTAATGTACTAATGTAGCATATCAGTTAAGGATGGAATAAAATAGAGTAAGTACAATTCTTTGTCAAATATATTAAACTATTCAGGTGAATGACCAGGTATAACTATATAAAGCAGTTCAAGGACATAGACATAAGCTAATATTCTAGGTTTTGAATAAGAACCCGGTATGTGCTTAAATTCAAAGAAAATATGGCAAGATCTAGGAATAAATATCACTGGAAGAATGATACGCAATGACAATCAGTAGTTCTCTCCTTCACTTCAAATTAACAGTTTAATATTTCGAAAACATCCAAGCAATTGATCATAAGCAAAAAAACTAACTGGTATATTCTCTCTTTAAAAATTCATCAACCCTAAGTGTAAACAAGACATGCTTAACTTCAGGCCTTATTTGGTAACCCGTTTTGGGCTTACCGTTTCATTGAAACGCTGGAAATAGGCGCAGTTGGCGTTTGTTTTTCCGCCTATATTTCGAGCCGCGCCCCGTTTTAGCGTGAATGAAAACCAGCGGGTCGAAACCCGAGCTTTGACCTTCGTTTCTCGCGTTTTCCCCGCCCGCATCGCCGAATCGAGGGTTTTCCCTGCCGTATCGGGAGGATACGCCGCCTCGTCGCCAAGCGCCTCCGCCGCATCGTCGCCACGCCAAGAATCCGCCTCGATCTGCTTCCTGCAGGATCTTCCTGCGTCGAACCTTGCATCCTGCTTTGATTCCTCCCTGCATCGTCGATCCGGCATCTTCTCCCACGGGATCAATGTTGATCCGTCATCTTCTCCCACGGGATCAGTCGCCGGGTATGTTTCTTCTCCTCCTCCCTTGCCGATCACTTCTTCCTCCTCCCTTATCGATTTGCACTGCATCTTCTCTCAAATACCTGATTTCCGTCTTCTTGCAGCAAAGGTATACAGTGTTTTGCAGCAGGCTTCTCACAAAGGTGTACAGATCCACTGCTCCTATAGATCCACTGCTCCTACAAAGGTATACAGTGTTTATACTTTTTTTTGTTGATTCATTGCTCCATGATTTGTGGTTTTTTTGGTAGCCTCTTTGGGTAATATTTTTATTGGAAAAGTGTATGCATGTGAGTGTTTTTTTTGTACAGTGCAATGTGTGTGCAGCAAGTATACAATGAATGTTTGTGTAGGTGTGTGTGTACATGATTGTTGTGTATTTCGTACTTGTGTAGGTGTGTGTAGGTGTGTGTAGGTGTGTGTGAATGTGTATATTGTATGTATGAAATATTTGTGTGTGTTTCGTACTTGTGTAGGTGTGTGTATTTCGTGCTTGTGATGAAGACGAGCAATTTATTTACCCGACGGGCCTTCAGAGAAGTGCGGGACACATAAACGAAACCTCGAGTGGAGATCATGTTAGAGGGATTCGAGTAGGGGTGGATGAGATGGTGGCATTGCGTGACTCCATTGCCGATCAACTGCTCAGAACTTGAATATGTTTGCAATAGAAAGCTGTTGTAGTTTTAGTTTTCGATATTTAAAATGTTTAGCAGTATTTTGCAAGTACGAAAGTAAATTATAAAAAAAATATGTACTGATACATTCTCTCTATAATCATTTCTAAATATATATACGTATATTACAAATAAATTTTTTAAAATTTATATAATTTTTTTTAAAAAATATCCAAAACGCCACCGCAGTTTTGCCAAATGATTCTCTGTTTCGAACAGCTCTGCAAACATAGACTATTCAAATAGATCTCTATTTCCAGCATCCAGTTTCCAACAGCTCCCTTTACAAATTTGCCTTTCCAACAGCTCCTTTTACAACCGCAACCGCTCTACCAAATGAAGGATCAGTGCTTCAAAAAAAAAATTCGGCCTCGGACACATCACACATGATGCAATCATGCAAGTAGTAAACAAAAGCATAATCAAACAAATATTTCTTTGTTGAAAGACCGTAGTTATGAATGAAATCAAGGAAATTTCTCAAAAGTGAGTTTACATATATACCTCGTCATATCCATACTTCTTGCCTCTAGATTTCCAAGCAAAAAATAAGAGGACAGCGTTGTAAAGATAAGCACCAAGAAATCAAAATTCAACCCCGCCACGCTTCAATCAACAAAACAAAATCAATTCAAACAAAATAATAATGATTGAAATCATCACAAATTCATGTTTCTTTCGATGAGGGAAATCCGAAAATGGAGAAACTAAAAATAAAAAAAATGCTTGCCGAAAAAAACGTGGTGGCCTCTACCAAGCCCGTGACAAACAGTTTGCTAGGAACTGGGGAACCACGAAATGGAGGATGTGCGATATTGACATAGGAGGACGAAGGGGATGAAGGAGATGAATCACCAGTGGAAGGAATGATATCATCTATCGCGACAAAGGTTGAGAAAGGAGAAGGCGAGCCTCCATGAAGCCAGGAACGCGGCGCTGCAGTCGAAGATGGAGAAGGAAGAAAGTGAAACCCTAAAAGCTCGCTACGCTGGATGCCAGGTAGCTGGATGTTGCCGAAAGAAGAAAATCAACATCCGTTCGGCCCGCTCCCAATCCCGCTTAGGACATTAGTGATTAGGCGTGATTTTCTGAAAAAAAAAAGAGAAATCAATAAGGGTCCGTTCGTTTGCACGGAATTGGAATTCGATATTGGAATTGAATATTGATGAATATTGTGGAATTAAATATTGGTGACGAATTCCAATTCCAATGTTCGTCTAATAAAGAATATTGGTGAATATTGTGGAATCGGAATTCGATTTTTTTGCCCGGGTGCGCTTTTAGCCCGGCCGCAATTTTTTTGTCCGGGCAAGATTTTTTCACCTAGTCGTGATTTTTTCTCACGGGTGGGATTTTTTCACGTGGCCGCAATTTTTTTTCGCTCGGGCGCAATTATGTCGCTCGGGCCCATTTTTGTCGCCCGTGCGTGATTTTTTAGACTGAGGGCAAAAAAATGCGCCCGAGCAAAATTCGCGCCCGGGCGAAAAAAAACCTGCCCGGGTGAAAAAATCTCGCTCACGCCCGGGAGAAAAAATATCGCTCACGCCCGGGCGAAAAAAATCACGCCCGAGCGATAAAAGCGCGCCCAAGAGAAAAAAGAGCGCCCGGGCGAAAAAATCGCACCAGGCGAAAAAATAGCGCCCGGGCGACAAAAAACGCGCTCGGGCGAAAAAAACGCCCCGGGCGAGAAAATCGCGTTCGGGCGAAAAAAACGCGCCCGGTCGAAAAAAAACGCGCCCGGCGAAAAAAATGTGCTAGGGAGAAAAAATTCACGCCCGGGCGAAAAAATCGCGCCCGGGCAAAAAAATTGCGCTCGGGCTAAAAAATCGCGCTCGGGCTAAAAAATTGTGCCCGGGCTCAAAAATCGCGCCCGGGTGAAGAAAACGCCCCCGGAGAAAAAATAGCATGAGGCGTTTTTTTCGCCCGGGCGCGATTTTTTTTGCGCCCGGGCAAAAAAAAACGTGTCAGGGCGAAAAAATCGCGGCCGGGCGAAAAAAAACACGGTCGGGCGAAAAACGCGGCCGGGCGAAAAAAACGCGCCCGGGAAAAAAAAACGCGACCGGGCGAAAAAAACGCGACCGGGCGAAAAAAACGTCCGGGCGAAAAAAAATCGCGCCCGGGCGAAAAAAATCGCGCCCGATCGAAAAAAACGGGCTCGAGCGAAAAAAACGCGCCCGTGCAAAAAAATCGCGCCGGGGCGAAAAAATCGCGCCAGGGCGAAAAATTCGCGCCCCGGCGAAAAAAACGCGTCCGGGCGAAAAAATCGCGCCCGGGCCAAAAAAATCACGCCCGGGCTAAAAAAATCGCGCCCGAGAAAAAGAATTCGCGCCCGAGCTTAAAAATGTGTCTCGATCGGAATTGTCCAATTTTTATATAGATTGGAAGGAATTGTCTTTAGTTCAAAATGAATTATACGGAATTCATTAAAAATTTAAATTCTAACGTCAAGCGTGCAGATGAACGATGGAATTGAAATTAGACCTTCAATTCCAATTTTAGGGGCTCAATTCCGTGCAAACGAACGAACCCTAAATGATTTCCTTTATGGCCTTACGGGTAATCGATGGGCGCTGGCGCTGCTCAGTAAACGTTCATGATTCCGTCAATTCAGCAACCCAAAAAAATGCCAAAACTCCAAACCCGAGACAGGTGGCCTAGCATTCATAAATCGAGAGACTCGTGATCGGCTCAAAATTGACTCGAAATTAATTTCGAGTCATTTTGATTCAAGTAAAAATGATTCGAATCATTTAATTCGGATTTCGATTCAACTGAAAATTCGAGCGATTATCGAATTTCGATTATTATGCTCAGCCCAAGTCCAGTCTACCAAGAACGTTGAGTTAGCCGCAACACTAATAAAAAATAAAATAAAATCATAAGATATATATCCCTGCAGTGACCCAAAACTATATCGAGAGAAATAGTAGGCATTAGAAAACTCTTTGCCCAAATAAAATTTGCCTTTTTTTAGTCTACCGACAGATTAATGTGATCTGTGCATAACAATTCTCGTTATAATATTTAAGTTATGAAAAATAAATTTTAACCTATTTAATTTGACCAGAATTATTTGTCTAAATGAAAATATAAACAAAAATAATCTTAATAAATTGGACCAAAATTTTTGATCCAAATCCAATCTGACCCTAGCTGGCTTGAAAAAGAGTACTCATGTTTATTCGACAACTCGCCTTCTTTTGTTCGTTAATACAACATTGTACATAAAATCTAAAATCAAGCCGGTTCAAATTAGTTGGCGTCATGGACCGGTCCAAAATCCACAAGAGGAGACCTTTTTCAAGACACGTGTCATCTGTATGCTGAGTAATAATTTTAGGTGATTGTTATGGGCAAATTAATTTTGAATATATGCAAATCAATTTTACAGGCAAACAAGAAATTTATGTGTAAATCAAATTGTTACGTTCAAACTAATATAAAATATTTCTAAATTATTAGATAAAATATGAACAAATAATTTAACATCAATATTATAAAATTTAACGTATTACAAAAGTTTTAAATTCATTGTATAAATTCTTTTTTAGTGGATGAAGATAAGAAATACGAAAAGAAAGGTTTGCTTCATATCAAAGGAGCTGAAGATGAGCGAGAATGTCTGACACAAATAAATCTGAAGCTGCCGCAGTGGTCAGAAGCGAGGACGGGTGATAGTTGTTGTCGTGTATGGCTTGCGGTCGGCGTTGGAGGCTGTGTCGGCAGCAGCGGTGGCGCCGGCGTTGGCGGCGGCAAAGAGAGAGGTGTCTGTGGCGGTGTCATCGCGTATGGCTCGCTCCTGTCAGCGTGATGAGGAAATTGTTTGCCCCTATCATTTTACCGTGTATGGCTTGCAGTTGGCGTTGGCGACAGTGTTGGTGGTAGCGATGACATCGGCGTTGACGGCGGTGTCAGTGGCAGCGATGACATCGGCGTTGGCGGCGGTGTAGAGAGGGGTGTCGGCGGCAGTGGCATTGTCATCGTGTAATATTTAAAATGATTGCTTAAGAGTTTTTATTTAAAAGTTGATTTGTACCTAATCAAAGTAAATTTGCTCCTAACAATTACTTATTTATATAAAATATTTCTCCCAGAACAGAAGCAAAGTAACAGACAAAAATATATTTAACTAAAAACAGCCAGAAATTGCTTATACTATAGAGAAATAATGTCATCAAGGGGGAACAAAACTGGTTGGCTGGTGGCCTCCACACGCCAGAGGCTTGTGCGGCGGTGCTCCAGGCCGGCGCGTACAACAGAATATATTTAGTTAGATGTGCGAATAGCCAAATCAGATATGCTAAATATGAGCGCATAAATTTTAAAGCAATGTGCATGGCCGCGGGCCTCACCATGCACGGTAAAACTGTGCACAGCGGGGGGCAGCCATTTTTTTTGGATTCTGAGCTTATTTTTGTGCATGTATGAATTTTTCCCTTCAGCGAAATGAGATAGAATTACAATAGAATGCAATTTATATTTGTATCAGTTTAATACATCATGTATAAAGGCCATATTTTCCTGATGAAATTAAATAAGAATGAGATATATAGGATCGGCACTACATCAAAAAGCACAAGAATCTGGTAATACTAATCAAGACTCAACCAGTAACAGAGATAGCTTCCTCGCATGGCTCAGTTTCGGGAACCACAGCTTCAGAAAAACTCGCACTTTTCGGAGTCAATCCTAGAACCTTAAACATCAGCTGATCAGCATCGAAGTCGTTATTTGGCGTGGTCAGCAATTTCTCACCGGTGAAGATGGAATTCGCGCCGGCTAGAAAGTAGAGTGCTTGCTCTGGCATCGAAAACTTCACGCGACCTGCTGATAGCCGAACCATCGCCTTTGGCATCACGATCCGTGCAGTCGCAATCATCCGAATCATTTCCCAGATATTCACGGGCTGAATACAAATAAAAGAAATAATGCACGTGTTTAGTAAGTAGTCCTAAATAATGCCTACTTGAGAAACAAAAAAATGATTACACTGCAAAGTGTATGTATGTGAGTGTTTTTTTGTACAGTGCAATGTGTGTGCAGCAAGTATACAATGAATGTTTGTGTAGGTGTGTGTGTACATGATTGTTGTGTATTTCGTACTTGTGTAGGTGTGTGTAGGTGTGTGTAGGTGTGTGTGAATGTGTATATTGTATGTATGAAATATTTGTGTGTGTTTGTACTTGTGTAGGTGTGTGTATTTCGTGCTTGTGATGAAGACGAGCAATTTATTTACCCGACGGGCCTTCAGAGAAGTGCGGGACACATAAACGAAACCTCGAGTGGAGATCATGTTAGAGGGATTCGAGTAGGGGTGGATGAGATGGTGGCATTGCGTGACTCCATTGCCGATCAGCTGCTCAGAACTTGAATATGTTTGCAATAGAAAGCTGTTGTAGTTTTAGTTTTCGATATTTAAAATGTTTAGCAGTATTTCGCAAGTACGAAAGTAAATTATAAAAAAAATATGTACTGATACATTCTCTCTATAATCATTTCTAAATATATATACGTATATTACAAATAAATTTTTTAAAATTTATATAATTTTTTTTAAAAAATATCCAAAACGCCACCGCAGTTTTGCCAAATGATTCTCTGTTTCGAACAGCTCTGCAAACACAGTCTATTCAAATAGATCTCCATTTCCAGCATCCAGTTTCCAACAGCTCCCTTTACAAATCTGCCTTTCCAACAGCTCCTTTTACAACCGCAACCGCTCTACCAAATGAAGGATCAGTGCTTCAAAAAAAAAATTCGGCCTCGGACTCATCACACATGATGCAATCATAAAGTAGTAAACAAAAGCATAATCAAACAAATATTTCTTTATTGAAAGACCGTAGTTATGAATGAAATCAAGGAAATTTCTCAAAAGTGAGTTTACATATATACCTCGTCATATCCATACTTCTTGCCTCTAGATTTCCAAGCAAAAAATAAGAGGACAGCGTTGTAAAGATAAGCACCAAGAAATAAAAATTCAACCCCGCCACGCTTCAATCAACAAAACAAAATCAATTCAAACAAAATAATAATGATTGAAATCATCACAAATTCATGTTTCTTTCGATGAGGGAAATCCGAAAATGGAGAAACTAAAAATAAAAAAAATGCTTGCCGAAAAAAACGTGGTGGCCTCTACCAAACCCGTGACAAACAGTTTGCTAGGAACTGGGGAACCACGAAATGGAGGATGTGCGATATTGACATAGGAGGAGGAAGGGGATGAAGGAGATGAATCACCAGTGGAAGGAATGATATCATCTATCGCGACAAAGGTTGAGAAAGGAGAAGGCGAGCCTCCAGGAAGCCAGGAACGCGGCGCTGCAGTCGAAGATGGAGAAGGAAGAAAGTGAAACCCTAAAAGCTCGCTACGCTGGATGCCAGGTAGCTGGATGTTGCCGAAAGAAGAAAATCAACATCCGTTCGGCCCGCTCCCAATCCCGCTTAGGACATTAGTGATTAGGCGTGATTTTCTGGAAAAAAAAAAGAGAAATCAATAAGGGTCCGTTCGTTTGCACGAAATTGGAATTCGATATTGGAATTGAATATTGATGAATATTGTGGAATTAAATATTGGTGACGAATTCCAATTCCAATGTTCGTCTAATAAAGAATATTGGTGAATATTGTGGAATCAGAATTCGATTTTTTTGCCCAGGTGCGCTTTTTGCCCGGACGCAATTTTTTTGTCCGGGCAAGATTTTTTCACCTAGTCGTGATTTTTTCTCACGGGTGGGATTTTTTCACGTGCCCGCAATTTTTTTTCGCTCGGGCGCAATTATGTCGCTCGGGCCCATTTTTGTCGCCGTGCGTGATTTTTTAGACTGAGGGCAAAAAAATGCGCCCGAGCAAAAATCGCGCCCGGGCGAAAAAAAAACCTGCCCGGGTGAAAAAATCTCGCTCACGCCCGGGAGAAAAAATATCGCTCACGCCCGGGCGAAAAAATCACGCCCGAGCGATAAAAGCGCGCCCAAGAGAAAAAAGAGCGCCCGGGCGAAAAAATCGCACCAGGCGAAAAAATAGCGCCCGGGCGACAAAAAACGCGCTCGGGCGAAAAAAACGCGCTCGGGCGAAAAAAATGCCCCGGGCGAAAAAATCGCGCTCGGGCAAAAAAAACGCGCCCGGTCGAAAAAAAATGCGCCCGGCGAAAAAAAATGTGCAAGGGAGAAAAAATTCACGCCAGGGCGAAAAAATCGCGCCCGGGAAAAAAAATCGCGCTCGGGCTAAAAAATAGCGCCCGGGTTAAAAAATCGTGCCCGGGCTCAAAAATCGCGCCCGGGTGAAGAAAACGCCCCCGGAGAAAAAATCGCATGAGGCGTTTTTTTCGCTTGGGAGCGATTTTTTTCGCGCCCGGGCAAAAAAAACGTGTCAGGGCGAAAAATTCGCGCCCGGGCGAAAAAAAACGCGGTCGGGCGAAAAACGCGGCCGGGCGAAAAAACGCGGCCCGGCGAAAAAAACGCGCCCGGGCAAAAAAAACGCAACCGGGCGAAAAAAATGCGACCGGGCGAAAAAATCGCGCCCGGTCGAAAAAAACGTCCGGGCGAAAAAAAATCGCGCCCGGGCGAAAAAAATCGCGCCCGATCGAAAAAAACGGGCTCGGGCGAAAAAAACGCGCCCGTGCAAAAAAATCGCGCCGGGGCGAAAAAATCGCGCCAGGGCGAAAAATTCGCGCCCCGGCGAAAAAAAACGCGTCCGGGCGAAAGAATCGCGCCCGGGCCAAAAAAATCGCGCCCGGGCTAAAAAAATCGCGCCTGAGAAAAAGAATTCGCGCCCGAGCTTAAAAATGTGTCTCGATCGGAATTGTCCAATTCTTATATAGATTGGAAGGAATTGTCTTTAGTTCAAAATGAATTATACGGAATTCATTAAAAATTTAAATTCTAACGTCAAGCGTGCAGATGAACGATGGAATTGAAATTAGACCTTCAATTCCAATTTTAGGGGCTCAATTCCGTGCAAACGAACGGACCCTAAATGATTTCCTTTATGGCCTTACGGGTAATCGATGGGCGCTGGCGCTGCTCAGTAAACGTTTAAGATTCCGTCGATTCAGCAACCCAAAAAAACGCCAAAACTCCAAACCCGAGACAGGTGGCCTAGCATTCATAAATCGAGAGACTCGTGATCGGCTCAAAATTGACTCGAAATTAATTTTGAGTCATTTTGATTCAAGTAAAAATGATTCGAATCATTTAATTCGGATTTCGATTCAACTGAAAATTCGAGCGATTATCGAATTTCGATTATTATGCTCAGCCCAAGTCCAGTCTACCAAGAACGTTGAGTTAGCAGCAACACTAATAAAAAATAAAATAAAATCATAAGATATAAATCCCTGCAGTGACCAAAAACTATATCGAGAAAAATAGTAGGCATTAGAAAACTCTTTGCCCAAATAAAATTTGCCTTTTTTTAGTCTACCGGCAGATTAACGTGATCTGTGCAAAACAATTCTCGTTATAATATTTAAGTAATGAAAAATAAATTTTAACCTATTTAATTTGACCAGAATTATTTGTATAAATGAAAATATAAACAAAAATAATCTTAATAAATTGGACCAAAATTTTTGATCCAAATCCAATCTGACCCTAGCTGGCTTGAAAAAGAGTACTCATGTTTATTCGACAACTCGCCTTCTTTTGTTCGTTAATACAACATTGTACATAAAATCTAAAATCAAGCCGGGTCAAATTAGTTGGCGTGATGGACCGGTCCAAAATCCACAAGAGGAGACCTTTTTCAAGACACGTGTCATCTGTATGCTGAGTAATAATTTTAGGTGATTGTTATGGGCAAATTAATTTTGAATATATGCAAATCAATTTTACAGGCAAACAAGAAATTTATGTGTAAATCAAATTGTTACGTTCAAACTAATATAAAATATTTCTAAATTATTAGATAAAATATGAACAAATAATTTAACATCAATATTATAAAATTTAACGTATTACAAAAGTTTTAAATTCATTGTATAAATTCTTTTTTAGTGGATGAAGATAAGAAATTTGAAAAGAAAGGTTTGCTTCATATCAAAGGAGCTGAAGATGAGCGAGAATGTCTGACACAAATAAATCTGAAGCTGCCGCAGTGGTCAGAAGCGAGGACGGGTGATAGTTGTTGTCGTGTATGGCTTGCGGTCGGCGTTGGAGGCTGTGTCGGCAGCAGCGGTGGCGTCGGCGTTGGCGGCGGCAAAGAGAGAGGTGTCTGTGGCGGTGTCATCGCGTATGGCTCGCTCCTGTCAGCGTGATGAGGAAATTGTTTGCCCCTATCATTTTACCGTGTATGGCTTGCAGTTGGCGTTGGCGACAGTGTCGGTGGTAGCGATGACATCGGCGTTGACGGCGGTGTCAGTGGCAGCGATGACATCGGCGTTGGCGGCGGTGTAGAGAGGGGTGTCGGCGGCAGTGGCATTGTCATCGTGTAACATTTAAAATGATTGCTTAAGAGTTTTTATTTAAAAGTTGATTTGTACCTAATCAAAGTAAATTTGCTCCTAACAATTACTTATTTATATAAAATATTTCTCCCAGAACAGAAGCAAAGTAACAGACAAAAATATATTTAACTAAAAACAGCCAGAAATTGCTTATACTATAGAGAAATAATGTCATCAAGGGGGAACAAAACTGGTTGGCTGGTGGCCTCCACACGCCAGAGGCTTGTGCGGCGGTGCTCCAGGCCGTCGCGTACAACAGAATATATTTAGTTAGATGTGCGAATAGCCAAATCAGATATGCTAAATATGAGCGCAGAAATTTTAAAGCAATGTGCATGGCCGCGGGCCTCACCATGCACGGTAAAACTGTGCACAGCGGGGGGCAGCCATTTTTTTTGGATTCTGAGCTTATTTTTGTGCATGTATGAATTTTTCCCTTCAGCGAAATGAGATAGAATTACAATAGAATGCAATTTATATTTGTATCAGTTTAATACATCATGTATAAAGGCCATATTTTCCTGATGAAATTAAACAAGAATGAGATATATAGGATCGGCACTACATCAAAAAGCACAAGAATCTGGTAATACTAATCAAGACTCAACCAGTAACAGAGATAGCTTCCTCGCATGGCTCAGTTTCGGGAACCACAGCTTCAGAAAAACTCGCACTTTTCGGAGTCAATCCTAGAACCTTAAACATCAGCTGATCAGCATCGAAGTCGTTATTTGGCGTGGTCAGCAATTTCTCACCGGTGAAGATGGAATTCGCGCCGGCTAGAAAGTAGAGTGCTTGCTCTGGCATCGAAAACTTCACGCGACCTGCTGATAGCCGAACCATCGCCTTTGGCATCACGATCCGTGCAGTCGCAATCATCCGAATCATTTCCCAGATATTCACGGGCTGAATACAAATAAAAGAAATAATGCACGTGTTTAGTAAGTAGTCCTAAATAATGCCTACTTGAGAAACAAAAAAATGATTACACTGCAAAGTGTATGTATGTGAGTGTTTTTTTGTACAGTGCAATGTGTGTGCAGCAAGTATACAATGAATGTTTGTGTAGGTGTGTGTGTACATGATTGTTGTGTATTTCGTACTTGTGTAGGTGTGTGTAGGTGTGTGTGAATGTGTATATTGTATGTATGAAATATTTGTGTGTGTTTGTACTTGTGTAGGTGTGTGTATTTCGTGCTTGTGATGAAGACGAGCAATTTATTTACCCGACGGGCCTTCAGAGAAGTGCGGGACACATAAACGAAACCTCGAGTGGAGATCATGTTAGAGGGATTCGAGTAGGGGTGGATGAGATGGTGGCATTGCGTGACTCCATTGCCGATCAACTGCTCAGAACTTGAATATGTTTGCAATAGAAAGCTGTTGTAGTTTTAGTTTTCGATATTTAAAATGTTTAGCAGTATTTCGCAAGTACGAAAGTAAATTATAAAAAAAATATGTACTGATACATTCTCTCTATAATCATTTCTAAATATATATACGTATATTACAAATAAATTTTTTAAAATTTATATAATTTTTTTTAAAAAATATCCAAAACGCCACCGCAGTTTTGCCAAATGATTCTCTGTTTCGAACAGCTCTGCAAACACAGTCTATTCAAATAGATCTCCATTTCCAGCATCCAGTTTCCAACAGCTCCCTTTACAAATCTGCCTTTCCAACAGCTCCTTTTACAACCGCAACCGCTCTACCAAATGAAGGATCAGTGCTTCAAAAAAAAAATTCGGCCTCGGACTCATCACACATGATGCAATCATAAAGTAGTAAACAAAAGCATAATCAAACAAATATTTCTTTATTGAAAGACCGTAGTTATGAATGAAATCAAGGAAATTTCTCAAAAGTGAGTTTACATATATACCTCGTCATATCCATACTTCTTGCCTCTAGATTTCCAAGCAAAAAATAAGAGGACAGCGTTGTAAAGATAAGCACCAAGAAATAAAAATTCAACCCCGCCACGCTTCAATCAACAAAACAAAATCAATTCAAACAAAATAATAATGATTGAAATCATCACAAATTCATGTTTCTTTCGATGAGGGAAATCCGAAAATGGAGAAACTAAAAATAAAAAAAATGCTTGCCGAAAAAAACGTGGTGGCCTCTACCAAACCCGTGACAAACAGTTTGCTAGGAACTGGGGAACCACGAAATGGAGGATGTGCGATATTGACATAGGAGGAGGAATGGGATGAAGGAGATGAATCACCAGTGGAAGGAATGATATCATCTATCGCGACAAAGGTTGAGAAAGGAGAAGGCGAGCCTCCAGGAAGCCAGGAACGCGGCGCTGCAGTCGAAGATGGAGAAGGAAGAAAGTGAAACCCTAAAAGCTCGCTACGCTGGATGCCAGGTAGCTGGATGTTGCCGAAAGAAGAAAATCAACATCCGTTCGGCCCGCTCCCAATCCCGCTTAGGACATTAGTGATTAGGCGTGATTTTCTGGAAAAAAAAAAGAGAAATCAATAAGGGTCCGTTCGTTTGCACGGAATTGGAATTCGATATTGGAATTGAATATTGATGAATATTGTGGAATTAAATATTGGTGACGAATTCCAATTCCAATGTTCGTCTAATAAAGAATATTGGTGAATATTGTGGAATCAGAATTCGATTTTTTTGCCCAGGTGCGCTTTTTGCCCGGACGCAATTTTTTTGTCCGGGCAAGATTTTTTCACCTAGTCGTGATTTTTTCTCACGGGTGGGATTTTTTCACGTGCCCGCATTTTTTTTTCGCTCGGGCGCAATTATGTCGCTCGGGCCCATTTTTGTCGCCGTGCGTGATTTTTTAGACTGAGGGCAAAAAAATGCGCCCGAGCAAAAATCGCGCCCGGGCGAAAAAAAAACCTGCCCGGGTGAAAAAATCTCGCTCACGCCCGGGAGAAAAAATATCGCTCACGCCCGGGCGAAAAAATCACGCCCGAGCGATAAAAGCGCGCCCAAGAGAAAAAAGAGCGCCCGGGCGAAAAAATCGCACCAGGCGAAAAAATAGCGCCCGGGTGACAAAAAACGCGCTCGGGCGAAAAAAACGCGCTCGGGCGAAAAAAATGCCTCGGGCGAAAAAATCGCGCTCGGGCAAAAAAAACGCGCCCGGTCGAAAAAAATGCGCCCGGCGAAAAAAAATGTGCAAGGGAGAAAAAATTCACGCCAGGGCGAAAAAATCGCGCCCGGGAAAAAAAATCGCGCTCGGGCTAAAAAATAGCGCCCGGGTTAAAAAATCGTGCCCGGGCTCAAAAATCGCGCCCGGGTGAAGAAAACGCCCCCGGAGAAAAAATCGCATGAGGCGTTTTTTTCGCTTGGGAGCGATTTTTTTCGCGCCCGGGCAAAAAAAAACGTGTCAGGGCGAAAAATTCGCGCCCGGGCGAAAAAAAACGCGGTCGGGCGAAAAACGCGGCCGGGCGAAAAAACGCGGCCCGGCGAAAAAAACGCGCCCGGGCAAAAAAAACGCAACCGGGCGAAAAAAATGCGACCGGGCGAAAAAATCGCGCCCGGTCGAAAAAAACGTCCGGGCGAAAAAAAATCGCGCCCGGGCGAAAAAAATCGCGCCCGATCGAAAAAAACGGGCTCGGGCGAAAAAAACGCGCCCGTGCAAAAAAATCGCGCCGGGGCGAAAAAATCGCGCCAGGGCGAAAAATTCGCGCCCCGGCGAAAAAAACGCGTCCGGGCGAAAGAATCGCGCCCGGGCCAAAAAAATCGCGCCCGGGCTAAAAAAATCGCGCCCGAGAAAAAGAATTCGCGCCCGAGCTTAAAAATGTGTCTCGATCGGAATTGTCCAATTCTTATATAGATTGGAAGGAATTGTCTTTAGTTCAAAATGAATTATACGGAATTCATTAAAAATTTAAATTCTAACGTCAAGCGTGCAGATGAACGATGGAATTGAAATTAGACCTTCAATTCCAATTTTAGGGGCTCAATTCCGTGCAAACGAACGGACCCTAAATGATTTCCTTTATGGCCTTACGGGTAATCGATGGGCGCTGGCGCTGCTCAGTAAACGTTTAAGATTCCGTCGATTCAGCAACCCAAAAAAACGCCAAAACTCCAAACCCGAGACAGGTGGCCTAGCATTCATAAATCGAGAGACTCGTGATCGGCTCAAAATTGACTCGAAATTAATTTCGAGTCATTTTGATTCAAGTAAAAATGATTCGAATCATTTAATTCGGATTTCGATTCAACTGAAAATTCGAGCGATTATCGAATTTCGATTATTATGCTCAGCCCAAGTCCAGTCTACCAAGAACGTTGAGTTAGCAGCAACACTAATAAAAAATAAAATAAAATCATAAGATATAAATCCCTGCAGTGACCAAAAACTATATCGAGAAAAATAGTAGGCATTAGAAAACTCTTTGCCCAAATAAAATTTGCCTTTTTTTAGTCTACCGGCAGATTAATGTGATCTGTGCAAAACAATTCTCGTTATAATATTTAAGTAATGAAAAATAAATTTTAACCTATTTAATTTGACCAGAATTATTTGTATAAATGAAAATATAAACAAAAATAATCTTAATAAATTGGACCAAAATTTTTGATCCAAATCCAATCTGACCCTAGCTGGCTTGAAAAAGAGTACTCATGTTTATTCGACAACTCGCCTTCTTTTGTTCGTTAATACAACATTGTACATAAAATCTAAAATCAAGCCGGGTCAAATTAGTTGGCGTGATGGACCGGTCCAAAATCCACAAGAGGAGACCTTTTTCAAGACACGTGTCATCTGTATGCTGAGTAATAATTTTAGGTGATTGTTATGGGCAAATTAATTTTGAATATATGCAAATCAATTTTACAGGCAAACAAGAAATTTATGTGTAAATCAAATTGTTACGTTCAAACTAATATAAAATATTTCTAAATTATTAGATAAAATATGAACAAATAATTTAACATCAATATTATAAAATTTAACGTATTACAAAAGTTTTAAATTCATTGTATAAATTCTTTTTTAGTGGATGAAGATAAGAAATTTGAAAAGAAAGGTTTGCTTCATATCAAAGGAGCTGAAGATGAGCGAGAATGTCTGACACAAATAAATCTGAAGCTGCCGCAGTGGTCAGAAGCGAGGACGGGTGATAGTTGTTGTCGTGTATGGCTTGCGGTCGGCGTTGGAGGCTGTGTCGGCAGCAGCGGTGGCGTCGGCGTTGGCGGCGGCAAAGAGAGAGGTGTCTGTGGCGGTGTCATCGCGTATGGCTCGCTCCTGTCAGCGTGATGAGGAAATTGTTTGCCCCTATCATTTTACCGTGTATGGCTTGCAGTTGGCGTTGGCGACAGTGTCGGTGGTAGCGATGACATCGGCGTTGACGGCGGTGTCAGTGGCAGCGATGACATCGGCGTTGGCGGCGGTGTAGAGAGGGGTGTCGGCGGCAGTGGCATTGTCATCGTGTAACATTTAAAATGATTGCTTAAGAGTTTTTATTTAAAAGTTGATTTGTACCTAATCAAAGTAAATTTGCTCCTAACAATTACTTATTTATATAAAATATTTCTCCCAGAACAGAAGCAAAGTAACAGACAAAAATATATTTAACTAAAAACAGCCAAAAATTGCTAATACTATAGAGAAATAGTGTCATCAAGGGGGAACAAAACTGGTTGGCTGGTGGCCTCCACACGCCAGAGGCTTGTGCGGCGGTGCTCCAGGCCGGCGCGTACAACAGAATATATTTAGTTAGATGTGCGAATAGCCAAATCAAATATGCTAAATATGAGCGCAGAAATTTTAAAGCAATGTGCATGGTCACGGGCCTCACTATGCACGGTAAAACTGTGCACAGCGGGGGGCAGCCATTTTTTTTTTGGATTCTGAGCTTATTTTTGTGCATGTATGAATTTTTCCCTTCAGCGAGATGAGATAGAATTACAATAGAATGCAATTTATATTTGTATCAGTTTAATACATCATGTATAAAGGCCATATTTTCCTGATGAAATTAAACAAGAATGAGATATATGGGATCGGCACTACATCAAAAAGCACAAGAATCTGGTAATACTAATCAAGACTCAACCAGTAACAGAGATAGCTTCCTCGCATGGCTCAGTTTCGGGAACCACAGCTTCAGAAAAACTCGCACTTTTCGGAGTCAATCCTAGAACCTTAAACATCAGCTGATCAGCATCGAAGTCGTTATTTGGCGTGGTCAGCAATTTCTCACCGGTGAAGATGGAATTCGCGCCGGCTAGAAAGCAGAGTGCTTGCTCTGGCATCGAAAACTTCACGCGACCTGCTGATAGCCGAACCATCGCCTTTGGCATCACGATCCGTGCAGTCGCAATCATCCGAATCATTTCCCAGATATTCACGGGCTGAATACAAATAAAAGAAATAATGCACGTGTTTAGTAAGTAGTCCTAAATAATGCCTACTTGAGAAACAAAAAAATGATTACACTGCAAAGTGTATGTATGTGAGTGTTTTTTTTGTACAGTGCAATGTGTGTGCAGCAAGTATACAATGAATGTTTGTGTAGGTGTGTGTGTACATGATTGTTGTGTATTTCGTACTTGTGTAGGTGTGTGTAGGTGTGTGTGAATGTGTATATTGTATGTATGAAATATTTGTGTGTGTTTGTACTTGTGTAGGTGTGTGTATTTCGTGCTTGTGATGAAGACGAGCAATTTATTTACCCGACGGGCCTTCAGAGAAGTGCGGGACACATAAACGAAACCTCGAGTGGAGATCATGTTAGAGGGATTCGAGTAGGGGTGGATGAGATGGTGGCATTGCGTGACTCCATTGCCGATCAACTGCTCAGAACTTGAATATGTTTGCAATAGAAAGCTGTTGTAGTTTTAGGCTGCGTTTGGCACAGCTTATCACAACTTATTTGCTTCGGTGAGATTGGACAAAAACGTCATTGTATGTTTGGTATGACAATGTTACTGCCATTATTAAAAAAAGAAATTAGTTTTGGGCATAAAATTTTGATATGACAATGACATTTTTGTCCAATCTCATTGAAGCAAATAAGCCGCCCCAAACGCAGCCTTAGTTTTCGATATTTAAAATGTTTAGCAGTATTTCACAAGTACGAAAGTAAATTATAAAAAAAATATGTACTGATACATTCTCTCTATAATCATTTCTAAATATATATACGTATATTACAAATAAATTTTTTAAAATTTATATAATTTTTTTAAAAAAATATCCAAAACGCCACCGCAGCTTTTCCAAATGATTCTCTGTTTCGAACAGCTCTGCAAACACAGACTATTCAAATAGATCTCCATTTCCAGCATCCAGTTTTCAACAGCTCCCTTTACAAATCTGTCTTTCCAACAGCTCCTTTTACAACCGCAACCGCTCTACCAAATAAAGGATCAGTGCTTCAAAAAAAAAAAATTCGGCCTCGGACACATCACACATGATGCAATCATGCAAGTAGTAAACAAAAGCATAATCAAACAAATATTTCTTTGTTGAAAGACCGTAGTTATGAATGAAATCAAGGAAATTTCTCAAAAGTGAGTTTACATATATACCTCGTCATATCCATACTTCTTGCCTCTAGATTTCCAAGCAAAAAATAAGAGGACAGCGTTGTAAAGATAAGCACCAAGAAATCAAAATTCAACCCCGTCACGCTTCAATCAACAAAACAAAATCAATTCAAACAAAATAATAATGATTGAAATCATCACAAATTCATGTTTCTTTCGATGAGGGAAATCCAAAAATGGAGAAACTAAAGATAAAAAAAATGCTTGCCGAAAAAAACGTGGTGACCTCTACCAAGCCCGTGACAAACAGTTTGCTAGGAACTGGGGAACCACGAAATGGAGGATGTGCGATATTGACATAGGAGGACGAAGGGGATGAAGGAGATGAATCACCAGTGGAAGGAATGATATCATCTATCGCGACAAAGGTTGAGAAAGGAGAAGGCGAGCCTCCAGGAAGCCAGGAACGCGGCGCTGCAGTCGAAGATGGAGAAGGAAGAAAGTGAAACCCTAAAAGCTCGCTACGCTGGATGCCAGGTAGCTAGATGTTGCCGAAAGAAGAAAATCAACATCCGTTCGGCCCGCTCCCAATCCCGCTTAGGACATTAGTGATTAGGCGTGATTTTCTGGAAAAAAAAAAGAGAAATCAATAAGGGTCCGTTCGTTTGCACGGAATTGGAATTCGATATTGGAATTGAATATTGATGAATATTGTGGAATTAAATATTGGTGACGAATTTCAATTCCAATGTTCGTCTAATAAAGAATATTGGTGAATATTGTGGAATCGGAATTCGATTTTTTTGCCCGGGTGCGCTTTTTGCCCGGACGCAATTTTTTTGTCCGGGCAAGATTTTTTCACCTAGTCGTGATTTTTTCTCACGGGTGGGATTTTTTCACGTGGCCGCAATTTTTTTTCGCTCGGGCGCGATTATGTCGCTCGGGCCCATTTTTGTCGCCCGTGCGTGATTTTTTAGACTAAGGGCAAAAAATGCGCCCGAGTAAAAATCGCGCCCGGGCGAAAAAAAAAACCTGCCCGGGTGAAAAAATCTCGCTCACGCCCGGGAGAAAAAATATCGCTCACGCCCGGGCGAAAAAATCACGTCCGAGCGATAAAAGTGCGCCCAAGAGAAAAAAGAGCGTCCGGGCAAAAAAATCGCACCAGGCGAAAAAATAGCGCCCGGGCGACAAAAAACGCGCTCGGGCGAAAAAAACGCGCTCGGTCGAAAAAAAACGCCCCGGGCGAAAAAATCGCGCTCGGGCGAAAAAAACGCGCCCGGTCGAAAAAAAACGCGTCCGGCGAAAAAAAATGTGCCAGGGAGAAAAAATTCACGCCCGGGGGAAAAAATCGCGCCCGGGGAAAAAAATCGCGCTCGGGCTAAAAAATCGCGCCCGGGCTAAAAAATCGTGCCCGGGCTCAAAAATCGCGCCCGGGTGAAGAAAACGCCCCCGGAGAAAAAATCGCATGAGGCGTTTTTTCGCCCGGGCGCGATTTTTTTCGCGCCCGGGCAAAAAAAACGTGTCAGGGCGAAAAAATTGCGCCCGGGCGATAAAAAACGCGGTCGGGCGAAAAACGCGGTCGGGCGAAAAAACGCGGCCGGGCGAAAAAAATGCGCCCGGGCAAAAAAAATGCGCCCGGGCAAAAAAAACGTCCGGGCGAAAAAAACGCGACCGGGCGAAAAAAACGCGACCGGGCGAAAAAATCGCGCCCGGTCGAAAAAAACGTCCGGGCGAAAAAAAAATCGCGCCCGGGCGAAAAAAATCGCGCCCGATCGAAAAAAACGGGCTCGGGCGAAAAAAACGCGCCCGTGCAAAAAAATCGCGCAGGGGCGAAAAAATCGCGCCGGAGCGAAAAAATCGCGCCTGCGCGAAAAAATTGCGCCAGGGCGAAAAATTCGCGCCCCGCCGAAAAAAACTCGTCCGGGCGAAAAAATCGCGCCCGGGCCAAAAAAATCGCGCCCGAGAAAAAGAATTCGCGCCCGAGCTTAAAAATGTGTCTCGATCGGAATTGTCCAATTCTTATATAGATTGGAAGGAATTGTCTTTAGTTCAAAATGAATTGTACGGAATTCATTAAAAATTTAAATTCTAACGTCAAGCGTGCAGATGAACGATGGAATTGAAATTAGACCTTCAATTCCAATTTTAGGGGCTCAATTCCGTGCAAACGAACGTACCCTAAATGATTTCCTTTATGACCTTACGGGTAATCGATGGGCGCTGGCGCTGCTCAGTAAACGTTTATGATTCCGTCGATTCAGCAACCCATAAAAATGCCAAAACTCCAAACCCGAGACAGGTGACCTAGCATTCATAAATCGAGAGACTCGTGATCGGCTCAAAATTGACTCGAAATTAATTTCGAGTCATTTTGATTCAAGTAAAAATGATTCGAATCATTTAATTCGGATTTCGATTCAACTGAAAATTCGAGCGATTATCGAATTTCGATTATTATGCTCAGCCCAAGTCCAGTCTACCAAGAACGTTGAGTTAGCCGCAACACTAATAAAAAATAAAATAAAATCATAAGATATATATCCCTGCAGTGACCCAAAACTATATCGTGAAAAATAGTAGGCATTAGAAAACTCTTTGCCCAAATAAAATTTGTCTTTTTTTAGTCTACCGGCAGATTAATGTGATATGTGCATAACAATTCTCGTTATAATATTTAAGTTACGAAAAATAAATTTTAACCTATTTAATTTGACCAAAATTATTTGTTTAAATGAAAATATAAATAAAAATAATCTTAATAAATTGGACCAAAATTTTTGATCCAAATCCAATCTGACCCTAGCTGGCTTGAAAAAGAGTACTCATGTTTATTCGACAACTCGCCCTCTTTTGTTCGTTAATACAACATTGTACATAAAATCTAAAATCAAGCCGGGTCAAATTAGTTGGCGTCATGGACCGGTCCAAAATCCACAAGAGGAGACCTTTTTCAAGACACGTGTCATCTGTATGCTGAGTAATAATTTTAGGTGATTGTTATGGGCAAATTAATTTTGAATATATGCAAATCAATTTTACAGGCAAACAAGAAATTTATGTGTAAATCAAATTGTTACGTTCAAACTAATATAAAATATTTCTAAATTATTAGATAAAATATGAACAAATAATTTAACATCAATATTATAAAATTTAACGTATTACAAAAGTTTTAAATTCATTGTATAAATTCTTTTTTAGTGGATGAAGATAAGAAATACGAAAAGAAAGGTTTGCTTCATATCAAAGGAGCTGAAGATGAGCGAGAATGTCTGACACAAATAAATCTGAAGCTGCCGCAGTGGTCAGAAGCGAGGACGGGTGATAGTTGTTGTCGTGTATGGCTTGCGGTCGGCGTTGGAGGCTGTGTCGGCAGCAGCGGTGGCGTCGGCGTTGGCGGCGGCAAAGAGAGAGGTGTCTGTGGCGGTGTCATCGCGTATGGCTCGCTCCTGTCAGCGTGATGAGGAAATTGTTTGCCCCTATCATTTTACCGTGTATGGCTTGCAGTTGGCGTTGGCGACAGTGTCGGTGGTAGCGATGACATCGGCGTTGATGGCGGTGTCAGTGGCAGCGATGACATCGGCGTTTGCGGCGGTGTAGAGAGGGGTGTCGGCGGCAAAGGCATTGTCATCGTGTAACATTTAAAATGATTGCTTAAGAGTTTTTATTTAAAAGTTGATTTGTACCTAATCAAAGTAAATTTGCTCCTAACAATTACTTATTTATATAAAATATTTCTCCCAGAACAGAAGCAAAGTAACAGACAAAAATATATTTAACTAAAAACAGCCAGAAATTGCTAATACTATAGAGAAATAGTGTCATCAAGGGGGAACAAAACTGGTTGGCTGGTGGCCTCCACACGCCAGAGGCTTGTGCGGCGGTGCTCCAGGCCGGCGCGTACAACAGAATATATTTAGTTAGATGTGCGAATAGCCAAATCAGATATGCTAAATATGAGCGCAGAAATTTTAAAGCAATGTGCATGGCCGCGGGCCTCACTATGCACGGTAAAACTGTGCACAGCGGGGGGCAGCCATTTTTTTTTGGATTCTGAGCTTATTTTTGTGCATGTATGAATTTTTCCCTTCAGCGAGATGAGATAGAATTACAATAGAATGCAATTTATATTTGTATCAGTTTAATACATCATGTATAAAGGCCATATTTTCCTGATGAAATTAAACAAGAATGAGATATATGGGATCGACACTACATCAAAAAGCACAAGAATCTGGTAATACTAATCAAGACTCAACCAGTAACAGAGATAGCTTCCTCGCATGGCTCAGTTTCGGGAACCACAGCTTCAGAAAAACTCGCACTTTTCGGAGTCAATCCTAGAACCTTAAACATCAGCTGATCAGCATCGAAGTCGTTATTTGGCGTGGTCAGCAATTTCTCACCGGTGAAGATGGAATTCGCGCCGGCTAGAAAGCAGAGTGCTTGCTCTGGCATCGAAAACTTCACGCGACCTGCTGATAACCGAACCATCGCCTTTGGCATCACGATCCGTGCAGTCGCAATCATCCGAATCATTTCCCAGATATTCACGGGCTGAATACAATTAAAAGAAATAATGCACGTGTTTAGTAAGTAGTCCTAAATAATGCCTACTTGAGAAACAAAAAAATGATTACACTGCAAAGTGTATGTATGTGAGTGTTTTTTTTGTACAGTGCAATGTGTGTGCAGCAAGTATACAATGAATGTTTGTGTAGGTGTGTGTGTACATGATTGTTGTGTATTTCGTACTTGTGTAGGTGTGTGTAGGTGTGTGTAGGTGTGTGTGAATGTGTATATTGTATGTATGAAATATTTGTGTGTGTTTCGTACTTGTGTAGGTGTGTGTATTTCGTGTTTGTGATGAAGACGAGCAATTTATTTACCCGACGGGCCTTCAGAGAAGTGCGGGACACATAAACGAAACCTCGAGTGGAGATCATGTTAGAGGGATTCGAGTAGGGGTGGATGAGATGGTGGCATTGCGTGACTCCATTGCCGATCAACTGCTCAGAACTTGAATATGTTTGCAATAGAAAGCTGTTGTAGTTTTAGTTTTCGATATTTAAAATGTTTAGCAGTATTTTGCAAGTACGAAAGTAAATTATAAAAAAAATATGTACTGATACATTCTCTCTATAATCATTTCTAAATATATATACGTATATTACAAATAAATTTTTTAAAATTTATATAATTTTTTTAAAAACATATCCAAAACGCCACCGCAGTTTTGCCAAATGATTCTCTGTTTCGAACAGCTCTGCAAACACAGACTATTCAAATAGATCTCCATTTCCAGCATCCAGTTTCCAACAGCTCCCTTTACAAATCTGCCTTTCCAACAGCTCCTTTTACAACCGCAACCGCTCTACCAAATGAAGGATCAGTGCTTCAAAAAAAAAATTCGGCCTCGGACACATCACACATGATGCAATCATGCAAGTAGTAAACAAAAGCATAATCAAACAAATATTTCTTTGTTGAAAGACCGTAGTTATGAATGAAATCAAGGAAATTTCTCAAAAGTGAGTTTACATATATACCTCGTCATATCCATACTTCTTGCCTCTAGATTTCCAAGCAAAAAATAAGAGGACAGCGTTGTAAAGATAAGCACCAAGAAATCAAAATTCAACCCCGCCACGCTTCAATCAACAAAACAAAATCAATTCAAACAAAATAATAATGATTGAAATCATCACAAATTCATGTTTCTTTCGATGAGGGAAATCCGAAAATGGAGAAACTAAAAATAAAAAAAATGCTTGCCGAAAAAAACGTGGTGGCCTCTACCAAGCCCGTGACAAACAGTTTGCAAGGAACTGGGGAACCACGAAATGGAGGATGTGCGATATTGACATAGGAGGACGAAGGGGATGAAGGAGATGAATCACCAGTGGAAGGAATGATATCATCTATCGCGACAAAGGTTGAGAAAGGAGAAGGCGAGCCTCCAGGAAGCCAGGAACGCGGCGCTGCAGTCGAAGATGGAGAAGGAAGAAAGTGAAACCCTAAAAGCTCGCTACGCTGGATGCCAGGTAGCTGGATGTTGCCGAAAGAAGAAAATCAACATCCGTTCGGCCCGCTCCCAATCCCGCTTAGGACATTAGTCATTAGGCGTGATTTTCTGAAAAAAAAAAGAGAAATCAATAAGGGTCCGTTCGTTTGCACGGAATTGGAATTCGATATTGGAATTGAATATTGATGAATATTGTGGAATTAAATATTGGTGATGAATTCCAATTCCAATGTTCGTGTAATAAAGAATATTGGTGAATATTGTGGAATCGGATTTCGATTTTTTTGCCCGGGTGCGCTTTTTGCCCGGACGCAATTTTTTTGTTCGGGCAAGATTTTTTCACCTAGTCGTGATTTTTTCTCACGGGTGGGATTTTTTCACGTGGCCGCAATTTTTTTTCGCTCGGGCGCGATTATGTCGCTCGGGCCCATTTTTGTCGCCCGTGCGTGATTTTTTAGACTGAGGGCAAAAAAATGCGCCCGAGCAAAAATCGCGCCCGGGCGAAAAAAAAACCTGCCCGGGTGAAAAAATCTCGCTCACGCCCGGGAGAAAAAATATCGCTCACGCCCGGGCGAAAAAATCACGCCCGAGCGATAAAAGCGCGCCCAAGAGAAAAAAGAGCGCCCGGGCGAAAAAATCGCACCAGGCGAAAAAATAGCGCCCGGGCGACAAAAAACACGCTCGGGCGAAAAAAACGCGCTCGGGCGAAAAAAACGCCCCAGGCGAAAAAATCGCACTCGGGCGAAAAAAACGCGCCCGGTCGAAAAAAACGCGCCCGGCGAAAAAAAATGTGCCAGGGATGTTGATGCGCGAAATGCGGTTCCAACCAGTTAACGAGTGTTCGATCTTACAGGCTAAGGATGAAGGAAGAAGGGTTGCGGGGATAGAGAGGAAGCTTGCTTGAGCAGAGGAGAAGCTTGCTCAGGTACTGTCGAGCAGACAGCCACTTGAATGGTTAGCTTTGCAGGTTGATGCCGATAGAGGAGAGAAGAAGAGAGGAGGCCGCTAGCAGCGGCAACAACAGACTTCGCCCGCCGCGGCTTGAATGCCACTCTTACGACGGGCTTTTCCTTTATTCAAGAAGAGTTACAATTTGCTATTGCACCATTACACATAAGAGCAGTAGAGGGTATAATGAGGGAAGCTGGCGGCTGAGGAAGGAGATGCCAGAAGCTAAGTAAAAGGAGCTGCAGAGGACTGGAGAACTGAAGCTGAAGATGCTGCTGAAGCTGCCTGCTGATGGCAGAAAAAACTAAGTCCCCAGCCTCTGACGACCTGGGAGACCTGGAAATCGGAGGCTGTGGAGGCTGCGCAAGCTGCTGAGAGCAGAAAAAGCTAAGTCCACAGCCCTTGACGACCTGGACGGACTAGAGATTTGAGTCCGCCGACCTTGCTTGATCAAGCTGTGATGGACTGGAAAACTGAGTCCGCAGCCTTTGATCAAGGTTGCAGTTCTCCTCCCGCCGATGCAGAATGAGAGGTCTTGGGGGTATTTATAGGCCCGGGGAGAATCTTCTAAAAGCGGGACCCAGTGACGTCATCTTCGACGACCTCGGCGACCTGAGCAAGCTGAGGAGCAGGCAGACGGACCCTGAGCAGGCAACTCTGGGCTGATTGGGGGGACTCCAGGAGGAGTCCTCCCTTGCCGGAGCGGAGGCCGCCCCCTAGCGGGCGGCCTGGGCGGACTCCGGGGGGAGTCCGCCCGGCAGGCGAGGCCGCCCCCTAGCGGGCGGCCTGGGCGGACTCTGGGGAGTCCGCCCGGCCCGGGGAGGCCGCCCCCTAGCGGGCGGCATGGGCGGACTCGGGGGAGTCCGCCCGGCCTGGCGAGGCCGCCCCCTAGCGGGCGGCCTGGGCGGATTCCAGGGGGAATCCGCCCGGCCCGGGGAGGCCGCCCCCTAGCGGGCGGCCTGGGCGGACTCAGGGGAGTCCGCCCGGCCCGGCGAGGCCGCCCCATAGCGGGCGGCCTGGGCGGATTCCAGGGGGAATCCGCCCGGCCCGGGGAGGCCGCCCCTAGCGGGCGGCCTAAGCGGACTCCGGGGGGAGTCCGCCCGGCAGGCGAGGCCGCCCCCTAGCGGGCGGCCTGGGCGGACTCTAGGGAGTCCGCCCGGCCCGGGGAGGCCGCCCCCTAGCGGGCGGCCTGGGCAGACTCGGGGGAGTCCGCCCGGCCCGGCGAGGCCACCCGCTGCCTGGGCGGATTCCAGGGGGAATCTGCCCGGCCCGGGGAGGCCGCCCCCTAGCGGGCGGCCTGGGCGGACTCGGGGGAGTCCGCCCGGCCCGGCGAGGCCGCCCCCTAGCGGGCGGCCTGGGCGGATTCCAGGGGGAATCCGCCCGGCCCGGGGAGGCCGCCCCCTAGCGGGCGGCCTGGGCGGACTCGGGGGAGTCCGCCCGGGCATCGGAGGCTGCCCCTGGCGGGCGGCCCACGGAGGCCAGCGGAGGCTGCCCCTGGCGGGTGGCTGGCGGAGCATCCAACCTTGGGCGATTTTGGACCCGGCAGTCCGCCTTGCGCGGACTTGGTGGACATCAGGTATAGCCTGCTCCTTGCGGAAAGGAACCTGTAAGAGAGAAAACCAGAAACAATAGGCACGTTGGAGAGGATTGCCGATTTTGGGGTTAACATAATCCCCGCACTTTTTTAAGTTCCGCAGGGAACTTCGAAAAAGTAGGAAACCCACGAAAATCGTTATCCTCTTCTTAGGAAGCGGAAGAAAAACAGTTTAGCGATCAGGAAAGATAGAACCTGATGCCCCTGAAAGATCTGTCAATGCCTATATTCTACCTGCGAAGAAAAGTCAATATAGGTAAAAGGAGGTACATCTTGCGTGTACCTGAGTTGGAAAGGACTTGCTGGTATCTGCTGGTCTCTGCCAAAGTAGGGTGAGTGAGCAGAAAAAGAAAATAAGCTGCAAGTACCTGAGAGGAACTTGCTACTATCTGCTAGCTTCTACAAAAGTAAGGTGAGCGAGCAGATAGAAAAATGAAAATAGACTGCAAGTACCTGAGAGGATCTTGCTATTATCTGCTAGTCTCTGCAAAAGGAGAGTAAGCAGGTAGATATGACATGAGAGTAAGGTGCAAGTACCTGGGGGGAACTTGCTACTATCTGCTGGTCTCTGTAAAAGAAGAGTAAGCAGGTAGATATGACAGGAGAGTAAGGTGCAAGTACCTGGGGGGAACTTGCTACTATCTGCTGGTCTCTGTAAAAGACAGGTAAGCAACAGATATGATAAGGGAGCAAGGTGCAAGTACCTGGGGGGAACTTGCTACTATCTGCTGGTCTCTGCCAAAGTATGGTGAGTGAGCAGATAGAAAAAGAAAATAAGCTGCAAGTACCTGAGAGGAACTTGCTACTATCTACTGCTTCTGCAAAAGTAAGGTGAGCGAGCAGATAGAAAAAGGAAAATAAGCTGCAAGTACCTGAGAGGAACTTGCCACTATCTGCTAGTCTCTGCAAAAGGAGAGTGAGCAACAGATATGATAGGAGAGAAAACTAAGTTCGCAAGTACCTGGGCGGAACCTGCGAATGTTGGCTGTTAACTGTTGGTATGATAAGACATAATCAGATAACAGAATAGATACCTGACACGCTCTGCTATCGATTGAGAAATGATCAAACTGCGATGATGATTGTCTCGTGTGATCAAGGTACAATATCAACATAAAAACCCAGATCCGCGAGATAAGAAAATCCGAAATTAGATTCATGATGACATGGCTTGTTAATCAAGAAGATCCATATGCCTTAAATGACGTGTGATTAACATCTGATAGGAGAACTTGTTGACCATCATCTGGTAAGAGCTTATGCAGGTAGTGTATATAGGATGATCATAAGTCAAAAAAAGATGTTGCGGATCCTTGGAATAGGTTGGATTCAACCTGTAAGAAGGTAAAAAAGGAGAGAAAAGAGGCTACCCCCGAGGATGAACTAAAAGGTTGAATGCTGCCACAGGTGTTCCTCGTGGGCATTATGCATCGCTTGCCAAAGTTATCCTGGGTGTAGTCCTAACCAAAGCGGGCTGGCCGCGCATCCTTTAGAAGGGCACAAATAAACAAGAAAAAACCCTAAGAAGGATCGACAGATGCACTGCTCTCTTGCCTCGGGTTACAAGCATCGCTGATCAATTATACTAGTTGCGCCAAGTGGCCCATTGCTTGTCTGCGGATTGATCAGCAGAGTTGTGAGTCCCGCGGAGGCACAGATCGAGAGTACCATAGAGTGTTCGGCCGTCACAGTTGTGAGATGATCGAGGAGACAAGGCTACACTTGATCGACATTGCTTGTCAAGCAAAGATCATCGTAACTGTAACGTATCCCTAGCGGAGCACGATAGAACTATCGCAGGAGGCCTCCCCTAAGCACTCACACTGCGCTAGACATCGGCCGGGATCCGAAGCCCCGTCATCCTCCGCACGAGAGTTGAACGGCCCCCACTACACATATGAGAAAACTCCTCATCATATGTGGTCATTGTGGTTTTACGCCTGAGGACAATCTCGAGGGGGCACTGAGCAAGACTTGGCGATATCTCGGTGGTTCAGTGATCTCTTTGGCAAAGAGAAGAATATGGTGAAGAAGTATCACAAAAAGGGAACTGTGTCAGTATGAGATCTCTGACGTAAGCTTTATTGAATGAAAAATGAAACACTTAGAAGTGCTGAAAAGTAAAATGTTTAAAGAGTAAAGTAAAGGCAACCAGTCACGATCGTGAGGTGCTTTGAGGAACTGCGATTGGTCATAGCTGATGAAGCAAGAACTGTGTCCTCTTTGCTTCAAAATAGCCTTCCAAGGGGACCTTCGTCAACGACATCGATGCACTCATTTGCAAAATCAATGGACCCCAGACGGCCCTTGTCATGTATCTCTATGCACTCTACCTGACCCTCAGCCACCTCCTTGCCCTTGGAGGTGGAAGGTTTTGAAGAATCAATTTTCTTGATTAGGTCGTTGATCTTGCCATCGATGAGCAATCTTTCAACCAATCGCCGAAGGGCCTTGCAATCTTCAGTTAAATGACCTTTCTCTCTGTGGAATTCACAGAACGAGTCTGAATTTTTTGATCTCTGATTTGCCGGCTGGTAAGGCCTTTTGGGATATGCCTTATCCTTCATGATTTGGCTAACTTCTTGCATTGCCTCATCTAGCTCAAATTCTGGCAGATCACCTTCTTGCTGCTGAAGAACTGCAGCTGCTAGCGGAGATGATGTTGACAATGGTAGCAGCCGCTCTTGGGTACGATCATGGCCTTGGAAGGGGTGTTGATGATGCTGAAATCTTCTTGCTTTCCTAGAGAGAGATGGAAAGTCTTTCCGAGGAGACCTCGGAGGTTGCTTGTAAGTAGAAGAATTTTTCTCTGATACCAGCCTGGAGACGAAGCTGGGGTTGCTCTTTTCACCGCGAATATACGAGTTGGCTAAACCAATCAACTCTTGATAAGTCCTCGGTGCTCGGACATTAGCTTCAAACTTTAGAGGGCCTTCACGCAGGCCGTGGATGAGAGCCACTCGATACATTTCTTGATCAACGATCTCAATGTCCAAGATTTCTTTCTGAAAACGATCCACATAATGAGACCAAGTCTCATTCTCTCGCTGCCTGATCTCAAAGAGGGCTTCTGGACCGCCCTTCCTCTTTGAAGAGGTAGAAAACCTGAGCAGGAACTCCCTTCGCAAATCAATAAAGGAAGAGATTGACTGAGGTCGCAGTCCATAGAACCAGTCTCTCACTTGACCATCAAAGGTCATTACGAGGAGCTTGCTCTTGGTAGCATCTGAGAGGGTCTTAAGAGAAACGGCTGATTCAAAGGCTTGAAGATGCTTGACAGGATCAGTCTCCCCAGTGTAAATGGGCAACCGTGGCTCTCGGAAGTTGACTGGAGTTGGTTCATATCGAACGCTCTCTGTAAACGGCGATGGCTCTTCTGGTTCTACTGCATAAGGAAAGTAAGGAGCATGAGCAGTAGTTGCAAAAGGAGCAGGAGGATTGGAGTAAAAGGTTGTTGCGGGAGGAGCAAAGGCAGGAGCTGAAGAGAAGGGGTGACTTCCCTGAAAGTTCAAAAATCTGGCTGGACTTCCCCGGGCAGCCTCCCGGAAGAAGTTTTGACGAGCTGCAAACTCGTCATCTTGAGATTGCAAGGGAGCTGCTGGCCCTTGCGGAAAGGTTGGAGTGTAAAGAGAAGGGTAGACCGGCGGATGAGCCGGTGGATAAACTTGAGGAGTCTCCGATGTTGGTGCTGGATTGATTGGAGGAACTGGCGCTGCTGAAGATTGAGCGACCAATTGCTGAGTGAGAGCTGCTAGAGTACGGTTGATGGCTTGAAACTGTTGGGCAGTTTCTCTGCGAGATTGCTCTAAGGCCTCCCAAAGAGAATCATCACTGGGACTTGGAGAAAGACTCTCGGCTGGTTGATGGTCTGTCATGAGTAACCACTGCTTTCACTGTCTAATCGAGATCTGAAGGTCGCGTGTTAACTGTTGATGCGCGAAATGCGGTTCCAACCAGTTAACGGGTGTTCGATCTCACAGGCTAAGGATGAAGGAAGAAGGGTTGCGGGGATAGAGAGGAAGCTTGCTTGAGCAGAGGAGAAGCTTGCTCAGGTACTGTCGAGCAGACAGCCACTTGAATGGTTAGCTTTGCAGGTTGATGCCGAGAGAGGAGAGAAGAAGAGAGGAGGCCGCTAGCAGCGGCAACAGCAGACTTCGCCCGTCGTGGCTTGAATGCCACTCTTGCGACGAGCTTTTCCTTTATTCAAGAAGAGTTACAATTTGCTATTGCACCATTACACATAAGAGCAGTAGAGGGTACAATGGGGGAAGCTGGCGGCTGAGGAAGGAGATGCCAGAAGCTAAGTAAAAGGAGCTGCAGAGGACTGGAGAACTGAAGCTGAAGATGCTGCTGAAGCTGCCTGCTGATGGCAGAAAAAACTAAGTCCCCAGCCTCTGACAACCTGGGAGACCTGGAAATCGGAGGCTGCGGAGGCTGCGCAAGCTGCTGAGAGTAGAAAAAGCTAAGTCCACAGCCCTTGACGACCTGGACGGACTGGAGATTTGAGTCCGCCGACCTTGCTTGATCAAGTTGTGACGGACTGGAAAACTGAGTCCGCAGCCTTTGATCAAGGTTGCAGTTCTCCTCCCGCCGATGCAGAATGAGAGGTCTTGGGGGGTATTTATAGGCCCGGGGAGAATCTTCTAAAAGCGGGACCCAGTGACGTCATCTTCGACGACCTCGGCGACCTGAGCAAGCTGAGGAGCAGGCAGACGGACCCTGAGCAGGCAACTCTGGGCTGATTGGGGGGACTCCAGGAGGAGTCCTCCCTTGCCGGAGCGGAGGCCGCCCCCTAGCGGGCGGCCTGGGCGGACTCCGGGGGGAGTCCGCCCGGCAGGCGAGGCCGCCCCCTAGCGGGCGGCCTGGGCGGACTCTGGGGAGTCCGCCCGGCCCGGGGAGGCCGCCCCCTAGCGGGCGGCGTGGGCGGACTCGGGGGAGTCCGCCCGGCCCGGCGAGGCCGCCCCCTAGCGGGCGGCCTGGGCGAATTCCAGGGGGAATCCGCCCGGCCCGGGGAGGCCGCCCCCTAGCGGGCGGCCTGGGCGGACTCAGGGGAGTCCGCCCGGCCCGACGAGGCCGCCCCATAGCGGGCAGCCTGGGCAGATTCCAGGGGGAATCCGCCCGACCCGGGGAGGCCGCCCCCTAGCAGGCGGCCTGGGCGGACTCCAGGGGGAGTCCGCCCGGCAGGCGAGGCCGCCCCCTAGTGGGCGGCCTGGGCGGACTCCCGGGGGAGTCCGCCCGGCAGGCGAGGCCGCCCCCTAGCGGGCGGCCTGGGCGGACTCTGGGGAGTCCGCCCGGCCCGGGGAGGCCGCCCCTAGCGGGCGGCCTGGGCAGACTCGGGGGAGTCCGCCCGGCCCGGCGAGGCCGCCCCCTAGCGGGCGGCCTGGGCGGATTCCAGGGGGAATCCGCCCGGCCCGGGGAGGCCGCCCCCTAGCGGGCGGCCTGGGCGGACTCGGGGGAGTCCGCCCGGCCCGGCGAGGCCGCCCCCTAGCGGGCGGCCTGGGCGGATTCCAGGGGGAATCCGCCCGGCCCGGGGAGGCCGCCCCCTAGCGGGCGGCCTGGGCGGACTCGGGGGAGTCCGCCCGGGCATCGGAGGCCGCCCCTGACGGGCGGCCCACGGAGGCCAGCGGAGGCCTCCCCTGGCGGGCGGCTGGCGGAGCATCCAACCTTGGGCGATTTTGGACCCGGCAGTCCGCCTTGCGCGGACTTGGTGGACATCAGGTATAGCCTGCTCCTTGCGGAAAGGAACCTGTAAGAGAGAAAACCAGAAACAATAGGCACGTTGGAGAGGATTGCCGATTTTGGGGTTAACATAATCCCCGCACTTTTTTAAGTTACGCAGGGAACTTCGAAAAAGTAGGAAACCTACGAAAATCGTTATCCTCTTCTTAGGAAGCGGAAGAAAAACAGTTTAGCGATCAGGAAAGATAGAACCTGATGCCCCTGAAAGATCTGTCAGTGCCTATATTCTACCTGCGAAGAAAAGTCAATATAGGTAAAAGGAGGTACATCTTGCGTGTACCTGAGTTGGAAAGGACTTGCTGGTATCTGCTGGTCTCTGCCAAAGTAGGGTGAGTGAGCAGAAAAAGAAAATAAGCTGCAAGTACCTGAGAGGAACTTGCTACTATCTGCTAGCTTCTACAAAAGTAAGGTGAGCGAGCAGATAGAAAAAGGAAAATAGACTGC
Organism: Platanthera zijinensis; assembly: GCA_039513925.1. Taxonomy (NCBI): domain Eukaryota; kingdom Viridiplantae; phylum Streptophyta; class Magnoliopsida; order Asparagales; family Orchidaceae; genus Platanthera; species Platanthera zijinensis. Next base: position 143,081,635 of record CM077089.1, read on the forward strand.
AAGTACCTGAGAGGATCTTGCTATTATCTGCTAGTCTCTGCAAAAGGAGAGTAAGCAGGTAGATATGACAGGAGAGTAAGGTGCAAGTACCTGGGGGGAACTTGCTACTATCTGCTGGTCTCTGTAAAAGAAGAGTAAGCAGGTAGATATGACAGGAGAGTAAGGTGCAAGTACCTGGGGGGAACTTGCTACTATCTGCTGGTCTCTGTAAAAGACAGGTAAGCAACAGATATGATTAGGGAGCAAGGTGCAAGTACCTGGGGGGAACTTGCTACTATCTGCTGGTCTCTGCCAAAGTAGGGTGAGTGTGCAGATAGAAAAAGAAAATAAGCTGCAAGTACCTGAGAGAAACTTGCTACTATCTACTAGCTTCTGCAAAAGTAAGGTGAGCGAGCAGATAGAAAAAGGAAAATAAGCTGCAAGTACCTGAGAGGAACTTGCCACTATCTGCTAGTCTCTGCAAAAGGAGAGTGAGCAACAGATATGATAGGAGAGAAAACTAAGTTCGCAAGTACCTGGGCGGAACCTGCGAATGTTGGCTGTTAACTGTTGGTATGATAAGACATAATCAGATAACAGAATAGATACCTGACACGCTCTGCTATCGATTGAGAAATGATCAAACTGCGATGATGATTGTCTCGTGTGATCAAGGTACAATGTCAACATAAAAACCCAGATCCGCGAGATAAGAAAATCCGAAATTAGATTCATGATGACATGGCTTGTTAATCAAGAAGATCCATATGCCTTAAATGACGTGTGATTAACATCTGATAGGAGAACTTGTTGACCATCATCTGGTAAGAGCTTATGCAGGCAGTGTATATAGGATGATCATAAGTCAAGAAAAGATGTTGCAGATCCTTGGAATAGGTGGGATTCAACCTGTAAGAAGGTAAAAAAGGAGAGAAAAGAGGCTACCCCCGAGGATGAACTCTGGGCTGATTGGGGGGACTCCAGGAGGAGTCCTCCCTTGCCGGAGCGGAGGCCGCCCCCTAGCGGTCGGCCTGGGCGGACTCCGGGGGGAGTCCGCCCGGCAGGCGAGGCCGCCCCCTAGCGGGCGGCCTGGGCGGACTCTGGGGAGTCCGCCCGGCCCGGGGAGGCCGCCCCCTAGCGGGCGGCCTGGGCGGACTCGGGGGAGTCCGCCCGACCCGGCGAGGCCGCCCCCTAGCGGGCGGCCTGGGCGGATTCCAGGGGGAATCCGCCCGGCCCGGGAAGGCCGCCCCCTAGCGGGCGGCCTGGGCGGACTCGGGGGAGTCCGCCCGGCCCGGCGAGGCCGCCCCCTAGCGGGCGGCCTGGGCGGATTCCAGGGGGAATCCGCCCGGCCCGAGGAGGCCGCCCCCTAGCGGGCGGCCTGGGCGGACTCCGGGGGGAGTCCGCCCGGCAGGCGAGGCCGCCCCCTAGCGGGCGGCCTGGGCGGACTCGGGGGAGTCCGCCCGGCCCGGCGAGGCCGCCCCCTAGCGGGCAGCCTGGGCGGATTCCAGGGGGAATCCGCCCGGCCCGGGGAGGCCGCCCCCTAGCGGGCGGCCTGGGCGGACTCGGGGGAGTCCGCCCGGCCCGGCGAGGCCGCCCCCTAGCGGGCGGCCTGGGCGGATTCCAGGGGGAATCCGCCCGGCCCGGGGAGGCCGCCCCCTAGCGGGCGGCCTGGGCGGACTCGGGGGAGTCCGCCCGGGCATCGGAGGCCGCCCCTGGCGGGAGGCCCACGGAGGCCAGCGGAGGCCGCCCCTGGCGGGCGGCTGGCGGAGCATCCAACCTTGGGCTATTTTGGACCCGGCAGTCCGCCTTGCGCGGACTTGGTGGACATCAGGTATAGCCTGCTCCTTGCGGAAAGGAACCTGTAAGAGAGAAAACCAGAAACAATAGGCACGTTGGAGAGGATTGCCGATTTTGGGGTTAACAAGGGAGAAAAAATTCACGCCCGGGCGAAAAAATCGAGCCCGGGGAAAAAAATCTCGCTCGGGCTAAAAAATCGCGCCCGGGCTAAAAAATCGTGCCCGGGCTCAAAAATCGCGCCCGGGTGAAGAAAACGCCCCTGGAGAAAAAATCGCATGAGGCGTTTTTTTCGCCCGGGCGCGATTTTTTTCGCGCCCGGGTAAAAAAAACGTGTTAGGGCGAAAAAATCGCGCCCGGGCGAAAAAAAATTCGGTCGGGCGAAAAACACGGCCGGGCGAAAAAACGCGGCCGAGCGAAAAAAATGCGCCCGGGCAAAAGAAACGCGACCGGGCGAAAAAATCGCGCCCGGTCGAAAAAAACGTCCGGGCGAAAAAAAATCACGCCTGGGCGAAAAAAATCGCGCCCGATTGAAAAAAACGGGCTCGGGCGAAAAAAACGCGCCCGTGCAAAAAAATCGCGCAGGGGCGAAAAAATCGCGCCAGGGCGAAAAATTCGCGCCCCGGCGAAAAAAACGCGTCCGGGCAAAAAATCGCGCCCGGGCCAAAATCGCGCCCGGGCTAGAAAAAGAATTCGCGCCCGAGCTTAAAAATGTGTCTCGATCGGAATTGTCCAATTCTTATATAGATTGGAAGGAATTGTCTTTAGTTCAAAATGAATTATACGGAATTCATTAAAAATTTAAATTCTAACGTCAAGCGTGCAGATGAACGATGGAATTGAAATTAGACCTTCAATTCCAATTTTAGGGGCTCAATTCCGTGCAAACGAACGGACCCTAAATGATTTCCTTTATGGCCTTACGGGTAATCGATGGGCGCTGGCGCTGCTCAGTAAACGTTTATGATTCCGTCGATTCAGCAACCCAAAAAAACGCCAAAACTCCAAACCCGAGACAGGTGGCCTAGCATTCATAAATCGAGAGACTCGTGATCGGCTCAAAATTGACTCGAAATTAATTTCGAGTCATTTTGATTCAAGTAAAAATGATTCGAATCATTTAATTCGGATTTCGATTCAACTGAAAATTCGAGCGATTATCGAATTTCGATTATTATGCTCAGCCCAAGTCCAGTCTACCAAGAACGTTGAGTTAGCCGCAACACTAATAAAAAATAAAATAAAATCATAAGATATATATCCTTGCAGTGACCCAAAACTATATCGAGAAAAATAGTAGGCATTAGAAAACTCTTTGCCCAAATAAAATTTGCCTTTTTTAGTCTACCGGCAGATTAATGTGATCTGTGCATAACAATTCTCGTTATAATATTTAAGTAATGAAAAATAAATTTTAACCTATTTAATTTGACCAGAATTATTTGTATAAATGAAAATATAAACAAAAATAATCTTAATAAATTGGACCAAAATTTTTGATCCAAATCCAATCTGACCCTAGCTGGCTTGAAAAAGAGTACTCATGTTTATTCGACAACTCGCCTTCTTTTGTTCGTTAATACAACATTGTACATAAAATCTAAAATCAAGCCGGGTCAAATTAGTTGGCGTGATGGACCGGTCCAAAATCCACAAGAGGAGACCTTTTTCAAGACACGTGTCATCTGTATGCTGAGTAATAATTTTAGGTGATTGTTATGGGCAAATTAATTTTGAATATATGCAAATCAATTTTACAGGCAAACAAGAAATTTATGTGTAAATCAAATTGTTACGTTCAAACTAATATAAAATATTTCTAAATTATTAGATAAAATATGAACAAATAATTTAACATCAATATTATAAAATTTAACGTATTACAAAAGTTTTAAATTCATTGTATAAATTCTTTTTTAGTGGATGAAGATAAGAAATGCGAAAAGAAAGGTTTGCTTCATATCAAAGGAGCTGAAGATGAGCGAGAATGTCTGACACAAATAAATCTGAAGCTGCCGCAGTGGTCAGAAGCGAGGACGGGTGATAGTTGTTGTCGTGTATGGCTTGCGGTCGGCGTTGGAGGCTGTGTCGGCAGCAGCGGTGGCGTCGGCGTTGGCGGCGGCAAAGAGAGAGGTGTCTGTGGCGGTGTCATCGCGTATCGCTCGCTCCTTTTAGCGTGATGAGGAAATTGTTTGCCCCTATCATTTTACCGTGTATGGCTTGCAGTTGGCGTTGGCGACAGTGTCGGTGGTAGCGATGACATCGGCGTTGACGGCGGTGTCAGTGGCAGCGATGACATCGGCGTTGGCGGCGGTGTAGAGAGGGGTGTCGGCGGCAGTGGCATTGTCATCGTGTAACATTTAAAATGATTGCTTAAGAGTTTTTATTTAAAAGTTGATTTGTACCTAATCAAAGTAAATTTGCTCCTAACAATTACTTATTTATATAAAATATTTCTCCCAGAACAGAAGCAAAGTAACAGACAAAAATATATTTAACTAAAAACAGCCAGAAATTGCTAATACTATAGAGAAATAGTGTCATCAAAGGGGAACAAAACTGGTTGGCTGGTGGCCTCCACACGCCAGAGGCTTGTGCGGCGGTGCTCCAGGCCGGCGCGTACAACAGAATATATTTAGTTAGATGTGCGAATAGCCAAATCAAATATGCTAAATATGAGCGCAGAAATTTTAAAGCAATGTGCATGGCCGCGGGCCTCACTATGCACGGTAAAACTGTGCACAGCGGGGGGCAGCCATTTTTTTTTGGATTCTGAGCTTATTTTTGTGCATGTATGAATTTTTCCCTTCAGCGAGATGAGATAGAATTACAATAGAATGCAATTTATATTTGTATCAGTTTAATACATCATGTATAAAGGCCATATTTTCCTGATGAAATTAAACAAGAATGAGATATATGGGATCGGCACTACATCAAAAAGCACAAGAATCTGGTAATACTAATCAAGACTCAACCAGTAACAGAGATAGCTTCCTCGCATGGCTCAGTTTCGGGAACCACAGCTTCAGAAAAACTCGCACTTTTCGGAGTCAATCCTAGAACCTTAAACATCAGCTGATCAGCATCGAAGTCGTTATTTGGCGTGGTCAGCAATTTCTCACCGGTGAAGATGGAATTCGCGCCGGCTAGAAAGCAGAGTGCTTGCTCTGGCATCGAAAACTTCACGCGACCTGCTGATAGCCGAACCATCCCCTTTGGCATCACGATCCGTGCAGTCGCAATCATCCGAATCATTTCCCAGATATTCACGGGCTGAATACAAATAAAAGAAATAATGCACGTGTTTAGTAAGTAGTCCTAAATAATGCCTACTTGAGAAATAAAAAAATGATTACACTGCAAAGTGTATGTATGTGAGTGTTTTTTTGTACAGTGCAATGTGTGTGCAGCAAGTATACAATGAATGTTTGTGTAGGTGTGTGTGTACATGATTGTTGTGTATTTCGTACTTGTGTAGGTGTGTGTAGGTGTGTGTAGGTGTGTGTAGGTGTGTGTGAATGTGTATATTGTATGTATGAAATATTTGTGTGTGTTTCGTACTTGTGTAGGTGTGTGTATTTCGTGCTTGTGATGAAGACGAGCAATTTATTTACCCGACGGGCCTTCAGAGAAGTGCGGGACACATAAATAAAACCTCGAGTGGAGATCATGTTAGAGGGATTCGAGTAGGGGTGGATGAGATGGTGGCATTGCGTGACTCCATTGCCGATCAACTGCTCAGAACTTGAATATGTTTGCAATAGAAAGCTGTTGTAGTTTTAGTTTTCGATATTTAAAATGTTTATCAGTATTTTGCAAGTACGAAAGTAAATTATAAAAAAAATATGTACTGATACATTCTCTCTATAATCATTTCTAAATATATATACGTATATTACAAATAAATTTTTTAAAATTTATATAATTTTTTTAAAAAAATATCCAAAACGCCACCGCTGTTTTGCCAAATGATTCTCTGTTTCGAACAGCTCTGCAAACACAGACTATTCAAATAGATCTCAATTTCCAGCATCCAGTTTCCAACAGCTCCCTTTACAAATCTGCCTTTCCAACAGCTCCTTTTACAACCGCAACCGCTCTACCAAATGAAGGATCAGTGCTTCAAAAAAAAAAATCGGCCTCGGACACATCACACATGATGCAATCATGCAAGTAGTAAACAAAAGCATAATCAAACAAATATTTCTTTGTTGAAAGACCGTAGTTATGAATGAAATCAAGGAAATTTCTCAAAAGTGAGTTTACATATATACCTCGTCATATCCATACTTCTTGCCTCTAGATTTCCAAGTAAAAAATAAGAGGACAGCGTTGTAAAGATAAGCACCAAGAAATCAAAATTCAACCCCGCCACGCTTCAATCAACAAAACAAAATCAATTCAAACAAAATAATAATGATTGAAATCATCACAAATTCATGTTTCTTTCGATGAGGGAAATCCGAAAATGGAGAAACTAAAAATAAAAAAAATGCTTGCCGAAAAAAACGTGGTGGCCTCTACCAAGCCCGTGACAAACAGTTTGCTAGGAACTGGGGAACCACGAAATGGAGGATGTGCGATATTGACATAGGAGGACGAAGGGGATGAAGGAGATGAATCACCAGTGGAAGGAATGATATCATCTATCGCGACAAAGGTTGAGAAAGGAGAAGGCGAGCCTCCAGGAAGCCAGGAACGCGGCGCTGCAGTCGAAGATGGAGAAGGAAGAAAGTGAAACCCTAAAAGCTCGCTACGCTGGATGCCAGGTAGCTGGATGTTGCCGAAAGAAGAAAATCAACATCCGTTCGGCCCGCTCCCAATCCCGCTTAGGACATTAGTGATTAGGCGTGATTTTCTGAAAGAAAAAAAAAGAGAAATCAATAAGGGTCCGTTCATTTGCACGGAATTGGAATTCGATATTGGAATTGAATATTGATCAATATTGTGGAATTAAATATTGGTGACGAATTCCAATTCCAATGTTCGTCTAATAAAGAATATTGGTGAATATTGTGGAATCGGAATTCGATTTTTTTGCCCGGGTGCGCTTTTTGCCCGGACGCAATTTTTTTGTCCGGGCAAGATTTTTTCACCTAGTCGTGATTTTTTCTCACGGGTGAGATTTTTTCACGCGGCCACAATTTTTTTTCGCTCGGGCGCGATTATGTCGCTCGGGCCCATTTTTGTCGCCCGTGCGTGATTTTTTAGACTGAGGGCAAAAAAATGCACCCGAGCAAAAATCGCGCCCGGGCGAAAAAAAAACCTGCCCGGGTGAAAAAATCTCGCTCACGCCCGGGAGAAAAAATATCGCTCACGCCCGGGCGAAAAAATCACGCCCGAGCGATAAAAGCGCGCCCAAGAGAAAAAAGAGCGCCCGAGCGAAAAAATCGCACCAGGCGAAAAAATAGCGCCCGGGCGACAAAAAACGCGCTCGGGCGAAAAAAAACGCGCTCGGGCGAAAAAAAACGCCCCGGGCGAAAAAATCGCGCTCGGGCGAAAAAAACGCGCCCGGTCGAAAAAAAACGCGCCCGGCGAAAAAAAATGTGCCAGAAAGAAAAAATTCACGCCCGGGCGAAAAAATCGTGCCCGGGGAAAAAAATCGTGCTCGGGCTAAAAAATCGCGCCCGGGCTAAAAAATCGTGCCCGGGCTCAAAAATCGCGCCCGGGTGAAGAAAACGCCCCCGGAGAAAAAATCGCATGAGGCGTTTTTTTCGCCCGGGCGCGATTCTTTTCGCGCCCGGGCAAAAACAACGTGTCAGGGCGAAAAAATCGCGCCAGGGCGAAAAAAAAACGCGGTCGGGCGAAAAACGCGGTCGGGCGAAAAAACGCGGCCGGGCGAAAAAAACGCGCCCGGGCAAAAAAAACGCGACCGGGCGAAAAAATCGCGCCCGGTCGAAAAAAACGTCCGGGCGAAAAAAAATCGCGCCCGGGCGAAAAAAATCGCGCCCGATTGAAAAAAACGGGCTCGGGCGAAAAAAACGCGCCCGTGCAAAAAAAATCGCGCCGGGGCGAAAAAATCGCGCTAGGGCGAAAAATTCGCGCCCCGGCGAAAAAAACGCGTCCGGGCGAAAAAATCGCGCCCGAGCCAAAAAAATCGCGCCCGGGCTAGAAAAAGAATTCGCGCCCGAGCTTAAAAATGTGTCTCGATCGGAATTGTCCAATTCTTATATAGATTGGAAGGAATTGTCTTTAGTTCAAAATGAATTATACGGAATTCATTAAAAATTTAAATTCTAACGTCAAACGTGCAGATGAACGATGGAATTGAAATTAGACCTTCAATTCCAATTTTAGGGGCTCAATTCCGTGCAAACGAACGGACCCTAAATGATTTCCTTTATGGCCTTACGGGTAATCGATGGGCGCTGGCGCTGCTCAGTAAACGTTTATGATTCCGTCGATTCAGCAACCCAAAAAAACGCCAAAACTCCAAACCCGAGACAGGTGGCCTAGCATTCATAAATCGAGAGACTCGTGATCGGCTCAAAATTGACCCGAAATTAATTTCGAGTCATTTTGATTCAAGTAAAAATGATTCGAATCATTTAATTCGGATTTCGATTCAACTGAAAATTCGAGCGATTATCGAATTTCGATTATTATGCTCAGCCCAAGTCCAGTCTACCAAGAACGTTGAGTTAGCCGCAACACTAATAAAAAATAAAATAAAATCATAAGATATATATCCCTGCAGTGACCCAAAACTATATCGAGAAAAATAGTAGGCATTAGAAAACTCTTTGCCCAAATAAAATTTGCCTTTTTTAGTCTACCGGCAGATTAATGTGATCTGTGCATAACAATTCTCGTTATAATATTTAAGTAATGAAAAATAAATTTTAACCTATTTAATTTGACCAGAATTATTTGTATAAATGAAAATATAAACAAAAATAATCTTAATAAATTGGACCAAAATTTTTGATCCAAATCCAATCTGACCCTAGCTGGCTTGAAAAAGAGTACTCATGTTTATTCGACAACTCGCCTTCTTTTGTTCGTTAATACAACATTGTACATAAAATCTAAAATCAAGCCGGGTCAAATTAGTTGGCGTGATGGACCGGTCCAAAATCCACAAGAGGAGACCTTTTTCAAGACACGTGTCATCTGTATGCTGAGTAATAATTTTAGGTGATTGTTATGGGCAAATTAATTTTGAATATATGCAAATCAATTTTACAGGCAAACAAGAAATTTATGTGTAAATCAAATTGTTACGTTCAAACTAATATAAAATATTTCTAAATTATTAGATAAAATATGAACAAATAATTTAACATCAATATTATAAAATTTAACGTATTACAAAAGTTTTAAATTCATTGTATAAATTCTTTTTTAGTGGATGAAGATAAGAAATGCGAAAAGAAAGGTTTGCTTCATATCAAAGGAGCTGAAGATGAGCGAGAATGTCTGACACAAATAAATCTGAAGCTGCCGCAGTGGTCAGAAGCGAGGACGGGTGATAGTTGTTGTCGTGTATGGCTTGCGGTCGGCGTTGGAGGCTGTGTCGGCAGCAGCGGTGGCGTCGGCGTTGGCGGCGGCAAAGAGAGAGGTGTCTGTGGCGGTGTCATCGCGTATCGCTCGCTCCTTTTAGCGTGATGAGGAAATTGTTTGCCCCTATCATTTTACCGTGTATGGCTTGCAGTTGGCGTTGGCGACAGTGTCGGTGGTAGCGATGACATCGGCGTTGACGGCGGTGTCAGTGGCAGCGATGACATCGGCGTTGGCGGCGGTGTAGAGAGGGGTGTCGGCGGCAGTGGCATTGTCATCGTGTAACATTTAAAATGATTGCTTAAGAGTTTTTATTTAAAAGTTGATTTGTACCTAATCAAAGTAAATTTGCTCCTAACAATTACTTATTTATATAAAATATTTCTCCCAGAACAGAAGCAAAGTAACAGACAAAAATATATTTAACTAAAAACAGCCAGAAATTGCTAATACTATAGAGAAATAGTGTCATCAAAGGGGAACAAAACTGGTTGGCTGGTGGCCTCCACACGCCAGAGGCTTGTGCGGCGGTGCTCCAGGCCGGCGCGTACAACAGAATATATTTAGTTAGATGTGCGAATAGCCAAATCAAATATGCTAAATATGAGCGCAGAAATTTTAAAGCAATGTGCATGGCCGCGGGCCTCACTATGCACGGTAAAACTGTGCACAGCGGGGGGCAGCCATTTTTTTTTGGATTCTGAGCTTATTTTTGTGCATGTATGAATTTTTCCCTTCAGCGAGATGAGATAGAATTACAATAGAATGCAATTTATATTTGTATCAGTTTAATACATCATGTATAAAGGCCATATTTTCCTGATGAAATTAAACAAGAATGAGATATATGGGATCGGCACTACATCAAAAAGCACAAGAATCTGGTAATACTAATCAAGACTCAACCAGTAACAGAGATAGCTTCCTCGCATGGCTCAGTTTCGGGAACCACAGCTTCAGAAAAACTCGCACTTTTCGGAGTCAATCCTAGAACCTTAAACATCAGCTGATCAGCATCGAAGTCGTTATTTGGCGTGGTCAGCAATTTCTCACCGGTGAAGATGGAATTCGCGCCGGCTAGAAAGCAGAGTGCTTGCTCTGGCATCGAAAACTTCACGCGACCTGCTGATAGCCGAACCATCCCCTTTGGCATCACGATCCGTGCAGTCGCAATCATCCGAATCATTTCCCAGATATTCACGGGCTGAATACAAATAAAAGAAATAATGCACGTGTTTAGTAAGTAGTCCTAAATAATGCCTACTTGAGAAATAAAAAAATGATTACACTGCAAAGTGTATGTATGTGAGTGTTTTTTTGTACAGTGCAATGTGTGTGCAGCAAGTATACAATGAATGTTTGTGTAGGTGTGTGTGTACATGATTGTTGTGTATTTCGTACTTGTGTAGGTGTGTGTAGGTGTGTGTAGGTGTGTGTAGGTGTGTGTGAATGTGTATATTGTATGTATGAAATATTTGTGTGTGTTTCGTACTTGTGTAGGTGTGTGTATTTCGTGCTTGTGATGAAGACGAGCAATTTATTTACCCGACGGGCCTTCAGAGAAGTGCGGGACACATAAATAAAACCTCGAGTGGAGATCATGTTAGAGGGATTCGAGTAGGGGTGGATGAGATGGTGGCATTGCGTGACTCCATTGCCGATCAACTGCTCAGAACTTGAATATGTTTGCAATAGAAAGCTGTTGTAGTTTTAGTTTTCGATATTTAAAATGTTTATCAGTATTTTGCAAGTACGAAAGTAAATTATAAAAAAAATATGTACTGATACATTCTCTCTATAATCATTTCTAAATATATATACGTATATTACAAATAAATTTTTTAAAATTTATATAATTTTTTTAAAAAAATATCCAAAACGCCACCGCTGTTTTGCCAAATGATTCTCTGTTTCGAACAGCTCTGCAAACACAGACTATTCAAATAGATCTCAATTTCCAGCATCCAGTTTCCAACAGCTCCCTTTACAAATCTGCCTTTCCAACAGCTCCTTTTACAACCGCAACCGCTCTACCAAATGAAGGATCAGTGCTTCAAAAAAAAAAATCGGCCTCGGACACATCACACATGATGCAATCATGCAAGTAGTAAACAAAAGCATAATCAAACAAATATTTCTTTGTTGAAAGACCGTAGTTATGAATGAAATCAAGGAAATTTCTCAAAAGTGAGTTTACATATATACCTCGTCATATCCATACTTCTTGCCTCTAGATTTCCAAGTAAAAAATAAGAGGACAGCGTTGTAAAGATAAGCACCAAGAAATCAAAATTCAACCCCGCCACGCTTCAATCAACAAAACAAAATCAATTCAAACAAAATAATAATGATTGAAATCATCACAAATTCATGTTTCTTTCGATGAGGGAAATCCGAAAATGGAGAAACTAAAAATAAAAAAAATGCTTGCCGAAAAAAACGTGGTGGCCTCTACCAAGCCCGTGACAAACAGTTTGCTAGGAACTGGGGAACCACGAAATGGAGGATGTGCGATATTGACATAGGAGGACGAAGGGGATGAAGGAGATGAATCACCAGTGGAAGGAATGATATCATCTATCGCGACAAAGGTTGAGAAAGGAGAAGGCGAGCCTCCAGGAAGCCAGGAACGCGGCGCTGCAGTCGAAGATGGAGAAGGAAGAAAGTGAAACCCTAAAAGCTCGCTACGCTGGATGCCAGGTAGCTGGATGTTGCCGAAAGAAGAAAATCAACATCCGTTCGGCCCGCTCCCAATCCCGCTTAGGACATTAGTGATTAGGCGTGATTTTCTGAAAGAAAAAAAAGAGAAATCAATAAGGGTCCGTTCATTTGCACGGAATTGGAATTCGATATTGGAATTGAATATTGATCAATATTGTGGAATTAAATATTGGTGACGAATTCCAATTCCAATGTTCGTCTAATAAAGAATATTGGTGAATATTGTGGAATCGGAATTCGATTTTTTTGCCCGGGTGCGCTTTTTGCCCGGACGCAATTTTTTTGTCCGGGCAAGATTTTTTCACCTAGTCGTGATTTTTTCTCACGGGTGAGATTTTTTCACGCGGCCACAATTTTTTTTCGCTCGGGCGCGATTATGTCGCTCGGGCCCATTTTTGTCGCCCGTGCGTGATTTTTTAGACTGAGGGCAAAAAAATGCACCCGAGCAAAAATCGCGCCCGGGCGAAAAAAAAACCTGCCCGGGTGAAAAAATCTCGCTCACGCCCGGGAGAAAAAATATCGCTCACGCCCGGGCGAAAAAATCACGCCCGAGCGATAAAAGCGCGCCCAAGAGAAAAAAGAGCGCCCGAGCGAAAAAATCGCACCAGGCGAAAAAATAGCGCCCGGGCGACAAAAAACGCGCTCGGGCGAAAAAAAACGCGCTCGGGCGAAAAAAACGCCCCGGGCGAAAAAATCGCGCTCGGGCGAAAAAAACGCGCCCGGTCGAAAAAAAAACGCGCCCGGCGAAAAAAAATGTGCCAGAAAGAAAAAATTCACGCCCGGGCGAAAAAATCGTGCCCGGGGAAAAAAATCGTGCTCGGGCTAAAAAATCGCGCCCGGGCTAAAAAATCGTGCCCGGGCTCAAAAATCGCGCCCGGGTGAAGAAAACGCCCCCGGAGAAAAAATCGCATGAGGCGTTTTTTTCGCCCGGGCGCGATTCTTTTCGCGCCCGGGCAAAAACAACGTGTCAGGGCGAAAAAATCGCGCCAGGGCGAAAAAAAACGCGGTCGGGCGAAAAACGCGGTCGGGCGAAAAAACGCGGCCGGGCGAAAAAAACGCGCCCGGGCAAAAAAAACGCGACCGGGCGAAAAAATCGCGCCCGGTCGAAAAAAACGTCCGGGCGAAAAAAAATCGCGCCCGGGCGAAAAAAATCGCGCCCGATTGAAAAAAACGGGCTCGGGCGAAAAAAACGCGCCCGTGCAAAAAAATCGCGCCGGGGCGAAAAAATCGCGCTAGGGCGAAAAATTCGCGCCCCGGCGAAAAAAACGCGTCCGGGCGAAAAAATCGCGCCCGAGCCAAAAAAATCGCGCCCGGGCTAGAAAAAGAATTCGCGCCCGAGCTTAAAAATGTGTCTCGATCGGAATTGTCCAATTCTTATATAGATTGGAAGGAATTGTCTTTAGTTCAAAATGAATTATACGGAATTCATTAAAAATTTAAATTCTAACGTCAAACGTGCAGATGAACGATGGAATTGAAATTAGACCTTCAATTCCAATTTTAGGGGCTCAATTCCGTGCAAACGAACGGACCCTAAATGATTTCCTTTATGGCCTTACGGGTAATCGATGGGCGCTGGCGCTGCTCAGTAAACGTTTATGATTCCGTCGATTCAGCAACCCAAAAAAACGCCAAAACTCCAAACCCGAGACAGGTGGCCTAGCATTCATAAATCGAGAGACTCGTGATCGGCTCAAAATTGACCCGAAATTAATTTCGAGTCATTTTGATTCAAGTAAAAATGATTCGAATCATTTAATTTGGATTTCGATTCAACTGAAAATTCGAGCGATTATCGAATTTCGATTATTATGCTCAGCCCAAGTCCAGTCTACCAAGAACGTTGAGTTAGCCGCAACACTAATAAAAAATAAAATAAAATCATAAGATATATATCCCTGCAGTGACCCAAAACTATATCGAGAAAAATAGTAGGCATTAGAAAACTCTTTGCCCAAATAAAATTTGCCTTTTTTAGTCTACCGGCAGATTAATGTGATCTGTGCATAACAATTCTCGTTATAATATTTAAGTTATGAAAAATAAATTTTAACCTATTTAATTTGACCAGAATTATTTGTCTAAATGAAAATATAAACAAAAATAATCTTAATAAATTGGACCAAAATTTTTGATCCAAATCCAATCTGACCCTAGCTGGCTTGAAAAAGAGTACTCATGTTTATTCGACAACTCGCCTTCTTTTGTTCGTTAATACAACATTGTACATAAAATCTAAAATCAAGTCGGGTCAAATTAGTTGGCGTCATGGACCGGTCCAAAATCCACAAGAGGAGACCTTTTTCAAGACACGTGTCATTTGTATGCTGAGTAATAATTTTAGGTGATTGTTATGGGCAAAATAATTTTGAATATATGCAAATCAATTTTACAGGCAAACAAGAAATTTATGTGTAAATCAAATTGTTACGTTCAAACTAATATGAAATATTTCTAAATTATTAGATAAAATATGAACAAATAATTTTACATCAATATTATAAAATTTAACGTATTACAAAAGTTTTAAATTCATTGTATAGATTCTTTTTTAGTGGATGAAGATAAGAAATACGAAAAGAAAGGTTTGCTTCATATCAAAGGAGCTGAAGATGAGCGAGAATGTCTGACACAAATAAATCTGAAGCTGCCGCAGTGGTCAGAAGCGAGGACGGGTGATAGTTGTTGTCGTGTATGGCTTGCGGTCGGCGTTGGAGGCTGTGTCGGCAGCAGCGGTGGCGTCGGCGTTGGCGGAGGCAAAGAGAGAGGTGTCTGTGGCGGTGTCATCGCGTATGGCTCGCTCCTGTCAGTGTGATGAGGAAATTGTTTGCCCCTATCATTTTACCGTGTATGGCTTGCAGTTGGCGTTGGCAATAGTGTCGGTGGTAGCGATGACATCGGCGTTGACGGCGATGTCAGTGGCAGCGATGACATCGGCGTTGGCGGCGGTGTAGAGAGGGGTGTCGGCGGCAGTGGCATTGTCATCGTGTAACATTTAAAATGATTGCTTAAGAGTTTTTACTTAAAAGTTGATTTGTACCTAATCAAAGTAAATTTGCTCATAACAATTACTTATTTATATAAAATATTTCTCCCAGAACAGAAGCAAAGTAACAGACAAAAATATATTTAACTAAAAACAGCCAGAAATTGCTAATACTATAGAGAAAGAGTGTCATTAAGGGGGAACAAAACTGGTTGGCTGGTGGCCTCCACACGCCAGAGGCTTGTGCGGCGGTGCTCCAGGCCGGCGCGTACAACAGAATATATTTAGTTAGATGTGCGAATAGCCAAATCAGATTTGCTAAATATGAGCGCAGAAATTTTAAAGCAATGTGCATGGCCGCGGGCCTCACTATGCACGGTAAAACTTTGCACAGCGGGGGGCAGCCATTTTTTTTGAATTCTGAGCTTATTTTTGTGCATGTATGAATTTTTCCCTTCAGCAAGATGAGATAGAATTACAATAGAATGCAATTTATATTTGTATCAGTTTAATACATCATGTATAAAGGCCATATTATCCTGATGAAATTAAACAAGAATGAGATATATGGGATCGACACTACATCAAAAAGCACAAGAATCTGGTAATACTAATCAAGACTCAACCAGTAACAGAGATAGCTTCCTCGCATGGCTCAGTTTCGGGAACCACAGCTTCAGAAAAACTCGCACTTTTCGGAGTCAATCCTAGAATCTTAAACATCAGTTGATCAGCATCAAAGTCGTTATTTGGCGTGGTCAGCAATTTCTCACCGGTGAAGATGGAATTCGCGCCGGCTAGAAAGCAGAGTGCTTGCTCTGGCATCGAAAACTTCACGCGACCTGCTGATAGCCGAACCATCGCCTTTGGCATCACGATCCGTGCAGTCGCAATCATCCAAATCATTTCCCAGATATTCACGGGCTGAATACAAATAAAAGAAATAATGCACGTGTTTAGTAAGTAGTCCTAAATAATGCCTACTTGACAAACAAAAAAATGATTACACTGCAAAGTGTATGTATATGAGTGTTTTTTTTGTACAGTGCAATGTGTGTGCAGCAAGTATACAATGAATGTTTGTGTAGGTGTGTGTGTACATGATTGTTGTGTATTTCGTACTTGTGTAGGTGTGTGTAGGTGTGTGTAGGTGTGTGTGAATGTGTATATTGTATGTATGAAATATTTGTGTGTGTTTCGTACTTGTGTAGGTGTGTGTATTTCGTTCTTGTGATGAAGACGAGCAATTTATTTACCCGACGGGCCTTCAGAGAAGTGCGGGACACATAAACGAAACCTCGAGTGGAGATCATGTTAGAGGGATTCGAGTAGGGGTGGATGAGATGGTGGCATTGCGTGACTCCATTGCCGATCAACTGCTCAGAACTTGAATATGTTTGCAATAGAAAGCTGTTGTAGTTTTAGTTTTCGATATTTAAAATGTTTAGCAGTATTTTGCAAGTACGAAAGTAAATTATAAAAAAAATATGTACTGATACATTCTCTCTATAATCATTTCTAAATATATATACGTATATTACAAATAATTTTTTTAAAATTTATATAATTTTTTTTAAAAAATATCCAAAACGCCACCGCAGTTTTGCCAAATGATTCTCTGTTTCGAACAGCTCTGCAAACACAGACTATTCAAATAGATCTCCATTTCCAGCATCCAGTTTCCAACAGTTTCCTTTACAAATCTGCCTTTCCAACAGCTCCTTTTACAACCGCAACCGCTTTACCAAATGAAGGATCAATGCTTCAAAAAAAAAATTCGGCCTCGGACACATCAAACATGATGCAATCATGCAAGTAGTAAACAAAAGCATAATCAAATAAATATTTCTTTGTTGAAAGACCGTAGTTATGAATGAAATCAAGGAAATTTCTCAAAAGTGAGTTTACATATATACCTCGTCATATCCATACTTCTTGCTTCTAGATTTCCAAGCAAAAAATAAGAGGACAGCGTTGTAAAGAGAAGCACCAAGAAATCAAAATTCAACCCCGCCACGCTTCAATCAACAAAACAAAATCAGTTCAAACAAAATAATAATGATTGAAATCATCACAAATTCATGTTTCTTTCGATGAGGGAAATCCGAAAATGGAGAAACTAGAAATAAAAAAAATGCTTGCCGAAAAAAACGTGGTGGCCTCTACCAAGCCCGCGACAAACAGTTTGCTAGGAACTGGGGAACCACGAAATGGAGGATGTGCGATATTGACATAGGAGGACGAAGGGGATGAAGGAGATGAATCACCAGTGGAAGGAATGATATCATCTATCGCGACAAAGGTTGAGAAAGGAGAAGGCGAGCCTCCAGGAAGCCAGGAACGCGGCGCTGCAGTCGAAGATGGAGAAGGAAGAACGTGAAACCCTAAAAGCTCGCTACGCTGGATGCCAGGTAGCTGAATGTTGCCGAAAGAAGAAAATGAACATCCGTTCGGCCCGCTCCCAATCCCGCTTAGGACATTAGTGATTAGGCGTGATTTTCTGAAAAAAAAAAAGAGAAATCAATAAATGATTTCCTTTATGGTCTTACGGGTAATCGATGGGCGCTGGCACTGCTCAGTAAACGTTTATGATTCCGTCGATTCAGCAACCCAAAAAAACGCCAAAACTCCAAACCCGAGACAGGTGGCCTAGCATTTATTTTATATTTATTTCGAACTGGCTCGATTCATAAATCAAGCGACTCGTGATCGGCTCAAAATCGAGTCAAAATTAATTTTGAGTCATTTTGATTCAAGTAAAAATGATTCGAATCATTTAATTCGGATTTCGATTCAACTGAAAATTCGAGCGATTATCGAATTTCGATTATTATGCTCAGCCCAAGTCCAGTCTACCGAGAACGTTGAGTTAGCCGCAACACTAATAAAAAATAAAATAAAATCATAAGATATATATCACTGCAGTGACCCAAAACTATATCGAGAAAAATAGTAGGCATTAGAAAATTGCCCAAATAAAATTTGCCTTTTTTTAGTCTACCGGCAGATTAATGTGATCTGTGCATAACAATTCTCGTTATAATATTTAAGTTATGAAAAATAAATTTTAATCTATTTAATTTGACCAGAATTATTTGTCTAAATGAAAATAAAAACAAAAATAATCTTAATAAATTGGACCAAAATTTTTGATCCAAATCCCTTCTGACCCTAGCTGGCTTGAAAAAGAGTACTCATGTTTATTCGACAACTCGCCTTCTTTTGTTCGTTAATACAACATGTACATAAAATCTAAAATCAAGCCGGGTCAAATTAGTTGGCATCATGGACCGGTCCAAAATCCCCAAGAGGAGACCTTTTTCAAGACACATATCATCTGTATGCTGAGTAATAATTTTAGGTGATTGTTATGGGCAAATTAATTTTGAATATATGCAAATCAATTTTACAGGCAAATCAGAAATTTATGCGTAAATCAAATTGTTACGTTCAAACTAATATAAAATATTTCTAAATTATTAGATAAAATATGAACAAATAGTTTAACATCAATATTATAAAATTTAACGTATTACAAAAGTTTTAAATTCATTGTATAAAACTATAAATTCTTTTTTAATGATGAGTGCTGCTTTTCGACATTTTTTTCTTCACTGGAAAAATACAAAAAGAAATGATGAAGATAAGAAATACGAAAAGAAAGATTTGCTTCATATCAAAGGAGCTGAAGATGAGCGAGAATGTCCGACACAAATAAATCTGGAGCTGCCGCAGTGGTCAGAAGCGAGGACGTGTGATAGTTGTCGTCGTGTATGGCTTGCGGTCGGCGTTGGAGGCTGTGTCGGCAGCAGCGGTGGCGTCAGCGTTGGCGGCGGCGAAGAGAGAGAGGTGTCTGCGGCGGTGTCATCGCGTATGGCTCGCTCCTGTCAGCGTGATGAGGAAATTGTTTGCCCCTATCATTTTACCGTGTATGGCTTGCGGTTGGCGTTGGCGACGGTGTCGGTGGCAGCGATGACATCGGCGTTGGCGGCGGCGTAGTGAGAGGTGTTGGCGGCAGTGGCGGTGTCATCGTGTAACATTTAAAATAATTATTTAAGAGTTTTTATTTTAAAATTTGATTTATACCTAAACAAAATAAATTTGCTCATAACAATTACTTATTTCTATAAAATATTTCTCCCTGAACAGAAGCAAAGTAACAGACAAAAATATATTTAACTAAAAACAGCCAGAAATTGCTAATACTATAGAGAAATAGTGTCATCAAGGGGAACAAAACTGGTTGGCTAGTGGCCTCCACACGCCAGAGGCTTGTGCGGCGGTGCTCCAGGCCGTCTCTCGACAGAGATGGCGGCGCGAACGACATAATATATTTAGTTAGATGTGCGAATAGTCAAATCAGATATGCTAAATATGAGCGCACTTTGGAAAGAAATTTTTTAAAGCAATGCTCATGGCCACGGGCCTCACTATGCACGGTAAAACTGTGCACAGCGGGGACCAGCCATTCTTGCTTTTTTACTGGTCCCATGCACCATCCGGACCCGGGCACAAAAATTAGTTATCAGGCAATAGAATCAAAGTCAAAGCATTGAGAAGTTTCAATGTAGGCCAATTCCACATCTATGCAAATGAATAACAAAATATGGGAAAACTATAAAAAATTTAGGTTAAGTTTACCCTCCTAAGGCACCGTTTGGGGGGACTTCTTTTCACTGGTCAAGCGGTTACAACCGCATTAAGGTTCGGTTCATGCGGTCGTAATCGCTTGACCGGTGAAAATAAGCCCGTCGTAACCGCTTGACCGGTGAAGCCTAAATATGTCCAATTTAAATTTTTTTGGATTCTGAGCTTATTTTTGTGCATGTATGAAATGTAAACTTCACAAAAGATTTTTATAATTTCAAACGATAGAGAAATGCAACTTATAATCATGCAAACTCATGGGAGAGATTTGTGTATTTAATAGTACAAGCGTGCTTACACACGAATTTTTTTCTTCAGCGAGATAAGATAGAATTACAATAGAATGCAATTTATATTTGTATCAGTTTAATACATCATGTATAAAGGCCATATTTTCCTGATGAAATTAAACAACAATGAGAAATATGGGATCGGCACTACATCAAAAAGCACAAGAATCTGGTAATACTAATCAAGACTCAACCAGTAACAGAGATAGCTTCCTCGCATTGCTTAGTTTCGGGAACCACAGCTTCAGAAAAACTCGCACTTTTCGGAGTCAATCCTAGAACCTTAAACATCAGCTGATCAGCATCGAAGTCGTTATTTGGCGTGGTCAGCAATTTCTCACCGGTGAAGATGGAATTCGCGCCGGCTAGAAAGCAGAGTGCTTGCTCTGGCATCGAAAACTTCACGCGACCTGCTGATAGCCGAACCATCGCCTTTGGCATCACGATCCGTGCAGTCGCAATCATCCGAATCATTTCCCAGATATTCACGGGCTGAATACAAATAAAAGAAATAATGCACGTGTTTAGTAAGTAGTCCTAAATAATGCCTACTTGAGAAACAAAAAAATGATTACACTGCAATGTGTATATCATTTTTGCCGAAGTAGAGTTTTAACAATAATGCTAATGATATTCTAGCAATACAATGTAAGGGCTGTAATTCATTATGTTGCTGTTTTTTGTAGTCTTTTCTTTGTTCGTTTTGATCTGTTTTCCATTCCTCCCTCTTTAATATTTGTTGAAAATATAGGCATCATTTCGCACGGTGGTAGTGGTCATGATCATGGGGGTTGAATTGTCATTCGTTAACGCCCACCTAAGGAACTTCATCCACTTTTATGCTCAAACGGATGATGTTTGTTAGGTGATCCTTAACAAATGACAGCCCCATTTTGAGCACGAGAGTAAACACAACATATTTGATGGATAATGTCATAATTAGCAGGAAAGTGTTCAAATTGAGAGCCAATGAACTCATGGTCATTGTCAATCCAAAGATTTTAAAAGAGGTATCAAATTGTGTAGAAACCATTTTGTGAAACCGTTGAAATAAGGAAAACATTTCATTCTTATCTTTCATTAGGTATCACGAGTTGTGCGGGAAAAACAGTCAATGAAAATTACAAACCAAAGCCAACCAGAAATATAAGCAACGGGGCAAGACTCTCAAACATCACTGTGTAAAATATGAAATGGGGTAGAACTAGTAGAGGAAAGATGATAAAAAGAAGCACGACAGTATTTACCAAGTTCACAAGTATCACAATGAAAATTCTTAACTAATACAAAAGGTAGAGTAGGAAATAAACGTTTCATAGACATAATAGAAGGATGTCCAAGGTGACAATGCCAGGACTCCAAAGAGACTGTTTGATCAGCATGAAGAGACTAGGGAGGAGAAGTAGGTGTGGAAAAAACAAACACATAGAGCCCATCCACAAGACTACAAAAGCCAATCACTACACCCGTCTTCAGGTTCTGAAAAACACAAGACGAGGGGAAGAATGTCACATAATAGTTCATAGAGTTGATCAAATCACTAATAGAGAGAGTTGTGAGTAAACTTTGGTACAAGAAGAACAGAAGAAAGAGTGAGAGAGTTGTGAGTAAACTTTGGTACAAGAAGAACAGAAGAAAGAGTGAGAGAGGAGCAAGAGATGGATCCTTTCCCAGCAATCAGAGAGAAGGAACCGTCTGCAAAGCTCACCATATTCCAACCAGATAGAGGAAGGTAAGACACAAAACTTATAGCAGAGCCAGTCATATGATCTGTTGCTCCAGAATCAATAATCTAGTGGGTCAAAGGATGAGAAGTTGCAGCATGAGCACCTGAGGGTCCCACGCAGAAGGCTTCAGAAACTGTTCCTAAATCAGGTGGCAGAAGGCATGGATCTCATCGGTAGACAGAGCCAGAGGAGGTGCAGGCTGGACAGTGAGAGGTTGGGTCTCCTCAGAGGCATCAGACAGGTGGGTAGAGCGGGATTGAGTAGAGCAACCAGGAGAGCGACCATAACCACGTCCTCCACGCGGTGCAAAATCGTCACAGGTGCGTGAAAGTCTTGGAGACGAAAACAGGTGTCCCGGGTATGGCGGGACTTCCTGCGGTAATCACAAAGCAAATGATCTTTATTGGTGTACTTGGGCCTGGAATCACGAGAAGCTCTACTTCCAAACTGAACAGCCAAGGCAGAACCGTCAGGAGAAGTGTCAAGGGTCCATGTCTGTCTCCTATTAAATTCTTGCTGAATAAGATTGAAAACCTCCCAAAGAAAGGCCATAGGAGAGCGCCCAAGGATCTGAACACTGATCCGATCGAAGTCCCGATGCAGACCATAAAGAAACTCACAACTATGTTCCTGTCTTCCCGAGCACGAACAAGGTCTCATCCTCAGGAGACACAAGCGTGAGGGATTCAAAGTGATCATACTCTTGGTAAAGCTGAGTGAACTCCAAGTAGTTGATAGACGGAGGGCGATCACCCTGACAAAAGAGAAAGATTTTATGTCACGGATGGAAAATTTGGGCAGCATTGCTCCGACAGGAGTAAGTGGCCTCAGCCCTCTTCCAAACATCAACACCGGTATCCAGAAATAGGTAATTCTGGGCAATATAGTCAACCATGGAGCTAGTCAGCCAAAACATAACGAGGAAATTCTTAGACTCCCACTGTAGCCAATCAGGAGAATCCAGGCAGGTGTCGGTGTAGTACCCGGAACATAACCAAACAAACGCCTGCTCTTCAAGGAAATGGTAATAGCCCAAAACCACAGGAGAAAATTGGAGTCTTTCAGGCATAGAGGAGTATTGTGGTCATGACTTGACCGAATCGATCCACCAGACATCAAGGTAGTGGAGGAAACTCCGTCACCGAAAGAGATTGTGGGAGATTCACCATTCCCAGACATTATTACCCAAAAAATACAAATCAAGGGGTCAAGGGAAAGAACACCACAAACAGCTAGAGAGAAACAAGGGATTTCTCATGGAAGGAGGAACGAGACCAAATCCATGTAGGATCCTCCAAATAAGGACCGAAACCGGAAATGCCGTAATAATTAGGGCAGCATTCATGGTGCCAAGAGGAAGCCGTAACAAACCGCTTAAAAAATCCTTCCCTCACGCGACAGCGAGAGGAAGAAAGCCGGTGAGGACTGGGGGAGCGGCTAGGAGAGGAGACGACTTCGACTGGAGCTGTTGCGGGAGCTGCCGCTGGAGGAAGAGGAAGTCGCGGTGACGCTGAACACGGGAACGCAACGCGCGGTAGCTGGGAGCTGCCGGAAGACGTACGGTAGCTAGATGCAGAAGACTGGGCGAGGCGAGGCGAAACTAGGTGAGGTGCGACGAGAGCGGGAGTGGAGGAGAGAGCGAGAGACGGACATGATACGAGCGAGATAAAACCCTACGACTCACCTACGACTCTGATACCAAGTAAAAAAGAATCATCACTTGACATATAACAACCAACAAACGGTGTGGGACTAAACCCGTACATAAACAGAATATGCAAATACCAACATATATATATATATCCAAGGATTATGTTATATACACGGAATTAAGATTGAATTGATTAAAAAGGTTCTATTTCACATTGTATCAATGAGACGACAGAGACGCCCATTTTCGTTAGTCGATGTCGTCCCGTCCAGATATCTCCTCGACGTCGTCCTTTGCAAATCTCCTCGTTGACTCATCCTCCCGTCTAGAGGACCTCAACTTGTCTCAGTTGATTAAGCCCGACTTTATCCCCTCTCGTTACGTCCATGACGCCTGCCTCCTACGCTTTCTCTTGCTCACATTGATCGACTCATGTTGTTCAGTGGCTGCAACAATTGTTTCTTGCAATTGACAACCCTGTTGACAACCAACAATTGTTTTTGCTTGCCTCTTACAAACTATATACTTCAATGATGTGTAATGTCTTTATGATATCGTCCACAAACTTTGCTCTCTTCTAATGACAGATCACGATCTTCAATCATATCTCAATAAAGCCTAATCTATTATGGAGGAGGTGGAATTACTCATCACGAGTCAATGTTAAATCATATCTCGACTCTTCTCCTCGAATGCCCACTCTTGACGATTGGGGTCCTGGTTGTGGCAGGAGTGGCCGCAATACTGGTAATCGACAACAATTACTTATTTAAATGAAATGGTGATACCAGGGACAAGTGTTATTCATGTTGGAACCCGGATATCAGTTCAACAGAGTTCAGACTAAGAGGGAGCAGTTCAAGTTATTAGACTCGTGGTCGGGCACGCAAGAACGAGGTATTCCGAGCTCGGATTCGACCCTCGCTAGGTGAATAGTTAGATGCCTACCCCGACCCCTTGAGCTGCAGCAGGGAAGTCCTGCTACACACCCGGAAGCGCTACTCGCGACTTCCCCTCCCAAAGACAAATTGGGCGCGACACCTTGGATGATACAGAGTAAGAGCTCGCGGAATCGGAAGCTCTAGGAGGTTGAGTCTGCCTCTCCAAGGTGCTTTGGAGGTTTATTTATAAGGAAACTCTCTTCAAGGGTAGAACGGTCTTTTTTGGTATGCTAATATCGGCCTCCACCTTTTTTTTTGTTATCTGCACCCCCGAACTGGCCTGCAGACAGCGGAATCCCACTGTTCGAGGAGGCTAAGGGCAGACCCTGACGGTCTGTGGACAACCAAAAATAGTTTAATCGGAGAATTCTTGCGGCGGGGAGAGTACCTAGGTCTAAGGAGACGAGGGCTCACCTCGCGCCGGGTTAACTCTGTTTCCCGTGATGACGTCGTGTTTGTTGTTTTTTACTGAGTTCGTTACCTTGTTGAGCTCGTCGTTGTGTCGAGCTCGCTGTTATGTTAAACTCGCCTCGGTGTCGTGCTTGCAGCTATGTCGAGCTCGCCTCGGTGTCGTGCTCACAGCTATGTCGAGCTCGCATGACCTTTCTTGGGTCGGGTCTGGTCGTGCTCGCTAAATTGGGGTTGTACAATTCAGTTATTGGATTTTCAGATAGATATGTGAATTTCATTCATGTAGAGCCATCTAACCAAAAAAATACTCATCAAAATTTGAATGACAATGAATCAAATGAGTATCTTCAATATAAGTCCGGACTTTTTAACACCTTTCCTACAACCACAACATCTAATGACTACTGTTAATCACACTATTTGTCTTTCTCATACCACGCTTGATAGATCGTGGATATTGGATTCTAATGCTTCTGCACACTAATCATCAAATTATTCTTGCAAATGGATCCAAAGCTAAAGTTGAGGGCATTGGAAAAGTTGTTCCTCTTTATTCAATACCCTTACTGTCAATTATATAACAGTATCAAGAACGAGAAATAACATTAACTTGCATTGCATAAAAGAAAACACAGATAAAATCAGGAGACAAGCTGCCGCCAAGCACCCGGAGCCTGGGTCCTCCAAGACACTCCCTTCTCCAAGGGAGCCAAAAGACTAACAACTCCAAAATATAAAAATAGAGTGATGTTAACTGTAGGCTGGTTTCGACTGTATGCAGGCCAGGTTTGAAAAAAAAAACTTGTTTTCCCTTTTCAACCCGCAGGCCCTAAAATCCCTCCCGTCCGCTCGAATTTCTCGCCTGGTTCGTTGCTCCGCTCGTTGTCATCTCTTCTGCAACAATCATCGCAGGCTCCGCACATCTGGCATCCCCCTTCCGTTTCCTCTGGCAAATACCAGGTATGATTCATTTTCCCGTCGCCTTCTTGCTTCCCCATTTTCCCATAGCTGACTCGGATACAACCATTCAGCACATAGCTGCTTTCCTTTTTTTCCCATACCCTTCCACATTCCAGATTGGTGATTAATTAGGGTTACTATTTTTTCCCTGGTCTTCGTATGCTTCTGGTTTCCTCCGATTTCCTGCTGATAACTTTGAAGTATTGCCCAACTCACCCCTATTCCCTGATCAGGTAATCAGTGAAATTCATATACATTTCCTTCCATTTATGAATACAACACAAATGATTATGTATATATGTTGTTTGGGTTCATTGAATGGTGGTGAATGGTGATTGTGTTGATAGTGTATTTGTCCTATCCCTGGTGATAGTGATTGCATTTATGATTATTACAATTGTTTTTAATAGATGTTCTGATTTTTTTTATTACAAATGAATTTATAGGATAAGTTGTTCAGTATTGAAGGAACACCCAAAACCGCAAGTGTAGATGTTGGTATTTATTTCACTACCGACATAGAGATTCCAAGCAAGGATGAGTTAGTTGAATGGACAAGTAAAAGGTTGGCAGTGGTCTTGAATTTGTTGTTATCATTCAACGTTTGGATAAGCTAACCGGTCGTGCAAGGCCTAGAATTTTATTGAATTGTGATAGAGCGGGTTTTACTCGTCTTAGTCAATACAACAAATGTTTTGTTAAGAAAAATTTAAGAGTAGCTCAAAACGTTGTGGTTGTCATTTTGCAATTCAAGGTCAATAGGATGCAAATGTGAGTGTTTGGAGAGTTGAAGTAATATGTGGTACTCATAATCACTGTTTTGTACATCTAGAAGCTCACTCCTATGCATGTAAATTGGATGAAAGTGAACAAAAAAATGTGGAGGATATGTATGCTTCCGGTGTGAAATCAAGAAAAATCTTATCGACTTTAAAGAAAAAAAATCCTGGTAACAAAACAACAATGAGGACAATATACAATCAGAAGTTTAAACTGTATAGAAAAGAGTTGGATGGACGTATTCCTATTCAATTTTTGTATAACGGCTTATGTGATGCAGGTTACGTGAGTTTTAATCATGTTAATCTCAACACCAACATCTTTGAAAGTTTGTATTTTGCTCATCCGACATCTATTCAGCTGCAACATGTTCTCAGATGTTTTTATTATTATTAGAAAAGCCCATGTATAAAGGCCCAAAAAGGCCCTAGTATTCTCTCTTCTTTAGTCCCACATCTTGTATAGGATTTTTCCTCTCTTCTCACCTCCTATATAATTGTATTCTCTCCTTGTATTTACTTACACAAGCAATACATACAAGTTTTGGCTTCTCTCAACATGGTATCAGAGCCAGGTTCCATCCTCTAACCGTCCTGTGCATTTTTTAACCGCATCTACCCGCCGCCTTCTGGCGGACTCCGCGGTCTCCTCGCGGACTATTTGCGGTCTCCAGTGGTCTGCCTCCTTTTCTATCCGCCGCTTCTCGCTCACTGTACGCGGCCTCAACGGACAGTCCGCTGCCTCTCCACGTGGATCCAGGTTCTCTCCTCTTCCCCCCCCCTTTTTTATAGTTTTTCTCCTCTATCCCGTGGACCCCACCTCCCGTGCGTCTCGCACGGTCTCCCGTTCTATCCGCGCGGCTTCCCCTCCTATCCGCTCGGCGTCTGCTCCTTGCGATTTCCTTCTCGCCGCTCGATTTCTTTTCTCTTTTCTCCTATCCGCTCGAGTTCGTCAACTCGCGGCTTCTCTCTCTCCTATCCGCTCGAGTTTGTTAACTCGCGGTCTCTTTTCTCTCTCCCGCTCGAGTTCGTCAACTCGCGGCTTCTCTCTCCTATCCGCTCGAGTTTGTTAACTCGCGGTCTCTTTTCTTTTTTCGCCGCCTTCTCACGGCCTCCAGACCGTGCGGTCTGCTTCTTACCCGCTCTGGTCGTGGTCTGTCTGGCCGCTGGTGTTCGCATCGTGACCGTGCGGGTTCATTCTCCCGGCCTTTTCTGCTCGCTGATTCGTCGCTGCGGCTTGTTCCTAGTCGCCGCGGTCTCCTCCCGTCTCTGCGGCCTGCCTCTCCAGCGGACCCCTGCCTGGTCGCTGCGGCCTCCTTCCTATTCGCTGCGGCCTCCTTCCAAGTCGGTGCGGCTTGTCTTCCTGGACTATGGGCTCCTCTGTTGACTCCACCGGCCCGGCGGCTAGTCCGCCCGCAGACCGCCCGACTTGTCCTACCGACCTGCGCGATGAATTACGCATCACTACCATCTCTCTCTCCGGCAAGAAAAATTTTCTCCCTTGAGCGCATTCTGTGCGCCGGGTTCTCCAGGCCAAGGGTCTCCTGTCTTACCTCACCCAGGCTCCTCCGGCCCCCCCTACGGACGATTGGCTCCGCAACGATGGTCGTGTGCAGACTTGACTCCTCAACTCCTTGGATGGTGAGCTGTATCAGATGGCCATGTATCACGAGACGGTCAAGTCTATATGGGATGAGCTGCACTCACTATATTCCGGCAAGGACAGTCTTCAGCACCTCTACGACATCCTCACCGATCTCGTTGCTCTCGACGCCGGTGGCGCCCCGGACATGACGTCGTTTGTCACTCGGGCTAAGACTTTGGCCGAGGCCTGGATACTGCACCAGCCTTCTACCAGTGATCATGCTGCCCAACGCGCTCAGAAGGAGGCGGTTTGCATTGCTATTATGATGGCCCGTCTTCCGCCTCACCTTCAGACTATCCGGACTCAGGTTCTGGCATCTCCCACCGTTCCATCCCTGTCTGAGATCTGTTCCATGCTCCTCCGCGTGACGCCTCCTCCGGATGCTCCTGCGCCGACTTCCTCGGCCCTTCTTCAGCAGGCCCCTCCGCCCCTGCTTCCCTTGCCTCCCGCTGCTCGTGGTGGCCGCTCCGGCTCTCGGGGCCGCGGGCGTGGTGGCAGGGGGCGGCCGAAGTGTTCCTGCTGCGGCAAGGACGGACACCTTGAAGCGACCTGTTACCGCAAGAATGGATATCCTCCTCGACCGACGGCTTCGGTGGCCGCAGATGCCTCCTCTCCTGCCTCTCAGGACCTTGAAGCTGTCCGCCTCCAGCTCCAGCACCTCCAGGGACTGCTCAACCCGCCTCCTTCCCTGGCCTCCACCTTCGTCTCCCAAGCAGGTACGACCTGTCTCTCCACCGGTCCGTCCTGGATCATGGACTCCGGTGCCACTCATCACATTACGTCCCAGCGGCCTGCCACATACTCGGACTCTCCTCATCCGCGGTCTATCACCGTGGCTAATGGGGCCCTTGTTCCCGTCTCCGGATCGACGGACATCTCTCTCAGCCCGTCGTTTCCTCTCCGCTCGGCTCTTCATGTTCCGAGTTCCCCCTTCAATTTACTTTCTGTTGGTCGCCTTACTGCTGATTTGGATTGCTCTGTTATATTCACTTCCTCTTCGTTTGTCATACAGGATCGCAGGACGCGGACTACCATTGGTAAAGGCGGATTGCGGAACGGGCTCTACCTTCTCGACACACCTCCTACTATCCTCTCCTCCGTCTCCTCCACCGAGTGGCATCGCCTTCTTGGCCACGCTCCTCTACCTGTTCTCCAGCGGGCTCTCCCTGATATCTCTCTCCATCCGTTTCAGTGTGAGTCTTGTATCCTCGGCAAGCAGCCGCGTTCATCTTATCCTGCTCATTGTACCCGGAGCTCTGCTCCGTTTGATTTATTGCATTCTGATGTATGGGGACCATATAAAATTACTAGTATTTCTGGTTTCCGGTATTTTATTACTTTCATTGATGATTATTCTCGCATGACGTGGTTGTACTTACTTCGTGATCGCTCCGAGCTTCCTCGCATTTTTCGAGCCTTTGTCGTTGAAACTCGTACCCAATTTCACACAACTATCAAAACTGTGCGCACGGATAATGCTCGTGAGTACACTGGCCACGACTTTGCTACTATATGCTCTGAGTTCGGGATTATCCACCAAACCTCTTGTGCCTACACGCATCAACAAAACGGCGTTGCCAAACGTAAAAACCGCCACTTACTTGATGTGGCTCGCTCCCTCATGCTTCAAATGCATGTGCCCAAGCATTACTGGAACTTTGCGGTCTCCACGGCTTGTTTTCTCATCAACCGTCTCCCTTCCTCCGTCCTCCACTATGCTACTCCATTCAGCCTGTTGTTTCCCTCGATGCCGGCTTTCCCTATTCCGCCCCGTATCTTTGGTAGCACTTGTTACGTCCACCATTTGGGCCCGCCCTCGGACAAATTGGATCCCCGGGCGGCTAAACACATATTCGTGGGCTATTCCCGTACTCAGAAGGGGTATCTCTGTTATTCTCCCGTCACTCGGAAGCTCTCCGTCTCTGCGGATGTCACCTTCCGCGAGACTCAACCATTTTTTTCGGATTCTCTCACTACTCCTTCGACTCCTTTACCTCCATCCATCCCACGCCCAGTTCTCCCCGTTACAACGCCGCTGCTACCGGTTCCACCAGCTCTACCTTCTGTTCCCCCCCCCCCCCGCCCCACCCATCATCCGGGTCTATACTTGTCGCCCCCGTTGCTCTATGGCCCCACTGCAGTCCGCCTCAACCACGGTTACTCCGCGCCCGGCCGATCAGGTACAGACATCCATCGCTCATCCTCTAGCTCACTACGTCTCTCTAAATCGCCTATCACCCCATCTTCACACTTTTGCTACTTCTCTTTCCTCGGTTTCTGTTCCTAATTCTGTGCAGGAGGCGCTCGAACATCCTGGCTGGCGGGCTGCCATGGAGGAGGAAATGGCTGCTCTCTGGACTAATCAGACCTGGACTCTCGTCCCTCTTCTTCCCGGTCAGAAACCCGTTGGGTGTAAATGGGTCTTTGTTATTAAACATGCTGCTGATGACACTATTGACCGCCTAAAGGCCCGCCTTGTGGCTCGTGGCTTCACCCAGCAGCAGGGGCTCGACTACGAGGAGACTTTTTCCCCGGTGGCCAAACTCAATACAGTCCGGGTTCTCCTCTCTGTTGCGGTACATCGCCAGTGGCCCCTACTCCAACTGGATGTCAAAAATGCATTTCTGAACGGTGATTTCCAGGAAACTGTGTATATGCAACAACCTCCCGGGTTTGAGACCACGGGGGAGTCTCAAGTCTGCCATCTTCGAAAGGCTCTTTATGGTCTCAAACAGTCCCCCCGGGCATGGTTTGACAAGTTCAGTAAGGCCCTCCGGGAGATTGGTTTTACTCGAAGCTCCCCGACTTCTCGCTCTTCACACGCAACCGATCTACCGGGACCGTCCTTCTGCTAGTCTATGTGGACGACATCATTATTACTGGGAACGACTCGAATGGAATACTGGCGGTCAAACTTCATCTGAGCACCGTGTTTTAAACAAAAGATCTGGGGCCCCTTCGGTACTTCTTGGGCCTAGAAGTCGTCAGACGACCATATGGTTTGATCCTTTCTCAGCGAAAGTACTGTACTGACCTTCTTCATGATGCGGGTTACTCAGGCTGTAAGCCGGTTGACACCCCAATGGATGTCTAATCACAAGTTATGCGCGCTGGCCTCTGACTCAGATATCCTACTGGAAAATCCAGAATATTACCGTCGCCTAGTTAGAAAATTGATATACCTCACAGTAACCAGACCAGATATCTCCTTCGCTGTTGGTATCGTCAGTCGATATATGCATTCCCCCAGAAGCTCTCATCTTCAGGCGGTTGAACGTATTCTCAGATACCTCAAAAAGGCTCCTGGACAAGGACTGGTGTACAAAGTCTCTTCTTCCTCTCCTACTTTGGTAGCATACTCTGATGCTGACTATGCTGGGTCCCTCGATGATCGAAGGTCCACCAGTGGCTTCTGCACGTACTTTGGAGGACATCTGATTACCTGGCGGAGCAAGAAACAAGCGGTCGTTGCTCGATCATCAGCTGAGGCAGAATATCGGGCGATGGCATCAGTGGACAGTGGTGTCGGAACTAACGTGGCTTGAAAGCCTTCTCACCGATCTGGGTGTAAAGCTTCCTTCACCGGCTCTTCTCCTCTGTGGCAGTCAAGCTGCTATACACATTGCCAAGAACCCAGTCTTTCATGAGAGAACTAAACATATTGAAGTCGACTGTCATTTTATCCGGGAAAAGGTTCAACTAAAGAAGATCGACCTCAGACATGTTCCTGGTACTGAACAAGTTGCGGATGTCCTCACAAAGGCCTTGTCAAGTACCCTCTTCTATCAATGCATGTCCAAGCTTGGTGCATACGATTTGTACGCTCCAGCTTGCGGGGGAGTATTAGAAAAGCCCATGCATAAAGGCCCAAAAAGGCCCTAGTATTCTCTCTTCTTTAGTCCCACATCTTGTATAGGATTTTTCCTCTCTTCTCACCTCCTATATAATTGTATTCTCTCCTTGTATTTACTTACACAAGCAATACATACAAGTTTTGGCTTCTCTCAACAATTATGAACTGCACTTACAAAACCAATCAATATAGATTATCTCTGCTTTGTATTGTTAGGTTGACAACAACGAATTTGTCTTTTTTTTCTAGATTTTCCATTATGTCAAATCAAGGTTGTAGATGTCGGATGATAGATTCATGTCGATTTGAGTTTGAAATGTCGGATTGCGGTGGATATATCAGGGATATTATATAATGTCGGATTTTAATATTTAAATAAATTTATTCATATATATTACACAGTTTTTATAAATATGTATAATTGTATACATAATGTATGTTTACAAATTACAAAATAAACATATACACAAATAACGTATGTTTATAAATTACACTAGAAAGATTCGTCGACTGCAATAAATGAGATAAAGATCACCAAATGAAAGCTAGATAAGAAAGTAGTCGATACTAGACTTAGAGAGATGCATGAAATGAAGCACAAAACAAATTATTTTTGTTTGGTCTCCTCAAATGGGACAACCCAGTGCACAAAGCATCCTTGCACAGCGAGGGTCTGAGGAAGGATTCCAACACAAGGGTGAAATGTAGGCAAACCTTACCCTGCATTTTTGCAAAAGGCTGCTTCCAGGATTCGAACCTGTGACCTCAAGGTCACACGACAACACCTTAAACGGTGTTTGGTCTCTTCAAAAAATAAATAAATAATATTTGTAATACTCTCGACGATATATCGATCGCGAAATATCGCCTAATATATCAGGTTAAACGGATATATCGGGCGATATTTTCAAAAATTCAAGTTCTTTGCCAATTGTTTTTGTGAATGGATTGATAGAGAAAATTGCACTTATGAATGTCATCGAGCTAGTCTTCCCTAAATTTAAAATCATATTATGTCACTTGCATATCAGAAGAAATATTTTATTGCATTGCAAAAAAAAAAATCAAAGAAGGCAAGGAATGTGTGACCTTCTTATGTGTTGGCAAAACTCGCTAATTTACTAACAGTGCATGGGTTTAATTTGTGATACAACTCTATGCTAACAAGCTATGCAGATAAATATCCAGATGTTATTCATTATGTTGTCACAACTTAGATTGATCCTTACAAAGAGTGCTTTGTATCAGATTAGATAG
Organism: Platanthera zijinensis; assembly: GCA_039513925.1. Taxonomy (NCBI): domain Eukaryota; kingdom Viridiplantae; phylum Streptophyta; class Magnoliopsida; order Asparagales; family Orchidaceae; genus Platanthera; species Platanthera zijinensis. The sequence goes on from CM077089.1 coordinate 143,114,779, forward strand.
ATAAATTTTGTTCATCTAGGTAACTCTACAACCAACTGTGTTGAGAGCAGTCATAGCCAATTAAAATGATTTTTGAAGGTATCTATCAGCAACATAACTACAGTTTGGAAAACCTTTGATCAAATGATAACTCCATGTCACATTGAGATCAAAAAATCATTTGGCCAAAGTATTATGCCGGTAAATAACAGGTTTAGTGGGGCTTTATATTCAAGTTTGGTTGATTCTATATCTATTGTTGCCAAATGTATTATTAAAAAATAAGAACAATTTGTAAGGTCTGGGTTTCCCGAAGCACCAGATTGCACACATAAAGTAGGGAACACATTCGGTTTGTCATGCGCACATGAGTTGGTGATTTACAGAAATCAATGAAGTGCATTCCCCTTCTGTATGGTCCATAAGCATTGGAGAACATTCCCCTTCTGTATGGTCCTTAAGCATTGGAGAACTTTGACAGTGAACGCAATCCCTACAGACACAACATCAGTTAAGGAAGAGAATACAACTCCTTCTGACATACAAATGGAGTTGGATTGTCTAATTAAAAAGTACAACAGCTCAGATGACATTCACAAGCATGAACTTAAAAGAAAACTACGAGAGCTTTTGGATCATTCTACAACAAAAACTATAGAACCTTATATGTCATTATGCTTGAAAGACCGACCAAAGGGCAGCAACAATAAATTGAAGGAGAATTTCAAATCAACAACCAAGGATACTTCACATTTTGAACATATTAATATGAATGAACAACTACAGTTCAAGAGAAAGCTTGAACGAAAAAGCGGTCCTCACAATAAGAGATTTTTAATTTGCATTCGGAAGGAGATACCTCCTTGAATTTCAAAATATATACTTGATGCCATAAATGTGACACGAGATGAGCATTTTGGTTACCGTGTGATCAGTCATGCGTTATACATGGGGAGAATTGGAAACAAGTAAGAAATGACCAGTTGAAGGATCCCCAGAAAGGGCAATTTTATATTCAGATATATTTGGGAGTGTGGGGCTACATGAATGACTGCAATCTCTAGATTGCAATATAATTCCAGCTTTGATTGACAAATAGATGCCAATGTCTGGCATGGGATTAGTAATAGCATCTTGCTATAATGTGGGAATTATTCAGTACTCTAGATTTCAGTCTTTCATTTTTCTACCCTAATATTCTGCGCCTTCAAAAAGCCGAAAAATTATTTTTATTGATTTTTTGAAAGACAACCACTTCATATGATTGCAAATGAGGGAAGATTGTCCAATGACACCTTTTTTCCCATATGGATGTGGTATCCCAAATCAATTGGAGGGGATTGGGCTTTACAATATGGATGTGAGATTGTTACTTGGCAGATCCTTGAAATGCACGGAATGTTTCTAAATTTCTTATATAGAAAATTTCACTTGTTATTTAGAAAATATTTGTGCCCATATATATTATATTTCTCTTCTATTATATAACAATTGTATACTGAAGAATCTAATTAGCTGGCCCTCTCTTTGATGATTGTCAGAACCTGAGCAGAGTCCGGGCGGTTAGGCGAACAGGACTGGCGGACAGGATAAGCGGACTGGCGGCTAGTACTAGCGGACTGGCGGCTAGTACTAGCGGACAGGTCTTGCGGTCTGGCGGACTGGAGAGGCGGATTGGTTTGGTGGTCTGCCTATCTGGTAGTCCTAGCAGTGTTACTGCGGTGCGGTCTAAGCAGTCCTGGCGATTGGGTGACTTGACTGGCGATCTAAGCAGTTGTTCCTTGTAAACTGCACCGGTTAACCGCAGTGCGGTCTACTGAGATCAGATCAATTGACGGTAAGGCGATTAGGACAGGCCTAACCGCTCCAGGTGCTTTTGTATTCTTCCCGCAGCCGTGCTATTTGATGATCATCAGAGTCTTAACCGTCAGTTAGAGATCGACAACTCTCAAGCATGGTCACTGGTGCGGTATGGCAGTTAGACTCAGTCTAACCGCAACTATTTCTCCTAGAGCTGTTAGCTGGGGTTTGTCGGATAGAGACCAGAGCTACCATGGTGTCTTTACTGTCTGTGTAGTCGTGCGGTTAAGCCTGTTTAACTGCGCGGTTTTATCTATCCACCTAGTCGCATGTGACAGGCGTCGTATATTCTCTCTCTTGTTTTTTCTCTCTCTTCCACCTTTCCTATAAATAGGGGCATACCCATGTATTATGAAACTTTTTAGAGCAATAAATTTTTGTTATTTAGCTCTTTTCGCACATGGTATCAGAGTCAATCGGTCTTTTTCTCCATTTTCTTCTTTCTCAGTCGTGGCACAGTGTAAGCGGTCTCTAATTTTTTAACCGCCTGCTCTTCTCTTCTCTTACCGCGGTTCTCTTTTCTTGACCGCGTGTTTCCGCGGTTTCTTCTTTTTTTGCGCTCTTCTCTTCTTTAGCGGTATTTTCTCCTTTCCGCTGTCTCTTGCCGCCCTCCCGCCCTCCTTTTTCTCTTCGCACTTCCTGCAAATAGCTCTCTAATCGCGCGGTTTCTCTCTGATCGCGCGGGTAGCCGATGGGGACTCCGACTTCTTTTTCCTCCATTTTATCCGCGCAACTGGTTCCTACCGTTGCCTCTATTTCCACTTCTGATAATCTTGGAACTACGTCCAAGCTGATTTATCCTAATTATCCGGACTGGAGTGTTTCCTTAACTTTTTTGTTACGGTCACAACGCAAACGTCATCACCTTACTAATGACCCTCCTCGTGGCTCTGCTGCGATTGATGACTGTGATGCAAGTGATGCTCTAGCTTGTATATGGATTGCAAATAGCCTTTCTGATGGGTGCCTTCTTGTCATACGACATGATGAGACAGTTAAGGCCTCTTGGACGCATCTGGCATACCAGGAGGCGCTCTTGGTGCTGAACTTCTTCAGCATCGTCCATTCTCTAAAGATTTTGCTGAACAACACAAGCACTTTCAGGCTAAGTTATCAAAGGCGCAAGGCGCACCGAGGCGCAAAGGGCCCCTGGAGCCTAGGCGCAGACGCGCACCTAAGGCATGTGAGGCGCACAAATGAGGGAAAAATGAAATTGAGCGAATTGGGCGCCCAATTAGCTGAAATTGTGCGAATTGGGCGCCCAATTCGCTGAAATTAAGTGAATTGGGCGCCCAATTCGCTGAAATTAAGCGAATTCACTCAATTTCAGCAAATTGGGAGCCCAATTCGCTGATTCAGCAAATTGGGAGCCCAATTCGCTGATTCAACGAATTGGGCGCCCAAGTGTGCCTAGGGGTGCCTCGGGTGCGTCTGAGATCATGTCTTTGTCCATCTCAATTTTTTTTTAAAAAAAACACCTTGAAAGGCCCAGGCGCGCCTCTGGGGCACATCGCCCGCCTCAGCCGTGCTGAGGTGCGGCGGGCTGCGCCTAGTGCGCCCGGCGCCTCAGGCACGCGCCTTGACAATTGTGCTTCCAGGAACTTTTGGTCGTGTGTTATCTCCTTCGTTTGTCAGAATCTTATGATATGATTCGGTAACAGATTCTTGGAGAGCCTGATACTCCCACTCTGGATGCTACTGCTGTGCGCATTTTGGTGGCTACTACTCTTCTTCAGTATGCTTTGCTTACCTCTCCGCCTCCTCCTGACATTATTGCTCATCTAGCTCGTAATGACATTCCCAGTGGTCGTGGAGGTCGCTCAGGTGGGCGTGCTTCCTCTAGATTTCTTTGCTCTCACTGTGGAAAGACCGGTCACCTTGTTGATCGATGCTGGGTCAAGCATCCTCATCTTCGACCTGCTGTCAGTGATACTAGCTCAAAGAAGACCACTTCTCTTGCTACCTCTTCGGGTGCTGCTCATATGGCAACTACGGGTAGGTGGCTCATTGATTGTGGTGCTACTAGTCATATGACAGACAATCCTCGCCTTTTCTCCCGTCTGGACAAATATAACAGTTATCTATGGTTTTTATTGCGGACGGTTCTCCATCCCCTGTATGTGGATCTCGAACAGTGCATGTTACTTCGTCTCTCCACCTTGAGGATACTCTCTACGTACCAACCTTTTCGTGCAACTTACTTTTTGTTCCTTCTCTGTGTAAGCAATTAAATTGCACGTCTACTTTTACCTCGTGTACTTGTTCTTTTCAGGATCCTCACTCCAAGGAGACGATTGCTACTGGGACAGAAAGCGGCGGCTTATTCTACCTTGATAATGTGTCTGTCTTTTCTGCTTCTTCTTCTCTTCTGCAGTGACATCTTCGTCTTGAGCATCCTCCTCCTTGCATTCTTTACCAGCTTCTACCTGATATACCTTGAGGAGATTTTTCTCTCAACTGTGAAGCTTGTCAACTTGACAAACATCATCGTTCAACTTTTCCGGCAAAAGTAGGACATAGCTCTTCTTGTCCTTTTAAACTTGTTCATTCTGATATTTGGGGTCCTTGTCCGACTAAAACTATTGGTAGAGGTAGTCTGTATTTTGTTACGTTTATTGATGATTTTTCAAGATGTACTTGGTTGTACTTGCTCAAAGAACGTTCTGAAATTTTTTATATTTTCACTGCGTTCTATAACGAGGTGTGTACTCAGTTTGATGTTTCCATTAAAGTGCTTCGCACTGAAATTGCCAAAGAGTACTTTAGTCATCACTTTTTTGTCTTTTGTATGCATCACGGTATTATACATCAAATTAGTTGTTCTTACACCTCTCAACAGAATGGGGTTGTTGAACGCAAGAATCGACATCTCCTTGGTGTGGCTCGCACTCTTTTCACTCAAATGAGTGCTCTTCGATCCTATTGGGGTCATGTCGTTCTTCTTTCTTATTACCTTATCAATCGAATTCCTTCTTCGGTTCTCAACGACAAGACTTCTTTCTCCATTCTATATCCTGATGCAACATTGTTTCCCTTACCTCCACGTGCCTTAGGATGCACGGTGTTTGTCCACTCTCCTTCTCCTGGACGTGACAAACTCTCACCTCGCTCAGTTAAGTGCGTTTTTCTGGGCTACTGTCCGACACAAAAAGGATATCGGTGTTATGATCCTCTTCTTCGGAAATAGTATGTTTTCGCGTATGTTACTTTCTTTGAGGATGCTCCTTACTTTTCTCGCACCTATACTCTCACATCTTCTGGTGAATCCTTTCTCTATTTATCATCTATGCATCTCTACCTGACCCTACATCTCTTCCTCCTACACCAGTCTCTGATTATACTTCTCTTTCTCCTGCTTCTGCTTCTCTCCCTGAGCCGCTGCTGCCAGTTCCCGGGACAACAGTCTCTCCGACGGATGAATCTGATACTACAGACGAGCCAGACCTTGATCTTCTGATTTCCCTTCGGAAGGGTGTTCGGACATGCACTCAACATCCTATATGTGATGTTTCTTATGCTCGATTGTCTCCTTCCTGTAAGAGTTTTGCTCTCGCTATCTCAACTAATGTCATTCCGACTACCTATCAAAAATCTCTTGGTACTCATTGGAAAGCCCCTATGGATGAAGAGATAAAAACTTTAACTGAACGGGGTACTTGGACTCTTGTCCCTACCCCTCCAAGAGCTGATGTGGTTGACTGTCGCTGGGTCTTTGTGATCAAGTTTCTTCCTGATGGTACCATTGATCGTTATAAGGCTCGGCTTGTTTCCAAAGGTTTTACTCAGACCTATGGTGTGGACTTCTTTGATACCTTCTCTCCATTTGCTCGGATTACGATGATTGTGTTCTCTTTTTTGTGTCTGTTAGCAGAAATTGGGAGATGTCTCAGTTGGATGTCAAGAATGTCTTCCTTTATGGAGATCTAAAGGAGATAGTCTATATGGAGCAACCTCCTGGTTATGTTGCTCAGGGGGAGTCTCGGGTGTGTAGGTTGAAGAAGGCAATCTATGGACTTAAGCAAAGCCCGCGGTCCTGGTTTGAAAAGTTCAGCGAAGTTATCTTTGTTATTGGGTTTGCTCGAAGTGCTACAGATCACTCTTTGTTCATACGCAAGACTTCTACAGGGCTAGTTGTTCTTGCTGTTTTGTGGATGATATTATTCTTACAGGGGATGATAAGAAGAGAATTGACCTAAAAAAAACATCTTCTTCAACATTTTGTTATAAAAGATATGGGGTCTCCCAAGTACTTTCTGGGAATTGAGATTTCCCGAAGGCCTAGTTCTATTGTGCACTTGCAGCGGAAGTATGTCTTGGATCTTTTAGAAGAGACAGGTGTTCTTGGGACTAAACCTGCTCGGTGTCCAATGATTATTGGTGATGACAAATGTTAGAGTGAGAACTCCCCTCTCCTTGTAGATGTCACCAGGTACAAACGGCTTGTGGGAAAACTCATTTATCTGACAGTCACAAGGTCGGATATCTGTTATACAGTAGGAAGGGTAAGCCAATTTATGCAAGCTCCCAAGGAATGTCATCTTCAATCAGCTCTAAATATCTTGGAATATGTGAAAGGGTCTCCGGGAAAGGGACTTCTGTTTCAGAAGAATAATCATTTGAGAATTGAAGCATATTCTGATGTCAGCTATGCAGATGACAAAAAGGATAGAAAATCTACGTCTGATTTTTGCACTTTCATGTGAAAAAATTTGGTCAGCTGGAATAACAAGAAACAGTCTGTAGTCTTCAGGTCAAGTGTTGAAGCTGAATACAGAAGCATGGCTTTGACTACTTGTGAGCTGAAGTGGTTACGGGCACTGATGCTTGATTTGGGAGAAGTCTATGATCATCCTCTGCCAATATTCTGTGACAACAAGACAGCTATACATATTTTGAAGAATCCAGTTTCATAAGAGGACAAAGCACATTGAAGTAGACTGCCACTTTATCAGAGAAGAGGTGTAGAAAAATCAGATCTGCACTCCGTTTGTCACTTCTGACAAAGAACTAGCCGATGTTTTTACCAAACCAGTGTCATCCTTTTCAGATGTTTGTAACAAGCTGGGCATGGTTGACATATACGCTCCAGCTTGAGGGGGAGTGCCAGAACCTGAGCAGTCCGGGCAGTTAGGCGAACAGGACTGGCAGACAGGATAAGCGGTCTGGCGGCTAGTACTAGTGGACAGGTCTGGCGAACTGGAGAGGCGGACTGGTTTAGTGGTCTGCCTATCTGGTAGTCCTAGCAGTATTACTACGGTGCGGTCTAAGCAGTCCTGGCGATCAGGCGACTTGACTGGTGATCTAAGCAGTTGTTCTTTGTAAACTGCACCGGTTAACCGTAATGCGGTCTGCTGAGATCAAATCAATTGATGATCAGGCGGTTAGGACCAACCTAACCACTCCAGGTGCTTTTGTATTCTTCCCGTAGTTGTGTTATTTGATGATCAACAGATTCTTAACCGTCAGTTAGAGATCGACAACTCTCAAGCATGGTCATTGGTGCGGTCTGGCGGTTTGACTCAGTCTAACCGCAGTTATTTCTCCTAGAACATTTCATTGGAGTTTGTCGAATAGAGACCAGAGCTACCATGGTGCCTTTACTGTCTGTGTAGTCGTGCGCTTAAGCCTGTATAACCGCAAAGCCCGCGCGGCTAGTGTTTTATCTATCCGCCTAATTGCATGTGACAGGCATTATATATTATCTCTCTTGTTTTTTCTCTCTTCCCCCGTTCCTATAAATAGGGGGCATACTCATGTATTATGTAACTTTTTGGAGCAATAAAGTTCTGCTATTTAGCTCTTTTCGCATAATGTACACTACAATGTTGGATACAGGAACAACTCAGTTAGTGGTGTTAGAGGAGCCTTCATCTTTGATAATTTATTTCCTGGAAGTTTCTATCTCCGCCCTTTGCTTAAGGTATGTTCTTCAATACATCTAAAAAAGATTTTTATTGAGGTATTCATGTGATTGATTATTTGCGGTGATTTTCCAAAGAAAATAAACTGGTTTAATTTCAACAGTTATTTTGATGATAAGCGTTTGAAGGAGATACCGAGTATGGAGATCACTTATAAAGATCTTTGATGGTAATTAATTAGCATTCATCACTTAATTTTTGTTAAACCCAAAATCAAAGCTAATTTTCATATTCTCGTTTCGATGCAGGTATATTGACGGTACTTTTGAAGAGCTTTTTGTTTTGAGTTTTGGTTCTTTTGGTGCTTTCATTGTGAAAGTATGATTTGGATTTTCTTGCGTTTTGTTTATTTTGGTGTTTTAATTAAGAAAGTAAGAATTTGTGTTTTGATAAATAAGTTTTACCTAAAGGATGTATTTAATCAGCTATTATGAATGTTCTATTTGGCATGGTGATTTATAGAAGATATGAATTTGATTTTTGAATATGACCTGCAGATATGAAATTTGATCTGCATGAACATTTCTTTGTCCTGCATATATCTGTGGTCATAAAACCAAAAGTGGAAAGCATATAACATTGCTCTAAAAATAACTCACCACCTAAGGCTCCTAATATAGATAGAGACCCCATTATAAGACAATACCTAAAGTCACGTGGATAATTAATTGCAAATAAGATAGCCCGTAACAGTCACCGCATCTCTGCTCTCCAGGCATATGCATATCAACACACCTGTCCTGAAAAGCAACCTTGCCCCCAAGGTTGAGCCTGTAAGGGGCCCCTGGGCGCATCGTCGAGACTCAGACGACTCTTATGGTGGGCGGCTCATGTGAAACCTCAAAAGATTGGAGGCGCCGCGACTGACCTGGTGGTTGCAGATCTATGGTAAGTTTGTCTGAAATGAGAGCAAAGCTTGTCAAAGTGAAAAAATGTCTTGTCGGATAGGTGCAAAACCAAGGACTTTGGTAAGTTGAGGTGTGAAAAGAATTTGTCAAGTTCCCTTGGATTCAGAGGCACGAAAGGAATTTCCACCAAAAGAAAAGGATAGCAGTGGATGAGTGTTGTCATAACGAATGCGGCAAGACAAGCCAGGCTGCAAGCAGTGGGAACATAAAGTCCACAAGGAGACATGAAGATGACATGCATGTGTTGTGTCGGGTGAAAGGGAAGGTCATGTGAATAGGGAAGTATTAAGGGAGAGAGAACGTGGTCCATCAATTGGAAAAGAAAGTTGGGCGCGGGTGTGGGTGAAGGCATAATAAGGTGAAGTGAGGCCACACCTGCTAATATCATGGGATCTGGAGCTCGAGAGAAGACATCGAGGGGGTTGTGGCTTGCGTGTGAAGGGAGCCAGTGCATGCGTAGGCAGAGCAAGGAGAGGAAAGAAGGGTGTGTTGGTGTCGGTCAGACGTTTAACTATAAGGGGTAGGAACGCCAGGAAGGGTGAGCGGAGCAAGAATGCAAGACGGTAACGGTGAAGGCTGCATGAGCACCGTCATGGGAGCCTAAGCATGTCAAGCTTTGTCGAGGACGAGATCGGAGGCTAGCAATACGGCGATTGGCAGTGGAACCCTTTTGGAAGGTCCGACTGGATGTGTGGGTAGTGCGAGAGGCACGGGAGAAGAAGAAGCCAGGGAGGTCATTGGCAGGGCTGCGCAGAAGTGATAGTGAAGGGCAAGCACCGTGGCGAGTAGGTCGTCTTGGACGACATCGAGCGGACCGAAGCGGCGGTGCAGCAATTCGAGCGTGAGGGCCATGGAGTGGACTAAAGCTAGCACTGGCAGAATGGGGTAGGGAAGACAATCAGGAGACGATTACTCGAAACAGGGACAAAGAGCACTTAGGGTTCCAAACTTCCGGCAAAAAACCCCAAAAGAGTGGCAGGTTGGACCAATTGATGTGTGGTAGCCATATCAAGAACGAGAACAAAGAACACAAACTTGCATTGCATAAAAGAACACACAGATACAATCAGGAAACAAGCTCCTGCCAAGCACCTAAAAGTTGGATCCTCCAAGGTACTCCCCTCTCCAAGAGAGCCAAAAGACTAACAATTTCAAAAGATAAAGATAACTCACTCCCTAAGACTCCTTATATAGATGGACCCCCCCCCCTCCATTGTAGGACAAAATACGTAAAGATACGTGCATAATTAATTGTGAATAAGATAACCTGTAACAGACGCCACACCACGTCTTTGCTTATCAGGCATATGCGTAACATACTAACATCTATTCATCCCCAGATGTCCTTTTAACCTTATATCTGTTATCCAACGTACTCAAAATATAAATTGTTCTATAACTAACTTTCACTGATAATTCTTTTTCCATACAGGATTGGAATACGAGGAAGACGATTGGAGTAGGAACTAAATAACAGTCGGCATGTTGAAAATCTAAATTGTTCTATAACTTTTACTGATACTTATTTTTCCATACAGGAGCGGACTTGTTGAAAATATAATTTCATATCGAGTAACTCATGTATCCTAATGCATTTAATATTAGTTATGGGCCTCTCTATCTACAGCCAATTGGTTAGGGATTGGGTGGATAATTTTAAGAATATCAGAACAAGAGGTCTTGATTTTGATGGGTGTTGCAATATAATTTAAATGTTTGATGATGGTCACAAGTATTAGCTTAGTCTTTGACAAGATAAAATAAGTGGAGGCTGAAAGCTTGTAGAATCAACTAAATTACTAAGCCGTTTGACCATTCAAACAGACTATGGCTCTGCATGGGCATCTCTGTAGAATCCTTGCCACCGCCATTAACGCCATTGTGCCTCTAGTGGAGGTCACATGAAGGCCTGCATGATCGAAAGTCACCTGCATCACGTTGTTTTTGTGCTGGTGATGGGACCACTATTCCATTGTCCCTCTCCAGACAACGTGTCGCCATAGTGGCGATGGTGGTGGTCTGCACCTCCAATAAATTAGCACCAAACAAAGCCTAGGTAATGGATATAAGGCTATAAGGAAACAAATATAATCTAGAAAGGACAATCTTCAAATTAAATTTCCAATATAAGTTTCTAGATAAGATTCAGAAAACATTTAAATTAGCATTCAAATTCAACAAAAGATGAAAACAAACTTATAATCAGCTCTGTTAGGATTCCCACGAAAATCCTTGGAAATAATTAAAGATTCAATTATTGTGATATTAACTTAGAAAAGTTTATTCCAGGGGAAAAAATTTGAATAAGGTAGTTTTAGCTCTTAAGAACTCACCAATACGCTCTAGTACTGTTCTATTCTACCAAAGCAAAAGGCTTAAGGTTACCTTCTGATCTTGAAGAGGAGTACCCTTGACAGCAACCAACGCATTAATGGGAACACTCTCTGGATGTGTAGGAAGTGTGGCCAATGTATGCAATAAGCCCACACGATCTTCTTCTGCTTCACCAAGACCAATAATTCCCCCTATATTTGAAAAGAGGATCATACAATTTTCATAATATAAACAGTTTTTTCTAGGATTTTTTCAATTTCAAAAGGTAAATAGCAGAATTCTTAGCAAGGCAAGCTCAGAACATAAGTTTGAATCAATTATTCAGAACATAGTATGAATATATCATAAAATGTTGCTGAAGACGTGGATGTTGATGAATACAATATATCCTTTCACCAATCCGACCAGGAGTTGGTTGGAGATGCAGAAGCAGCCCTCCGCTCGAGGGGGGTGGGGGGGGGAGGAGGGGGGCGTGGGTCCTCAGACAAAAATCTAGAATTGTTGGGTATTTTCTCCAAGTTTGTAGTTCTTGAACTTACGTATACATAAACGATAATTTCTTATAATCATGTATTACAACAAAAGAACCAAGAAACCGTATTGCAGAAAATGTGAATTAGAATATTTAAAACTACATAAACTTCTGTCCTCGACTTCTGTAATGTTCTCTTTATAATGATTTGAGGAGCAGTAAGATTCCTAACAAACTCATATAAGAAATATTTGGGTAAAAGCTCAATGCAAAGACCCATTTCCTTGACCCATTAGGAGAACTCTCTAGTGTATAGATTAATCTCACACTGTGGTTTAGAGTTAAGGTGTCCCTCCTACCGATATATATGTGTACATGAACTTGTATTTCACTACTTAATAAGAAGAAATAAAATTATTGTACTTTATATTCCGTTTTTCTACATGCTATCAGAGCTATAGGATTCCTAACATAGAACTATCAAAGCTCCCACTCTCACTGATTGAGCTCTCACGTCCACTTCCAACAAAATCAGCCTGCCACATGGACGCCTGGCTTGAGCCAATTTCCGGTACTCGCATCTTGGGCCCTTAGTTATTAAGGGCATAAGGCGCACCAAGGCCCAAAGGGGTCTTGTAGCCTAGGCGCAATGCTTAAAGCGCATGCGCGTGCCTGACGAAGGCAAGGCACAACCACAAGCATTTTAAATAATCCGCATCAAACATCATTTTACCTTATCGATCAAATTCTTCATCTAGTCCACTAATTAATAATTCATTACTTTCGTTTATATCTCTTAAAAAAATAGAATCAATGTGGTCGTTTGCATCATATCAAGTCTCAACGCACAAGTATCTTTCATAAACAGCAAATCAATAAAAAACTATTGAGTTCTTACATTGTTTTTTCTCAATTTTTGAAAAAAAAAATTTTACAACAAAAATCTCCCTCAGGCGAGCCTTTTATATTCCAAATGCGCAAATAAGGCACACGGAAGCGCAAACTGTGTCTGGTAAGCCTTGAGCCTTAGGCGCGCCTGAGGTGCGCCTTTAATAACATAGTTGGGCCCCTGTGCTCGCCAACTTCCCACGCACTACATCGTCCAACATAAACTACGGTCTTCCCACCTTTTATAGCCTTTCGGCCCACTTGTATCCTCACCACTGGGCTCGTCGACGCTTGTGCTCAAACCATAGAGCCCGCCGCCTTCTCCAACAGTAAGTTACGGTGTCACCAACGCACGTGGTCTCGCCCCCTCCTTCCATGCAAAGCTCGGTGACTCCTCTAACCTGAGAGCTCGTCGAACTCCTTCGTTCCAGATCCAACCACAGAGCTCGTGAACCCTTCTATCCAGCGCTCGCAAACCCTCCTGTCCAGGATTTGTCGATATCAAAACTCACTGACTCCTGTCTAGTGCTCGCCGAAACCTGAACTCACCGAACTCGAGAAAGGTGATTGACCTTGATCTTGAGCTCACCCTTGTTACTAGAGCTAGTCGATACATACGTGAACTAGCCCCCCCCACCCACCCCACTGAATACTAGAGCTCGCATATCCCTCCTTTCCAAACTCGCTGCAACTCGAGCTCGTTGATACTTGCTTCTAGAATTCGCCATCCTTTTGAATTGAACTTGCCCGGATTGTTGGAGCTCGCTACAACTACTTCCTAATAGCTTGAGCTCACCTCCATCTACGAAATCCGTGACGAACTAAGAATTACCACTAGCTCCCTCATTAGGAAGAAAACTTTTATTGAGTGAGTCCACTCGGTGCATCGAGTTCTCCAAACCAAGGGTCTTCTTCATCATTTTACTCGTGACCCGCCTGTTGAGCCTACATAGCAATGGCTCTGGGATGATGGTAGAGTTCAGACCTGGATTTTGAATTTCATGGAGAGTGAGCAAAATTTCATGGATATGCACCACAGGTCCACAATACTACAAAGACAGTGTGGGATGAACTAAAGTTTGTATACTCTGGGAAGTATGGCATTCAACATCTGTTTGATCTCTTTAGAGACCTTTAGACCATCGAACCGAGTTTGGACGGTGACCTAACATCATTTGTGACACAGTATAAGACTCTCGTCGAGGCTTGGATTCAACACCAACTCTCGTTTCACTACCTAACGAGATGAAAAAGAGGTTGTTGGCATACCGCTGATGATGACACGACTGCCACCTCATTTATACAGTGTTTGTGCCGACATCTTATCTCATCCCACTATTCCTACTATATCAAATGTGTGCTCCATGATTTTGAAGATAACTCCGCCCATCGATGTCTCCCTGACTCACTCTCCTGCCCTACTCTAACACTCTGTTGAAGCTCGCCCTCCACCTACTGGGAACCGTGGAGGTCACAATGGGTCTCAGGGTGGTGGGCACGATGGACGAAATCATCCAAAGGGACAAACCACTCACCTGTATACCTATTGTGGCCGGGTAAACCATATTGAGGCTACTTGTTTCAGAAAACATGAGTTCCCACAGCAGTCATTAAACCCTCTCCACCACGCCTCTCCAGCGATGGATGCTCAAAGCACATCCCGCTCAGACATTGACACCCTACAGAAGGAACTCCAGCATCTATAGGGGCTCATTACTCACACCTCTGAATGTATCGCTTCTACCTTTAATGAAGATATATCAGGTTTTCACATAGCTCCTCCTGGATGGTGGACTCCAGTGTCACAAATCACATTACCCCGCAAAAACCTTTTCGATACACAAACACTGCTAATCATAATTTTATTATTGTTTTCAATGAAGAAACCACCCCGATTTACGAATTTGGAGATGTGTCTCTCACTCTGTACATTTCTCTACGTTCTGTATTGCATGTTCTTAGCTCGCAAATTAATTTTCTCTTTGTTAATCGACATACTCATGATCATGACTGCTCCATCTTTCCTTCATCTTCCTTTACGATGCAGGATCAGACACGAAATATCATTAGTAGAAGAAGACTGTCTAATGGGTTGTAAAGTCTGGACCTCCCAACAATTTATCCACGGTCGCAACAGTTGATTGGCACCGACATCCTGATCATGTGCCTCTTCCAATACTGCGGAAGGCTTTTCTAAATTTTCCTTTTTTCTGACATGTGAAATTTATATCTACAAAAAACTTCATCATTCTACCTTCTCTCCACATTGTACTAGGAGCTCTGATTCATTTGCTTTAGTTCATTTGGACATTTGGGGTCGTTATAAAACTGCTAGTTTATGTGGATATCATTGTTTTCTCTTTTATTGATAATCATTCTCACATGACATGTGTATTTACGCTCTGAATTATTATGTGTTTTAGTTTCTTTATCATTGAAACTCATCTCAAATTTTGAGGTCCATTAAAATTCTTCGGGCCGATAGTGCTCGCGAATATACTAGTCAAGAATTTCAGAAAACTTGCAATGCATTGGATAGAATTCACCAAACATCATGTGCATATACAGCACAACAAAATGATGTGACCGAGAGGAAGAATTGTCACCTCCTTGAGGTTTCCCACTCCCTTATGTTTCAAGTGCAGGTTCCAAGATCTATTGACACTTCTCTATCACCACCGCAAGCTATTTAATTAATCGCACGCATTCAATCATCTTACACTTTGTGATTACTTTATCCATCATGTTTCCATCGACACCTCCCTTTCCTATGCTCCTGCTTTTGGATATGTGCTTTATCCATCATCTTGAACCTCATGTGGACAAGCTGGTCTCACATGCTACTAAATAAATCTTTGTTGGGTACTCTCACACACAAAAGGGATATGTGTGTCACTCTCACACTAATCGGAAAACGGTAACATCCACTGATGTCACCTTCCTCGAGGATCAACTCTTTCTACTCCTCATCAACTCTTGATAACTTACCACATGTTATCATGTGTCGCAATATCCCTATCGACTACTCACAGCCTCATGTGCTACCAACACCATCTCCTCTTTATTTGCGTAAACTCATGGTCTCCCTCACTGAATTGCCCTAGGACAATTGCCCCTTCCTGATGATGCTCCTCGACCAGTTGATCTGACTGTGCTCCCACCCAGGATGTACTTCCCTCTACAGCTTATCCTCTCTCAATATATCTCATTTCACCTCCTATCTCCAAAACTTCACAGGTTTGATGCTTCCCTACCATCTATTTCCACCCCTCATCTGTGTAGGAGGCTCTCCAACATTCGAGGTGTTGGGTGGGTTGCGATGGACAATGAAATAGTTGTCCTTTGGGCTAATCAGACGTAAGAACTTCTTTCTCTTCCCCATGGCCAATCATGTGTGGGAATTAAATGGGATTTCGCTATTAAGCACCGCCCTAACAGGACGGTTGAGTCCCTCAAAGCCGGTCATGTGGTTGGCAGTTTCACTTGATAATATGGCCTCTGTAACATCCTGTTTTTCAGTATTGATGCTTGAGTTGAACATATAACATTCAGTAGCAGCTGGTAGAGGTTGTAGAGACTGAGCAGAAAACCTTCCAAGTCTACATGGCCTGGCACACACTCACTTACAAAAACCGTGTACAACAAACCTGAAGAGACCAAGGAGATTACCCTCTAGAAGAGGAATCGGTAATTGTTGACTATTGGGTCTGATCAGCGACTGATGCGTCCAATCGGTGATCGGCGCTCGAGAGAATCCAATCAACGATCGTTGACCCGGTGAGCCGGTCAGCGATCGTTGAGCGACCAAGGACCAATCATTCAACGCACGAAAAGTCAAAATGTGACGGGTCCAGAAAAATGAAATAAAGTGTTTTCACTCGATTGAGGTTGTGGATTAAGAGAAAAGTTAATCTGACAGTTGTGGACCTTCCCAAGACCTTCTTAGGTCGAAATGGGGGGAAACATAACTCTCTTTTCAATCTTTCTGGAAAATGAGAGCAAGGGTAAGAGACGGAGGACGACGAACCTAGTTTGAACGAACTTGCAACTAGAGTCAAGTGGGAGCTTCAAACGACAGTCTAGTTCCAGATCCATGGAGGACGCCTCATCTTGATCTCCTCTACTCGCTATGGCACCGAAGAGCATTCAAAAGGTAACGACTCTTCTCTCCGGTCTTAGGATCAATGAATGTTCATGTCTTTGTCAATTTCTTACATATGAGAGTCGCATCTACTAATTGGTGGAAGGTAAGGCCTCCTTTATTTCGCTAGAACCCCAGGATGTGGGATTACAACCTCGACACGAATGCATTAGAGAATCTGACATACACGTTCGGATTAGGTATAGTGTGTGAAGCATATTCGTGTCCATAGGTGTGGATTGGTGATAATGATATGACGATGCATATAGACTTTTCTAGATGACGTAATGGAAAATGATTCCAAGATGAACGGTGTGTAGATACGGGGATGTGTATATTCCGAGAATTTTGGGTATTCCTAGAAAATCACCATGACGATAACCGTTAGTAAGAGAAGTCAAGGATAACAAGGTGTGTGTACAACACAGTATTGTTCATTAACCTTGAAGATGGCCTAATGAATGGCTAGTGATGAAAGCAGTGATTGAATATTGATTGTGTACTTCTTGTATGATGTTTTATAATGATGGAAATGGTTATATCTCCTTACCTAGTATACAGTGGTGAGATGCACCTAAATCTCCTATCAAGAGGTGAGATGACCTTATACCTCCATATCGCGATTGATAGTCAAGATGAACTTGGACCTCTATCATAACGTGAGGTGATCAAAATGACGCTAGACCTCCTACCACGATATTGAGATGACCCTATGTAACACCCATTCCCAGTATTTCAAAAATCAGCCGTCCGGCCGGGTCAGCGATATAAAGAAAACTAGGAAAGAGTATTAAAAACTAATACACAGCAGGTAAAGAAGCATCTACTAAAAATTTACAACTTACAACGAAAGCTAGGAAACATAAACTAAGGGTAAATACATACCTCAAATCTGGATTCACAGAGCCACTAAACATGAATAGAATTGAATTGACTGAAAATCTGTTTAACATTAATAGTCTGATACATTGCATAACAAACATTAATAAGTTACATTGACCACAGTAAGGGCTCTAGAGAACTCGCCCCAAGTAAAAATATCTGACGTACGGCCTGACCAAAATATGGTCATACAATTTAAAGTGAAACGCATTACCTCTTAAAATAAAGGAATTGATCATAACACTTTACCTACAGGATCATCTGCTCGGTACTTGTCCCACCAGATCTTTGCCTCTCCTCGGAGGAGGAAAACTGCCAGAAGAACCTTCTTATTCTCCGGGCACTCCAAAACGTCCAGCAGGTCTCTGGTGTTAGCTATCCAATCATCTGTGTCCATTGGGGTCTCATCCTAGGCGTAGTTTCCCACCTGGGTCACCTGAAAAACATTACCCACGAGGGGTCAGAGTAAAGAAAAACAGCTCCCCTTAGTGACACTTAAACAGATTTATATATGAATGCATGCATGTCTTTAGAAAACAGTTTTGTGCATTAAAAACCTTTATGCTATATGTTATGCATGCCTTCGCACTACTTCCTGGTCAAACATCTATTTGTTCTAAGCACGTGACTTTTAGTTCACTAACCCAAGTCCTGGCGTTCACTAACTAGTGTACTGTCTCACGTCAGGTCTATACTTGAGTTCTAGGTGGCTTCTAACCTGCACATCTACTTGGAAGGCTCTAGGCAGAGTAGCTCCTAACGCGCAACTGAAACTGACGACCCGAGACCATCTTACGAACTCAATTGTTCTAGTGCCGCGCGGACACGGTCTCGAATCTACTAACTGGCTCAAGGGAAGTCAACTCCCTAGTCTGTACTACTCATAAGGTTCCATGTTCCTTATGAGAAAGGTCGTGCGCCTCTACCTAGCACGAAAGAACTTTGTGTGCTGGCTGACCTTTTTGGTCTGACGCTACTCTGCATGGGACATCTTCTCTGGCGTACTACTGAGCGACCATTGACTTTGTTTTGGTCGACTAGAAGGGACATTCGCGCCCTTAGTTGGACAAATTCCAAACTTACGTACACCGGTAAAGTTTCGTGCCTAAATAACTGTTCATGACTTTACTAACGTGGTTATGGAAAAGGGCGTTATCCTACGCGTTTCCATGATTATTTTCCTACTGCCACACTTTTCTATGCATGGTTATGATGCTTGTACGAAACCTACTCATGCGTATAAAAATATAATTACTTGATATGTCTAACTAAAAGAAATTAGAATTTCCTTACAGTGGTGGTGCGGCGCTCGTACACTCGGCGCGACGACATTAGCTTTTCCCACAAAAATCCTACTGTCTGGGACTTTCAGAGTGTTGCCCCGAGGCAACCGAAGTCCTGAAATCCAAGGCAACCCTAATTTCATCATTTTCCCTTAAGGGTTTCTCCGTGGAAAATTTCTATACAACTAGGGTCACAAAATTTCAAGCGCTAAACTTCAAATATTACCTTTACGTAGAGCGATTGAGGCTCTCAAAGTGCCCAACTAAACTTTCACGGTGAACCACGAACTCCAAAACCTAATTAGGGCAATCAAAATGAAAACCTAGGTTAAACTAGTTTCCAAAACGAAAGATTTACACAAAGGAATGGAGATAAGGGAGAAAATCGACTTACCGGAAACAAAAGTTTCCACTATCACCGGCTAGGGTTGAGACTCGGCACTTCCAAGGCCAAGGAAGGAGAAGGAACACCCACCGGTGCCTGCGGAGGAGGGAGAGGAAGCCGGCGATGGGTTCTGGAGGGAGGAAGGCCGCCGGCTAGGGTTGCGGAAGGCGATGAAAGGGTCGTCGGGCTCGCTGCTTGCGGGAGACGGAAGAAATCGGGAGGAGAATTGTCGGCCTGCGGTTTTCTCCCGATAGAAGTGAGGCGTGCGGGTTTTCTAATCGGGCTGCAGCGGTTTTCTTCATAACCGCAAAGAGGAGAGTGGGGGAAAAAGCTATAGGCACACCATTTCCACTCGAAAATCACTTATGAAACGGCTATCAGCACACCCAACTCACACAACCCTTGCATACTAACAGAATTCGCCGCGCGCGTCGATTCTAAAGTGACATGCGTTACATGCTATTATTAACGCACTAAATAAACTAACGGACGCTATCATTTAGGAATAGTAACATTATACCTGGTCGACGCGCTGCCTCGATCAAAAATCATCGCGACTCGACCCTACAATAAAATAAATTTCCGCGTCAAATCTATGAGTGTTACAAATCTCCCCTCCTAATAAAAATTTTCGTCCTCGAAAATTGAAACCATACCTAAATCGAAAAGGAAAGAATAGTCTGCATTGCTCTTAAGCTCATCCTCTTGCTCCCAAGTATATTCTGGACGGCCACAGTTCATCCAAAGGACTTTGACCATGCGAATCTCTCTGTTCCTGAGCTTCTGAATCCTTGAATCCAATATCTTGACTGGTCTAACCCCAATACTAAGGTCTGTCTCAATAGGTGCTTCCTCGGTACTAATGATTTGACTGGGATCTATGACTGCTCTCCTCAAATAAGAGACGTGAAATACATCATGTACACCACTCATTTCCTCAGGTAAGGCCAACCTATATGCAACCTCACCAACTCTTTCCAGTACCTCAAAAGAACCAACAAATCTGGGGCTCAGCTTCTTCATCCGCTTTATTCTAGAGACTCCTCTGACTGGTCTGACCTTTAGATAAACGTAGTCTCCTACACTGAACTCTACTGACCTGTGCTTCTGATCATGATACTTGGCCTAGCGATCCTGAGCTGTCTTCATACGCTCCTGAATGAGCTTGATCCTGTCAGTGGTCTTATCAATCCATGACTCCCTGATAGCAGATCTTTCCTCACTTTCAGCCCAACACAACGGTGTCCGACAACGTCTGCCATAGAGGGCCTCGAACGGTGCCATCCCAATACTCGCCTGAAAACTGTTGTTGTAGGAGAACTCCACAAGGGTAACATATTTCTCCCACTTTTCTCCAAAGTCTAATATGCACATCCGTAGCAGATCCTCCAAAGTCCTATTTGTGCGCTCAGTCTGTCCATCGGGGTCTCATCCCCACTGTAGTTCGAAGGCTGAAGTTCTCTAAAATTTCTCAAATAGCGCTCCAGGGTCATCTCCACGGGTACTGGGGCAGGAGCTGGTGCAGGGACTGGTACTTGTACTGGAGCTGGAAACCCAGCAGCCAGTCCTCTCTAAAACTCCATCAAGGCAGCAGTGACCGCCTTGGCAATCTGAGACGCTATGTCTATGCCTTCTGGAGCTGCTGGAACTGGTGGTACCTGTGGCCTGGCAGCATCTCTCATGGTCGCATTAGGAACCGGGTCCTAACGTGAAGATTCACCTGGTTCACTAACTCGTGGTGCCTGATAGAACATACAAAAAAAATCTAATTATTTATCAAGCATCTGAGAAATCTGGCTTAGCGATTTTATTTCGTACTCTACCGAAAACTAGGACTTAAACGCCACTTAAAATACTCTACTAACAAGAGTTTACTCTTACACAATCCTATGACTCTGTGAATTCTTTCTAGGGTCCAGGGATCCTAAACCTGGCTCTGATACCAATTTGTAACACCCCTTCCCAGTATTTCAGAAATCAGTCGTCCGGCCGGGTAAGCGATATAAAGAAAACTAGGAAACAATATTAAAAACTAATACACAGTAGGTAAAGAAGCATCTACTAAAAAATTACAACTTACAACGGAAGCTAGGAAAAATAAACTAAGGGTAAATAAATACCTCAAATCTGGATTCACAGAGCCACTAAACATGAATAAAATTAAATTGACTGAAAATCTGTTTAACATTAATAGCCTGATACATTGCATAACAAACATTAATAAGTTACATTGACCACATTTACAAGTGTATATTAAAAGTGAGAAAAACTGAAGGGTAAAACACTACTGACTGACACCACCATAACGCTCATCCTAGGCGTAGTTTCCCACCTGGGTCACCTGAAAAACATTGCCCACGAGGGGTCAGAGTAAAGAAAAACAACTCCCCTTAGTGACACAAACAGATTTATATATGAATGCATGCATGCCTTTAGAAAACAGTTTTGTGCATTAAAAACCTTTATGCTATATGTTATGCATGCCTTCGCACTATTTCCTGGTCAAAAATCTATTTGTTCTAAGCACGTGACTTTTAGTTCACTAACCCAAGTCCTGGCGTTCACTAACTAGTGTACTGTCTCACGTCAGGTCTATACTTGAGTTCTAGGTGGCTTCTAACTTGCACATCTACTTGGAAGGCTCTAGGCAGAGTAGCTCCTAACGCGCAACTGAAACTGACGACCCGAGACCATCTTACGAACTCAATTGTTCTAGTGTCGCGCGGACACGGTCTCGAATCTACTAACTGGCTCAAGGGAAGTCAATTCCCTAGTCTGTACTACTCATAAGGTTCCATGTGCCTTATGAGAAAGGTAGTGCGCCTCTACCTAGCACGAAAGAACTCTGTGTGCTGGCTGACCTTTTTGGTCTGACGCTACTCTGCATGGGACATCTTCTTTGGCGTACTACTGAGCGACCCTTGACTTTCTTGTGGTCGACTAGAAGGGACATTCGCGCCCTTAGTTGGACAAATTCCAAACTTACGTACACGGGTAAAGTTTCGTACCTAAATAATTGTTCATGACTTTACTAACGTGGTTATGGAAAAGGGCGTTATCCTACGCGTTCTCACGATTATTTTCCTACTGCCACACTTTTCTATGCATGGTTATGATGCTTGTACGAAACCTACTCATGTGTATAAAAATATAATTACTTGATATGTCTAACTAAAAGAAATTAGAATTTCCTTACAGTGGTGGTGCGGCGCTCGTACACTCGGCGCGACGACATTAGCTTTTCCCACGGAAATCCTACTGTCTGAGACTTTCAGAGTGTTGCCCCGAGGCCACCGAAGTCCTGAAATCCAAGGCAACCCTAATTTCATCATTTTCCCTTAAGAGTTTCTCCGTGGAAAATTTCTATACAACTAAGGTCACAAAATTTCAAGCGCTAAACTTCAAATATTACCTTTACGTAGAGCGATTGAGGCTCTCAAAGCGCCCAACTAAACTTCCGCGGTGAACCACGAACTCCAAAACCTAATTAGGGCAATCAAAATGAAAACCTAAGTTAAACTAGTTTCCAAAACGAAAGATTTACACAAAGGAATGGAGATAAGGGAGAAAATCGACTTACCGGAAACAAAAGTTTCCACTATCACCGGCTAGGGTTGAGACTCGGCACTTCCAAGGCCAAGGAAGGAGAAGGAACACCCATCGGTGCCTGCAGAGGAGGGAGAGGAAGCCGGCGATGGGTTCTGGAGGGAGTAAGGCCGCCGGCTAGGGTTGCGGAAGGCGCTGGAAGGGTCGTCGGGCTCGCCGCTTGCGGGAGACGGAAGAAATCGGGAGGAGAATTGTTGGCCTGCGGTTTTCTCCCGATAGAAGTGAGGCGTGCGGGTTTTCTAATCGGGCTGCAGCGGTTTTCTTCATAACCGCAAAGAGGAGAGTGGGGGAAAAAGCTATAGGCACACCATTTCCACTCGAAAATCACTTATGAAACGGCTATCGGCACACCCAACTCACACAACCCTTGCATACTAACAGAATTCGCCGCGCGCGTCGATTCTAAAGTGACATGCGTTACATACTATTATTAACGCACTTAATAAACTAACGGACGCTATCATTTAGGAATAGTAACATTATACCTGGTCGACGCGCTGCCTCGATCAAAAATCGTCGCGACTCGGCCCTACAATAAAATAAATTTCCGCGTCAAATCTATGGATGTTACACCCTAGAACTCTCTCGTTGATTGATGACTTGTGATGTGGAAATAATGGTCGTGAGTGCCCCAACTCATATGTGATTGTAATGCTTACTACTAGCGCATGCGGTGACGTGATAGGAGGTTGTTGCGATCCATTGGGTGCATTCCTATGTCCACTCATTTACTTATGCAAATCTAGAAGATTGATGGTGATTGAGCCTTCACCATGTATAATATAGCATAATTTTTTCCCTATTTGGGATACATATTGCATGTTGTGCGTACTAACAGGTGTGCGGTAATCCACCTCATATTCTGCTAGAACGACCGTGGGGAGAAGTTGTTACGTGGTTTGTGGTCAGCTCATAGTTGACCCTCATTTTCCTCTGACTTGTGTTTACTGTAGGTAGTGTAGCTCACGACGGAGTTTAGCTGGCTAATCCCAAAGCACTTTCAAAAGGACAGATGAATGAGATAGGGTTATGCATGATCCCATCCTGTTGTCGACAAAGTGATTACTAAAATTGCTTATTGTATTTTGTACTTATGCATGATGCGATGTAAGACCATAAGGTCAAACACTTCTACGTTCCTAATATAGTAATGGACATTCACAATATTTATTGTTGCTTCCACTATTGTTACTGATATGGTTGTGAGATTCATTTGTTCTTGTACCTTTTAATAACATTTACTTGTGCATGTGATATATTGTGGGAGACGGTCAGACCCATATTATATTGCGTAGACAGATGGAGTGTAATAATTTGGTACCAAGGACTTAAGAAACCGATCCTTAGTCGTTAAGTTCGAGAACGAACCCTTTTGAGAGGTGGTGTACACATGTAATGCGCTGACCTAAAAACAACTAATGTTAAGATGGATGTCCATTTAAGAATGAAAATGTTTATTTGTTTCGGAACCTGAATGTTCCATGATTGTTGGTATGATGTGTTTTCGGTCGCTAAATTGTGTGTTTTACGTTTAAAGCGACTAGGAGCGGTGCGGGGTCATCTCAACCCCGTGATGTTGATGAAAGCAGTATGTCTTCTTCTATTGCAGCGAGCCCTCCTTCTGTAGGGATGTGCAGGATGATAGCAGAGGCAGTAGTAACCGCACTAGATGCCTGATCGAAAAGGCTAACACCAAGTGGTGTGCCTCCCACTCCTGATGTGGCGTCGGTACCAGTCGTTGTTGTGTTGTTAGCTGAACTGTGAGCACAAATCCATCAGTAAGTATTTTTTGAGCTTCAAACCTACATTTTCTGGAGTTGAAACTCCAACTGAGGCCAAGGAGTAGTTAGCCATAGTGAAGAGGAATTTGACAGCAACGAATACAGTGGATGAGAAGATGATGACTTTAGCTACCTTTCTACTGAATGGGGAGGCAAGGCTTTGGTGGGATGACGAAGTGGAGTGTAGTTTCAATAGGCAGAGACTCACTTAGATCTCTACGAAGGACTTCTCCGAGTCATTCCTTGGAAGATGCATACCCTCTGCGACTCGCTTGACACTGCAGGGACATTTTTTGAGACTGATCCAAAGGGATCTGAAGGTCAATGAGTATTTACATGAATTCACCAGACTGAGCCGCTATGCGGGAAGGTTGGTTGAAGATGAAGAGACTAAGATTCACAACTTTTATTAAGGGTTTCATGACGACTTGAAGCTAAGACTTGTGGGGACTAGATCTCTTGGGTTTCGTATTCTTGTTGAGACTACTAGGTCATTGGAAATGAACTTGGAAATGGTCCAACGTAGGAAGGGATACAATACAAAAACATTAGAGCCAAATATGTCACTCTAAGGGAAAATTCGAGGGTGGTTGACACAAGAGAATGCTATGACGGGTAGAGGCCGCTCCACCTATTGTATCAGGAGTCATTACTGGATGAGGTTTGTTGACCTGTTATACATGAGGAAAGGTGGGATACATGACACAAGCATGTCAAAGTGTCCCTCTGAAGACGGAGAGCCGAATGGTGGAGGTTACTCGGGTAGCGGGTCTGAGCTACACGGAGAAAGGGAAGGCAGTGAATTCTTCTACTTCCCAATATCCCAGACCCAACCAAGAGTGTACTCTTTAGGGCAGTATGAGGCCATCCGACAGAACGATGTCGTGACAAGTGTGAAATTTATTTAGCTTGCACAGCTTTAATTAAGTATACCTCATGTGTGTCGGTGTGCCTTGTATGTTGATGACTAGGCTTTATATTATTTTTTAACTATCTGGCGATAGCTCTTTTCGATAGTGGCGCTTCACATTCTTTATGTCAGAAGAATTCACATTTTTGGTCGGATTGTCATATGTCATGGGAAAGGACAAAATGGATGTGTTGCTGTCTAATGGTTACACGATGAGAAAGGATAGGAAAAATCATGTGAACGTTTGAATTGTAGACCGATACTTTGATTTGGAAGTATCCTTTACCACTATTGGAGTTTGACATGATTTTTTGTATGGACTGGCTTGCGAAGAAGGATGCATGCATAGATTGCAAGTTAAAGGAAGTCACATTGGGTAGAGGAACTGAAGGCGAGGCCATTTTCACTAGCTTATGAGGGGTGAGCAAGAAATTAATGTTTGGCCTTCAGGTGTAAAGGACATTCTCAAAGGCGTAGAGTTGTTCTTAATTTTGTTGGAGACTTTGGAGCGCCAACTCAGTTTGTGTAATGTGCCAGTGGTGGCGGAATACACATGTTTTTTCCTGATGAACTCTCTGGGGATCCGCCTCAGTGTGAGATGGATTTCCGCATTAAGCTAGTGTCGAGTGCCAAGCCCGTGTTTCGTTCACCGTATAGAATGGCGTCAAAAGAAATGGCAAAATTGAAGTCTAACTACAGGAGTTGATAGAACAAGACTATGTACACACGAGCTCTTCCCCATGGGGTGCACCGGTCCTCTTTGTGAAAAAGGACAACTGCTTGTGGATATGCATCGACAATTGGGATTTGAACAAATTGACCGAGAAGAACAAGTATCTGATCTCTTGCATCATTGACTTGTTTGATCAGTTGGTTGGATCTATCATATACTCAAAGTTGGATTTGAAATATGAATACTATAAGTTACGGATATAGGAATGCAATATCCCGAAGATGGCGTTCAGTACACGTTATGGTCATTGTGAGCTCACTGTGATGCTGTTTAGGCTTACAAATGCATCATCAGTATTCATAAATTTGATGAACAAGACGTTCTGAGAGTACCTGGATCGATTTATCATTGTCTTCAATGATGACATCTTGGTCTACTCTCAGTTGTGAGAAGAACATTCAGAACACTTGCATGCAGTTCTAAGTATATTGAGGAGACATCAGTTGTACACCAAGTTGTCCAAGTGCGAGTTTTGGCTATCGTCTGTACCATTTTGTTACAATCCCTAGGTTGCGAGCGCGTGCACGGAGGATGGAGAGGGAAATCCCGAAGGGAGGAGGAAATTCCCTTCTTGTAACCCTTAGGCGCAATGGTGAGGAGGAGGCGGAAGAGGGTCGACGATCGGTGTGACTGCGCACTGGAGCCGACGGAGGGGGTTCGTGGGATGATTCCGGATTGGGGCGTGCGGCTAGGTCATCCGCTGGAATAGAACCAGGTAGAGATAGAGAGAAAATTAGAGAGAGAATTAGAATTGAATAATAATAACCCTTCCTAATCATCATGGCTCCCCAACCGGGCTTTTAATAAGTGTCACACCAGGTTCAAAAAATGTCCCCTCCTAGGGCTTAGACACAGAGGATCAAAATACGCGTAATTAAAAATAGAAACTAGGTAAGGGCTGCGCGATCGCGCCAGCAATGTATGCGACCGAATGCGGGACCATAACATCTCTACCCTGCTCGATGACAAGCTTGCCCTCAAGCTTGTTCTGTGGTGGTGGAGGTCGCTAGATCTCTTGTGTCTGTGGCAGCATCCCGTTCTGCAGAAGGGTCATCCACCTTCATCCAAAAGAGGCGCTTGCAGCGATGTCCACGGAAATATGGCTCGTCGTAGTTGTAACAGAGGCCCTTGGCACGACGGTCGGCCATCTCCTGTGCAGACAGTCGGCGGACGGTCGTCATTGCGGTCCTGAGCTAGGAGGCTCTTTGTGGGTGATGGCAAAGGCCGTGGGATCCCCCCCCCCCCCCCCCCGTTGTCGGTCATCTCCTGTGCAGACAGTCGGCGGACGGTCGTCATTGCGGTCCTGAGCTAGGAGGCTATCTGTGGGTGATGGCAGAGGCTGTGGGATGCCCCCCCCCCCCCCCCCCCCCGTTGTCTGGGCGATGGAGATGAGGGCGATCCAACAGCAGACGCTTCTCGTAGCTACGAGCCAAGATCATGGCAGTCGTCAGATCTACGGGGGCATGAAATTCCACATCCACGCGAAGGCCCTCATGGAGTCCCGCCGTGAAGATGGGCACCTGCTAGATAGGAAGAACTGAGGGAGTCCGAGCCAGGTGGACTTGAAACTGTTCGCGGTACTCATCGATTGGGTAAGTATGTCGAAGAGAAATGACATCTCCCAAGGGATTGTTGCAGAGGGGTGGTCTGAAACGTAGATTGCAGCTGAATTTGAAATCCTCCCATGAGAGTAGTGATTTCACCCGTTGCAGTTGAGAAAACCAAAGTTGGGCAGGGTGCGCAGGGTCGGCGCATCATTGGAGGATCCTGTTGCCGGTTGGGTTGGTCGGGTTGCCGCTAGTCTGGCCATGACAGCGCTGATGTGTGTGGTGTTGTTATCCGCCAGGAGCTTTGCGAGTGACTCAAAAATATGAGATAGGGTGGGTGGTTCGTCCATGGCAGGAGAAGAAGATGGAGGACTGTCGGCACCGGAGTGGTTGGAGGCATAAAGAACCAGTGGAGGTAGTAGCCCGTCGATGGAGGGTCTGAGTCGTATGGGCGTCGGATGAGTACTGGCTGAGAGCAACCCAAGAGACGTCGGAAGCACAGAGTCGCCCGCGAGGCAAGAGCCCAACAGGACAGCCGGCAGAACTGTGGCGAAGCGGGGAAATCTAAATGACACCAAACTAAATTAGCAACAAATTCTGAAATTAACGATGAAATGCGATAACGGTCACAATTGACACTAGAACACGACATACAAGTTCAAGTAAACTGAAGCAAGAGTGCTACAATTAAATTGTAAGGGAATAAACTCCACAAGTAAATCAAGTCTAGAGCAAACAAATATGAATCAACATTAAAAAAAAATAGTTCACCAAATATGCAACAATAAATAATGTTGACTTCAAACAAAAACTTACAAAAGTAATGGGAGTTCAGAAAAGTGGAAGGGGACTGACAGTTCTGGGCGGTAAATAGCAGTTCTGGGCTCAAACAGTTGGTTGGCCAGGGGGTTTTGAGAAGGATTTGAGGTTGTTGATGGCTCTGGATTATGGGGAAATGCTGGGTGGGCTGGGAGTACTAGACAGCAGGTTCTGAAGAGGCGTGGTGGGCTGGGAAACATGGGTAGTTGCAGGGAGTGATGCTTTCTTTTCTTGGGGGCTGTATGGGGAAACGGACTACGGACGGCAATTAAAGCCAGTTTTCATTGGGATTAACGGCGAAAGTGTAGTTCTTTTAAGTGGTTATGAAGTGATGGTGGTTATGGTGGTGAGGGAAGTGATTGTATCCGGGCAAAGGATGGGGGAAAGTTGGTCTAGTTTCGGCACCTAGAGCCCACGGAATTAGCACCGTGGAGAGATGTGAAAACCTGAAAGTTTTTTCTAACCTATTTCAAGGTCTCCTCTCATCACTTCAAGGTTTCCTTACCAAAAATGGTAAGTTCCTTCTTGCGCTAACTCCAAACCGTGATCTCCTTGCTTCTTCCTCACTTCAAGAGCCACTGGATGGATTTCAGAAATTATACATGGAAGGAAGAGGCTCCAATGCTTGAGAAAGTGAGTTCTTCTCTTGCACTAATGTTAGGTAGTGGCGTTGCGGTCGGCCACAAGGGGAGCCGACGGGGAAGAAGCGGGGAGGACGGCGACATAAAGGATCGGTGCTCTGATACCAATTTGTTACGAGTCCTAGATTGTGAGTGCGTGCACGGAGGATGGAGAGGGAAATCCCGTAGGGAGGAGTATGATCCCTTCCTATAAACCTTAGGCGCAATGGTGAGGAGGAGGAAGAGGGTCGGCGATCGGTGTGACTGTGCGCTGGAGCCGACGACGGGGTTCGCGGGATTCCGAATCGGGGCGTGTTGGAGATGTTGAACATCGACTTGTCGACCGAGAGGTCGATCTACAATCATCGGCCAAAGAAGATGATCAACGATCGTCGACTGAACAAGCCGATTAGTGATTGTTGAGTGACCCAGGCCCGATCATTGAGCGCCCGATTTGACACAAGCATGTCAGTGTCCCTCTGAAGACGGAGAGCCGAATGGTGGAGGTTACTCGGGTAGCGGGTCTGAGCTACACGGAGAAAGGGAAGGCAGTGAATTCTTCCACTTCCCAATATCCCAGACCCAACCAAGAGTGTACTCTTTAGGGCAGTATGAGGCCATCCGACAGAACGATGTCGTGACAAGTGTGAAATTTATTTAGCTTGCACAGCTTTAATTAAGTATACCTCATGTGTGTCGGTGTGCCTTGTATGTTGATGACTAGGCTTTATATTATTTTTTAACTATCTGGCGATAGCTCTTTTCGATAGTGGCGCTTCACATTCTTTATGTCAGAAGAACTCACATTTTTGGTCGGATTGTCATATGTCATGGGAAAGGACAAAATGGATGTGTTGCTGTCTAATGGTTACACGATGAGAAAGGATAGGAAAAATCATGTGAACGTTTGAATTGTAGACCGATACTTTGATTTGGAAGTATCCTTTACCACTATTGGAGTTTGACATGATTTTTTGTATGGACTGGCTTGCGAAGAAGGATGCATGCATAGATTGCAAGTTAAAGGAAGTCACATTGGGTAGAGGAACTGAAGGCGAGGCCATTTTCACTAGCTTATGAGGGGTGAGCAAGAAATTAATGTTTGGCCTTCAGGTGTAAAGGACATTCTCAAAGGCGTAGAGTTGTTCTTAATTTTGTTGGAGACTTTGGAGTGCCAACTCAGTTTGTGTAATGTGCCAGTGGTGGCGGAATACACATGTTTTTTCCTGATGAACTCTCTGGGGATCCGCCTCAGTGTGAGATGGATTTCCGCATTAAGCTAGTGTCGAGTGCCAAGCCCGTGTTTCGTTCACCGTATAGAATGGCGTCAAAAGAAATGGCAAAATTGAAGTCTAACTACAGGAGTTGATAGAACAAGACTATGTACACACGAGCTCTTCCCCATGGGGTGCACCGGTCCTCTTTGTGAAAAAGGACAACTGCTTGTGGATATGCATCGACAATTGGGATTTGAACAAATTGACCGAGAAGAACAAGTATCTGATCTCTTGCATCATTGACTTGTTTGATCAGTTGGTTGGATCTATCATATACTCAAAGTTGGATTTGAAATATGAATACTATAAGTTACGGATATAGGAATGCAATATCCCGAAGATGGCGTTCAGTACACGTTATGGTCATTGTGAGCTCACTGTGATGCTGTTTAGGCTTACAAATGCATCATCAGTATTCATAAATTTGATGAACAAGACGTTCTGAGAGTACCTGGATCGATTTATCATTGTCTTCAATGATGACATCTTGGTCTACTCTCAGTTGTGAGAAGAACATTCAGAACACTTGCATGCAGTTCTAAGTATATTGAGGAGACATCAGTTGTACACCAAGTTGTCCAAGTGCGAGTTTTGGCTATCGTCTGTACCATTTTGTTACAATCCCTAGGTTGCGAGCGCGTGCACGGAGGATGGAGAGGGAAATCCCGAAGGGAGGAGGAAATTCCCTTCTTGTAACCCTTAGGCGCAATGGTGAGGAGGAGGCGGAAGAGGGTCGACGATCGGTGTGACTGCGCACTGGAGCCGACGGAGGGGGTTCGTGGGATGATTCCGGATTGGGGCGTGCGGCTAGGTCATCCGCTGGAATAGAACCAGGTAGAGATAGAGAGAAAATTAGAGAGAGAATTAGAATTGAATAATAATAACCCTTCCTAATCATCATGGCTCCCCAACCGGGCTTTTAATAAGTGTCACACCAGGTTCAAAAAATGTCCCCTCCTAGGGCTTAGACACAGAGGATCAAAATACGCGTAATTAAAAATAGAAACTAGGTAAGGGCTGCGCGATCGCGCCAGCAATGTATGCGACCGAATGCGGGACCATAACATCTCTACCCTGCTCGATGACAAGCTTGCCCTCAAGCTTGTTCTGTGGTGGTGGAGGTCGCTAGATCTCTTGTGTCTGTGGCAGCATCCCGTTCTGCAGAAGGGTCATCCACCTTCATCCAAAAGAGGCGCTTGCAGCGATGTCCACGGAAATATGGCTCGTCGTAGTTGTAACAGAGGCCCTTGGCACGACGGTCGGCCATCTCCTGTGCAGACAGTCGGCGGACGGTCGTCATTGCGGTCCTGAGCTAGGAGGCTCTTTGTGGGTGATGGCAAAGGCCGTGGGATCCCCCCCCCCCCCCCCCGTTGTCGGTCATCTCCTGTGCAGACAGTCGGCGGACGGTCGTCATTGCGGTCCTGAGCTAGGAGGCTATCTGTGGGTGATGGCAGAGGCTGTGGGATGCCCCCCCCCCCCCCCGTTGTCTGGGCGATGGAGATGAGGGCGATCCAACAGCAGACGCTTCTCGTAGCTACGAGCCAAGATCATGGCAGTCGTCAGATCTACGGGGGCATGAAATTCCACATCCACGCGAAGGCCCTCATGGAGTCCCGCCGTGAAGATGGGCACCTGCTAGATAGGAAGAACTGAGGGAGTCCGAGCCAGGTGGACTTGAAACTGTTCGCGGTACTCATCGATTGGGTAAGTATGTCGAAGAGAAATGACATCTCCCAAGGGATTGTTGCAGAGGGGTGGTCTGAAACGTAGATTGCAGCTGAATTTGAAATCCTCCCATGAGAGTAGTGATTTCACCCGTTGCAGTTGAGAAAACCAAAGTTGGGCAGGGTGCGCAGGGTCGGCGCATCATTGGAGGATCCTGTTGCCGGTTGGGTTGGTCGGGTTGCCGCTAGTCTGGCCATGACAGCGCTGATGTGTGTGGTGTTGTTATCCACCAGGAGCTTTGCGAGTGACTCAAAAATATGAGATAGGGTGGGTGGTTCGTCCATGGCAGGAGAAGAAGATGGAGGACTGTCGGCACCGGAGTGGTTGGAGGCATAAAGAACCAGTGGAGGTAGTAGCCCGTCGATGGAGGGTCTGAGTCGTATGGGCGTCGGATGAGTACTGGCTGAGAGCAACCCAAGAGACGTCGGAAGCACAGAGTCGCCCGCGAGGCAAGAGCCCAACAGGACAGCCGGCAGAACTGTGGCGAAGCGGGGAAATCTAAATGACACCAAACTAAATTAGCAACAAATTCTGAAATTAACGATGAAATGCGATAACGGTCACAATTGACACTAGAACACGACATACAAGTTCAAGTAAACTGAAGCAAGAGTGCTACAATTAAATTGTAAGGGAATAAACTCCACAAGTAAATCAAGTCTAGAGCAAACAAATATGAATCAACATTAAAAAAAAATAGTTCACCAAATATGCAACAATAAATAATGTTGACTTCAAACAAAACTTACAAAAGTAATGGGAGTTCAGAAAAGTGGAAGGGGACTGACAGTTCTGGGCGGTAAATAGCAGTTCTGGGCTCAAACAGTTGGTTGGCCAGGGGGTTTTGAGAAGGATTTGAGGTTGTTGATGGCTCTGGATTATGGGGAAATGCTGGGTGGGCTGGGAGTACTAGACAGCAGGTTCTGAAGAGGCGTGGTGGGCTGGGAAACATGGGTAGTTGCAGGGAGTGATGCTTTCTTTTCTTGGGGGCTGTATGGGGAAACGGACTACGGACGGCAATTAAAGCCAGTTTTCATTGGGATTAACGGCGAAAGTGTAGTTCTTTTAAGTGGTTATGAAGTGATGGTGGTTATGGTGGTGAGGGAAGTGATTGTATCCGGGCAAAGGATGGGGGAAAGTTGGTCTAGTTTCGGCACCTAGAGCCCACGGAATTAGCACCGTGGAGAGATGTGAAAACCTGAAAGTTTTTTCTAACCTATTTCAAGGTCTCCTCTCATCACTTCAAGGTTTCCTTACCAAAAATGGTAAGTTCCTTCTTGCGCTAACT
The DNA here is from genome assembly GCA_039513925.1 of Platanthera zijinensis. NCBI lineage: Eukaryota > Viridiplantae > Streptophyta > Magnoliopsida > Asparagales > Orchidaceae > Platanthera > Platanthera zijinensis. The sequence continues at coordinate 143,148,138 of CM077089.1, forward strand.
CCAAACCGTGATCTCCTTGCTTCTTCCTCACTTCAAGAGCCACTGGATGGATTTCAGAAATTATACATGGAAGGAAGAGGCTCCAATGCTTGAGAAAGTGAGTTCTTCTCTTGCACTAATGTTAGGTAGTGGCGTTGCGGTCGGCCACAAGGGGAGCCGACGGGGAAGAAGCGGGGAGGACGGCGACATAAAGGATCGGTGCTCTGATACCAATTTGTTACGAGTCCTAGATTGCGAGTGCGTGCACGGAGGATGGAGAGGGAAAATCCCGTAGGGAGGAGTATGATCCCTTCCTATAACCCTTAGGCGCAATGGTGAGGAGGAGGAAGAGGGTCGGCGATCGGTGTGACTGCGCGCTGGAGCCGACGACGGGGTTCGCGGGATTCCGAATCGGGGCGTGTTGGAGATGTTGAACATCGACTTGTCGACCGAGAGGTCGATCTACAATCATCGGCCAAAGAAGATGATCAACGATCGTCGACTGAACAAGCCGATTAGTGATTGTTGAGTGACCCAGGCCCGATCATTGAGCGCCCGAAATATGATAGGTCCGGGAAAATAAAATAAAGTTGTTTTCACTTGATTAAGTCTGTGGATCCACGGGAAAGTTAATTCAAAGGCTAGGGGCCCTTCCCGAAACCCTCGTAGGTCGGAATGGGAGGAAACATAACTCTATTTTTCAATCTTTATGGAAAACGAGAGCGAGGGAGAAAGACAGAGAGCGACAGACCTAGTTTGGGTGATCTTACTGTTGGGGTCGAGTGGGAGCTTCAAACGACAATCTAGTTCCAGATACATGAAGGACTCCTCATCCTGATCTCTTCTATCCGCTATGACACCGCTCCAGGTATAGGTCTGATGAATGTTTATGTCTTTTTCAATTTCTTGCATAGGAGAGTCTCCTTTACTAATTAGTGAAAGGTAAGACCGCTTTTGGTTTGTTAGAACCCTGAGGCGTGAGATTGCGACTCGACATGAATGCATCAGAGAATCTAACATACGAGTTCGGATTAGGCATGATGTGTGAAATCTACCTGTACTAATAGGCCCAGATCAGTGATGATGATAGAACGATGCATATAGACTTCTCTAGATGGCGTGACCAGAGAATGACTCTGAGATGAACGACGTGTAGATACAGGGATGTGTGTATTTCAGGGATTTTAGGTATTCCTAGAAAATCCTCATGACGATAATCGTTAGTAAGGGAAGCCAAGGATACCATGATGTGAGCAGAACTTAGTATCGTTAGTTAACCGTGAGGATGGCCTAATGAATGGCTAGTGATGAAAGCATTGATTGCATATTGAATGTGTACTTGTACTATGCTTTGTGATAATGGAGATGGTTATATCTCCTTACTCGGTATTCGATGGTGAGATGCACCTAACCTCCCGCCAAGAGGTGAGATGACCATATACCTCCCTATTGTGGATGATAGTCGAAATGCACCTAGATCTCCTATCATAGCGTGAGGTGGTTGAGATGACGCTAGACCTCCCCCACGAGATTGAGATGACCCTGGACCTCCCTCATTGTTTGATGACTTGTGAAGTGGAAATGGTGGTCGTGAGTGCCCCAACTCATATGCGATTATTATGTTTACTACTAGTACATGTGGTGACGTTATAGGAGGTTGTGGTGAGCCAAACCATCATGACTTGGGTGAACCCAACCATCATGCAATTCTAGGTCCACACATTTACTTGTGCAAACATAGAAGATTGACTATGATGAAGCCTTCACCCTACAAAATAGTTATTTTTTCTCCTTTGAATACATATTGCATGTTGCTCGTGTGTATTTACAAATGTACGGTGATCCACCCCGAAGTCCGATAAGATGATCGGGGGGTTGTTATGCGGTTTATGGTCAGCCAGATATCATATTTGTTGTTGATGTGGTCAACCGGTTCATGCATGCTCCTCGGACATCACACCTTCAAACAATCGAGCGAATCCTCTGGTATCTGAAAAGAGTCCTAGGACAAGTGTTTGTGTATAAGCCCTCCACTTCTCAATCATTAATTGACTATTCTGATGTAAATTATTCTGGCTCCCACTTGGCTAGAGAGTCTTCTTATTGAACTTGGCTAGAGAGTCTTCTTATTGAACTTGGTGTTGATCTCCCATCTTCGGTCATCCTCTACTGCAACAATCAACATGTCATCCATATCGCCGAGAATCCAATTTGCATGAACGTGCCAGCATATTGAAATAGATTATCACTTCATCGAGAAAAGTTCAACTCCACAAAATTGAACTGCAACATGTTCATGATGCCAATCAAGTCCCTGATATCCTCACCAAGAACTTGCCTCACCCCCTACCGATCATTTCCAAGATTGACGCCTACAATCTGTATGCTCCAGCTTATGCGGGAGTATAAAAAATAATTTGTATAAAAGTCCAATGTAAGGACCCACTTCCTTGGCCCATTAAGAGATCCCTCTCTTGTATTAATTAATCTCACACTATGGTTTGGAGAAAGTATCACTCCTCACACACACACACACACACATATATATATATATACTATTATAAAAAGAAATATGGCGGCCTGTCAATAACATGACTATAAAAATCAAACAAAAAAACTGGTCGTCGGATCTGGCTCCATAATTTTACCACCGTCCATTTCAAGGCTATAATGGAACTCCACGCTACCCTAAAACCGCAAACAGCGACCATTCCTTTCCCTCCTTTCCGAGCCGCTCCAGATCTCTGCTCGCCGCTCCAAATCTCCCGTCGCCGCTCCAAATTTTTTGTCGCCTCTCATCCTGACCCCCGACCAGACTATATACCTGCACTGCCCCCATCCTGCTCGATTTCATCTTATGCCTCACATTTTTCCTCTCCCCCATGGATGGAATCTTTGGCTACTTCTCCTCCGGTGGTAGGGTTCAGAGTTGAGAGTGGCGTTGTCACCTCCGTCAAGGTAAGGGCGTCTTTTTCTCAATGCACGCCTCTCTCTCTCCCTCTGTTCTCACACATGGAGTTGAATTTTTAACATTTAATTCCATGGATTTTCTTAGACTGGCTAATTTCTTTGATAAATTATCTCAAAACAGAATTCTCATACCTTACTGATCCAACGCATACCACCACCATGTCAAAACAGATTATTCGCTGCTGGTAGCAATAGTAAGGCCATAAAGGTATGATCCAATGCTCATTTCATCATATTTTTGTTTGTCGATGAATTTGCAATTTGCCATAGAGGCATTGATTATTATTTGTGATCGTAACATCGAAGTCGATCATATGGAAGGGGCTTATTCGCGTTACTGGAAGTGAATCTCCAGCCTCTCTGGAAGTATGAAACCCGAGTTCAAGAGGGTGAGTTTTATCAATAGGTAGAGCCGGTGACTGAAATGCTTATAATTTTCTCATATACAAAATCATCTTACATGTATCTGAAGTAAATCTGAGATTATATGTAAACGTTTGAACTATTTTGGTACCTATTTTGTTGGTGCATACATTATTTAAATGCAATGTAATCTGTATATAAAATTAATTTAATGAACTAATACAATAATATTTTATTTTTATATTATTCAAAAGAGCTTAGTCTATTGAAACTCACTTATGCTGTCCCTACCTGCATATCACACAATTTCATGCCAAAGCTCAACAGTAAATTTTCATGTATGATAGAGTTTTCTTAATTTGTTCGATTCAGCACTTTGGCTATCCATAGATTTCCTCTTACTTTGAAAGAGGCGGGCTGCTTTTGGTTTTTATTTGGCTTTATTTATCTGAATCAATTCAGCTTTATGTGTATATTATAAGAAATCAATTTGTTGTTTGTAATTTGTAAATACAGTGCATTCATTTGCATTATCTAAAGGATGAAATAATTAGGAATCTCTTGATGTCTGATTATTTCAGTCTTCTCTACTCAAATAAGTTAGTTTTAAGTTCTAATTTTCTTGGTCCAGCAATTCTTCAACGAATTCAAGATGGAGCATTTAAGATTAGGGACATTACGGGAACATTGAACATTATATTGCAAGCTTTACATGCCTAGATCTGTTGGTTTTCTCTCTAAATCAGTATGTTCTACTTTACATTGGACTATTTTTTTAATTTTTCTTCCATAAACTATTAAACATATGGTTCATTTATTATCAATAATAAGTCCTCCATATTTTGGCGGGCTGATGGTATTTTCTTAGGTTGGTTTCTCTAATGCATTTTTAAGAAAAAATTCGGACTATTTTTTGAATTTATTATTGAATTTGGTTATGGAATGGTGCAGGGGGTCGACCCTCTCTGTGGGTTTGTCATCACTCTAGGAGAAGGTGAGCGGAGCTACTATTTATTTTGTAGACGAACACGCAATTTAGAGAAATAAAGATATGAGTTTATTAATTTCTAAATCAAAAATTACATAACATATGTATTTGTACATATATATATATATATATATATATATATATATATGTATATACATATATATGTACATATGTACATATATAGATATACATATATATATGTACATATGTACATATATAGATATACATATATATATATGTACATATATATATATATATATATGTGTACATATATATATGTATATATATGTACATATGTACATATATGTACATATGTACATATATGTACATATGTACATATATATATATACATATATATATGTACACATATGTATATATATGTACATATATGTACATATGTACATATATGTACATATGTACATATATATATATACATATATATATGTACACATATATATATAGATATATGTACATATATATATGTATATATATATATGTACATATATATATGTACATATATCTATATATATATGTGTACATATATATATGTACATATATATATATATGTACATATATATATGTACATATATATATACATATGTACATATATATACATATATATATGTACATATATATATATACATATATTTGTATATATATATATACAAGTATACATATATATATATATATATTTGTATATATATATATATATACATATGTACATATATATATATATACATATGTACATATATAGATATATATGTACATATATAGATATATATGTACATATATACATATATATATATATGTACATATGTATATATACATATATATCTATATATGTACATATGTACATATATATATATATATATATGTACATATGTACATATATATATATATGTACATATGTATATATACATATATATCTATATATGTACATATGTACATATATATATATATATGTACATATGTACAGATATATATGTATATATATACATATGTACATATATATATATATATATGTACATATGTACATATATATATATATTTGTATATATATATACAAGTGAGAGGCACGGGCCTTCGGCCCTGGGGGCATTCGGCGGGGGTGCAACAATCGGCGGGGTGCGACATTCGACGGGGTGCGACATCCGCCGAGATGCGACATTCGCCGGTGGTGCGACATTTGTCGTGGGGACGACATTTGTCGTGGGCGGCGACATTTGTCGTGGGCGGCGACATTTGTCGTGGGCGGCAACATTTGTCGTGGACAGTACCCGCCCCTATGGCCTCGCGCGACAGTACCCGACCGCTCCCGGCGGGATCCTCCCGCTCCCGGCCGGCTCCGCCCGCTCCCGGCGGGCTCCGCCCGACCCGCAACATATACATATGAGTACTCAAAATGACCGTAAAAAAATATAAATCAAGAATACAATTTTTATTTTGTAAAACAAATTATATTTTAACGTTAAAACAATAATTTTTCTCTTGTCATTCCTAGCCAGAAACAATAGGTTTATGGTATCTAGTGTTTTTATTTTTGATATTTTAATATTGTAAAGTTGTGTAATTACCTAAAAGAATATTGTCTTTATAATATACTAATATAAAGTTTGGTATAATTGTGTAAATATGAATACAACTATAAGGGCAATATAGAGACATCAGGCAATGTTTCACCAAAGAGTAGTTTTCGTATAATAGTAGAGATGTACATATATATATGTATATATATGTATATATATATGTATATATATGTATATATATATGTATATATATGTATATATATATATGTATATATATGTATATATATATGTATATATATGTATATATATATGTATATATATATATAGGAGAAGAGGGGAGAGCATAAACTCTATCCCAAGATGTGGGACTAAAACCAAAGAAGGCTTTACATGGGCCTTCACAATGGGCTTTCTTTATACTTTCTTCAACACTCCCACGCAAGCTGGAGCATATAAGTCGTAGGAGCCAAGCTTGGACAAAAACTGAGAATATAAAGGTCGTGGTAGAGCTTTTGTAAGAATATCAGCGACTTGATCTGTAGCTGGAACATGTCTCAAGTTCAATTTCCTGAGTTGAACCTTTTCCCAAATAAAGTGACAATCAACCTCTATATGTTTGGTACGTGCATGGAACACAAGATTTTTAGCAATATGAATAGCACCTTAACTATCGCAAAACAACGTGGCAGGAGACAAAAATTTGACACCTAGGTCTCTCAAAAGGATTTCTAGACACGTGAGTTCAGAGACAATAGAGGCCATTGATCGATACTCAACTTCAGCAGATGAGCGTGCGACGATAGATTGCTTCTTGCTTCGCCAGGTAACAAGATGTCCACCAAAGTATGTGCAGAAACCAGAGTAAGCAGTGAGAGATAGAGACAAGGAGGGCTTATATACGAGCCCTTGTCATGGAGCAGACTTTAGGTATCGGAGAATGCACTCAATTTCCTGGAGATGAGAAGTTCGTGGAGCATGCATAAACCTATTAACAATCCCAATAGTCAAATATATCAACTTTCTCACAAGACGATGATAGTATTCTGGATTTGATAAGAGTGTATAAGAGTCAGAGGAGCATGCACAGAGCTTGTGGTTGACATCCATGGGTGTGTCAGCTGGCTTACAACCAGAGTAGTCAGTGTCATGAACAAGATCAAGACAATACTTTCTTTGAGATAAGACAAAATCATCGGGTCGACGGGCTACCTAGATGCCAAGAAAGTAACGGAGATTCCCCAAATCTTTGGTCTGGAACACGGAGGCCAAGTGTTCCTTGATCATATGGATGTCTTTCGAATCATCTCCAGTAATTAAGATACCATCAATATAAACTAGGAGTATTACAGTGCCTGATGGACAATATCGGGTGAAGAGAGAGAAATCGGCCGAGCTCTGAGTAAACCCAACATCACTAACAACCCGACTGAACTTGTCAAACCATGCCTGAGGCGACTGTTTGAGACCATAAAAAGATTTTTGGAGGTGACATACAAGTAGTTGAGTTATGAAATGTTATGTACAAGTCGTGTTTCCCCCTGGTCGGGTAGTTTTGTCTTTTTCCTTGTTTTTAGGTTTTCCCTTACTCATGTATATATATATGAGTAAGGGACCCTCTTATGATTCATTGAATAATATTCCCATTTTCCTCTCTACTTGGTATCAGAGGGAGAAAAACCCCGTGCCCTAGCCGTCGATCGGATCGCCCATCTCCTGTCACGCTTCTTCCCGCAACTCATCGTCGTGGGTCTCCCGCTTCACCGTCGCGCTTCTTCCCGCTTCACCGTCGCGCTTCGCTTCACTGTCGCGCTTCCCGTCTTCGTGATGACAGGCGGCAACAGTGTCGGCTGCTGAGAGGAACGCCGCCGCCATTCCTCCATGAAGTAGTCTGCCACTCCTTCGTGAAAAACAACTGTGTTGCTGTCCTGCTCAGGCGTCGTTGTCCTGCGCCCGTGTCGCTGCCTGTCCGGAAGAAGGTGTCCTACTACAGCGTCGTTGTCCTGCTCTCGTGCCGCTTTCCTGCTCCCATGCCGATGCCTGGCCGCTGTCCTGTTACCGTGTCGCTCCTGTGTCGCTGTCGGTGTTGTCGATCTGTATGACAGTATAAGGTGTCGTTCTCCTGTGCTTCTTGTGTCGGTACGGGTGAACCCGATTCATCAGTTTCTTCTCCATGTGTGATCCAGACTCCGATGGTTGAGCCTCAGCGGCCTCATGGCCACTCCAGCTCCTTGAAGATTACCACGGTTCCTCTAGATGACATGAATTACCTGGAATGGTCTCGTGCTGCTAAACATGTCATTCGTAGTCAACAGATGTTTGGCTATATCGATGGGTCGATTACGGAGCCTCCAGTGACTGATCCCTCCTGGAAGCGCTGGGATTCAGACAACTCTCTGGTTATGTCTTGGCTCCTGCATTCGATGTCGCCCAAGGTTTATCGGAGCTATATGTTGATGGACTCTGCTTTCGAGATTTGGACTCGTGCTCGTGAAACTTACTCTCAGATTGGTAGTTCCACCCAGGTGTATGAGCTCACTCGCCGCATTTTGGAGTTGCGTCAAGGGTCGATGTCTGTCTCATCTTTCTTCTCGGAGTTTGAGCGTTTGTATCAAGAACTGGACTACTTTGCTCATTTCACCCCAGCGTGTACTGTGGATGTCGTCCTGTTAAAGAAACGAGAGAACCGCTTCCACCTTCATGTCTACTTAATGGGATTGAATATGGAATTTGATGTGGTCCGGACTCATGTTCTACACCGTTCTCCTCTTCCCTCCCTTCGAGAGGCGTTCAGCTTGATTTTGGGTGATGAAGACCGCCACAAGTCTCTCAGTGTTATGACTCCTCCGGATCGTTCTGCCTTAACGAGTGTTGGTCGTGGCCTCATCCCTACTCATGCATCTTTTGTGCCTATCTGCAATTACTGTGGTCGACGGGGACACTCTCGGGATGCATGCTTCAAACTTCATCCGCATTTGGCTCCTCCTGGTCGTGGTCGTGGTCGGGGCCGTGGACCTGTCCGTGGGGTCCATAGGCACAGTGGCTACCGTTCTCATGATGTTGCTTACAATGTTGATGTCTATGATGAGTCCCAGTCTTCAGCTTCCTCCTCTCTTACTGCACATGAGTTGGATGCCTTTCGCCGCTTGCTTCGCGCTCAATCTGATCCGGTCACTGGAATCTCTACTTCTCTTGCCAATGTTGTCATGCCCAGTGCTCATGCGGCCACCACCTCACCTTTTGAGTGGGTGCTCGACTCTGGTGCCACCCACCACATGACTGGGTCCTCTTCAAGTTTTCTCTCTTATACTCTTTTGTCTGGTAAGGAGAAAGTTATTTTTGCTAATGGATCATTGTCCTCCATTGCGGGCAAGGGCAATATTTCTTGTTCTCCGTCTATATCCCTTACCTCTGTGCTTCACGTCCCCTCCTTTCCACGCAATTTACTTTCCATCAGCAATATTACGAAATCTCTTAACTGCTCCGTAACATTCTTTCCTGATTCTTGTGTTTTTCAGGAACTGGGTACGAAGCAGAATATTGGCAGTGGTAGGTGCGGTGGCGGCTTGTACTACCTGGACACTCCACCTCATTCTCAGGCTCTTTCCAGTTCTACTGTTACTGTAGAGGATGTTCACCATTGGCATCTGCGTTTGGGACACCCGTCCTCCGTCTACCTGCAAAAATTATTTCCTGTTTTTTTACCTTTTCTTCAGAATTTCTCTTGTGATATTTATGATCGGTCTAAACATGTGCGACAGACCTCTTCACATCTTTCTTTTCCTAGTAGCACTCCTTTTGATGTTATTCATTCTGATATTTGGGGGTCAGAAATTTCTTAACTGCTCTGTAACATTCTTTCCTGATTCTTGTGTTTTTCAGGAACTGGGTACGAAGCGGAATATTGGCAGTGGTAGGTGCGGTGGCGGCTTGTACTACCTGGACACTCCACATCGTTCTCAGGCTCTTTCCAGTTCTACTGTTACTGCAGAGGATGTTCACCGTTGGCATCTGCATTTTCGACACCCGTCCTCCGTCTAACTGCAAAAATTATTTCCTATTTTTTTACCTTTTCTTCAGAATTTCTTTTGTGATATTTGTGATCGGTCTAAACATGTGCGACAGACCTCTTCACATCTTTCTTTTCCTAGTAGCACTCCTTTTGATGTTATTCATTCTGATGTTTGGGGGTCATCCCCCGTTATATCGTTGACTGGTTTTCGCTGGTTCGTCACCTTTATTGATTGTCTCTCGCGTACTACATAGGTTTATCTATTAAAAAAGAAAAGTGATGTTTTTTCGTGCTTTCAAGTCTTTCATAACATGGTGAAAAATCAATTAAATGTCACTATCCGTGTTCTTCGAAGTGATAATGGAGGGGAGTATGACGATCGTGGTTCCTTTGTCGCTTACCTCACCTCTCACGATATCATCCACCAGAAAACTTGTGCATACACATCTACTCAGAACGGAGTGGCCGAACGGAAAAATCGGCATCTCCTCGAGGTTGCTCGTTGTCTCCTCTTGACGATGCATCTTCCTAAACCATATTGGGGTGATGCGGTGCTTACTGCTGCACATCTTATCAACCGTCTTCCTTCTCGTGTTCTCTTCTATACTACTCCTCAAGCCCGTCTCTCTACTTCTGGCGTGTTTCATACTTCCCATTTTCCACCATGTGTTTTTGGGTGCGTCTGTTACGTGCATGTGCACCAACCTCAACGTGATAAACTTGACCCTCGAGCTCAACTTTGTGTCTTCCTAGGCTATTCCTCGACGACCAAAGGATATCGTTGTTATCACCCCCCCCCCTCCTGGCGTATATTCTGTACCATGGATGTTACCTTCCGTGAGGGGGAGTCCTACTTTCCGTCCTCGACTCATGACCTTCGTCAGGGGGAGAGTAGTACTGCGGATGATATTATTGTTGTCCCTCTACCTCTTCTTCCGTCCTCTTCCTCCATACCTTCACCTCCTTCCACTCCGGTACCCAGAGCTCCTCCTATCCCGATACCGGACTCCTCTATTATGCTCTCTCCTTTTCCCCATGTATACCACCGTCGTTCAGGTACACAGGTCACCGCCGATCCACCTCTACCGGTGCCGACTTCGGACTCAGATTCTGATTATGTCGACCTGCATATGCCTCTTTCCTTGTTGAAAAATGGTAAGGCTACTTCCACACAACATCCAATTTCTAATCATGTGGCTTATCATCACCTTACTCCAAGTCATCAGACTTTGGTTTCATCTCTTTCTCTAGTTGTTATTCCTAAGACATGGCAGGAAGCATTGGCAATACCGGCTTGGACATAGGCTATGCATGATGAGATGTCCGCCTTGGACAAAAATCATACGTGGGATATCTCCGCTCTCCCTTCGGGAAAGAAAGCTATAGGTTCCTGATGGGTATTCTCTGTTAAGCAGAACCAAGATGGCGAGGTGGAACGGTACAAAGCGCGTCTTGTCGCTCAAGGATACACCCAGACTCAAGGAGTTGATTATCAGGAGACTTTTGCTCCTGTAGAAAAAATGGACTCTATTCGGGTTCTGTTGTCATGTGTTGATTGTCTGGACTGGGAACTTCATCAACTGGACGTGAAAAATGTTTTTCTCCATGGTGAGCTTGTGGAGGAGGTGTACATGAAATTCCCTCCTGGTTTTATGAAGGAAGGAACTGAAGGACGTGTCTGCCGTCTTAGGAAATCTTTATATGGCCCGAAGCAATCTCCAGGGGCCTGGTTTGGAAGATTTCTCGCAGCAATGCTCAAGTTTGGGTACAAGCAAGCCCAATCGGATCATACCGTGTTCATTCGAAGACATGAACAGCGTGTTGTGGTTCTCATTGTCTATGTGGATGACATCGTGATTACTGGAGAATGTCAACCTCAAGACCCTTCTATCGGCTGAATTTGAAGTGAAGGACTTGGGAAGGTTACAGTACTTCCTGGGAATCGAAGTGGTTAGATCTGAGCGGGGTATCTTTATATCCAAACGTAAGTACATTTTGGATCATCTAAAGGAAACTGATATGCTTGGTTGTGTTCCTGCGAACACCCCTATGGAGGAAAATCACAGGATTGATGAAGATGGTGACGGTGATCATGTTGATGCATCACGTTACCAAAGGTTGGTCGGAAAACTTATATACATATCTCATACTCGTCCCGACATTACGTATACAATTGGTATTCTTTGCAGATATATGCATTATCCTAGAATCAGACATCAAGAAGCGGTGTATCGTCTACTGCGGTACTTAAAGAAAGCTCCTGGTCGCGACCTCCTATTCTCTAGGAACAACTTGAAGATTGAGGTTTTTACTGACGCTGATTGGGCTGGTTGCCAGGATGACAGAAAGTCCACAACTGGATATTGTTCCTTTGTTGGTGGTAACCTTGTAACATGGCGGAGCAAGAAGCAGAATGTGGTGGTCAGGTCAAGTGCAGAGGCAGAATATCGTGTCATGGCCCAAGGCTTATGTGAGGAATTATGGCTGCGTGTCGTGTTACAGGATTTGGGTTTCCCTGTGATAGCCCATTTTTCCTTATTATATGACAATAAGGCTGCAATTGGTATTGCTCATAACCCGGTCCAACATGACAGGACAAAGCATGTCGAAGTAGATCGACACTTTATTAAGGATCACTTGGATAAGAAAATAGATGTTACTCCGTTTGTTCAGTCCCGGGATCAGCTGGTTGATGTGTTCACCAAAAGCTTGGGGTGTGATGTGTTTACCGATGATATCAAAAAATTGGGATGACTGATATCTTCCGTCCGACTTGAGGGGGAGAGTTGAGTTATGAAATGTTATGTGCAAGTCGTGTTTCCCCCTGGTCGGGGTAGTTTTGTCTTTTCCTTGTTTTTAGGTTTTCCCTTACTCATGTATATATATGAGTATGGGACCTGCTTATGATTCATTGAATAATATTCCCGTTTTCCTCTCTACTCAAGTGACTCCCCCGTGGTCTCAAAGTCGGGAGGTTGGTGCATGAAGACAGTCTCAGCAAGATCACCATTGAGGAAGGCATTTTAAACGTCCAACTGATGCAGTGGCCAATGTCGATGAATGGCCAGAGATCAATACACGGACAATGTTTAATTTTGCAATAGGGGAGGTCTCTTCATAGTCAAGATCGTGTTGTTGAGTAAAACCACGGGCGATAAGACGAGCCTTTATCCGTTCAACTGTCCCGGTTTGAGTATGTTTGATAATAAAGACTCATTTGTAACCCACACACGTCTGGCCCGGAGGGAGAGGGACAAGATCCTATGTGTGATTGGCCCAAAGAACAGCCATTTCTTCTTCCATAGTCGTCCTCCATCCCGGATGTTGAAAAGCCTCCTGCAAAGAATTAGGGGTGGAAACCGACGATAATGAAGACGTGAAGGTATGAAGAAGTGGAGATAATTGATGCAAAGAAAGAAAATTACCGATGGGGTGAGCTGTAGAAGGCGTGTCCGGATCAACAGAGCGCAGAGTGTCATTGGTAAAAGATAACGGACTCGGGCATTAGAATGAGACGGACGACGAGTGTGCACACGAATCAGAGGAGGTTTTGGCGGATGGATGGGAAGTGGCGTGGGGAGGAGAGTTGGAAGTGGCGAAGTAACAGGAACAGCTGGCCGCAGAGGAGACGGTAGTAGTAGGGGAGGGTCAAGGGGTGGAGAATGATACGGTTGGTCTTCAAGAAAGGTGACATCTGTGGATACCACAATCTTCCGACTAGTGGGAGAATAGCAGACATAGCCTTTTTGAATGGAAAAGTACCCAACGAACATATATTTTGTGGCACGTGGGGTCAGCTTGTCAATAGACGGGTCAAGATTGTGAACTTAGCACACAACCAAAAACATGAGGGGTGACTTGCAAAGGGGGTGTGGAGGAAAAAAAAGATTAAAGGGAGCCTCAAAGTTGAGAAGAGGGGAGGGCAGGCGATTAATGAGATGACAGGACGTAGAAACCGCGAAATTCCAACATATGGTAGGAACATTCATTTGAAACATAAGGGTGCAGGCAACCTCAAGAAGGTGACGATTCTTTCGTTCAGCAACATCATTTTGTTGGGGAGTATACACACAAGAGGTTTGATGGATGATGTCAAACTTTGTACACAAGTCGGTAAACACATGTCTTGTATATTCACGGGCATTATCGGTGTGGAGGGTTTTAATGGTAGTAGAAAATTTGTTGAGTCTGAAGGATAAAGGCACGAAATACACGAGTCAGTTCAGATCGATCATGAAGAAAATACAACCATTTCATACGAGAGTAAATCATCAATAAAGGTAACGAAGTAACGATAACCAGAAACACTGGCGGTTTTATAGGGTCCCCAAATATTTGAATGAAGTAAAATAAGGGGAGCATCGCTCCGAGTACATTGAGGTGAAAAGGTAGAACGATGGTGTTTGTCGTAGATATATAACTCACATGTGAAGTCGGTGAGGGACAAATCTGGAAGGGCTTTTTGGAGGATGCGGAGAGGGGCATGTCCAAAACGTTGATGTCACTCGACAGAACTAATAGTGGAGAGAATCGTGGGGTGGGAGTTCAAGATGTAAAATCAATGACAGTTTTCTTTTACCAATGACAGTCTGCGCCCGTCGATCCTGCACAACATAAGAGGTGGAAGAGAAAGTCACATAACAATAAAGATCTTGTGTGAGACGACTAATAGATATGAGATTGAAAGTAGAGCCCGGAATATGAATAACCGAGTGAAGAGTGAGGGAGGAGGTAATGGTGACGTTAGTTGATCCAGCGACTGGAGTAGTGTCCCCATTGACAACAGTAATGAACATGGGATTCGCAAAGTCCAAGTATCGAGGAGGTTTTATTGGGGTAATATGATGGGTTGCCCTAGAGTCCATAATCCAGGAGGAATTATGGGCAAGACAGAAAACACCCCCATCAGAAATAGACACAATAGAGTTGGAGGAACGACAAATCAGCTCTTGAAGGTGCTGGAGTTGGGTGTGCAGGATATCAATGTCAGCACGATCGATGTTTGGACCAGGGACGACAATAAAGGCATGCGGTGCAGGAGGTAGACCGTGCAGACTGTAACAAGTGGTTGGGAGGTGATCAGCTCTACGCAATAAGTACACTTAAGGGAAGCGCGAGTGTGTCGACCATTACCCCGAGAAGGGATGTCACTGTGTTACGGGCCTACTTCTGTAACAGGATAACTCGTCGGAATGGTGGTCGGAAGTGGAGATGACGATGACGGAGATACCGTGGAGTCGGAACCGCAGCTTCCTAGGCGGGGTTGCTCGTTGGAGGAGAGAGCCACCAATTATCTCACTATAAGAGACAAGGAACTAGAACTTCATTTCATATCCAACACATACAATACTCATGCCTTTATATAGGCTTACAACTCTAATAACACAAACATAATAATAAGGATAAAATAATACGCAGTAACATCTCAAAACAACTCGTAACATAATACGAAGTCCGTAACATCTCGTAACATAATACGCGTGAATAGTCTGTAACATCTCATCTGTTCCCCAAAAAGAGTTTGCCCACAAACTCTATCTGATGCCCTCGTCGTCCGAGTCCTCGACATGTAGGTAGAAGAGCCGGGTGCACCTGTGACAGCGAGTGTACTGCTCGTCGCAATTAAAACATAGTCCCTGGGCGCGTCGTTGCAGCATCTCAACACGAGATAATCGGCGGATCGGTGGAGTTGGAGGACCCTCGATCTGGCCCTGTGGGACGATGTTGGTGGGGGGCGGGTAAGCATCATGTGTTAGCTGGAGGCGACGATCGCAGAGCCGCGCCAGACTCATAGTAGTCACTAAGTCTAGAGGGGCCTCAAACTCAACATCCAGTCGCAGTCGCTCACGAAGTCCCGCGGTGAAAATATCAACCTGCATATCCGGGGCAAGAGGGACATGCGCTAAGAGAAGCTGAAATTGTTCCAGGTACTCGTCCACGGTACCAGTTTGACGGAGAGATGTGAGTGCGTCGAGGGATTTAATGTGGATAGGAGGTCCAAAACGCAAGTTGCAGAGTCTCTTGAAGTCGTCACAAATCAGATTCGGTCGGTCGGTGAGAAGTCGAGGAGCCTATAAAACAACGGAGTCAAGCATGTGGAAAGATGCTAAATGGACCCGATCTGCTGTAGGAGTTTGCTGGCGGCCGAAGAATTGCTCGCACTTGGTGAGCCAACTCAAGGGATCCATTTTCCTATCATAGGTTGGAAATTCCAATCTGGTATAGCGTGGTACAATCATTGCGTCGGGGTGCGCGAGGACTGGCGGCGGCGGCTCGTGAACGGTTAGAGGCGGGGCAGTGCAGAGAAGTGGTTGTGCCTGACTGCTGCTGGCATGATCGTGTGTGGGGGCGGTAGACAGATCATCGATGCGCTTGGAGAGCGCAATAATGGCCTCCTGATGACGGTCCACGTTGGCAGCGTGCGCCGCTTGTTGCGCCATGACGGTCTGCAGCATGGTCATAATCTGACTTAGTTGGTCCAGCGAGTCACCCATAGTGCAGGATGAGGAGCGAGAAGAGGAGCGGGTGACCGGGCGGTCGAAGTCCGCCGACTCGGATGACTGAGAGTGCCGCGAGCGCCTAGGTGACGCCCAATATTGGCACAATTAATTGCACCAAAAAAGAAGGGCTGAGTAGCCACTAGGGCTGAGGAAATTTAGAAATGGGAGCGGGGAAATTTAATAGCGGATGGAATTAGAAGGCAGCTGCTAAATAAATAAGAGTGGGGAAGAGAATAGTGGTGGGTCCACAAGAGTAAAGGAAATTTAATAGCTGGAGGTATGGGCGGGGTGGGCTCAATGAAACCAAACAAAGAGAGGCGGATTTTTTTCCTTCTCTGTACGCTAGGGATGGAAGGCGCGGGGCTCGAAATGAGCAGAGGCACGCTTAAAAACTGTCGGAGTTTCTGTCATGGCTCGAGGAAGAATGAATGCAGGGCGGCGTGCGTCGCTGGATTGGCGGAAAATGTCGGGGCAACACCCGTTGGCCTCGACGCAACAGTAGGGCGTAGAAGGGCGTGGCAGCGCTCACAACCTCGGCGTGCGTCGCTGGATTGACGGAGGTGGTGCGGCGCACGAGCTCGACGGGGGCGACTGTTCTGGACGCTGTCTGCAGAGGCGATGGTAGTGAGGAAGGACCTCGGCGTGCGTCGCTGGATTGACGGAGGTGGTGCGGTCACGAACTCGACGGGGGCGGCTGTTCTGGACGCTGTCTGCGGAGATGGTGGCAGAGGAGTGCACTGTGTCTTTGCGGCGGTGGCTTTGGTGAAGGAATGAGCAGGGTTGTGTTCGCCGTGGCACTCAGGGTGGTTGTTTGACGTGAGTCGGCGGAAAAAGGACCGAGATCCCTCTGATACCAAAATTGTTACGGACCTAACTTTTGTAACAGGGTAACTCGTCGGAATGGTGGCCGGAAGTGGAGATGACGATGACGGAGATACGGTGGAGTCGGAACCGCGGCTGCCTAGGCGGGGTTGCTCGTTGGAGGAGAGAGTCACCAATTATCTCACTACAAGAGACAAGGAACTAGAACTTCATTTCATATCCAACACATACAATACCCATGTTTTTATATAGGCTTACAACTCTAATAAGACAAACATAATAATAAAGATAAAATAATACGCAGTAACATCTCATAACAACTCGTAACATAATACGAAGTCCGTAACATAATACGCGTGAACAGTCCGTAATAGACTGCCATGAGAATACTGTTGAGTCGAAAAAATGAGAGTAGCGGGATCTGCCATGGGAGAAGATCCAACAAGAAAGAAGCTGCGACAAGGCCTGGAGAGGGCAAAAAAATCGGGAGGCCGGTCAAATAAGCCCAGCGGCAAGAGCAAACGACGGCGGCCTAGCAGGTAGCAAACAGCGGCGGTCTGGCAATCAGCAACAGCAGGTAGCAATCAATGCGGCAATGTGCAAGGCAGCAGCGGCAAGGAGCAGCGAAAAGGGGCTGAGGCCAAGAAGCAGCGGAAGAGCAGGCAGCATGGCGACCAGGCATGGCTGCGGTTAGGCCAGCGAACTGAAATTGCGACAAACCCCAGGAGACGGCAAGAAGAGCAAACAGCAACCTGGTCGGGCAG
Source organism: Platanthera zijinensis (assembly GCA_039513925.1). Taxonomy (NCBI): domain Eukaryota; kingdom Viridiplantae; phylum Streptophyta; class Magnoliopsida; order Asparagales; family Orchidaceae; genus Platanthera; species Platanthera zijinensis. Next base: position 143,166,059 of record CM077089.1, read on the forward strand.
GAGAATTGCGGCTTGAGGAACGACATCCTGAGTAGGACCGACGGCCTGGAGTACTGCGGCCAGAAGAGAACGGCAGCCTGGAGTACTGCAGCCTGAGGAGAACGACTTGAGGAGAACAACGGCCTAGAGTAGGAACGGCGGCCTGGAGTACTGCGGCTAGGAGAGAACGTCGGCCTGGAGTACTGCGGCCTGAAGAGAACGGCGGCCTGGAGTGTTGTGGCCTGAAGAGAACAACAACTTGAGGAGAACAGCGGCCTGAGTAATAGCAGCGACCTGAGAAAAAGAGGCAGCCTGAGAAGTAAATGCGGCCTGATGGGGAACTGCGACTTGAGGCGTAGCTGCGTCCTGAGAAGTGGCGGCTAGGAGATCTGCGGCCTGGAGAGAACTGTGCGCGGGCAGACAGGCAAAACCAGTAAGAGCCCAGGGCCACGCGAGCTGGGAGTAAGAGCGCGGGTAGATAGGAAGAAACTGCGGGACATAGAGTTGTGGGGCCAGCAGGACGGGATAGAGGCTATAAAAGCCAGAGAAATCACAGGGGAAGATGCAGAGCTGAAGGCAGAGGCAGCAGAGTTTGCGGTTAAGAAAAGCGTAGCCGTAAAAAACAGAAGCGCGGTTAGAGAGGTCTAACCGCACAGGGAGCAAAAGCACAATCTTAGAAATAGCGGATCGTTTTGCTCTGATACCATGTAGACAAACACGCAATTGAGAGAAACAAATATATGAGTTTATTAATTTCTCAATCAAAAATTACATAACATATGTATTTGTACATATATATAGGAGAAGAGGGGAGAGCCTAAACTTTATCCCAAGATGTGGGACTAAAATAAAAGAAGGCTTTACATGGGCCTTCACAATAGGCTTTCTTTATACATTCTTCAACATATTTATTACTTGATTTTTCAACAGTTACAACATGAGTTTTCTTCAATTGATAATATGATTCATTGTGATTTTTTGTCTTGATTATTTATCATTTTTGCTTGATTAGTTATCATTTTTGCTTGATTAGGTAATGAGTGGTAAAGGTTCAAGAATACGTTCGTAAAGAATATAGTCTGATATATTGTAGTAAAAATGCCAACATAAAACAAAAACATCTCCAAACTTGTCTAAAACAAATGATTGAGATGACGCACATGCTTTCTTGAAATTTGTATATTGAGTAATAAAATTGATAACGTTGATTGAATTGAAAGTTAATGCACAACCAAGATGCTCTTCACTTGGAGCAGGAGCTATGCAGGAAATGGGTCCATTCAGGGTTAAGTTGTGAAGTCGCACCCCCACGACCAATGTCTCCCCCCACGACAAATGTCGCCCCCAAGATAAATATTCACCCCCCCCCCCCCCCGCGAGAAATGTCTCTCCCCACCACAAATGTCGCCTTTGTGGTTTTTTTCCAGTGGTTGTGCACATCTTGGGCACAGGATCTTCTCCTAACAAATAACTCTCCATAGACTTCCCTTCATTTTTAGGAATAATTTGTTTGAAGTTTGATTGCCTCATTTAGTATAGTATTATATGTAAAGTTTATAATGTCATACACTGGAGCACGGATAGTATTTATTGTGTTTTCCTGTGATGGAATAGAAACGCCGTTCTCATTTTTCATAACTCTGTTGTGTTGCTGCAGGGACATGACCTCAATAACTAATAGTTAAATGTGTTGTGAGCATGCTTTTTTGAAGGAGATACCTGAGATTCACACTGTGATGGAATAGTGAGAATCCCTATATATAGAGACTACCCTGCCCAAGGCGGATAAAGGATATGAAAACATTGTAGGAGTAGAAGATTAAGCCCAACCAGAAAATGAATTTAGAGTGGAAACCATTCCCGTTAGAAGCCAATGGGGGAAACCATTCCTGTTAGAAGCCAAAACCATTCATGTTAGACGCCAATAGTGGAAACCATTCCTTTTAGAAGCCTATAATGGTGGAAACCATTCCTGATAGAAGCCTAGGGTGGAAACCATTCCTGTTCGCAAGTGGATAACCAAAAGACTATACACCCCCAACAAATGTAGCCACCCCCGGCCAATGTCGCCGCCCCCCGGCCAATGTCGCCGCCCCCGGCCAATGTCGCCGCCCCCGGCCAATGTCGCCGCCCACGACCAATGTCGCCGCCCACGACCAATGTCGCCGCCCACGACCAATGTTGCCCACCACGACCAATGCCTCCCCCACGACAAATGTTGCCCCCACGACAAATGTGCCCCCCCCCCCCCCACAACAAATGTCCAACCCCCCGACAAATGTCTCCCCCACAACAAATGTCGCCCTCACGACAAATGTCGTCCCCACGACAAATGTCGTCCCCACGACAAATGTCCCCCAACAACAAATGTCATCCCCCACGCCATTGCACTCACGTAGGGTCAAAGGCCCATGCGTGTCACTTGTGTGTGTGTATATATGTGTGTGTGTGAGCGCGCGCGTGTGTGTACATGAAATTATATTTTACTCCTTAATGAGAAGAAATAAATTTCTTGCGCTTCATTTTTTGCTTTTGTTTTAAACTTCATGATGTAATGATTAGAATGTCAAGTTCTCAAATTGGCATTACAGTAATAACATTACACACAGAATAATGAAAGTTGATAATACTAGAATGCACAGAAAGGAATACATTAATGATATGTATAAACTTTACAAACAAGTCACACACGTGCTCGGATGATCGACCTCACTACACTTCAGCTCTCTCAGAGATGGGATGATCTTTATGGATTATCTTGTATTCGCAGTTAATTATGTATTGGTCTTTAATATATTTTGTACTATATAGTGAGCCTCCATCTATATAAGGAGCTCTCGGGATGAAAGGAGATTATGTTGGATCATTGTTTAGTCTTGGGCTCTCCTTGGAGAGAAGGCTCTTAAAGGGATCCTTCCCTGTCGAGCTTGTCTCAATAATTTGTATCTTTTTACCTTCTTAATGTCATATTGCTAATTTATGTTCGGGCTTTCTTGATACAGTGCAACTACATTGTATCATTTAGTTCGACATGCCGCTCTCCACCGGACGCTACTTCCACTGTTGGCATCAGCTACCTCCATCTCTTCAAGCATGACAATTTCTACGGCCATGGTTCAGGCCCTCTTCCACCGGATCGATACAACCATGACCGATCTCCTGACCATGACGCATGATATTCACTACCGGCTTCTTTCCCTTCCTCCGATGTAGGCTCCAACTTCTTCCACTAATCCTTCAGCTTCCCCCCAACAACGGAGCTCCCAACTTATGCGAACAAGGCACGCCCTTTCTGCAGTGCTCCTCTCTTCGTCACCTTCGACTGAACTCCATCGTATGTGCTCCAAACTTGTGTGACCGAGGCACCCACCATTCACAGCACTCCCGATTTTGATCCCGCCGACCCTGCATCTTCATCCCTTCGATCAATCCCCAATTTCGTCCCACTTCGTCCATTTTATCTTGCCTACGCTACCCACACCCGCCCATATCGACCCCTTGCCAGTCCCCACCTCTATCGACTTGAGTAGCCCATGTCATCGGGTTCGCTCCTATCCACATTCTCTAGCTTCATCGGCCCTACTCACACATCGCCCTTCCCAGCCACGCTCGTGCATGCCGCTTTTGCTTTCCTACCATCTATTGGTGTTGTGTGCCTCGCTTGTCCATCCCCGTTCCAACCAAAAAGTTTTTCCTTCATGTCCTTCGAGACCTCTGCCACAACAAACACATCCTTTCCTATGCCAGGCTACAATCCAAACTTCTTTCCTGTATATTCCATTCTTCCTTCGCTCACACGTCGCACGCCCTCTTTCTCGATAATTGTGTCCTTCCCTGCCTCCCCAAGCCTCTCCAGCCCAAATCCCGAATCAGGGATCCCATTTTATACTGATACCCGCTCCCTTTGTCATTTAATATCCCACTTTTCTTACTCCTTTCCACAGGACCTGCTCCATCTTCCCACCAAATGTCTATTATTGATTTCACCTATCTACTACACTCCACCACTGACACCCCATTTGTATTCGTTAGGGCACCATTTCACAACTTCTACTACACCTCTTTTTGTGAGAGTTAATTTCATGCATTACCTCGCAAAAGTCCCTCGACACATTAACTCCAATGACTTCAGATTATTCCGTCCCTGCCCGAGCCTTAGCCCAACTGGTGTGCTTCCACCGTAACAAGGGCTTTCATCTCCGCTTATCTGCACTCGACCATGGGGAATTGGGGACAATGTCAATTTTCAGGACGGGTGTGTATGTTGATACGCATACGCTTTGCGAACAAGTCACACACATGTACAAATGGGTCGACCTCACTACGCGATAGATCTCTCAAAGATGTGGCGATCATTATGGATTATCTTGTATTCACAATTAATTATGTGTCTTGTCCTATAGCGGGTCTACATTTACATAAAAAGTCCTTAAGATGAGAGGAGATTATCTTGTATCATTGTTTAGCCTTGAGCTATCCTTAGAGAGAAGGCTTTTAGAGGGATCCTACCCTCAAAAGATTAGGTCGAGCTCGTCTCAATAATTTGTTTCTTTCCTTCTTAATGTCATATTGCTAGTTTGTGTTTGGGATTTCTTGATATAGCGCAACTACTTCGTATCATTAACGACTATGTTTAGACCAAAAACGCTACTTTTCCAGAGAAAACTTACAAGTTAAAAAAACAAATAATACCTGAACAGACGTTTAAGGACTATGTTTAGACCAAAAGCACTACTTTCCAAAGAAAACTTACAAGTTAAAGAAACATATAATACCTGAACAGACGTTTATTCCTGCCTCACGAACATGTTGAAGTGTCTCCAATCTGTCATCATATGATCTGGTTGTTATTATGTTTGGGTAGTATTCTCTTGAAGTATCTAGGTTATGATTATATGCTGTGAGGCCAGCCTCCTTAAGTTCTAATGCTTGTTGCTTCTCTAACATGCCCAGTGTGCAGCAAACTTCCATTCCCATGCTCCTGCAGCATCAGTTACAATTGATAGTGATTTTGTTTTCACTCATTTGACAAGTAAAGTTGAAATAACAACATCTAGGCTAGTTTTAGGAGGGTTTTTTATATTGAAATCAATATTAGGCTCTGTTTGGGGCGGCGATGGCGGCCGTGAATGCAGTGATTGAAATAACAACATCTATATTGAAAGCAATATTAGCTTACCCTACATCAATTGGTATCAGAGGCCAAGGTTTGGGCCAAATTTATATTCGTAGTGGTAGGTTTTAAATAGTCTTTGGGTTCATTTACGTCTAGTTATCGCCGTCGTTCATCTCCTCTATCTGGGTATCCTGAGGCTCCCTATATCCGATCTCATAGAGTCCCTTTAGAGAAACCTTCATGTTATCATTATGATTATCATCGTTCCCCGCACACCACTCTCCTAGAGAACGTGTCGACCCCTCGACACAATTCCATTATGCTAGAGGTGATCACCACGACGAGCGGTCCTCACATCTTCATCATTACACCTCTCTGCGACTTCATGGTGATAGAATTGAATATCTTTCAGATCATCGCCGCTACACATCTCCTCTAGGAGAAGAACCTGAGTTTGGATATGAGCGACCTCCACTGCACGTTCACGGGGCCCATACCGTCCAGACGACCCTCAGGAACCCTATAGAGGTCACCATCGGCAGGATCACAATATATGTCAAAACCCTCCTAGTGTTCCACCAATAGAGTTACCTGAGACTGATTTTTTGTGATCAGTTCTTGACCGCTTTGATCTCTTAGAAGCTCAATTTGATCACCTAAGATTTACATTACGAAGAAAGCCTAGGGATTTAGGTCAAGCCACCGATGTGGGTGCTCCTACCGAGATAAGAGACCCGACACTTGGTTTTGATCCATCTCAGTTTGATGAGATTCAGTGCTCATGTGATCTTGAGGTTGAATCTGATCATGACCTTATGATACAGATGGAGGGTGATACTAGCATGACTAGTGAGCGTGGTCACGTGGGTGAGGACGAGCGACCAAGTGATGTTGTGTGATGGTATACCCATTTTTCACCTCACCTAGACCTACACCTAGACCTAGTGTCCCCTTTAAACAGAAACACAGTTCTCAACACTATATCGATTGACCCACACTTGAGTCTGGGCGCCCCCTACTCTTCCCTTAGTACTATCTCAAGTCACTTCACTACTGAGAGTCGAGAGTATAGTGTTGACTTCATAGTGGCTACCTCACCCACTTACGAGGACACGACATCTATCAGCGATACTCATCTGAGGGATCTTCCCATTATTAATGACCTCATCGTTGAACCTCCTGATAAGTCTCCTGATGAGCCACTACTCCCTTGGGAGGTTCATGAGGCTAGCGTTGACTTTGTTGTGGGTTTCCTACTTGCTCCCACAGACACTACTATTATTGGTGCCCTCGTGGTGGACTATCCTATCATTATCGAGCTCCTCGAGATTAAGTCCCCAAGAGACTCATTTGACAAGCTTTCCCTCCCACACTTTGGTGATGGATCGTGTATCCGCACTAGTGATCATCACACACGTGATGACTTTTGGTATACACCCTCTGGTGAGCCACTTGATGGGCAATATCATTTGAGAGGTACCCATCACACCAGTGCTCAGCAATATTTTGTCACCATCTACGTCGTCCCCACGGGTTATGACGTCGGTCACGCCGGATTTTTCTATCGATCGCCCGGTAATCCTCCTGATAAGTCACCCCATGTTAGTAATATCCAAGTCATTGTCAGACCTTCCCTTAGGAAGTGTGTCGAGTATGTTGTGCTCTATTTGCATCATTCGTTTCATTTGTATGAGTCGGTTGGGTCACTTGTTTATCATTTGCATGCATTACATGAGTTGGTTCGCCGACGAATAATAACGAGCAATAAAAACTATGAAACTAATGCAGATAAGCGAAGGCTAAAACAAGTGTTTAATGAATGCGAGAAAGTAATGGTGTGAGTCCACCCTGAGAGGCTCCTCTCGGGGCCTGCCAAAAAGTTAAGCGTCGGGAGAATGGGCCCCTACTCTATTATTAGCTGTATTGGGACAAACGCCTACCGGCTCGATATTCCGGCAGTATGGGAATCCATTCAGTATTTAATGTTGAGGATCTGACGTCGTACTACGAGCCTTGCGAGTATGTGGACCTGAGCAGTGGAGATACCCAGTCGTCCCCACCCCCACTTTCGTTGTCTTACCACTCTCATATCCACCTACGTCTGATAGCCATTATAGTCCACCCACTGTTGACACCCACCCACCTGGGGATTCGTCTTATCTGGTTTCATCGACGGCACAGTCAATCGCACCAGGATCCACCACTCGAGAAATGAGCAATGAGAGCATCACAGAGATCAGGTCCCACCAACTTGTTCCTACCTCAGATGGGTCGCGTTGTCGCTACTTGGTACATTGACGGGGCCGTCCCGATGAAGACGCTTGGATACTTGCAGTAGAGCTTGATCGATTCGCCCCTGGACTTCAACTTCAGCACGGTCGTCTCCATTCACCGGAGATGATAGCTTTTCAGTCAGGGGGAGTTGATTGGCAAGAACACTCTTCCGTCGACGACACTTGGACGACTTCTGGTGGACCTCTTCGAGTTGTACCTGGCATGTATCGAGAGAATTCCAATCTAAATTCATCGGGAGATGAATTCTTTCAAACCAGGGAGAATGATGCGAAGCAGAGAGATGACGAGCTTTGGACCCGTTCGGGGCTGATTTGGCGACTTACCAAATATAGTATGCTCGGATCGACGATTGAACTCCGCAGATGTGTCCGGATCCGCGTCACGAGTCGTGGTCATATATTACTTTATATTTTTTGGTTTATTATTCTTATATTTAAGTGGTTTCCCCCCGGCCAATCATAGTCGTTGATTGGGAATGTCCTAGTCTTCATGTTATTAAATAGAGGTGTAGGGGTTGAACCAAGGGATTGCAGATTTTGGAGAGTGTCAATCCCGGAATCCAGCGATCAAGCCACGGTGCCGACTCTGTGGAGCCCTAGGTGACGACTTCTAGGCGCCTGATCTCCTCCCCAATGTATCCCCCTACCAAAGCCTTCTTCTTCCCTCCCGTCAGCCCTATTCCCACCGCCAGGAACCCCACAAAGCAACCGTCGGCGCTGTTCCAGCCAACCCCCACACAGCCGCCCCTTTTTTCCCTTCCAGCAAGTCCAGTCACCCATTCCTCCTCCCAACAAACCCGCCTCCAGCCCTTCCTCCGCCCTCCTGCACACCCGCCGCCCAGCCCTCTAACAGCCAGCAACCACCCGACCACCCACGGCCCTAGCCGACTACCCATAATCACTCCCTCACGTAGATCAACCTTCCTACAGCCCCTATTCTCAAGATCAGTCCAGATCTGAGAATTTTGGCCCCCGATCCGTTATTTCCACCTCTCGTACTCCATTCCCTTGCCCGGATCCGTCCCTAAACATCGGATCTATCCTTCCCCGGCCCGGATCTACTCGTACGTGTCAGGATCTATCCATTTCTTGTTCAATCTCATCATCTACCGCCGAGGACAGCCACCGCCATTATTCCTATGCCGCCGGTTCCACTTTTCGATCATCGATCCACGCATCCGACTCCGGAATATTCAGCGCCTCGGCCAACCCTCTACTTAGTGAGTCCCTTGTTGTATTGGTTTATGTGATTGGACATTATTATTGGATTGATTATTGTGTTTTACTTGGACTCGTAATTGTAGAACTTTGTTGCGATACGCTAATAATTGCAGGTGGGATTTATTCACCGCGCACTTGGCCTTTTCCCTCCGAGCAGAGGAAGGTCATTACAAAATTGCTAAAATGAAATGCTCATTCTCTGCTCTTTTATTAGTTTGTGTGGTGTTACAGTTTTTCATTGCTCTGATTTATTCATCGTCGTCACCGCCGGATGCATTGCATTTAGACTAGGGTTTGTGTGTCGCACCGGCATCCCGCCCTAGAAACCTAGGTTTTGTGCACCCCTTAGCCTACCCTACATCATAAGTGTTAACAAATGCATGTTTAGCTAGAGAGTAGAATAGCTCAGGAACCCATTCATGGTGCATGGTGGAGTGCTACATGATTAACTTGGCTGGCACTCATTTAACTGACTTTGTGGATGCCTGAAAACAACATTGATGACGAAATTTAACAGGATGTTTGATGGGGATCCATCGAATCATGCACCTGGAAAGGTTCGCCGCAAGGCGGCACCACGCTCATTTATTCGCGCAGGAAGGCTTGATCGGACCGCCGATCCGACTCCGCGGTTGCGTCCGGCACATCGCCGCGAGTCAAAAACATATATTAGTTTTTTTTTGTTTTATTTTCATGTATTTTGTGGCCGGCCCCACCGGCCAATCATAGTCGTTGATGGGGATGCCCTAGTTGCTCTTTTCTTATAAATAAACGTGTAGGGGCTGAAAAGAGGCTATTGCAGAATTTGGAGAACTTCATTCCCGGATTCCAGCGATCACCCCTCGGTGGCGACGTCGTGAAACCCTAGGTGACGACTCTTAGGTGTTCGTTCTTCCTCCCAAGGAAACCCCTAACCCTAGCCCTCATTTTCCACCCCTCACACCCCTCATCCAGCCGCCGGCAGCACCCTATCCCTTCCCCAAACCCTGCGGCCTGCAGTGCAAGTTTCCCTGCAATCGGCCGCCACCCTGCTGCCCCCTCCTCCACCGCCCCTCCCCCCCCCAGCCTCCTTCCACCAACCCGGCGACCCATCCTCAGTCGCCGCCTCCCTCCCACGCCCCCTCCATAGCCGGCAGCCCCCTCCCTACGAACGGTAGGCCACCCAATCCCCTCTTCATGGAACCACCTCCAAATCACCTTAATTCTCTAGATCCATTCAGATCTGAGAATTTCAGCCCCGATCCGTTATTTCCACCCCTCGTACTTTCCATTTTTGTCCGGATCCAACCATAAATAGCGGATCCACCCCTCCCCGACCTGGATCTACTCGTTCGTGGCCGGATCTACCTTTTTCTCACCCGATCTCATCATTTACCGCTGAGGACAGCCACCACCTTCCTTTTCACGTCGTCGGTTCCACCTCCGATCGATAATCTGCACATCCGGACCCTAATTCTTCAGTGTCTCGGTTCAGCCCACTACTTTGTGAGTTTATTTTGTGGTATTGGATTATTTGATTTGACATTTTCATTGGTGAATAAATGTGTGTTGTGATTCTTGCTCGTAGAAATTATTTCGCTACGCTAATAATTTGCAGGAGGAGGCATTCGTCGCGCGCTTTGTTTTGGCCCTCCGAGCGGAGGAAGCCATTATAAATTGCCAAAATCAATTAACTGTTTTCAAATATTTGTGTGGAGTTAGAATTATCATTGCTCAAATTTATTTGTCGAGATATTGACGATTACATTACATTTAGTTTCAGATTAGCGTGTCGCCCTTGCCTCATCACCTAGCGTCGTAGGTTTTGTGCACCCGTAGCCTACCCCTACATCATTTTGGTATCAGAGGCAAGGTTAGGTCATTTGCATGCTCTGTAGTGGTAGGATCTTTAGAGGAAGCATGGTAGAGCCGCAAGTCACCGATGACCGAACGACGAGCTCGAATTTGGGCGCCGCTTTTGCTGAGTTTCAGCGCCTTATCCTAGACCGTTTTAACGCTTTAGGTGTCCAGTTCAACGATGTGCGTCATGATCTTGCCGAGGTGAACCTTCGTTTAGACCACTTAGAGATTGTCAGGGACGCTCCAACACAGCATGACGAGTCACTTGAGGACGACCATGATGCTCCTCCACGTCGTGACCAGCGCCCGAGAGATGGTCAGCCTCCAGCAGACCGCCACCGTCATGATGTTCCTCATCGAGCCCCCATTCCGCCGGTAAGGCGAAATCCTGACTTTGTGATGGAGCATAGGCAAGCTCCGACGCGGGATAGGCTTCCCCATCAGCGTGATCAGTAACGTATGTCACGTCAGCCTCAGCCTGACTCCAGAGATCGTGTGCCCCCACACGGTCGTCGTGATCATCACCACGATGAATATTATCCCCCGGGTCGGAGAGAGTGTGGTCCCCCACCCGCTCGATACGACTACGCTCATGACGAGTACCCCGAGGATTATCCCGACCCACGGAAGGGAGGCCACCACCACGACATCACTCATCGTATTCGACTCGACGCCCCTTCGTTCGATGGTTGCCTGGATCCGAAAGCCTTCAGCAAATGGCTCTTGGACATGGACCACCATTTCGAGTGGTATGAGATGAGTGACGAGCATTGCGTTCGCTTCGCAAAAATGAAGCTGGTAGGGCAGACTAAGGTATTTTGGATTAGCGTAGAGAGAGTCTTGGAGCGAGATGGTTATTACCCCCATCACCAGGTGGGATGAGCTGAAGCAAAGGTTGAGCGAGAAGTACCTCCCCGCTTCCTACCGAGACTAGTTATTTGAGCAGTTACAAAACTTACGGCAGGGGTCACTTACTGTCGCTAAGTATATGGCTCGCTTCGACGAGCTAGTCGTTAGGAGTGACGTCTCGGAGGAGTCTATCGGCACTGCCTCCCGTTTCAAGGCGGGCCTTCGTTCTGAGATTCGGAGAGAGTTGATTCCACATCGTTTAGAGACAGTCGATCAGACATTTCAGCTCGCTCTCGAGTTCGAGGAGTACCTCCAATCTTCTAGCACGAGGCAGTTCACTTCTCGGACTGAGTCCTCGACTTTTAGGAAACCCGCTCCGCCCCAGACCACCACGGCTGCACCCTCATGTATCCCCGCGGATGCGAAGGGCAAAGCCATAGCCATTGATGGCCCGCGATCTGGGGGTATTGTGTGTTATCGATGTTTTGGCAAGGGACACGTGGCGGCGCAGTGCCCCACGCGGAACCTGCTAGTTGAGGGTGAGGAGCAGGATTTGGAGGAAGATGCGGAGGGTACGGAAGAAGTTAAGGCCACTATCGAGGAAGGCTGGGAGAGTGACGCCGAGAGATCTTTAGAGGTGGGAGTGATTAGACGCCTCCTATACACCCCTCGTGTAGATGAGGATTGGCGACGCACCACCATCTTTTACACATACTTTCCTAGTGCAGGCGATCCTTGCAAGTTGGCTATCGACAGTGGGAGTTGCGTGAACATCGTGACCCAGAAGGGGCTTGACCATATGCAGGTGAAGGCAGAGCCTCACCCCCACCCATATCGTGTCATCTAGGTAGATAAGACGACAATTCAGGTCACCCAACGCTGCCTCGTCCCGATCACCATTGCCTCATTTCAGGACAAGGTCTAGTGCGATGTCATTCCCATGGACGTCGCTCATGTGCTTCTTGGCCGCCCCTGGCTGTTTGATCGTGACGTCACGTGTTTCAGCCGCTCAAACACGTGTATTTTACGACAAGGGGCGGAAGATCACATTGACGCCCACCCAGCCCCGAGATAGATCCAAGGGTGTGGTCGAGCCATCTGTTAGTACGAGTACCTCGAGGCCCTTGCATATTTTGAGGCGAGGCGAGTTTCTGCGAGATAGTGCTAATTCGAATATCATCTACGTTGTGGCTGCCACCCAGGCATCTGACGATACCCCAGTTGACCACCCACTAGCGGTGCGCCCCCTTTTAGATGAGTTTGCGGATATTATGCCGGACGAGCTCCCCGATGAGCTGCCCCCTCCACGGGACATTCAGCATGTTATTGACTTGGTCCCGGGGGACTTCCCTCCCGAACTTGCCCCATTATCGTATGCATCCGGATGAGAACGCTGTGCTCAAGAGGCAGGTCGACGAGCTTCTTCGAAAGCAGTTCGTTCGTGAGAGTATGAGTCCATGTGCGGTTCCCGCCCTTCTGACCTCTAAGAAGGACGGTAGTTGGCGTATGTGCATTGACAGTCGCGCCATTAACAAAATCACGGTCAAGTATCGCTTCCTGATCCCATGACTCGACGATCTACTGGATACTATGTCGGGTGCCCAGATCTTCTCCAAGATCGATCTTCGTAGTGGGTACCATCAGATACGAGTTCGTGAGGGCGATGAGTGGAAGACCGCTTTCAAAACCAAAAGACGGTCTTTATGAGTGGCTAGTCATGCCATTTGGGCTATCCAACGCCCCGAGCACGTTCATGAGAGTTATGACACAGGTGTTGCGGCCCTATATGGGCAAGTTTTTGGTCGTGTATTTCGATGACATACTGATTTATAGTCAGACTCAAGCTGCCCACCTCGATCACTTGAGGCTTCTCTTTGGCACCCTCCGCCAAGAGAAACTGTATGTCAATCTGAAGAAATGTCCATTCCACTCAGAGTCTGTTCACTTCTTAGGATTTATTATATCCTCGACTGAAGTATCTGTTGACCCTGAGAAGGTCAAATCCATTCGTGACTGGCCAGTGTTGGCAAACATCCACGAGGCTCGCAGTTTTCACGGACTTGTCGCCTTCTATAAGAGATTTGTCCAGGGGTTTAGTACGATCATGGCCCCCTTCACGAGCCTGTCTCAAGAAGGGAGAGTTCCAGTGGACCCCCGCAGCCACTAGAGCCTTCAAGGAGATTAAGGAGAGACTGACGACGACGGTTGTTTTAAGATTGCCGGACTTTAGCCGTGCTTTTGAGGTCACGTGTGATGCGTCTGGTGTAGGTATCGGTGGCATTTTGAGCCAGGAGGGACACCTAGTTTCTTACTTTATTGAGAAGTTGAACAAGGCCAAGCAGAAATACTCGAACTATGATCGATAATTTTATATTATTGTCCAGTCTCTGCGCTACTGGAGACACTATCTCCTTCCCCGGGAGTTTGTGTTGTATTCCGACCACCAGGCCTTACGTTATCTAGATTCGCAGCGCAGGCTGGGACACCGGCATGCTAAATGGGTCGAGTATCTGCAGGACTTCCATTATGCTCTCAAGCACCGAGCTGGTGTTGAGAACAAACCGGCCGATGTTTTGAGTTGCCGCGTTTCCCTGTTGCAGACGATGACCGCTAGCGTAGATGAGCTTGAGAGATTGATTTTGGATTATCCGACATGCCCACCAGACTTTGGCGAGATTTATACCGCCCTGTCCCTAGACCCACCAGACCTTGTTGAGTGATATCAGATCTTTGAGGGATATCCGTACCGGGGCTCCCACCTGTGCATTCCACAGACATCCTACTGTGACTATTTGATTTGGGAAGCACGCGGACGGAGCCACGGGGCACTTTGGGCGAGATAAGTCCATAGTCATCGTTAAGGACCGTTTGTACTGGACCAGCCTTAAGAAGGACGTGGCCCGCGTTGTCCGCCACTGTCGTATCAGCCAAACGGCGAAAGGTAACAATAGAACACGGGTCTGTACACGCCTTTATCTGTTCCCCACCGCCCTTGGGAGGACATTAGCATGGATTTTGTTCTCGGACTTCCCCGCACTCTACGAAAACACGACTCCATCTTCGTGGTGGTCGATCGTTTTTCGAAGATGACACACTTTATCGCTTGTCGTAAGACAGCTGATGCGACTCACGTTGCGTCTATCTTCATGAGGGGTGTTTTTTGTTTGTATGGCCTGCCCAAGTCGATCGTGTCAGACCGCGATGTGAGGTTTATGAGTTACTTCTGGAAGACCCTGTGGCATAATATTGACACCCTTCTTAGGTTCTCCTCGGCATATAATCCCCAGACGGACGGGCAGACCGAAGTAGTGAACAGGAGCTTAGGAAATCTTTTGCGGTGTCTAGTTGGAGAGCATGTGGGTAGCTGGGACTTAGATCTTCCGATTGCAGAGTTTGCCTACAATAGCTCAGTCAATAGGTCCACCGGGTTGAGTCCATTTCATGTAGTATAAGGATACGATCCTAGGAAGCCCATCGACCTCGTCCCGAGTCCTTTAGAGTCGCGCCCTAGTGAGTCTGTTGAGTCATTTGCACAGCATTTGCATGAGTTGCATGAGTCGGTTCGCCGATGAATAATAATGAGCAATGAAAATTATAAAACTCATGCAGATAAGCGAAGGCGAGAACAATTATTTAATGAAGGCGAGAAAGTAATGGTGCGAGTCCGCCCAGAGAGGCTTCCATCGGGGTCTGCCAAAAAGTTAAGCGTCAGGCGAATGGGTCTGTACTCTGTTATTAGTCGTATTGGGACAAATGCCTACTGGCTCGATATCCCGGCTAGTATGGGAATTCACCTGATGTTTAATGTCGATGATCTGACGTCGTACTATGAGCCTCACGAGTATGTGGACCTGAGCAGTGGAGATGCCCAGCCGCCGCCGCCCCAGCTTTCGTTGTCTTACCACTCTCTGACCCCACCTACGTCTGTTGGCCACCACAGCCCACCCCGTACTACCACTCACCCACCTGGGGACTCGTCTTCTCTGGTTTCACCACCGGCACCACCGATCGCACCGGGATCCAACTTTCGAGAGATGAGAGATAGTGCATCACAGAGATCAGATCCCATCAGTTTGTTCCCACCACGGACGGACCGCGATGTCGCTACTTGGTGCATTGGCAGGGCCGCCCCGACGCTAACGACACTTGGATATTACCGGCAGAGCTTGATCGACTCGCCCCTGAACTTTGACCTCAGTACGATCATCTCCATTCCAAGAGAGGAAGGCTTTTCAGTCGGGGGTAGTTGATGGGGATCCATCAAATCATGCACCTGGAGGGGTTCTCCGCAAGGCGGGACCCACGTTCATTTATTCGCGCAGGAAGGCTTGATCAGATCGTCTATTCGACTCCGTAGTTGCGTCCGACACGTCGCCGTGAGTCAAAAACATATATTAAATTTTTTTCATGTATTTTGTGGCCGACCCCACCGGCCAATCATAGTCATTGATGGGGATGTCCTAGTTGCTCTTTTCTAATAAATAGATGTGTAGGGGCTGAAAAGAGTCTATTGAAGAATTTGGAGAACTTCATTCCCGGATTTCAGCGATCACCCCTCGGTGTCGACGTCGTGGAACCCTAAGTGACGACTCCTAGGTGATCGTTCTTCCCCCCGAGATAACCTCTAACCCTAGCCCTCATTTTCCACCCCTAATCCAGTCGTCGGCAGCCCCCTATCCCTTCCCCAAACCCAGCGGCCTGCAGTGCAGGTTTCTCTACAACCACCGGCGAAACCGGCCGCCACCCTGCTGCCCCCTCCTCCACTGACCCCCCCCCCCCCCCAGCCTCCTTCCCCCAACCCGGCGACCCATCCTCAGTCGCCGCCTCCCTCCCACGCCCTATGTTGCACCGACATCAACACGAGACACGTGATACGACACGACACGCGACTCGTCAATTCTCAAAAAATATCATATTCCGAACGGCTGGGACACGTATATTAAATTCTCATTTTTTATAATTATGAAAATCTTAAAACATTTAACAAAAAATAAAAAAATTAACGATTAACAAATATTTAAATAAATTAAGTCATGTTTAAATATTATTCATCAAATTTTCAAATGCAAAACTTAACAAATGATCAAAAAATGATAGAACGTTAACACATTATCATTATATATCATCAGTAAAAATAATGCATTCTCATGCAAACTTTTTTCCCCACTTTCAATCTTCCATTTTCTAGAGAAAATATCTACATCACTAGTAGATCCACTTTCACTACTTGAAATGCTAGAAGGGGTAAAGGCACTTCCAAGACAAATTGCCACCCGCCTCACGTGTCCGATTGAGCGGGACACGCGTGCCCGATTGCGCGGGACACGCGTGCCCGATTGAGCGGGACACGCGTGCCCGATTGAGCGGGACACGCGTGCCCGATTGAGCGGGACACGCGTGCCCGATTGAGCGGGACACGCGAGTCCCGCGTGAGCAAGCGTGTCGGATTTCCGACTCGAGTGTCGGAGAGTCGGACGAGTGTCGGACTCTCCGACACCGACACGCTGGGCATTTTGAAGTGTCGGTGCTTCATAGCCCACGCCCCCTCAATAGCCAGCAGCCCTCTCCCTACCACCGGCCGGCCACCCAATCCTCTCATCTTCGTAGAACCACCTCCAAATCACCCTAATTCTCGAGATCCATTCAGATCTGAGAATTTCAGCCCCGATCCGTTATTTCCACCCCTCTTACTTTCCATTTTTTCCTGGATCCAACCCTAAATAGCGGATCCACCCCTCCCCGACACGGATCTACTCGTACGCATAGTTGTCAAGGCGCGCCTGAGGCGCCGGGCGCACCAGGCGCAGTCTGCCGCGCCTCAGCACAGCTGCGGCGGGCGATGTGCCCCAGGCGCGCCTAGGCGCGCGCCTTACAGGCTCTCAGGCGCACCAAAGGCGCGCCCGGGTCTTTCAAGGTATTTTTTTTAAAAAAAAAATTTAATATGGTCAAAAACGTGATCCTAGACGCACTCGAGGCACCCCAATTGAGCGAATTGGGCGCCCAATTCGCTGAAATTGTGGGAATTG
The DNA here is from genome assembly GCA_039513925.1 of Platanthera zijinensis. Classification (NCBI taxonomy): domain Eukaryota; kingdom Viridiplantae; phylum Streptophyta; class Magnoliopsida; order Asparagales; family Orchidaceae; genus Platanthera; species Platanthera zijinensis. Next base: position 143,183,383 of record CM077089.1, read on the forward strand.
GGCGCCCAATTCGCTGAAATTGTGCGAATTGGGCGCCCAATTCGCTGAAATTGAGCGAATTGGGCGCCCAATTCGCTCAATTTCAGCGAATTGGGCGCCCAATTCGCACAATTTCAGCGAATTGGGCGCCCAATTCCCACAATTTCAGCGAATTGGGCGCCCAATTCGCTCAATTTCAGCGAATTGGGCGCCCAATTTGCTCAATTTCCTTTTCCCCCAATTTTTGCGCCTCACGTGCCTCAGGCGCGCGCCTGCACCTTGCGCCTTGCGCCTAGGCTCCAGGGGCCCTTTGCGCCTCGGTGCGCCTTGCGCCTTTGATAACTTAGCTCGTACGTGACCGGATCTACCATTTTCTCACCCGATCTCATCATTTACCGCCGAGGACAGCCACTACCTTCCTTTTCACGTCGTCGGTTCCACCTCCGATCGCCGATCTACACATCCGAACTCTAATTCTTCAGTGTCTCGGTTCAGCCCGCTATTTTGTGAGTTTATTTTGTGGTATTGGATTATTTAATTTGACATTTTCATTGGTGAATAAATGTATGTGTGGTGATTCTTGCTCGTAGAAATTGTTTTAGTACGCTAATAATTTGCAGAAGGTGGCATTCATCACGCGCTTTGCTTTGGCCCTCCGAGCGGAGGAAGCCATTATAAATTGTCAAAATTAATTAACTGTTTTCAATTTCAAATATTTGCGTGGAGTTAGAATTATCATTGCTCAAATTTATTTGTTGAGTTATCGACAATTACATTGCATTTAGCTTCAAATTAGTGTGTCACCCTTGCCCCATCACCTAGCGTCGTAGGTTTTGTGCACCCGTAGCCTACCCCTACATCAATGTTGTTTATGCTTTAAGCTAAAAACCATGTTGAATTATAATATCTAGTCATGAATCATGTGTAGATAGATGAACCATATGTAATATTAGAATATTAATATGTCACATCTTCTGACTGTTTGGCTTTGTGATCACTTAAAGTGAGCATTTAGTTGTTAGCATGATTTTAGTGTTTTTACCTCCAAAAAGAATGTTTTATGTGAACATTGATTTAATTTGTAAATCAGGTACTTGAATTTTTTAGATTGTGGTGGGTATCAGTCAGGTCTATGTCATAGTATAAAGTTAAGATGGAGTGTTACAAAAGGAGGATGGGATCCTTCATCTGAAAATGCATCCAAATGCTTCTTGAATTGAGAGTTCCAAACCATGCCATCGCCCGTGAAATAACGCCATCAACATAGACCAACAAAATCATAGCACCCTACTGACATTGATGAGCAAAATTAGAAAATTCTGAAAAATTGTAGAGAAACTGATGTAGGGGTAGGCTATGGGTGCACAAAACCTACGACGCTAGGTGATAGTGCAAGGGTGACACGCTAATCTGAACCTAAATGCAATGTAATCGTCGATATCTCGACAAATAAATTTGAGCAATGATAATTCTAACTCCACGCAAATATTTGAATTGAAAACAGTTAATTAATTTGACAATTTATAATAGCTTCCTCCGCTCGGAGGGCCAAAGCAAAACGCGCGGTGAATGTCTCCTGCAAATTATTAGCGGACCGAAACAATTTCTACGAACAAGAATCACAGCACATACATTTATTCACCAATGAAAATGTCAAATCAAATAATCCAATACCACAAAATAAACTCACAAAGTAGCGGGCTGAACCGAGGCACTGAAGAATTAGGGTCCGGATGTGTGGATCGGCGATCGAAGGTAGAACCGGCGACGTGAAAATGAAGGTGGTGGCTGTCCTCGGCGGTAAATGATGAGATCGGGTGAGAAAATGGTAGATTCGGCCACGTACGAGTAGATCCAGGCCGGGGAGGGATGGATCCGCTATTTAGGGTTGGATCCGGGAAAAAATGGAAAGTACGAGTGGTATAAATAACGGATCGGGGTTGAAATTCCAAGATCTGAAATGATCTTGTGAATTCGAACTAGAGGAAGGTGGATCCACGTGAAAGGGGATTTAAGGAGTGGCCGGCTAGGGCTTTAGATGGCTTCCGGGTGGTGCGGAGGGGAGGAGGGTGGTCGGCTGGGTGGAAGGCTGAAGGGAGGTGGTCGGCTTGAAGGGGGGAGCAGTTAGCGGCTGGCTGGAGGGTGGGGGAAGTTCGGCGGTGGGGATTTTGGGAGCCGGCGACTGTAGGGGCCTGGGAGCAGCAGGCCACCGGTTTGGGAGGGGGTTTTGGGGGTTGCCGGCGGCTGGATGAGAGGTGTGAGGGTGGAAAATGAGGGCTAGGGTTTGGGGTTACCTTGGGGGGAAGAACGAGCACCTAGGATTCGTCACATAGGGTTCCACGGCGTCGGCACCGTGGGTTGAACGCTAGAATCCGGGAATAAAAGCCTCCAAATTCTGCAATGTTTTGGTTCAGCCTTGTAAAGAAAGGCCTCAAAGATTGTATATACTTCTTGAATGAATAGTTACAAGTATAAATACACTTATATAGGAGAAGAATGAGAAGAGAAATCCTAAATACAAGATGTGGGACTAATACATGGAGAGAGAAAAGAGAGAAAGCTTGAGCCCTTAATTGGGCTTTTCTAACACTCTCCCGCAAGCTGGAGCGTACAAGTCATAGGCACCAAGCTTGGATAAAAACTGATAGTATAGAGGCCTGGAGAGAGCTTTTGTCAGGATATCCGCAACTTGGTCTTTAGCAGGAACATGCTCCAAATCTATCTTCTTTGACTGTACCTTTTCCCGGATAAAGTGACAATCAACTTCGATATGCTTTGTGCGTTCGTAAAACACCGGATTCTTGGCAATATGTATTGCTGCCTGACTGTCACAAAATAAGGTAGCCGGTGATGAGAGACGAACACCCAAGTCTCCCAGAAAGCTCTCAAGCCAGGTTAGCTCGGAAGCAACCGCAGCCATAGCTCGGTACTCGGCTTCAGCAGAAGAGCGTGCAACCACGGATTGTTTCTTGCTACGCCATGTTATGAGATGACCACCAAAGTAAGTGCAGAACCCCGTAGCGGAGCGCCTATCATCGATAGATCCTGCGTAGTCAGCGTCAGAGTAAGCGATGAGTGATAGAGATGTTGTGGATGGCTTATACACAAGTCCTTGTCCGGGGGCGATCTTGAGATATCGAAAGATGCGCTCGACCGCTTGAAGATGAGATGTCCGAGGAGCGTGCATGAACTGACTCACAACTCCTACAGCAAACGAGATGTCCGGTCGAGTCACCGAAAGGTAGATCAGCTTCCCAACCAAGCGTCTGTAATATTCCGGATTTGTAAGCAGCTTGTCAGAGTCAGAACTATGGGCCGAGAGCTTGTGATTGGCTTCCACAGGAGTCTCCGCAGGTTTGCACCCAGAATAACCTGCATCATGAAGGAGGTCCATACAGTACTTCCTTTGAGATAACACAAGACCGTCAGAGCGTCGTGCGACCTCGAGCCCAAGAAAGTACCTAAGGTTGCCCAGATCTTTGGTCTGAAAGGCGAAATTTAACTGTTCCTTGATCTGTTGTATTCTTGCTGTGTCGTTGGCAGTAATCAGGATATCATCAACGTAGACCAGAAGAATCACAGTCCCGGTTGACCGGTGGCGGGTGAAGAGAGAAAAATCAGCCGAGCTCCGAGTGAAGCCACTAGCACAGACCACCTTACTGAATTTTTCAAACCACGCATGCGGGGACTGTTTGAGACCATAAATGGATTTACGAAGGTGACATACCAAAGACTCCCTCGTGGTCTCAAACCCGGGAGGTTGCTGCATATAAACTGTCTCCTGCAGATCGCCGTTGAGGAAGGCATTCTTAATATCCAGCTGATAAAGCGGCCAGTGACGATGAACTTCCAAGGAAAGAAGAACGCGGACCGTGTTCAATTTGGCCACTGGAGAGAAAGTTTCATCATAATCAAGGTCATGTTGCTGAGTAAAGCCCCGGGCCACGAGGCGTGCCTTCAGACGGTCAACAGTGCCATCCGTCGCATGCTTTATAACAAAGACCCATTTGCAGCTCACAGAGGTATGGCCAGTAGGAAGAGGGACCAGATCCCAGGTCTGGTTAGCCTAAAGAGCCCGCATTTCCTCTTCCATGGCTGCCCGCCACCCTGGATGTGTAAGCGCCTCCTGCACAGAGTTAGGAATAGAAAGAGAGGAAAGAGAGGTGGCAAAGGCATAGAGAGGTGGTGTCAGCCGATGGAGAGAGACGTAGTTGGCCAAGGGATGAGTTGTAGAGACGGGAGCCGGATCTGCCATAGCCGAGGTATCGCTGGTAGCGGGGAGCTGGTTCACGGGAGTATCCTTGGATGGATGTCGAGAGTAGACCCGGATAAGTGGTGGAGGAACCCGAGGAAAAGCTGGTTGAGAGGAGGAAGAAGAGGGTAGAGACGATGGCGTGACTGGTACGGCAGGCCAGGGAAGAGGTGGAGCAGAAGACGAGGTGGGGCAAGGTAAGTGGAAGGGCTAGTGTTCGCAGAAGGTGACATCTGCAGAAACAACCAGCCGACCATCAGAAGGAGAGTAGCAGACATATCCCTTTTGAGTCCGGGAGTAGCCAACAAACATATACTTGGCAGCCCGAGGAGCAAGCTTGTCGGAAGGAGGGCCAAGATGGTGGACATAGCACACACACCTGAAGACCCGTGGTGTGAGAGAGGTGGGGTTGGTGGAGGGATAGAGAAGTTGGAGTGGTGAGGCAAAATTTAGCACAGATGAGGGGAGGCAGTTAATAAGATGACAGGCTGTGGAGACGGCAAAATTCCAATATTCGACTGGAACCTGCATTTGGAACATAAAGTATCGGGCAACATCGAGAAGATGACGATTTTTTCGTTCGGCGACCCCGTTTTGCTGAGGGGTATAGGCACATGAAGTTTGATGGATGATACCGAACTCGGTGCAAAGAGTAGAGAAGGCACGCCCGGTATATTCGCGAGCATTATCGGTGTGGATGACTTAGAGGGGGGTGGCGAACTGCGTACGCATCTCAGTCAAAAAAGCACGAAACACAGAAGTAAGTTCAGTACGATCATGTAGTAAATAAAGCCACGTAGTACGCGAGTAGTCATCAATAAATGTGACAAAATAACGATAACCAAAAATACTGGGGACACGATTAGGACCTCATACATCAGAGTGTACTAAAGAGAGAGGAGTACTACTCCTGGTACAAGCAGGGGGAAAGGAAGAGCAATGTTGTTTGTCGTAGATACAGGATTCACAAGAGAACTCCTGCAGAGGTACATCAGGAAGAGCCCGCTTGAGAATCGGTAAGGGGGCATGCCCAAGGCGGCGATGTCAATCAACCGTGGAGATAGTAGATAGAGTAGTAGGTGAGATGCCCGTTCAACAGCTGCCCCTTACCAATGGTACTCCGGGTGCGACGATCCTGCATAAGGAAAGTAGAAGGTGAAAAAGTTATGCAACAATCAAGGTCATGGGTGAGACGACTAACAGAAAGTAAATTGAAAGGGGATCCCGGAACATGAAGAACCGAGGAAAGAGAGAGAGAGTCGGAGTAAGCTGAAGAGCAGCGGTGCCAGAGACAGGAAGGGTATCAACATTGGCCACAGTGATGCAAAGCGGATGAGGCGTCCGTTGGTACTTTGTGGGCTTCTGGGAGGTAATATGGTGAGTGGCCCAGGAATCAACGATCAAGCAGGGACTATGAGAGAAGAAGGTTATACCTTCCGCAGAAAAGGACGCGACGGAGCCGGAGGAGCGGCTGAGGGCACCTTGAAGCTGTTGGAGTTGGGTGTGAAGCTCATCAATATCTTGGTGGGTAGTGGAAGCCAGATCGGGGGAAGAAGGCCCAGTGGGAGTAGGGCAGCAGAGGTAGTAGCAGTAAGGTGAGGAGACAGGACGTGCTTGCGGTAACAAGTAGCTTCGAGATGATTATCGCGGCCACAGTAAGTGCATTTCATTGAAGAACGACCACCACGTCCTCGTCCCCGAGACGGTGGCCTCCCCCCCCCCCCCGAGTGGAAGATCCACGAGTAGGAGGGTTCGGAAGGAGAGGCTGTTGAAGAAGAGCTGGGGCAAAATCATGAGGAGCCTCGGAAGGAGGCGTGACCTTTAGCAGCATGGAGCATACATCGGACAGGGACGGAGTTGTGGCGGACGATAGGATCTGCGCTCGAACACTATGCAGGTGGGGAGGAACACGAGACATCATCATGGCGATGGCGACAGCTTCTTTCTGGTTCCAAGCCTCAGACAAACTCTTTGCTTTAGCCACAAAGGAGAGCATATTGCCAGGAGCATTGGGGGCAAGATTCTGGAGATCAGAAATGATATCATAGAGGTGTTGTAGGCTGTCATGCCCGGAGTAAAATAAGTGAAGCTCCTCCCACATGGTCTTGGCCGTGTCATGATACATGGTCTTGGCCGTGTCATGATACATGGTCATTCGGTAGGGCTCGGGGTCCATGGAGTTGAGAAGCCAGGACTGGACCCGACCATCGTCGTGAAGCCAGTCATCGGAGGGAGCAGTCGGAGGAGCCCGGGTCAAGTGGTGAAGAAGACCCTTCTTCTGCAGAACACGGCGAACCGAGTGAACCCATTCAACAAAGTTCCTTTTTCCAGTGAGGGAGATAGTCGTAATCCGTAATTCGTCACCAAGTTCGGAAGCCGAGGCAGCCGCACGGGCTGGCGGAGCAGAAGTAGCAGCAGAAGTATCGGAAGCCATGCGCGACCAGCAAAAGAGGCCGGGCGGTTAGAAGAGGATTGTCGTGCGGGTAGCAAAGAAAGGCCGGGGGGAAAGAAAAAGGTAGTCGCACGGTCTCAGCGGACACGCCAGCGACCAGGAGATCGCGACCAAAATGCGACTAACAGAGGGAGATCGCAAGCGACAAGGCAGGCCGCAGGCGAGTAGGAAGGACAGCAGCGGATAGGAGAGGCCGCAGCGATCAGCGAGCAGGGAAGATCGCAGCGGATAGAAGGAGGTCGCGCGGCGAGCAGGGGAGGCAGGTCGCTGCGGGCAGCGAGCAGGGAGAAGCCGCAGCGGAGAGAGAGAGACCACGCGGCGAGCAGGAGAGGCAGGTCGCTGTGAGCAGCAATCAGCGAGCAGGGAGAGACCGCGACGGATAGAGAGACCGCGCGGTGAGCAGGAGAGGCAGGTCGCCACGATCAGCGATCAGTAAGCAGGGAGAGGCCGCAGCGGATAGAAAGAGTCAGCGCGGGAAGAGAAGGGGAGAGAAAGGTGGACCCACGTGAGAGAGGAGTATAAAAAAAAGGAGAGGGAGGGAGGAGGTGGAGGCCACGAAAGAAACAGAGGGGTGGGGAGAAGCGGATAGAAAAGAACAAGCCGCAGGAGTCCGCGGGAAGGAAAGACCGCGCGGACAGCCGGTTAGGAGAAGAGACTGGTTGTGGTTAGGAGAAGAAACCGGGTAGGCCGGATACCAAAGGAGGAGACCGGTTGGCTCTGATACCATGTAAAGAAAGGCCTCAAAGCTTGTATATAGTTCTTGAATGAATAGTTACAAGTATGAATACACTTATATAGGAGAAGAATGAGAAGAGAAATCCTAAATACAAGATGTGGGACTAATACATGGAGAGAGAAAAGAGAGAAAACATGGGCTCTTAATTGGGCTTTTCTAACAAGCCTCTTAGACCACTATTTATAATAAAACAAGACGCTAGAGCATCCCTATCAACGGCTATGATTGGTCGGTGGGAGAGGCCACTAAAATACATGAAAAATAAACCAGTAAAAATAAACTAATATATGAATTTAACTCGCAGCGACATTCCGGACGCAACCGCGGAGTCGGATCGGCGGTCCGGGCACGCCATATATGGTAAGACGCTAAATCAACCCCGAAGATGCCCAAAACTCGTCATCGTCTCTGCTCTGCATCAGAAACCCAATAACCTAAATCAACAAGCTAAACTTCTCATACAGAGTTCAGGGAAATTGCTTGAATCCATTCAAAAATTTCTGCAAATGACACAAAAGACTCTCTATTGCATGTATGCATACTTAACCAACCACTAAGGAAGGAATTTTTTAAGCCAAGTTGTTGCAACTTTCAACAATGATGAACCACAAGAGAGACTACATTAAACTTGGCAACTTGCTAAAAAGTCTCCTCATAATCAATGTTATGTTGTTGAGTAAACCCTGGGTAAAGAGTTGTGGCTTTAGACAGTCAACAGAACCATCCGGTTAAGTTTCCTAGAAGCAAAGGGAACAACTTTCAAATATGATTAGGTCTTAAAACCTGCATCTCCTCACCCCATTGATGCCTGCAAGGCCGTAACCCCGATGTTGTAGTGCCCCGTGAACAGAGAAAGGAGTTGTAACTAAAACAGTAAACATAAAAAATATGTGAAGTTGTTGACATACAGGATGAAATTAGACAACATCCAATAAAGGATGAGAAGTATATCATTGCATATTCTTGTGATTTGCAATGAGAATAACCTTAAGCGCAAAAGTAGCATCAGTAGGTGGAGAGTATGGCAGGCAAAATATGCGATAGACAAAATGTATAGAGATGGTGGTGATAGTGAAAGTGTTAAACTATGGCTAATAGAGAAAGATGGAGATTCATTAATAAGAATAGAAGGAGCAATGAAAGAAGACACAAGGACAAATCAAACAGAAAAAAACTAAGGTGAGAAGAAAATAATGATTGATGCTCAAAGAAGGTGACATTAGTAGAGGTCACAACTAGAGATGTCACTTAGAACTAAAACCGTGAACCGAATTGGAACCACGGGGAACCGAATCATTAGCAAATTATTTGGTTTCAGTTTAAATTTTCAAACCGTGAACAAAAATGGTCTAAATGTGGTTCCTTCATTTTATTATCCGGTCCGAACCGGAACCGCAGCATACAAGTTTCGAGTGGTTTCAGAATTTCTAGATCCGATCCGAACAAAACCAAAGCAGAACCAAACAACTCGTTGATTATTATTGTTTTATTACAATATATTTTTATTATATAGTATTATAATATATTTTTATTTTATAATATTATTATTTTTATTATATTATAATTGTATTATTATTCAAGTCAATACTTTCAGGCTGTCCTCACATTCCGGGCCGTGGAAATTTAAAAATAATAAACTACTGATAATTTTTTGAAGGATAGATCAATCCTTTCAGGCCGTACTCGTAACCAAATTAAATTGGTATATAAACTATTAATAAAAGTGAAGCTTTTATTATAGGCCATCCACTCATCCTTCACAACTGCATGTAAACTTGTTGGTTCGCTTCTATCAAAAGTCAAAGGACTCAACCCCATACCTGGAGGCTTGGATCCCGATTCCCGATAATTATGCATGCCCTCTACCAGTTCTACCGTCTACGGCGACTCGGCGAGCTTGACTCCTCTACGACTCGCCGACTGCGTCTCTGGCTCTCTGCATCTCCTAATCTCATATCCCTCCTTCCATCAGCCCGAAGCCGACAATCATTCGAGCCTCAACTCCAAAGAGGCGGTCGGATCTGTGAGATTTCCTTAAGGTTCTAACTCTTGAACTAGGTATTTACAAGGCTCAATTGTTTTCTCTTGCAGCTAGTAATTAGATTATTGAGATTCATTTTGTTATTTTTATTAATTATTTATCTTCGGTGAGCATCAACTATTTAAAGCTTTCTCCTCTTCTTGCAATTCCGCCGCCAATGTTGTCCTGTGAGGATCCCCGACTAAAATTAGATGAAATTTTCAAAAAATTAATGCTACAGATACCAAACAATTTAAATCAGATTAATTTTGAGTGTAGGAAAGCCAAATTGTAAGGAACTATACCTCGAGCTATAATTTCAAAACAATAAGGAATATATCATAAAATTAATACAATTTTCAACTATAATTCTCAAAACAATAAGCAAGATATCATAGAATAATACATGTCAACTAGAATTTAGATTCTCAATCAACGGGGATGCACTGGCTACGCAAAAAAATGTCGGTGTTATGAAAGTTTAAATGTTCTTAAGTGACATCTAATGCGACTGAACCGGAACCGCATAGAACCATACCAAACCTCTAGTGAATAATTTAGTTTTGGTTCTTGTTGAACCGGAACCGGAACGGTATGCACGACGGTTCCAAAATTAATGTTGGAACCAGAACCGGTCAAATCAAATAAGATTTTAGTTCTACTTTGAAGAACCGTTACCTTAATGGTTCGATTCGCGATTTTAGTAGAACCGGAGCCGTGACAGCTCTAGTCACAACCTTATGGGCAACAGAGAAATAAAATCATAGCTATCATGTCCTAGAATAACCCCACAAAGACAAATTTGACCTCACGTTGTGTCAATTCATCCAAGGAAGGACTTGAGGATTTGCATAGACATCAATACAAACCTAAGGAATCAGAGGAAAGGGATTGGTGAAGAGAAAGAGAATGGAGAATGGAGAGGTGAAGTCAAAATTGGATGAAGGAAAATGGTTGATAAGCAGATGATCATAACAATAAAATGTCAATAAGTGACAGATACATTCATTTGGAACATAAGAGGGCGTGCAACCTCAAACAAATGATAGCTACTCCTCTATACAACATCATTTTATTGTGATGTATAAAATCAGGAAATCTGATTAATAATTCCCAGGGAGGTACAAGTCTCCTAAAAGTTATAACTTTAGTACTCTCAGGAATTATCAGTCTTGATGATCATAATAGTGGTAGAAAACTATGTATGAGTTTCAACAATAAGAAAACAAAAGATAATTAAAGCTGCAAAGCAATCAAGAAAAAAATATAACCATGTCAGCCTGATGTGATTGCCTAAAGAAGTGATGAAATAATTAAATCCAAATAAACTACCAATTTATATGAACCCCAAACATTGGAATGCACTAAAGAAAAATGAGTATCTCTCTTAGAATGTTGAGATGGTGAATGCTATAGGCTGGAGGATTCAGGATCATAACCTCGGAGGGGAGAATTCATTCTCTTCGCCGATGGGTAGCTGGAGGTCAGGAAAGGGGGCTTACTGCAGCATTCATGGCAGGAGGTTGAGGAGGGGCATCAAACCCTACCAAGAAAACTAAAGAGAAGATAATTCTTGTTTGTCCATTTCAGAACACTACGGATCTTTAAATTGACTTACAAATGGCTCTTTGCAAACAAGTTCCTACAGTAGGCCTAATTGCAAATGCACCCAACATAACAGTAAAGATAAAAATGCATTAAATAAAAGTATTAATTAACCCTCCACTTAAAGATACAAACAAAACTTTTAATTTGTTGAGTAGCATCAAATGCGCAACGGAAATAAGAGAACCCCTCGATAGGATCCATGCGAAACACAACAAATCAAGAAATGAGTATTATACTTGCGTTGAAATCAGATTTTGAGAAGAATGACTGGTGTTTGAGTCCAAACGCAGAAAGATATCCGTGTCTTTAAAGATATCCACATGAACGTAGGAAACACCTCGCATTTCGTCCAACGAACTTGGGTTGGAAGATGATCGTCATTCTCCGCACGAAATGCTAGTTTTGCCTTCAACAGAGATGTTCTTGTTCCTCTCCTCTTTCACGATTTCTCCATTACCGGAATGGAGAATAATTGTGGTTTTCTCAATTCCGAAAATGAGAATCCATTTTTATTGTGGTTTTTCTAAGTCATGCTTTATACCTACATCGACGCACCCTTGGCACGCAGGCGTATCATGCGGGCGCATGGCCCAATCGCTGCATCGTTTAACTGTCACTCGTGTATAACTCCCAGAATCGCAACCAAACGACTACACGCATGTGGCACACGGGCGTATCCCACGGCCGTGTGAATAAAAAAGTTGAGTCTCCATCATTGAAAACTACCTCCATGTGTTGGACCACAAATAGACACATCCACTCACTTTAAACCACTAGAGAGAGAAACTTTAATGGTATTTGGATATTCCCATTTAGGTTTAAAACAAAATTTATTAATTCCTTTTACGATTAATTCCTAATTAATCAAATACCATTTAACGTATATCTATACGTATTTAGAAATTGGTTTCATAAATCAAAATGATCAGTCACTCTAATTCTCGCACGCCCTTATGTGTGACCATATAGGCTTGCATTGCATTGGCAGTGAAATTAATCCTTTGACTACTTCTAGATCACAAGATTGCAACAATCTCTCACTTGATCTAGAACATATCAACCATAGTATCACAAATAATGTGCGGCATATAGCAATGCATCATTGCTACCTAAGTAATACAAGAGTTGGTAACGCAAAGTCTAGTCCATTTATCCCTAACATCCACACTGAACACGAGGCGTGGACTGTGTCAGTCTTTTAATCATTTATTCCATTTTTATGATCTCCGAGTAGAATATATGAAACAAGTGAGTTTAACAAATTGACTCAACATATATAACAAGTATGTGTGATGACTTGATAACAATTCACAAAGTAAAATCATAAATGGGTATGTTCAGTACAACTTATCTACAACAAGTACCTGCGTGATGACTTGATATCCAATATCATGACCTATGAGACTCATTCATCAATCACACACTAATCTCAAGTGTATCATCATTGCCCAATTTCTAAAATGATACCTTGATCATGAACCATTTAAGAATAATGTTTCATTTAAAAATAGGATCTCTCATTCAAGTTACGTACTTGAATTACTAAGAAACTAACACTCTAAAGGCATTCAATATGTTCAATTTATCTCTCTCTATTGAAATGAATAAACACAACAAAAGACATGCCTTAAAATATAAATGAAATCATAATACAACTCATTACATGAACTCAAAATAGACAAACCCAAATCAGCAAGCCTCCCACTAGAGTCAATCATTTAAGCATGGTTGTCAGGATCGCGATCCGGATCATAGGATCTTACGATCCATATTTTGTAAATCGATCCAATTTTTGTAAAGTGATCCTTGATCCAATCCTACCATTTGATCTGATCCAATCTCGAAATGATCTCATCTAGGATCTCGATCCTAACAACCTTGCATTTAAGTATCTAATACCAAGTGATCTACGACCATCATGCTTTCTCTAAGGAAGAGCCTTTGTCAGTGGATCTGTTATATTGTCATCGGTCGGTACTCTGCAAATATTCACATCACCTCGATCAACAATCTCTCGAATGAGATGGAACCACCGAAGTATGTGCTTGGAGTACTAATGAGATCTAGGTTCCTTAGCTTGGGTAATTGCATCATTATTGTCACAGTAGAAATCTGCTAGATCAATATTGCTAAGAACTACATTTAACTCGTTGATGAATTTACTAATCCATTCAGCCGCATTCGTCGCTTCAGAAGAAACAATATACTTAGCTTATATTATAGAATCGACTATAGTCTCTTGCTTTGAACTCTTACAGCACCTCCGTTAAGACAAAACAAAAAACCTGACTGGGACTTTGAGTCATACCTATTAGTTTGGAAGTTAGCATTTATGTAACCATTTACAACGAGCTCTGCATCATCACCATATACCAAAAATGCATCTTTAGTCATTCTCGAGTACTTCAAGATATTCTTAATTGTCGTTCAGTGACCATCACCTGGACTAGGCTGGTATCTGTTAGTCATGTTTAACGCAGACATCATGACAAGTACATAACATTGCATACATGATTGATCCAACTGCCGAGACATATGGAATCAAACTCATATAGTCCTTTTTTACCTTAGATTTAAGACATTTTTTAAAAAGACAAGCACTATGAGATATGGGCAAGTATCCCTTCTTAGACTCAAGCATGTTGAACAATATCAACACCTTATTAATGCACGTACTTTGGGTTAATCCGAGTAACTTCTTTGATATATCTTTATAGATCATAATACCAAGTATATAAGTCATTTCACTCAAGTCTTTCATAGAAAAGTAGTTCCCTAACATGTTCTTAACATCATGTAGGGTTGGAATGTTATTCTCAATCAATAGCATGTCATATGCATACAATATTAAGAAGACAACTATGTGCACACTAATCTTCTTGTAAACACAAGGCTCTCTCTCGTTTTTGATGAAACCAAACACTTTGATTTTTCTTATCAAAACGAAGATTCTAACTTCAAAAAATTTGTTTCAATCCATAAATGGATATTTGTAATTTTAATTAAGTGGCTACATCTGGAGATACAAAACTCTCTGGTTGTGTCATGTATACATCCTCGAGGAGGTTTCCATTAAGGAAAGTCATTTTGTCATTCATTTGTCAGATCTCATAATCATATTACGTAGCCATAATAAGTAGAATTCTGATAAAATTAACTATGACAATTGGGGAAAAAGTATCATCATAGTCAATACCATGAATTTGCTTGAAATTTTTAGCCACTAATCGTCGTTTGAATGTCTACACATTCCCTTCTACGTCGATTTTCTTCTTGAAAACCCACTTGCACCTTATGGGTTGTAACCTTTCAGATGGTTCCACCAAAGTCCAAACCTAGTTTGGATACATGAAGTTCATTTCAAATTTCTTGGCCTCAAGACACTTTTCAAAGTCTGGTACATTCATAGTCTCTTGATAGGTTACAGGTTCATCGTCATGATGCATAAGCAACACATTACCATCTTGAGTCATGAAAAATTCATATCTCTTAGGCTCAAATTTTGGTCTACCATATCTATATAGGACTTGCGTTTCTTTAGTAGGCTCTCTAGCTGCAACAATTGGTAGCCCTTGCTCAGGTTTCATTTTAGGTTCATTCACGGATTGTGGTTGTTGAACTTTTTGAAGTTCTATCTTGGTAGTTGTTTTAGATATGAGCTTCTTCTCCAAAAAATCATCAGTCTTTGTGACAAACACTTTGCCTTTTGAGTGATTATAGAAATAATATCATTTAGTTTCATTAGGATACCCAACAAGATAATATTTATCAGATTTAACATCAAGTTTGTCAGACATTTGACGTCGTACGTGTTAACCCAGAAATCGGTGATCCCTCCCAAGGTAGCTAGCTTGCAAGTCGCGGTCTGCTCCAGGTTCCCTCTGGAGGTTGCGGCCTATCTCAGCCCTCTTTGGGTCTGGCGGATAGACTCCTCTATCCGCGCAGGCCGCGCGGCTAGGGCGGTCTCCCCGGTCTGACCGTCTAGATCGCGCAGCAGCTGTGTTCTGCGGGGGTGCGGACTGCCTCCACAGTTCGCCCCCGCAGGCCGCGCGATTAGCTCAGGCTAACCGCGCAGTACTCTCTATTCCAACAGGTGCGGACAACCCAACTAGGTTGCGGACTCGCATTTCTATCCTCCCAGACCGCTCGATAACCGCATGCTCAGCAGGAGGCGCGGTCTGCTCTTCAGCCCGCTCATGCAGGTCGCGCGGCTAGCAAGGCTAACTACGTTATCGCCAGGCGACCACCCTTTCTACAGATGCGGACAGCTCTCCGTTAAGTCCTAGTCTGCCAAGAAGTAGGCGACCTGCCTCCAGGTCGCCCAACAGTACGCGACAAGCTTCAGGTCGCCCAACAGGCAACAACTCCCCAGATCGCCCACCAGCGGGGGGCGACCTACTCCACCTGTCTGTCAGCAGTTCGCGGAATCGGTCTCAGTCTGCCTAAGGGAGGACTTGGCAACATCACTGTCAACCTGCACAGCATCCAGCAGACTCAACTTCAGTCCACCAGAAGGTGGCGAACTCACTCTACCAGCAGGGGCGACCTGCTCCTTCTATTCGCCAGGTGGACGCTCCGCCCACCAGCTGACGAACTCCTCACCAGACCGCACAACACAACGCGGACTCAGTTCCAGCCCGCCAGAAGATGGCGACCTGCCTCCAGGTCGCCCAGAAGTTGGCTACCCTCAAGCTCGCCAGCAGAAGGCGACATGCCTCTTCAGTCTGCAGCGTGTCGCGGACTCGATCGCAACTCACCGACCTACCGGGGGTAACGTTACCAGAACCGTCTCCAGCCCAGGCCTATAAATAGGGCCCCATACCTCTCATTGGGGACACGACAGTCGAGGTCCAACCAGCGCAGCAAACCCTGCGGCCACAGTCTTTCTGTCTGCCAGTGCTGCTCGCGGACTGATCGTCTGTCCGCGCGGTTAAGCCCTTTCGGCCTGGTTCCCGGCCTTGGCTTCAGCAACCTTAGCGGTCTTCTCTGCCTGATCGCACAGTCCGCTCAGCCTGGTTTAGCGAGCTGCGGGATCAGCAGTCCGCGCGGTCTGCGGACATCTTTGGTCAAACCGCACGACCTCTGGCAATTTCCTTCCTCTAGCCGCCAGCTTCCCCTTGTACCTTTTATATTCTCATGTAAAGGACTCAAGTCAAACTGTAATGCTGATTCATAATCAAAGGAAAGCCCGTCGCAGGAGTGTCATTTAAGCCGCGGTGGGCGAACTTTGTTGTTGCCGCTGCCAGCGGCGCCCTCTCTCTCTCTTTCTCCCTCTCGGTCTCAACCATCAAGCATAACCGTTAAAGTAACCGTCTGCTCGACAGTTCCTCATCAACACCTCCCATTATCCCCGCATCCTCATCAACCTTCCCTATTATCCCCGCATTCTCATCAACCTCCCATTATCCCCGCATCCCAGAGGTGCCATTTCCCGCATCAACAGTACGTATGACTCACAACCCCAAATACTTATAAAAGACATATTATGACGCTTCTCAGTCCATATCTCATATGGTGTCTTTTGATCCATTTTAGAAATAACACGGTTTAGTGTAAAAAAAAGTTGTCCCCGGAGCATATCCTCAAAAATAAATAGGCAGATCAGCATGACTCATTATAGACATCACCATATCCAGCAAGGTACGATTTCTCCTCTCAGGAAAAACATTATGTTGCGATGTCCTAGGTGGAGTGAGTTGTGATACAATACCACACTCTTTAAGATAGTCATAAAAATCCTAACTCTAAGTATTCGCCACCTCGATCATATTATAGTGCTTTAACTATTTTTCCTAGTTGATTTGGTACTTCATTCTTGAACTCCTTAAAGTTTTCATAGAATTTGTACATGTACTTCATAAGATACACATATCAATATTTATTGAAATTATCAATAAATGTAATGTAGTAGTGAAACCCACCTCTAGCCATAGAACTCATGAATCCGCATACATTACTATGAATTATATACAAAAAAATCATCTACCCTCTCATTATGACCAATGAAAGAGGGTTTTGTCTTCTTGCCTAACAAACAAGATTAACATCTCTCAAATGATTCATAATCAAAAAAATCCAATAGTCCATCTCTATGGAGTTTGGAAATGCGCTTCTCGTTTATATGGTTAAAACAATAATGTCAAAGATATGTAGGATAACAGTCATTTATTTTTAATCTTTTGGTATCATTAATGTTATAGATGGCTGCTCTAAATTCAAAACATAAAGACCATTAAACATTTCTGTAATTCATAAAACAAATATCATTCAAATATATCGAACAACAATTGTTTTTAATAGGGAACAAAAATCCTTTCATGGTCAAATAAGAAATAAATATAATGTTTCTAGTAATAGTATGTACGTAATAGCAGTGCACTAACTCAATCACAAGCTCAGTAGACAAAGATAGATGATAAGTCTCTACAGCAACGGCAGTAACCCTTGCTCAATTTCCAACTCGTGGGTCTACTTCGTCATTATTCCCCATTCTGGTGGTGGAGAAATCATGAGAGAAGAGAGGAACAAGAATATATCTGTTGGAAGCGAAACTAGCATTTCGTGCAGAGAATGACGATCATCTTCCAGCCCCGAGTTCGTTGGATGAATTGCGAGGTATTTCGGCGTTCGTGTGGATACCTTTAGAGACGCAGATAGCATTCTGCGTTTAGACTCAAACACCAGTCATTCTTCTCGAAATCTGATTTTGACGCAGGTATAATACTCGTTTCATGATTTGTTGTGTTTCGCATGGATCTTATCAAGGGTTTCCAAATATTTTGTTGTGCATTTGATGTCTTTAAAAGATACATAACACTATATTCTTCCTCCAATTCACACTTTCCCTCAGACTCGGAAGAGGAATTTGATTGGTAATTCTAAAATTCCTTTATCTCGCACTAGAAGAGCTCCTTGCAACGATGCCTTAATGCCTAGCCCAACTCCCACCTTGAGTCTTAGTGAGCCTTTAAAAATATAGGATATCAGTTGGGAAAAAATATGTATGTGATGGCTATGGCAGCTTTTATCGTTGGGGGTTCCAAAAATTTGATATCATGTAGCCTCGGTATTAGGGCAAGTATCATTAAAACTTAAGGGCAAGTTCTACCGTATTGCGATTAGACCAGCAATGCTCTATGGTTCTGAGTATTGGGCAGTGAATTGTGTATATGAGCAAAAAATGAGAGTTGCGGAGATGAGAATGCTTAGGTGGATGTGTGGACACACGAGACTGGATAGATTAGGAATGAATGTATCGGGGATAAGACGGGAGTAGCACCAATTGCAGAGAAGATGCGAGAAGCTCGACCAAGGTGGTTTGGACGCGTAAAAAGGAGACCATTAGAGGCATGTTAGGCGTTGTGAGAGTCTATTCACTAAGCATGTTAAACGAGGGAGGGGTAGACCAATAAAGACTTGGAATGAAACTATAAGGAAAGACATGATGTACTTAGGCATTAGTGAGATTATGACACAAGATAGGGCGCAATGGCGACAAAGGATCCATATGGCTGACCCCACTATAGTGGGATAAAGGCTTGAGTGTAGTTGTTGTTGTATGTAGCCTCGGTATGGTTTGATAAACCAAAGAAACAAAGAGTGTTACGATGTTGCCTCTGGTACCCTAAGCACCACAACCATCGTGACGAAGCTCGGGGACAGGAATAACAGCTGGAAGGTCATTTTCAACCACTAAAGCACACATCCAAACATCCAAATAAATGGAATTGTAATGACTGAAAGAACATTTGATCTTAGTGTGGAGGTGAGGCGCAAACTAACCATAAAGAAGTAACTTAGAAACAAGTAACAACCTCATATTGAGAAGGCTAAAGTGCTAAACAGTAAGATCTATAGTCAAGAATGGTGTTGGATCTAGGCATCAAACACATCCTTGAACTTGGCTACCAATAAATATCTAAAAATAGGAAGTAGGAACACAAATTTGCAATGCATAAAAGTAACATGAATGATGCAATCGAGAGACAAGCTCTCGCCAAGCACCTAGAGGTTGGGTCCTCCAAAGCACTCCTCCCACCAAAGAGAGTCAAAGCAACTAAAACTCAAAAGATAAAAGATAAGTCACTTAAGAAGCTCCTTATATAGATGGAGGCTCCATTATAGGGCAGATACTACATGAAACGATACGTAGAAGTACGTATCAACACTCCCCTTTTGAAAAAATGACCTTGTCCTCAAGGTGGAGGTCTGTAGGAGTCATCCGCAAGCATCAGGGGGTCCAAGTCCCGAAGTCAGGACCGTCATCTTCTGATCCCACCAACATGCACAAATCTTTGAAGGTGCAGACGTGTGGGAGAGTACGGTTGTTGGCAATGGGAGCAAAGGCCCTTGCGGAGAAGCTCGATGTGTTTCTTGTAAAAGTCCTTGAGGCGTCGGTGGAGGCAGGGCTAGAAGAATTGCACAACGGAGGCAGCCCTAGCAGTTGGGGCCCAGGCGGGGGCAGGTGATCCAAGCGTGCAGGAGGCAGTGGGTATTTTGACGGCAACGGCTTGCAGGATGGTCGGGCCGAGGAAGATGACTGGGTGGTGTAAATTTCCTCATTGAGGCAACGGGCTTGCTCCATGGCGCGGGAAAGAATCGTCAAGTTGTGGACCCAAAGGCACGCCCGTAGGCGGAGTTGTAGATCCCCAAGGAAGTATCCCAAGTAGTGTCCAGAGGATAGACCGGGTATATGTGTGGTGACCTCAATGAACTCTTCAATGTAAGTGGCCACGGTGTCGTACTAGTGCACAAAGTGGAGGCGCTCGTAGGCACTGCCCTCCTGGCGGGCGTCATAGTGGCGGAGTAGTTCCTCCTTCAACACGGGCCAGGAGAGGTCAGGAACCTGCTGGCGCATCAAACGCACACAATGCAGCGTCGAACCCTCCATATAGATAGTGTTCAGCCGTTCAGGGGAACCTTCTGGTTGGCAGGGCTGGACTGAAGGTCGAAGAACTGTTTTGCACGGGCGATCTAACCAAGAGGGTCGGTGTCGTCAAACATAGGGATCTCGATCCGACGAGGGTGAGCCGAGTGGATGTACGCAATGAGGTGGAGAAATCACAAGTAGTCTGGGACAGGCCGAAGGGTTTGCGGTGGTGGAGGCGGAGGGACTTGTGGGTGGTTTACTTTCGTGGTTGCGAGCTGTCTATTGAGGAGAGTGGTATCGTCAAGTCAGGCTTTGAGTCGATCCAAGCAATGGAAGTCAGCGGTGGCATTCTCGTCAACGTGGAGGGCCATTGATGAAGGAAGGCACGGGGAGGAAATAGCGCGAAAGCAAAAATAAGGAGGCACGCTTTTCCGGGAGCCAGACGTGAGGGGTCTGCAGCGCTTCAAAAATCTACAGATCCGTTAAATTTTCATCCGCTATTTTTTGAACCGCCATTCATTCAAACATTAAAAATTGTGGTTGCGGATCAGAGAGCAGCTTTTTGATCCGCAGTCGTTGTCCCAAACGGAGCCAAAGTCACTGAGGGGGCTCAAGCTTAAGCAAATATCCCCACAGAAAAACATGGATCAGCTCAGTGAGAAGGCATAACAATTGGAGCAGCAAATTCTGAGTTAGATCGTAACTGGCAGCTTGGGTCAGTGCATCACTACTTTGTTCGGTTCACTGTGTACTGGAGCACTAAATACCCCCCTTTTATTCACTATGTTCACTGCATTTTGAAAACATTGAGATTAGACAAGATGGAAAGAAATTTGGTGGATCAGCAGGCCAACAGCATATCCTTTCTAGATTGCAGCATGGTTTATGAAATAGTGAGCATTGTGGTTACAAGAGGAAAATATATAAAAAAACATTTAAGCAATTAAGGAACACTGAGTACTCTTCACGTGTGTTAAAGTCAATGAATTATTTCTAAACCTCTTAAAATACATTTAGAAGCACCAGGAATAAAATGTCAAGAAATAGTTCATCCTGCAATCAAGTTATTGGCACAGTACCATAACCTATCCCCGGGGAATAGAAGTATAGAACGCATTAAATATATATTAATTCTGCCTCTTTACTTGCATAATTAATCATTTTTCTAAGGAGAGGTTAATGGTTCTTCGTTCACATAGAAAAAAGTGAACTTTTTGGTGGTTCAGTTGCACAACTTATGAAAAACAACTTGGTATCCCCACAAATTTAAACCACACCTTATTTCTTTAACATAATCCAGAATCTGGTTGAAGTTTGTTTTCCTGCCAATTGTATCTCTCCAAGCAGCCCCCATGCAGAAGCGTGTGCTTCCAGCCTCTTTGGCCTAAAAGGAATGTTATAAGTAGTACACATCAAAACCAAGAGAATGAAATAGATATGAACATTGTTTAATATTATTGTAAAAAAACACCAGAATATTGAGAAATAAATTGTAATTTCATTAAATTTCCTAAAGATTTTTGAAAACAAGAATTTGTACATTAATATAGGAAGAGAAAGGGGGAAAGAAGTCTCAATCTAAGATGTGGGACTAAAACATAAGGATGAAGAGAGCCAGAGATGGGCCTTTCTATGGGCCTTTACAGATATTTCTTCTAACACTCCCCCGCAAGTTGGAGCGTAGAAATCAAAGCACCCAGTTTGGACAAGAACTGATAATAAAGCGCACGTGGTAAGGCCTTAGTGAAAAGATCAGCAACTTCATCAGTAGTCGGAACATGTTTTAATTCTAGCTTCGTCATTTGAACCTTCTCCCGAATAAAGTGGCAGTCAACTTCAATATGTTTGGTCCGCTTATGGACAGTCGGATTCTTAGCACTGTGTATAGCTGCTTGATTGTCACAGAATAATGTAGATGGTGAGGAAAGCTTAACGCCCAAATAATCTAGGAGACTTTCTAACCAAGTAAGATTTGATACAACAGATGTCATAGAACGATACTCAGCTTCGGCCGAAGAGTAAGCAACCACAGATTGTTTTTTGCTGCGCCAGGTAATAAGATGCCTTCCAAAGTAAGTACAGAATCCACTTGTGGAACGTCGATCATCCAGGGAGCCAGCATAATCTGCATCTGAATAAGCCACCATTGTCGGAGTGGAGGAAGAGGTTTTGTATGCAAGCCCTTGTCTAGGGGCTGTCTACAGATATCTTAGGATGTGCTCGACAACCTGGAAGTGAGACATCCGTAGAGAATGCATGAATCGGCTGACAATCCTAACAACAAATGAGATATTTGGCCTTGTAATTGTAAGGTAAATCAATTTTCTTCACAAGACGTCGATAATACTCTGGATTTGGAAGGAGTAGATCGTTGTCAGAGGCATGAGCACAGAGCTTGTGATTGACATCCATAGGAGTATCGATAGGCTTGCATCCAGAATATTCAGCGTCGTGAAGAAGATCAAGAGTACTTTCGTTGGGATGGGACAAGGCCATCAGGACGTCTTGCAAGCTCAAGACCAAGAAAGTACTGAAGATTCCCCAAATCCTTTGTTTGAAAAACTGAATTCAAGAGCTGTTTGATCATTTGTATCCCTTTAGAATCATCTCCCGTGATTAGAATATCAACATAAACTAAGAGGAGTATTGTGCATGTTGTTTGATGACGATTAAAGAGAGAGAAGTCAACCGAGCTCCGAGTAAATCTAACATCACGGATAACCCTACTGAACTTGTCAAACCATGCACGAGAAGATAGTTTGAGACCATAAATCGATTTCTTGAGGTGACAAACACAAGAATCTCCCGTGGTCTCAAACTCGGGAGGTTGTTGCATATAGACAGTTTTTTGAAGGTCGTCGTTGAGAAAGACATTCTTGATATCTAACAGACGTAAGGGTCACTGACGATGTACAACCAAGGAGATGAAGACACGGGCGGTGTTTAACTTGGCAACGGGAAAAAAGGTCTCATCATAATTAAGGCTCGGTTGCAGAGTAAACCCACGAGCCACAAGACGAGCCTTGATACGGTCAATTGCCCTATCATGAGCATGTTTAATCGCGAAGACCCATTTACATCCAACGCAAGTCTGCCTAGGGGGAAGGGAAACTAGATCCCAAGTTTGATTAGCTCATAGGGCAATCATTTCCTCATCCATGGCCATGTGTCACCCCAGATGCTGAAGAGCCGCCTGCACAGAGTTAGGCACAGAGATGGAGGATAAAGAAGTGGCAAATTTGAGGAGCGCTGGAGAGATGTGATGCAAGATTACATAATTCACCAAGGGATGAGCCATGGAGATAGGAGCAGAATCAGCAAGCCGCAAAGTACCAGAGGTTGAAGGCGACTGTAGAGGG